>CM071790.1:12002721-12686300 GCA_036559045.1 Platycarya longipes | reverse complement strand
TTGCTCTTAATAATAATGGTCAGACAATAATACATTGTATGGACTGCTTATTTACTCTTTGTTAGAAGTGGTATTGTCCAGTTATTTCTCTGGTTCAAATGGTTCGCAAAGTCGATTTCTTTCCTCTCCATTGTTGCAAGGGGAAATCTGAATCATAACAGTTTTTGCCAACAGCTGCATCTGGCGCATCTCGTTACATTGGAGACAATGGTGAGACGGAGAGATTATTCTACTTTGGTGATGTAGTAAGTCCCAGTCCATTAGTAGTGTTGTAGTGATATCCGCAGCGAGGGGATAATTCTGGCCGAATCCATTCTTAGTTATAAGTTCCCAGGAGGCCAGGTTGTATACCAGTTTTGGTGCACAGAGAAGTCAAAGCTTTTGGGATTTGAAAAGTCTTTTAAAGGTGTTTAGTGACAACATGAAAAAACATGCATGTCGGACGCACACCTACTGTAGAAGAAGATACCGATTTGACAAAGTCCTTTTTTTTCTTTTGTCCCTGTGGGTCTAACAGAGAAAGGATTTTACTCAAGAGGAAGGCCTTCAATTGCAGAAATTAACTGGAATCTGTGAGTCACGACGTCAAGGTCAGCTGCTTTGCAGACTCATGCATGTCTCATGCGCCCTATCTGTTGCAGCAACTTGGGTAGTACACCACAAGCAAGTTCTCCAGGATCACCTATTTCCTTCCGTTGGATGACCCACCCACTTGAACTGTCTGAATACATCTCAGAGTGACCGCTCAACTGATATCATTTAAATCTAAGCGTTCCTCGGCACAGTTGGAGAAGTCAATCCGTGAAAGGCAAATTCATCTCATCCAGGCAGAGCCTCAGTCCCAAGGAGACCGGTATCCAGTTAAAAGAGGGCCTACCCCCCAGAAACTTGTCTTCTCTCAGCAGCACTGCCACTAAGGGAAAAATTGAGAATGGCGAGGGATGAACCATCTTTCATCAGTTGAGAATTTGACCATTCCTTTGTCAACATGGCAGTTGATGCATCCTCATCAAAAAATAATCCAGAAAAAGATATCCACCAGGAATCTGCCATACACTACCCATCAAGTTTGCCTAGAGCCCACTATGGGACATTGGCTGTTTGCCACCTGCTTTATGCCCCTCGCAACTTCAAGTCTCTGCGTATGTTACCTCCTCTGTTTCTCATCGCCCGTCCACAATTGTCGATTGCACTCCTGGTGTTTCAACCCCACAATTCTCAAGCGGCAACTTCATCAGCAACTTCCCGCATCAAATTCTAAATGAAAAAAAAAAAAAAAAAAAAAAAATTCACTGTCACTGTCCCCATCTTTCTTCTCGAGTTCCAGTTATGAATGCCATCCAGTTTGTTGACTTCTACACAGCCTCCGAGTCTAGGCGAAGTTTCTACATGTGAAATTCCCAGCTTTTCAGTTTAGACCCTTTGGTTCCAGTTGCCAATCTCAAACTTCTCATTCAGATATTTGCCAACTTTCACAACACCTTTAATGTTGCGACCCAATTGTTCACATTCCTGTTATAGAATGTTTGCTCATTCTGGCCAAGGCTACTTGGTTTTAGTGCAGGTCCCTGCGCTATTTCCAAACAGCCATTCATCCATTGCATACAAAACTTTTGAACCCTTTGATGCCTGAATAACCGACACACAGCGTATTAGAACAGGTTTGCCATAGATACATTGCGTCTACTCATCAGCGGATCATCCCGGACTAACCTGCCATTGATGGATAGTATTTCCTGCTGTTTCTAACAAAGCGTAGATCAGAATCAAAGCAGCGGAAACCACAAGATGCCTGGTGTTTATTGCTAACAGCATAGCTGCCCTAGAGTTTGGGTTCACCTCCTCTCAGAGATCTGATGGAGACGGCTATAATAATACCAGATTATTCATCCTGTAACACTATCTTGTGGTAATTCAGTTGGATCTTGTTTCGGTTTGAATAAAGGGATCCACTTCTTATTCAGACTGGATGGAAAAAGTAGTGGATTGATAGAATGATTCTCATGGGGTTCATTTTTTAATTCCTCTGTAGACTGTAGAATCAGGTGTTGGTTTTTTTTCATTCCCTCAAATTTTTAGATGGGCAGTGCCTATGTTTGCTGTAGGTTTATTTGGTTTCCCCTTTTGGAGCTGCAAACGGGCGAAAATAATCTGTTTTGTAATTGGTTTGTTCTCCTCTTGAGCCCCCAATAGTGCAAGTTTCTCGAGTAGAATGTTAATAAAATTAGGAACTTATTTTTGGGCGTAAACGTCGTTTCTCTCCTGTTTTTTAAACTTGTACCATCTGACTATATTCCCACGTAAATTAAGTTTGAGTTTTTTGCCTAATTCAATGTGGGATTAAAAAAAAACCAATGAACTGCAATACTATCATCTATTTAATGCATACAAGGGATTATTTTCACTTGTCGGCACAAGGGTAAAATGGTCAAAAAAATAAGTATGTCTTGTTTAAAATAGATGACCCATTATTTTGGAGTGAAATGGCGACAATACTAATCAAACACCTGTTGACCACCTTTCACTTAATTATTGATTAGCATAACACAGGGATGCAACTGCACAAAAATAATAATATATATACAATATATATATGATAATAAATGATTGATTGAGAAAAGGGTGTGTATTAGTGTATAAGAAAGAGGTTTCTCTGATTAGCCTTCTCTATCAGCACCGGGTTAATCTCTCACTCACTCACCTCTCTTATGTGCAATACAGTCAGCACAAAAATAAGTATAGAACCAGTTGGCGAGAAGTGGAATTTGAATTACCAGGTATGACATAGATCTCTTCCCCCACAGTTTTCTTCTTCTTCTTTTTTTTTTTTCCTTCTGAAGAAAAAACATCAGCTCATGGCCAAAAATATTAAAGTCTACAAAAAAACAAACAGAGTTTTATATATCTTTTTACGAGACTTTAGACTTTAGACTTTAGACAATTTACCTAAATGATATAACAAAAGAGTCGGCCCTCGGGAGAGAACAACAAAGTTTATTAAACAATATCGCTGCACGTCTTGAAGTTTGAAGAAAAAATCTAAACAACAGTCGGACTGCTGCAGCAGCCCCTCACATGTATTATATCATTTTACTGTTTATATAAAAGGCTGTTTGCAGCAGTCCTAGTCCTACTGCTGCTCAGCCCCCCTCGAAATTGAAAGTTGAAGTTGTCTTATTTGATGCAGGGGGCAAGTTAATCAGAATGACGTCCTCCATGTTCTCTATAAATGCTCGGAAAATGACCTTGAAATTTGGAATCTGCTTTTGGTCATCATATGAACAGTTGGATTACCACAACTACAAGTTCTGAAGTTTTCTTTCTTTTGTTATTGATAAATTTTTCTCAGTTTTTAGCATTCTAAATTATTAAATATATAAAGCTGCCTCTTATGAATTATAATACAGGTGGGGTCCCTGGCAAGGAAAACAAGATCCTGCCATTATTCTCTTCCAAACCCAATTCCACTCATTGTGTTTTAAAGGAGGAAAAATTAAAAGAGCTAATTAATTAATTCTTTATTGGAGCTTTCGGCATTAAAAAGAAAATTCTAAAAAAAGTTAGCTACGATTCTATCTTCTCCTGCGCAATGCTCATGCTTAGCAAAATGCTTAGGAAACGGAAAATTTGCAGTTGTTCCATGAAAATCTGCACGAGCTCAATACGATAATTCTGCGTCCAACCTGAAGTAAACAACACGTATGCATGAAGTGACCAAATACAATTTACCCTGGCTAGCTATGACTGATTTGATTAAAATCTGGACAACAATAGCGGCGGAATTCTTTGAATTTCCAGAAATTCAGTTACTGTATTTTTATTAGATTATTCAAACTTAAATTTTAAAAAATATAAGTTTTATACACTTATCAAAAAATTTTAATTATATTTAATAAAAAATAAGGAAGAAAAAAAATTTAAAAAAAATTATCTTAAAAAATAAATAGTAAAAACTAATTTTTTTTTATAAATTTACACAAATTTTTAGTTTTACTATTCACTTTTAAAGACAAAAAAATATTTTTATTCTCTTTTTTCATTTTTTTCCTCATTTTTAATAAAATATTATTAAAATTTTTTGATAGATATACAAATTTGTATTTTTTAAAATTTAACTTTAAACCATCTAATAAAAATACTCTTAGCCGATGAAAGAAGGAAAGAATAAATAATAAATTAGAGATACAGATGGATAAAATTGAAAAGTATATAATGAGACAAACAACACTAATATTTTTCAAATATAAACTCTTTGACGTGGTATTTTTAATTTGTCTTTTCTTTCTAAATTACTTATACGAATCTCTTGATTGAATCGGCCTTGTTATTAGAATATGATCTATATATACAAATCTAATTATAAATGTCAAAATTCAACAACTAATTGGTTGGTACTTGGTAGATCCATCCTGTATTTTGCACGTACTATTACACAAATCGATCTAATTAGTGGGACTATAGCTAGCTACGTACGTCTTTTTGGATTCACCTAATCCATAATTCCAAACCAATTCAGCATGCATGCAATAATGAATTAATTTATAATTTAAGCTACTGATCATGTAACCATTACAAGAAAATTTTATATTTGTGGCCAATTAAAGAATATTTTTTTTATTAAAATAATATATTTTTATCGTAAATAGTCATTATTATTATAATTAATTCGACATAAAATATTCATTTTTTTTAATTTTTAATTAAAACAAACACAATTATAACGTTCTTGAAGCATGCTACAAGAATTAATAGCCAACATGATGAATATGGTCTAGGCATATAAAACAGTTAAATACTAATTCAAATTATAATAAACTTCTATTATATATATATATATATATATATATGGAAAACTGCTTTAATTTTATTGAAACAAGGACATGATCTAACGACTTAGTTCATGTTTGGATTGAGAATTTATTTTAATTTATTTTATCTTATTATTATAATATTTTTAAATTTTTATATATAATATAATAAATAATTTAATTTTTTTAATTATCAAAATAATAATAATATTAAAAAATATTATCTTATTAATATTTTATTTAATTTTTAAAATCCATCTCATTGTAACTCATTGACAATAGTAATAATGATCACTGATCAGATATGTCAGCTCGCAACCACCATAAATTGCACCTTTTTGTTTTGTTCTTTAAATCCAAGAAAAATAAGAAATTTGGTACTTGAAAAATAAATAAAAAAACAGAATTTAGTAAGGCTCGATTTTTTTTTCAGGTGATTCTTTGTCATTTTCAAAAGTTACAAAAAATCTGATATGGAGGAATTTTGTTGAGGAATAAATGGTAGATGCTTTTGTACTATTTAATACGATAGCGTTTTAGCCGTCATACATGATCTTATCCCAAGTCATCGTTGCCGTAACAAGTAACAACTCCTACCACGTCCAGATACACTTCCCGGTTTCAATTTTTTGCACCCATAGGTCACGACTCACTATAGTCGTTATTAATGACCTACCTCTGCTTGATTCCCATTTTACCCCCATCGTTTTTCCTTTTCAAGTATGCCATCAACATTGTAAATTTCTATATGAGTAATGTATTTATTATTATTATTATTATTATTATTTTTGGTTTTTTCTAGCAACGATCAATACTTAAGTCATTACAATTCTGTAATTCGATACTGACGGAATACATAATCTACATAGGCGCCTGCTCTTCTAACCAAATTCTTTCGTATGTAGCATAAGAGCCAATTTTGCTAGTTGATTAGGCACTTCATTTGTTTATGTTAGAATATGTTGTTGTTGGGTGGTCTTGGGCCTCTCTTAATCTCAAAAGCTAGTTTAAGATATGAGGTTTTTCCTCACACTTATAAATTGATCACCAATCCCTTCCATAATCGATATGGGACAATCCCAACAAATCTCTCCCTCACACATCGGGTCTTAGGTCGGAGGTAGCGATAATTCGTTTCTTCTGCAGACTCTTGGGCCAGAGAATGTTGGTAAATCGGGCTCTAATACCAGTATTGGTGGTCTTGACCCTCTCTCAATCTCAAAAGTTAGTTCAAGAGGTGAGATTTTTCCTCACACTTATAAATTGACCACCAACCCCTTTCACAACTGATGTGGGACAACTCTAACAATCTAATGAATATACAATTACAAGTGACAGATGACAAAGCGAGCGAACAAATGACGATTTGAATAATGATATGAGATCATGAAATTACTTTAGATTAAAGCTGAAAGTTAATATATAGATATAATATTATTTTTTAATATTATTATTGTTTTGAAATTTAAAAATATTAAAATATTTTTTATATAAAAATTTAAAAAAATTATAATAAAAAAATAGAATAAATTGAGATATAATCTGAATACAATACAAAAGGAATATAAGCCATACCTTCATCCACGGTAGGTTTCATATAATAGCAAGAGTTTGTGTAAACACAGGCTAATTAGCACCTAACTCAGCTCTTATAATGATGTTCAATCATGTCCTTTTTTTCTTGATCTCGATAGACGCATCATACCTGTCAGTTGGTTTTTGTCATTTAACTACATCTGAGTTTATGATGTTAATAAACTGATTTATAAATATATATATTTTTCATGTGCTAGCATATTTAAACAAAATCTATAAATATATTAATTTATGAGTGCACAGAATTTGAAAATCACAAATCTTTTAAAGTATAATACATCTATAAATCTATTCTAAATTTCAATTCTAACAGCTATCCTTTAGGCGACATAATATACTTCTCTAAATTTTGACTAACACGACGTCGCTTTCACAGCCTTTAAATAAACGAGAATATTTTGGGATACGGATCATAATTCTAGGTTCAATCTTGTCCGAACCAGACCAGGAGGCAGGGACCAGGATAAACAACGTTAGACCAGTCTAAACTTCTCCCTCATATTTCCAACGTTAAAAACTTCCAAGATAAAACCACCCACTGTCTCGGTGCAGTCATACATAATAACCCACCTGTCATAACTCGCCTCACCACCCACCACAATTATCAATAAATTGAATTTGAAACTTTCTTGTTTTATTTACAAAATTATTAAATATTTTTAAAGTACATAATCGTCCCCTCTATAAAACTTATATTATGAGAAAAAATATCTCATATATTTTTACATTTAATGTATACTATTTATTATAAGTTAAATGAATTATGGATCGAGATGGTATATACACATATTGTAAACTGAGGAGATACTATTTATTCCTAGAAGATGAGAGTAATTGTTCTTATTATACCGCCTTAATAAGTGTCGTTTGCAAAAATTAAAGAAAATAGAGAGGAATATCATATTTTGTACTGCGTTTGTTTCTGTGCAGTAAAACTTTATATTCATTTAGAGAAATAGTTTAGAGAAAATTACTAAGATTGGTGATATATTCATAATTTTATAAATTAATATAGTTTAATATAATATATTAGATTATAAGAATAATTTTAATTATAAATAAATCTAACATGTGATGTGAGAATATATGTAGGTTTATTTTATAAAGCATGGGTATAATTCCCGATAACTCTTTTTAATATCTTTGGTTTCATTTGGATGGTAAGTTGAATTGAAATGAGTTAAATTTTTTTATTAATGGTAATCAATTCTGATGATTTAGTTAGTTTTATGATATTTACTTAATATAAATTTATATGTATTTATACGTTAATATAAATTTAGATATATTTATAAAAAAAACTATAAACATTATATATATAAAAAATTTATAAAATAAATATTTAAATATTTAACTCAACGAAAAAGAACATTAAGCTCAATAGAAGTTACAAACGGGCCTTAAAATTTGTTTAAAGTTGTATTTTGAGGTTTTAAAACTATTTTTAAATAGTTAAAAAAATTTTGATAAAAAAAAATATGTTTGATAACTTTATTAAAAATGTTTTAATCAATTAAAAAAATTAAAAATTAATTTTTTCAAAAAATATTAAATTAAAATTTTTATAAAAAAACTTATACAAATAATTATATATTTAAAAAAAATTATCATAATTAATTCTAAAAAATATTTTAAACATATAAATTTCAAATAATAAATAATTTTTTAGATTAATACTGGATTGCATCACACATTCACAAATTTTTTTAATTTTTTTTTTAATATAGATGCTGTAAACACATACTAGGCCCCATTTAGATTTAAAAATGAGATGAATTAAAATAAGTTTAATTTATTTTTTAATATAATTATTATTTGAAAATTTTAAAAAATATATATTAAAATTTTAAAAATTATATTAAAATTTGATAAAAATATATAAAAATATATATTTTATATAAAAAATTAAAAATATATAATAATAAAATAAAAATAAATTAAATTCATCCCATCTTTAAAATCATCTTCTAATCTAAAGTAGGCGTTAATTCGATGGTAGAGAGCTGCGTGGGAAAAGCAGAGCGGAGCAATAATGACATCTGATTGGTTGCACTCAATATAGTTTTGTCGTATGCTTTTTTATTTTTTAATTTTTAATTAATTTAAGGCCTCCCCCACCTTTGTTTTCACACCCCCAAAAACTTCAAAGCGCATGATAGAGCTCAGTAGGATCTGGTTCAAACCCCACCCCTCACTCTTAACTGTTTTCCAACCGTCTCCGTCGGCTTCCAATTCCGGCGATTTCCATCCTTCGATCTCTCTCTCACCATGTGGATCTTGTCCGAACCGCGTTGTTGCGTACTTACCGAGTTTCACTTTGCTAGTTGGCGTTCTTTTTTCTTGTTTCGCAGATGATGCCCGATGAGTGGGTATTTTACTTTAACGGTTCCTGATTTGTTTTCTTTTTACTCACTGATTCGTTTAACTGACTTTGGCTTCGAGATTAAAGTCTCTGGAAGCTTCTGAGCTGAGATTTGAGATTGAAAATAATTCTGTTTATTTGAAAAAAGAAGAGAAAGTTTTTCCCGGAGTATTTCTTGGGGTTTTGGTAGCAATGGAGGACCAGAATGGGACCAGAGTGTGTACCGGAATGTCTAACGAGCTTATCGACTGCGTGATGCCATATATTCACGACCCAAAGGACCGGGACGCTGCATCTCTGGTGTGCCGCCGGTGGTACGAACTTGACGCACTGACGCGGAAACACTTGACGATCGCGCTTTGCTACACGACAAGCCCCGATCGGCTGCGCCGGAGGTTTCGGCAGCTGGAGTCTCTGAAACTCAAGGGGAAGCCCAGGGCCGCGATGTTCAATCTAATACCCGAGGACTGGGGAGGATACGTCACTCCGTGGGTGAACGAGATCGCCGAGTCTTTCAATTGCTTGCAGTCGCTTCACTTCCGGCGAATGATTGTGAAGGACTCCGATCTTGAGCTTCTTGCTCGGTCTCGCGGTCCCGAGCTCCACGCGCTCAAGATCGATAAGTGTTCTGGCTTTTCCACGGATGGTCTTCTACATATCGGTCGGTCTTGCAGGTAATTTCCCCCACCTTTTTTTGTTTTCATTCAAGATATCTTCCACTTTATCTTGTGGCCGAGGTTTATTTATTTGTATGAATCTGCTTGTTAACTTTATCTTTCGGTTTTTAATGTGGCCGATGTTTATTTTATAAATAGTTGTGCAATACGTGTAATTAGTTTAAAATTTTCCTTCGACTGGGTCGCTTACTAAGCTCTCTCTTTTGTTTATAGATATTTTATTCAATAATTTTACTGTAATCGTGATTTCCTTTCTAATGAATTGGCTAATTGATAAAGGAAGTAGAAACTAACCAAAGAGCAAAGGAAAATCATAAATTCGCCCACAAAGAAAATTAGGGTTTGCAGACCATATACAAAGAAAATTAGGAAAATCATAATACCTGTAAGGTGCGTGGCTTCTAATTGTTCAGGGGGTTGCAACTTGCTTCTTTAATGGTTGACATGCTGATTTTTTATTTTTCCTTGAAGTCCTACCGTACCCACTGTTTGTTGGTATCTTAAAATTTTAGCCAGAACTTAGGTCATTTGACTTCATCAGGTGCTTATCTAGATAATTGCTTGTATGATAGCAGCAATGACTCCCACTTTCCGATAAGGTTGGTAATGCTACATCATTACATTCCATAGCATCATGTATTAAGAGTTTTATAGACGTTAAAGAATACCACAAATATGACTACGCAATTTAATAATGTCATAAATTAATAAGTCGCGACATATCCAAACTAGGAAAAACACAATGTCATGTAATGAGCCTGAACGAACATCCTTATTGTGCTATATACGCCTATTCAATTAAGGTTTGAACCTATTGCAAATCTGGATCCTTTCTGAGCATTTGTGTTTTTTTCTTTATTGGCACCGGTTGTCCTGGAGGCTGGAACAACATCTCGACTAATTTCGGGGGTGCACAGGCGCTTGGCAAGGAGTTTCTTGCAAGTGCACCTTGGGTAATTCAAGGGGAAAATTCTCCGGTCCGATTGCCTCTAGAGATTGTTTGCACCTAAGGGGATTTGAACCATAGACCTAGGGGAAGCATACTCCCAAGCCCAAAGCCGTTATTACCACTTAAGCCAACTCCTATGTGTTCTTACCACTTGGGTTTTCTTCGGAAAAGAAATGCATTTGAATCTTTGATGAGAAAATAATCACACACATTTAATGATGTATACTATGCTAAACCCTTTTTCTTTTTGCAAGTTGGTGTGCCGACTCGTATCTTACCCCGTTTCTATTCTTTCCATGGTTAAGACCTACAACAAGCTTTTCAAGATCTGCTTTTAGCCTTGTTTGCTGTACCATTCCCTTTAATTCAGTTCTTGAACTGAATGAAAAGGACTCTTTGGGTAATTTTTTTTTTATAAGAAGATTATTATAGAAGATTATTATTGACATAGAGATAAGCATGATTCAAGAACATAGGAAGTATATATGTGATCACACCTATTTAGGAACTAGAAACAATTACAACTCTTCAGGTATTTTTGGTTGAAAGCTTTTGAAAAGCTGTAAGATTTTTTTTTTTCAATTTCAATTTAAACAAAATTTTAAACAGTGGAACAGATTTTCATCTCTTGAAAAAGACTTCCATTTAATCATATGCCCAAGTTTTCTTGAATGAAAAAAAAAAAGAGAGAAGAGTCAAGGCAACTTTCAAGAAAACATAAACCAAAAAAATTTTTCTTGCAAGATTTTCTTGTATATATTTCTCCCTTTAGATAGGTGTCTCTATTATACTTCCTATGTATTTGGATTGCACCTTTTGTGCCTTTTCATAAAGATTTATTACTAATAAAAAACCTAAAAAACAAATTTCACAAATTTTATATCCAGGCAAATCTTCATTATTCCTATCAACTTTCACAAAACACAATACAAAATACATTTCAATTGTTTTCAATAATTCTAAAGATTAGAGAAATATTCACTTACCTAATATGTCCTTAGTCAGAAATTTTCAGCATAAATTCACTTGAGGTTTGTGGGGTCTTCGGCTTCTATGATACAATACATTCAAGGGCAGCCTGTTCTAGGACTTCCTGGTCACTCTAAGGCCTCTAGATTAGGTCTGGTTTGTGGGCTAAGAAAGTAATAGGGCTTCATAATTGTTGCTTAGTGTTAGGTCTCATTTGTTGTCGCAGATGAGATGAAATCAATTAAGATGAAAATTGAAAGTTGAACAAAGTATTTTGAGAAATTATTTTTTAATATTATTTTTGTTTTGGGATTTGAAAAAGTTGAGTTTATTTTATTTTGTGTGGGAATTTGAAAAAGTTGTAATGATTAGATAAGATAAGAAACTGCAATTACAAAGATTTATGAAGCTTATGATCCTTTACCTCTTACGGCAAACGGTTTGGTTCAGTTAGATAAAATTGGTCTTCCCAGGTTAAGATGTTGATAGCTGTTCTGGTTTGTTTGGTTTTGTTTGTGGTGTTTAGTTCGTTTGGTTGTTTATTCTTTATTGGTTTATTGGTTATTTTTCTGGTTGGTCAGATAATAAGTTGGTTTATGATACTTGGGTTGGTTTTATGTAAACCCTTGCGTCTTGATTGTCTCCAAGGTTTTCCTCTGCCATAAGTGAGGGTTTCTTAATAAATTTGGGGAGGGGTCACTGTTAGACATGGGGCCATAACTCTTTGCCAAAAAAAAAAAAATATATATATGTATATATATATATATATAAGATGAGATGAGATGAGAATGGTTGTGAAAAACAAACGAGGCCTTAGTATGTATTCTGTCAAACCAACAATGTGGCGGTGGGATCTGAACACCTTCTCTTTGCTAGCTGCTAGTGAAGACTTGGAGTGATTATATGTTTTTTTTAAATTTTTTTATCATTATAAGTAACTTAGAGTTCAGAGTTATAAGGGCAGGAGGTCGAATAGACAAGTATATTTGAGCTCTAGGTGGCAAGAGGTGAGTTTTTTATTCTAAACCTCACGGTAGAATGAGCTGTAGGAAGCCCTAGGAGTTGGGGGAATTTTAGGGTTTTGTAATACCCTATGTCCATAGGAGATGGATAAATGAGATCTCACAAAGATCTGATGATTATAAAGGAACTCAAATTGTAACTTTGGTTAATCCTCATAGAGTATAAGTTTAGACGTGGCTGAAATTGTCTTAGCTTGTTATAAATGGTAGTTGAAGCCAATCTTGACCTGAAATTGGGGACTTTAGCCATGCCTCAAGTAATGGACGTAATGGCCCGAAGAGGATGTCAAGGATTTGCATGGGGGAGATTGTAATATCCAAGCTCTATAGAAAAATGATTATTAGGATCCCACATTGCATGGTAGGGAGAAGTTGTGGTTTATAATGACTCCAACAAACTCCAATTGTAATTTTTGATTTGTCATTGAGCATTCCTTAGATAGTTATAGATAATGTTTGAACTTATTTTTTTGAGCTTATAATTGTGAATTAATAGCATGTTCATTTAGGAGGTTCTTGATACAATTTCTTCAAAGCTTGGCATCATTGCGTAAGTGGCTTTCAATGTCACTTAATTCTGATACAGTTCCTCAGTGGTTTGTCAACTTTCTGGAGATGTGTTCATTTGAGTTTTATAAATGAAAGCATATTGGTAATAAGTTTAAATTTGCCACTGACAGATGGCCGTGTAAAAATGGAAGTGAAAATTTACTTTAGTTATATATATATGTGTGTATATAGTTTTATATAGGACTTGGGTGATCTATATATATTCAACATTAGTTGGATTCATTGTGTTGTCATTTCAAATTAGATAACTTTAAGGATTTCTCAGGTAGCTGGGATTGGCTCCTTCACGTCGTAGGTTGGAATTACTTATCCTGAAACACATGTAACGTACACTTTCACAAGATTTTTTTTTCCAAACTAAGGGGCGTGCTATGGTCATGGGTAGCGAAAAGACTCAAGCTTTTCAGGTTGGGATTCAAGTTAAATTCAGCACTGAATAAATTTAGAGAATGGAAAAGGGCAATGGAAATAGTTTGAGAAATAATAAACATCATAAATTGCCGAGTCATTTGTTATACTTAGATAATAAGGAAATGCATAGGAATACATATGGCATTTTAGTGAAAAGATGGAGTATAACTGAAAATGGTGTCGTTACAATTTTAGTGACAACTGATCATGAGTCTCAAAATTAATTTCCAGAAATGTTATGCAGGATAAATAATTGTGTTTTTCTCCGATGTAGATCTGACTAAGAACTGAAAAAATAATACTTCTGACCTGTAAATGTTTGGGAACCATACAGTCATGAAGAATTAGGTGAGATTGAAAGGTCGCTCATGCAATTATACAAGTGTTCCTTTCAGTTAACTGCACTATGTATTCTTTCTTGTATGGCAATTGGTACGTTTTTGCTTTTTCATTCAAAGACAACAACCTCGGTTCTGTATTTTTACATAATGCATGAATATGCTCATCCTTGTGGATGTTATAAATTAAATTTGTCTGAACAGTCTTGATTGGGATTGGAGTATAACAGAAGGAAAGTTGGAGAATTGGATGGTAATCAGAAGATCTCAAGCCGTGGAAAGTTCTCTATTTGTTTTGTTTATGTTTTTTTTCCTTCGAATTTGTATTGTGGGTTTTATAAATCTCTTTAAGCATTTTAATTGTGTGAGAATCTGTGTTTCCTGTGTATGACATGGCGATCCTGAGCCAGCCCCTTAAAGCACTAAAAAAATTATTGAGATATTGGAAGAAAATTTTTAACCTATTGAGGGAGATATACTATATTTGAAGAAACAGGACTTGAGTGGAGGTGGATGCAAATTAGGTCAGACCAGCCTTTTCTGTTTTAAAGTTGAGACAATAATGCTCATTTTAATTGATCTTGTGATTATATCTAGGTTGGTAACCGTGTAAGAGAAATGATATTTGCTGTTGTAGAGTACGCAAACACTGCAATCTTTTTGAAAAAAGTGAGTAAATACGAGACCCATACGAAGAAAATTAATTTTTTAATAATAGACCTCATTTTTTTTCAAAAAGGATTGTACGGCGCTTGCGTACTCTACGACTATATCTAGCATTACTCACTATGTAAATGAGCTGTGACTAGTGTGCTTGTCAGTTCTGTCCATGAGATTACGCATATTCATCATGTTTGAAAGTAAGAAGAAAAATTATAGTTTGAAACATGCAAGATTGTGTGGGACGTGATAAAGTTTTATGACACATCCTCTTTACTTTTCATTTCTATGCTCATTTATTCTTGTGGATGTGTTCTAACTTGCCGTCTTGATAGGCATCGAATACCTTGTAATTGGCTTTTACCCATTCATTGATTATTAATACACTTATCAAAAAAAATTTATTCTTGTGGATGTGTGAACGCAAGCATAGTCTGAATGAATTGGGCTATTGGTTCTGGATTCCTAAAATGATCTGCGTTCAATATTGACTCGTGTTAATTCTTATATTCTTCCTCAGGAATTTAAAAAGTCTGTTTTTGGAGGAGAGCTCAATTGTTGAGAATGATGGTAAATGGCTACATGAGCTTGCTTTGAACAACACGGTTCTTGAAGCTTTGAATTTTTATATGACTGATCTTGTCAAAATCAGCTTTGAGGACCTTGAACTCATAGCCAGAAATTGTCGCTCCTTAGTTTCTGTTAAAGTGAGTGATTGTGAAATCTTGGACCTCCTACGTTTCTTCCATACTGCTAATGCTTTAGAGGAATTTTGTGGGGGTTCCTTCAACGAGCATCCAGACAGGTACTCAAGTGTATCGTTTCCCCCAAAATTATGCCGTGTGGGACTAACATATATGGGGAAGAATGAAATGCTAATTGTATTTCCTTATGGACCCCAACTCAAAAAACTGGATCTCCAATATGCGCTGCTTGACACAGAGGACCATTGTATGTTAATACAAAAGTGCCCCAACTTAGAAATACTTGAGGTAAAATCACAAACCATTTCTTTTGTCTCTCTTTTATTAGTACTTTATTATTATATCTTTTTTTTTTTCCTACACTTGTTTAGAACTATGCCTTTATCTGACTCTTAAGACCATTTATGAACATATTCCAGAGGAGGCTTTTGTTTCTGCTTTTTTGTCCACATTCTTTTCAGTTTGTTATTTGACTAATCATCCAACGTTGTTCTTCCACAAGAATCTCCAGTCGTTAGTTACCTATAATGACTATTTTGACCTTGGTTCTTGGATTTTGAGAGTTGTTACTACCCAAGGAAGTGGGTGTTATGTGTTCTTCTAGGCTAGGAACTGTATCTGAAATTTCTATATATTTTATCATCTATTTTTCTTCTGGACAGACTAGGAATGTTATCGGAGACAGAGGATTAGAAGTTCTTGCTCAGAATTGTAAGAAACTAAAGAGGCTTAGAATTGAGCGAGGTGCCGATGAGCAGGAAATGGAGGATGAAGAAGGTGTAGTTTCACAAAGAGGTTTGATTGCTTTGGCACAGGGCTGCCTAGAACTGGAATACATGGCTGTTTATGTGTCCGATATCACAAATGCTTCTTTGGAATGTATTGGCACTTACTCTAAAAACCTCTGTGATTTTCGCCTAGTCTTGCTTGACAGAGAAGAGAGGATAACTGATTTACCTCTTGACAATGGAGTTCGAGCTTTGTTGAGGGGTTGTGAAAAGCTTAGACGGTTTGCATTGTATCTCCGACCTGGAGGCTTGACCGATGTGGGTCTCGGTTACGTTGGGCAGTACAGCCAAAATGTAAGATGGATGCTTCTGGGTTATGTTGGAGAGTCTGATGCAGGGCTTTTGGAGTTCTCTAGAGGCTGTCCTAGCTTGCAAAAACTAGAAATGAGGGGCTGCTGCTTCAGTGAGCGTGGACTGGCTGCTGCTGTATTGCAGCTGACTTCTCTGAGGTACTTATGGGTGCAAGGATATAGAGCCTCAGCAACGAGTCACGAGCTTCTAGCAATGGCTCGCCCATTCTGGAATATTGAATTAATTCCTTCTCGTCGAGTTGTTGCTATAGATCAGCTTGGGGAGAATGTTCTAGTTGAGCATCCAGCACATATACTTGCATATTATTCCCTTGCCGGACCAAGAACAGATTTTCCTGACTCTGTTATCCCTTTGGATCCAGAAGCCTTTGATAGGTAGGCCAGGTTGTATTAACTACTCTTCTACGATGCAGTTTTTTTCCTGTCACTGTCATGTTCATAAATTCTGCCCCCTTTTCCCCTTTTGTAAGAGGTTCCAATTTTAATTTCATTTCTCTGCCCTAGTATTTGCTTGACATTAGTCCTGTAATAAATTCGGGTTTTTCTTCTGTAATTTGGAAGCACTTGCATCTATGGTGCTATAGTCTCTCTTCCCAGTTGGCTGGCTTAAACTTCAACGTTTTGGCTACTACTAGTAGTATTAATGGTGGGATATTTCTAGTTTGTGAATAAAAAGTAACGAGTGATTTCATTTACCATGATTTCGTGACTGCTGCCATGTCATTGTGGACTACTGACTCGCAAATATACTTGGATGCTTCAGACCAATGGTGTGATAAAAAGCCTTGTGGTTGAGGGTGGGGGCGTTGAAATACATACAGCAAGGGGGGCTGGAGGCATTGTCCTGCGTATTTCTTTCATTAACAGAATCAGAGTTTTTACCATCGATAAATCCAAATTGTTGGGTTCAAAGGACATCCCCAACTTGTAATCAAAGGATGATTTAGTTTCAATTTTTTGTTCGATGTATTAGTTTGACTTGCTGCCCGATTTGGCAGTGTTATGGATGGTTGTAAACTTTAGACATAATGATGGGGGAGGGTGCTTTGATTTTATGTCGATAGAAGATATAATAGCTTTTGTTGCATTGAAGATGGGATTTATGCTATATTACTAGAATTTCAAAAACTAGCATTGAAATTGCTTGGACCCTTTGACAATGAGAAACTGTGTGATTTGGCAAAGAATGAGAAACTTGTCGACGATGTTGACAACCGTCGGCAAAATTGAGTACAGTTGACAAATCCTCGCCTAAAAACACCTGCCATGTGCATTGTTGGTGGAGTTAAATATGGATTACAGTTAGCATGAGCCATGTTTCCCTGTTTAAGGGCAGGATTGGTGCTGATGGGGAAACTCGAGTGCTTGCAACCCTCCAAAGAAGAGAGAGAAAAACAAACATAATGAATAACAGAAAGGCATAATCTTTTACTGTTTTTGCGGTCACGATGATGATATCTTCAGTTGTTTATTGTCGCTCTTAACTAATCCTTTCTTTTACTTTCTTGTACCGTATATTTTAGAGTCCCTCGAATGCCACTAAACTAACATGATATCGTCTTTTGCTAATCACTGAAGGAAAGAAATCAAATGCGCACCTGTTAACTGAGTGATGCAATCCAAACGAAAGGGAAAAAAAGAAGGCGATAGCATGCATCTGTAGATGACTTTTAGACAACAGATGAGATGAAGCCGTAAAGGAAGGAAGAGGAGAGATAGAGGTGATGTTGGTGTTTGATAAGCATAGAAGTCATCGCTTGTGTCATAAATCTTGAATTTATGGGATACTTCGGTATGGATAGTGAGATTAAATGAGTTAAGATGAGATGAGATAAATACTATCATTTCATCTCTGTGTCCAAATGAGTTATTAAGTTTCAATACTTAAATCATTAAACAAAGAAAAAATAAAGCAGCATGGGACTTTTTTTTTTCTTTTCAACGCAGGAGTGAAATTGCCATAAGACTAAGATGGGAGGAGACTTCCATCGATGAAGTCAATTCCAATCGTGAATAAGTACTTCTTCCCCAAGATAACCTACTCACACTGATTCTTCACGGATGCTTCCCTTTCACCATTCTGTGATCTCCAATTATGAGTGTGAAAGGCCAATATAGTGATGCATACTTTATTTTTTTCTTATAATTATTTATAACAATTGTCGTCTGCATAGTATGATATTTCTAATCTGTGAGGTCCTTTTCAGCTTGGAGACCAACCAAACCATGCCATATTACAGTATATGCTGCACTAATGAGCATGACTTTTCCCAAAGGTAGGGACGTTGTGGTAATTACCTTCACTGTCTAGACTTCATTATTTGCAACCTTCTGTATTGCTGCCCTGTTCCTTCACCTCCAGACTTCCTTTCACCTCTCAAGATTTTATTTATTTATTTATTTTTTATCGTAAAAACTTTAGTATTTTGTATTTTATATATAGTGGAACTATGTGTTTGAATATGGAATATGATATTTGCATGGCCCACAAAAGTATTTTTTAAAAGATTTCGTCTTTAATTGAAAGTTTAACTAAGGAAAGATGGAGATGACAAGTGTACGATTTTCCGTTCTCAATGGTGATCAAAATTAGAATAAAGTGGGCAGAGTGGTTTCTTATGCAACTTGCAGAAAGAAGAGTGCTTTTCTTAAAATATAAGAAAAAGTTGATAGTCATGTCATCTATCAAACAAATAAAAATAATGAATAGCCATGTTGCTCATGCTGCTTTGGAAATTCTAATGCTCAATATGTGGTTTGGAGATTGGTACATGCAAAGTGACTTGGGGTAGGCACTTAAGCTTTTTCAGAATAGTTGCAACAGCAATATTTTTGTGGTAGTAGAACCCACAATGGCAACTAAGAAAAAACAAACACAGTAAGAGCATATTTGGAAACATTATTTCTTTGTTTCATTTCACATTTGTGGAATGCTTACCTTTGAGATAGTGATCCACCATCACCCATTTCATGAGGGCCAATGAAGTTTCCTTTTTTTTTTTTTTTTTTTTCTCATTTCATGAAAAAGTGAAATTAGATTTTTCCAATACTGTTCAGCCTTTTATTTTTATTTTTATTTTTTTTTGGGGTGGAAGCTGCAATGAGAACTTCCTTGGATATAACTGAAAAATAAATATTGTAGCCACAAAGTGATTACATACAAATAATTTTACAAACTGACGTGACTTGATATAAACTATGTAATTTGTTAGATTATGAAATTATTTTTATTATAAAAAAAATCTGACAGATCATATGAAATCAAGTCAGTTTGTAGAATTGTATAATCTTTTTGTGGCTATAGTACTCCTCTGACTAAACACTATATTTCCAGTTTTATTTTGGAATATTATCAACTCAAAACTAGAATTGCAGAGCATTTACCTCTTTTTCATGGAAAGACCATTAAGGCTACAATCCTTCTCTTCTGTAGCACCAAATGTAAAACCAAGAAAATATCATATTATACTAAACATAAAAAAAAATAGAGAGTAAATTAATAAAATTGGGATCTCTCCCTAGTCATTCTAAGTATAAACCTCAATAATTAGAGTCTTGTTCAGAAAACAGTCAAGACCTCCTGCAATTTAAAAGCTAGATTCTATATTCCGATGATTGGGGTTACAACGAGCACAAAAATCTGAACATCTATAGAATCCCTTTTTGGATTTGCAAGTAAAATAAATAATCACTGCAAAGCATGATGCTTGCTGAGACGGGTAAAAGGAGAAAATATGCTGATGCAACAGTCTCGCCACCATCGACAAATGAGTTGGCGGAAACAGAAATATCAAATACAAGGCAAAACTGGATAGGTCCAAATAAAGATAACCAATTATAAAGCATGCAAACCATATTGGCATTCGTATGTAGATCTCCCAATATTCTACAGCGAATTAAAGCAGGAGATGCTTACCGAGTGGAATGCAAACTCAGCCTCGACTAAGGGATGGCGATGAATCCATAAAACAACCCCCCCCCCCCCCCCCCCCCCAAAAAAAAAAAAGTTATGGTGATGAGGCATGGTCAACTTGGCCATATTATAACATAAAGGAGAGACTGGCGGAAATGTATTGAGAGAAAAAAGTAAGCAATCAGAGACTGTAGAATATCAGAAAGAGTAACAGCTGACTCAGGCAGTTGGCCCACATCAACCAAAGACACGGCTGCTTGTGTGGAACAATCACAAAACTATTTCACACGTGAAAGCATAATGTACACAACTTCTTAAACCCACAAAATGAAGTAATCATTACTGATTGGAGACACAAACCTGGAAATAAAAGGAGATTTGAATTTCTAGCCTCTTATCAAGGAGACCATATATTTGCATAACTGGGAAATCATCATATTGAGGCTTTGATCTGTGTTAAATGATCGTCACAAACTTGAGGATACATGATCGTCTGTAAACTAAATATGCAAGTCAATCAGTATATTCAAACTTTTAACTCTGAGAAGCAACCACATTGATGCGGTTATGCTTTATTCATCCACAAATTGCCCACTATCCATTTTCATAAGCAATGCTAACTCAGTCAAAATCATCCTCAAGAATGGATAGCTAGGAAAATTACTTGACGGGAAGGGAAACATACAGACACTGAATCGACTTTCATTAGATTTTCATATTTAAAAGATTGAGATCAAACCACTACAAGATTTTATCTTTCTGTAACGTTCAAAGAAAATGTAAATCAAGCCCTCATTTATGGAGTCACACAGAAAACTATGGCAAAAGCACAGACAGTGAATTAGGCTGAACATGGTCTGACTTGGCACTTTGAAATCCACGAGTGCAGCAAAAACAACTGCCTGATCATTTACGTATTTGATGTATTGAGGATTGGGTTTGAATGTACGGTTTGGTATGAAATCCGTAAGGAGCACTGCCATACAGATTGTGCGCTTGTCCTTTAAATTCATATGGAGGTGATATTGAAAGATTTCGACAGTCGGAGTCGAAAATCATGACGGCTTCATCACGAGGTTGATTCCAGTCAGGTGACATTCTTGCTATGCTTGAGGGCTTTTGCTGAGGTGCAAGAACAAAAGACTGATCATGTGAAGGAGGCTTATTATTTCCCGATGACGTTTCTGTGAGATTGACAATTGTAATGTCATGGATGCTTGGCCTTCTCTTATCTTTTCCTCCTGAAAGCTGCCTTATAAAGTACTTCTGAGCATGACTTGCCACTTGAGTTGGACTCTTAGTAATTACGTAATTCCTGGAGATATTTCTCCAGTCTCCTTTACCGTACTTTAGAAGCCCCATCAGAAATTGCCTGTAATTCATTACCAAACAACCCGTGTCAAGAACAAAAGCATAACGTTCAAAAGAGTTCAAACTGCAGATAGACCATTGAGTTCAAACTGCAGATAGACCATTTAGGAGTGAATGAGACATGAATGCTAACAAGCTTGAGACTTTAGAGCAGTTCATCTCTATGATAAACAAACATCACCTGACCTATCCAAAGATATTCACAATTGCTTCGAAGTTTTTATGCTTCTATTTGAAAAAGAACTGAGCTTGGTTAGTTTCCCATTGATTTATACTATACAGAAAACAATTCTACTAATTTGATGGTCTCTTTTCCTTGGCTTCCAGTTTCAACTGTAACTGAATAAAGGGCGTTAGAAATTCAATTTATTTGCACAACTAGCAACAGAATTTAAAGAGCCAAACACTTTCTTGTTTCATAGTTTTTTCGGTAATTGAATAAAAGATTTATTGAAAACCTCACACTGGAAACAAAAAAAATATATATATATATATAGGAACAATTATTGGAAAGGAAATTCACCTGTGTTCTTCTTCTGTCCATGGCACCCCTTTCTTCCTTTCCTGATCAGGACCCTTAGCTGTTGATGATTTTCTTCTATAGGCATCAAAGCTGCGATTATCAACCAACTCCAATTTGAAAGAAGAGGCAAGGTAGCCAGGAATCGGAACCCGCCCCGATTCTATATCGCTAACATCGTCTTCCAATTCCTTGTACTGCTTAATCACATCCCACACCGTCTTCCCTGGGATCATTTCCGCCACTTTTATCCATCGATCAGGAGTGGTCTCATCGTAAATAGCTAGCGCTCTCTCAAACTTCTTGTTCTCCTCCCTAGTCCATTCTGTGCTCTGGCTTGCTTGGAGAAACCAATTGGATTCTGACATAAACGAAGCTGGATATAGGGTTTCCATAATTCCTAGGGCTAATATACAGCAATAGCTGGATAACTCACATAAGCAGAAGTGAAACTAGGCTTTTAAAGTGAGAGGAGTCTTAGAAGCAGAGACAAGAGGCAGAGAGAATTTAATCTTTTTACTATAATTTAGAAGGCATTGAAATCAGAATCTTCTACTGGGAATCGAGAATCTCCTTTTCTTAATAGCATCAATTGAAGAATCTTAAAAAGACCCAACTTTTAAGAATCGAGGGAATCTTGGAAAATTATGAGCAGTCTGATTTTGTTGCTTTCGTTAAACCCTTCCAGAGAGAAAACCAAAGCCCAGATGGAATTTGAAGAAAAGTCAAGACCTTTTGCAAAAATGAAGTTCAAAAAGTAAAACTTTTCATGCAACCCAGATTGCAACTCTTAGCCCACAAAGTGAGAAAGCTCGAGAAAAATACAGAAAACATGAAGAACCCGGTAGCAAGATGATCGAACAAGGAACAGGAAAGCATGACCCAGTTGAGAAAAGGGATGGATTCTGAAGAATCCCGAAAAAGAAAAGGCGGGAAACAGTTTTTTATTGGGAAGAGAAGGTAAATCTACATACACAAAGTGAATCCTAGATATGAATCACAACCAGTTGAGAATTTTCGGTTGGTTCTTAATGAGTTCGGAGGAGAGAAGAATCGGAGCTTGGAATGTGTGAAGTAGAAACCTTATTAGCAGTCTTAAGACCTACTGTGTACTGTCTTACTGACAATTGCCTCTTATTATTTATAGGCTGTTCGAGGGAATTGATAAGCTCCCATAAACAACTTTACTTATTTTTTGTTCCTAAAGGTGAATGGAGATTGAGGCCACATCCTTTTAACCACTCTCAAATCCCTCCAAATAACAGAAGTAACTTCACGATTTTATGGTCCATATTCCCATAAATACCTTCTTTTTTCTTCACACTTCTGAAATGCTTGGTTTGAAAAGAAATCCTATATAATTAGTCTTGAAAATTAATACGGTTTGATGTGATATGTTTTTTTTTATGTAAAACTTGATGTTTGAGTTACATCAGTTTAGAAGTATAATCTTTTATCCTTTTCAAATTTTTAATAACATATTTATGATTAAATTCCCCAATGAGCACAAACGCGCCTGTAGCTCAGTGGATAGAGCGTCTGTTTCCTAAGCAGAAAGTCGTAGGTTCGACCCCTACCTGGCGCAACTTCCAGTTTCAGACCTTCTCTTTCATCTGTATTTTGCAGCTGAGAGTCAAAGTGTGCTTATTTTCGAACAGCTAGCTTGTGAAGTAATCTTATTTATTTATGACCCTAACCCATAATATCTTTTTCTAAATTGGATCAAGCACATATACTCATTCTTCAGATATATGCACTAAAAAGTATGATTTCAACCCACAACCAAAACGAAAAAAAAAAAAAAAATTTGTACAACGTCACTAACTTAAGTTGCTCACTTTTCTTATTCGTCCTCAAGGAGCCAAAAAGAAAGAAACGACTCAACAACTAAATTCTAGCACTTGGGAAGGTCGGTAGGAGGCGGTGGCAGAGACTCGTTGGGGCCTTTACCATTGTCTACTAGGAATGCCATCTTAAGTCCCCACGTCGTGTGTACTTCCAAATGGCAATGCAAGAACCAAACACCTGCATTCGCCAAAGTTGAATATTTCTAACAGTTTTCCGGAGGAGTAACGGTACATGTAATTATAGAGTCCTTAAATATTATACAATCATTTAAAAAAAAATATATATTTCTTTTTTGTATTCTTTTATCAAGATAATTGCACAAATCCTTATATATTTACGACTATAATTATCATTTTCCTTTCAGGACACATGCATACATACTTCTTAAAGGAAAATTTTATATTGTCTAAGAAGAAAATCGTTTTGAATTGAGATATTCTCTTCCTTTTCTAATAATGTATTTTAGAGAATGGTACATGTTTTTTTATGATATCAAATTTTAACCTTCTAACAATACGCGCTATTTATTGATTTAAAGAGGTTCATTTGTAAGAACACAATAAAGATCAATTCATAAGTGAGAGAGAATAAAGAAAAATTTCACATTGTGTAAGAATGAAATTATCTTAAAATTTATATAAGATATATTTTCTCTTTTTAATAAGATATTTTAAAAAAAATTGCATGCACTTTTTTTTATATTTTTAGACAATGTAAAATTTTCCTTTAAGAACTCGTGAATTTATGGCCTAATTGTCACGCAAGCCAAAAGATTCTTCTGTAGTTTAGTCTTTTTCTTTTGGTTTTGGGGCTTGTTTTGTTGTGCCACGTCTTTCAATGGCCCTAGTGTACTAACCACAAAAAGCAAAGCCCACTTCTTTCTGGAGTCGCATCAATGGCGCGCGATTCAATTCAAAATTGAAAGCACCTACATTAAATTTTTTTTTTTTAATTGTTTCTTCCATGCCAAGACACTCTAGGTGCAACCTCATTATCAAGAAAAGACTATTTCCAATTTTAGAATTCATTTCAGCATTATTATCACGTTTTCTAGAATGATAAACAGAACAAAACATCAAAATTATATTATTAAAAAAAAAAAAAAAACCAAGGATGAACTTTTACCTGGGTTATCCGCCCTGAATCTGATTGCAATCCATCCAGCAGTAGGTACTGCAATTGTGTTCCTCTCGACAGGATCAACCAGGTTAAATTCCAGCGGATCCTTGTAGGGATCGAAGTTCCCTAAACCCTTCCCAACCACAAAGAAATTAAACCCATGCAGATGGGTTGGATGGTTCTCTGGTGCTATTACGGATGTGCCTTGTAACACAACCTGAACTGTAGAATTAAAATCCAGTCTATACAGCCTGGTGCCATTCATGGTCTGGATATTAGATGGTGGGTTACCAGTATAATTAAAAGGAATAATTGGGTTTCCAGGAAAATCATCTGTAAAAACTCCTTTTATGTTGAAATAATGTGCTTGAAGAAGAGCTACAGTTGGCATCACAAAGCTAACATTATTAACATCTGCCACAAGCCTGCTCCCATTGACACAAGTAGCACATGGATTAACCCCAACGCCTAAGAAGAAGAAAAGAGAATGGTCTAGAATTAATGGGACTTTAGTTGGGTATTGTTTGGAGTTAAGGCTTCGAAGTGAGTCCATGAAAGCATGGGTTAATGGAGTTGCATTTAGAGGAGGAACGGTGGTTAATATGGTTGGGGGATTTGAAGAGGTGCCTTTGTAGCGCAATGTGGCATAATTAGTCAAGTTGTCAAGGCCAACAGGAGCATCCATGAAAGGCGTGACTGTTATCAAGTACTTGCCAATGGCCTGATTTGCAGCTAAGAGGGCGTTTGTAGTTTGGCCAGGGCTTATGAATATAGTGTCAGTTTGGAAGGGCTTGGTGTAGGAGGCATCCACTTCAACAACTGTTAGATTGTGCCCTGCAATTTTGAAGAACATCTCATCGTTCACTGCTGCATTGACGATGCGTAGTAAATAGGTCTCGCCACTCTCAACATGTAAAGTGTAACCCCCTGCACTTTTACAAACACCAAATATTTCAAAATTATCGACCTGTCTTGACGTGATTTGTTAGATTATAAAATTATTTTTATTATATTTAATATTTGACATATGGAATGATGATATCAGTTTGTGTGATTATATTTTTGTATTATTTCTGAACACTACTCTTGATAATTATAATAATGATAATTGGTTTCATAATTATAGTGCAAAGATATATATACGAGATAACAAGATTATGGAGGAACCAGTACATGATCGGATTGTCCGTACGTACCCTGAGAAGAGCAACCAGGAACAGGTCCTGGATGACCATTTATGGTATGTGAATCCGAAATATTAGGCGGCAAACCAGATTGAGTAGCTTGATCGACAACAGCTTCAACGTCTGCTTTCCACCATTCGGCTACGTACGTACGTACACAATTAAGAATAAAACGTAATTTCTCAAAAAAATATATATAATTACTTGAAAACCGAATTTATTATAAATTAAAGACAAATTGAAGTGAATGAATATATATATATATATAGAGAGAGAGAGAGAGAGAGAGGTACGACGTAGGTAGCCCACCTAAAACGATGATTTTTTCCTTGTGAGGTTTTGGAAAAGGGTAAGGAATTCCTCGCTTGGGCAAGATAACAATAGCGCCATGTAAAGTGGCCCTCAACCAGGAGATATGTGCATGCCAAAGAAGCGTGCCTCTTTGGCCAGTGAGGTTGAAGGAGTAGATGAAGTTCTGCCCAGGTTGTATCGGGCATTGAGTTATATATGCCGGTCCATCCGACCATCCGCTTAGAAATTGTCTCACCCCATGCCTACCATTACAAGTAATTACATGAGTAATTGGCCGCTAACAATAATATCAAAAAATAAAAATAAAAAATAACGCTAATTAATTAGCTGTAATTAGTGTATATATAATATTAATCATGCGTATAACAGTGCTTTGTCATGTTTTTGTGCTTATAATGGTAGACTGCTAATATTTGAGATTTATTGTTCTCTATTAATTCTTTCTTTAATTTACATATGTTTCGGAAAAACCATACATGATCACACAAGTTTCTGAATAGAGAAATACTACTATGTTGCTTCACTTTGTCTCCTTATTTTGACTGTTCATGTTTTTAATTTTTTTTTAATTGCTTAATAGTACTTAAGAAAGTAACTATTAGTATATTGGTATTTTTTAAATATTTTCTTAAAATAATTTTTAAAATAAATGTTTAAAATAAAAAGTAAAAAAATAGAAAAGTAAAAATTATACTAGGGGCACACCAAGTGAATAAATTGAAGAGGTATAGTAGTACTACTCTTTTAAATATAGGGATGGATCCAAGGATTCTAATCAAAATCGTAGTTAAAATGGAAAATTTGGGATAATCCAATTCTAAATTAATATAGATGACCATGAATAAACCCACTATTAATTTTCGATATTCTGTGTTCAAAGTAAAGAAAGAATTTGTTCTCACCAGTGGATTGTCGCATTGTGTGTAATGTGATTGGTAACCCTTACGATCACAGTATCATCTTCCCTTGCATAGAGAGTTGGCCCCGGAAACTGCCCATTGACAGTGGCAATGGCTTTTGTTGCACAAAGCTTTGTTGTGTTCTTCAGGACCACCTACAGTACATACATCAGCCACTGAGTTTTTTAAGAAAAAAACATGATGAATTATGAAGCTGGGACGTCGACGTACGGTCTCTTAAGAAGTTTGTGGAGATCATCTCAGACCATTTTCTCTTTTTTGTTGATTTATCATGAGTACTAGATACACGAGATTTGTATATATATATATATATATATATATGCATGCATGAAAGCACTTTTACGTGGTTAAAATAAAACCGATCTTGATAATGTAAGCTCAATATGGGCGGCCAGAAACATAAAGGTAGGTTCTAATTAAAATTGTGTCGTCTTCGATTTCATGTACAGATCAAAATAGCGAGAATGCATGGCCTTTTCGCACATCATAGGCAGTATTGTTGCAATCTTTCTTAATTAGGTTGTCATGTATTGCATGGCATTCCCAACGCTAAATTATGATCATGATTATGTACTCATGCGAACCAAATCATCATGAAGGAAGTATTTCGAAAAAGTTTGCTTGCTTACATTGAAATTGTAATGACGAACCAAGGACTCAACCAACGCTGGAAATAAGAAGACTCCGGCCAGTAACATTAATGTCCGAAACCAACGATTCATTCTCTCTCTCTGCTCTGCTCCAAGCTTAGTGTCTGACTTACTCTGAAACGACTGACCACCTCGACTATTAAAAGGAATAAATCTTTGATGTCATGTCCTTTTTCATCGGTAGGTGAATGAAGAGGGCTGGCCACACATTTAGCTGCTAGTTTTCTTCCATACTACACAAAGTACTCTGGCCGTTTGTGTTTGTAAGCTATAAGCTCTCCTTGCTATTTTCAAATGACCGAAACCCTCGAGTTCTGAAACCTACCGCTCAACTAACAGATCATGAATCTCTCTCTCTCTTTTTCTGTGAAAAAAAAGCTATCAAAATCCTATTCTTCCAAGTTTTAGTTTAATTAAGATACATACATATGTTTGGAATTTAAGCTAGCATTAATTAATAAAGACGATTTAAACTCACGATAGTGATCATTCATGATGATAACAAAACAGAAAAGTCTTGCAACCATGTCCTGCCGTGCACAAAAGATTCAAATGGTCGTTTCATGATTCGAATCAGCCCTCATTATTGTACTTATATCTATCTTAATCCTTCTAACTGTTCATAACATTTGTGAGGCACTTGAATTAACTCCGACCCCTCCATCCATCATGTCCTATTAGTTATAACTTATATATATATATATACATATATACTACAACAAAATAGACTTTTTCTGGCATTTTTTTATTGGCCACAAAAGAAATCGTCGGAAATTCACGACATATTGCGTTTCGCCGTGAAATTCGAGCGCGTTGTTGGGAAGAATTCACTGTTTGATTTATTACCGTGTCTTTGATCACTTATTGCGACTACTTTTTCGTCTCAATAAAACTTTTTAAAATAGGCAGCGCATTTTATATATCCACTTTTGCGTAATTCTTGTGCATTTCACTGATGTAATTGTTTAAAATAATTATTTTATATTAAAAAAAAAGGCACAAGACAATCATATTATTAATGTAGTGCTTAAAAAATATGTAAAAATGACTGCCCCATAAAGTTTTGATATATATATATATATATGTATTCGGATGATACGTACTTAACATATAATACTCTTCGAGAAGGGTATGACTAGCGTAGTAGATGGGGGCATATGGTGGTAATGGTGTTGAGTAGTCGTCCTTCGAGTGTTTAAAATATTTATCAACACGAGATTTTTGTAGTTGAGCCATAGTTTTCAGGTCATCGGTATGTAATGGTCTGATTTGCTGTCCAAAAAAGCTTAAAAACTCTCCTGCAAGTTTCCAAATCCCACATCTTTGTCATTATATATAAATATATATATATATAATATTTATATATTGATTTTGTCAAACCTCAGATACTTGTTTTCATCATACCTTTCTTCATTTGTGGTATGTGTAGGTACCAAGAACAAAACCCACCTACAAAGGGCGCTATAAGTTCCAAATCCCACGTCTTTTTCACCGCTCCCTTTCAACTTCCACATTTTTCTCGTTATTCTTCTCTGTTACTCGCAAGAATTTACTAGTCGTCATTCACACGAACGAGAAAGGTCAAAAAAGTTAAAAGGGAAGAAGAAATTGCACAAAGCCAAAATTTCAAAGCGGTAGCTAAAGAAAAATGTAGGGATTGGATTCTCTTTTATCAAAATTAAAATTTGGTGGCTAAAAAACCTTCTATGTTCATCATGGCCTTCATGCTCACTCGAATCCTGATAATTCCCATGTATGAGTTCTTTGCTGCTTGAGATCATTGAATGCATGCTAGGCCTCGATATATAAGAATTTGGAATGTTATGGGTTTAGATCCGACAATATAATATCCAACAATCATTTACATTATTATATTTCGGAACGAGATTTCCAAATCACATTGAAAACACAACAACGTCATGCTTCTCAATCTGGTTTGAATGCAGTTGCTTCAAAAGCACCCTCAATTGTATTAATGCAAGATTTATAGAGGTATCCTAGATAATCAATAAGGCCGTCCTCACATGCTCCTTCTAAAAGGTTTAACTCAAATGACCAGTCCACTAATGTGGAATCATCCCCATAATCTACAAGTTTTAATGAATTTACAGACCCATCTAAACCCACATTGCTTGCTTCCATTCTATAAGCATAACAGCGAGATGATGAATCCATGGAAACCAGCCTCTCCTTGATCCATGACCTTTCTCCATCTTGCTGAGGGAACATGAAACCAGAGACTAGCCGAACATAGCCGGGCATGCCCTCATCCCCTGCTACGTCTGTGCATTCTTCGACCATTGGCATCCATTTTGTTAGCTTTTTACTCTGAGAAACCACGGTCCAGACTTTGTCTATGGGTGCACCCACGATGCCTCCAACTGATCCATGCCATTTCTCTTTTCCAGCTTCCAATCCCTGCAGCAAAAAGAGATCTCGAATAAATAAATTTAGCGCTCATGATTTACGGTTAGTCCAACAGATAAAGAAAGAGAGAGTCGATTACCAGAATAAATAGATTTCAAAGCTTTGGAACACATACCATGCTCATGACCTGTACGTGTCTCGTTCTTGGTTTAGCTGTGTCTAGAAAAAAGTCTTGCTACTGCAATATGCACCAGATGGCTGCTTTTAAGATTAAGGGAGTTAACATCAGTAATTTCTCAAGGAATCCAAGGAAGCGGATCAAGCTATGCAAGTTTTGGTGTGTTACTATAGAAGACAAATAGTAAGAGCTTACCAGGGATAACTTCAAGGCTAATTTGCTCATTGAGTTACAATATTTAAATTTGAATATTGGGTTGTTTCCCAAGTCTTATTCAGCTATTAAAATAATCATCTTCTCTTGGGAAATGCGGTAACTGTATTTGTTCCAAATTGATTTTCTTTTTTGTAAGTAAACAAATGCCTTAACTATGTAGGCACATTAGAAGCAAAAAAATCATGAAGGGTCATACCATGAAAATCTACTGCAATGGTCCAATTATACAGGATTCTAAAAGATAAAACTTTGAGCTCCTCCAACAATCTTTTTTGGTCTTCAAACGTCTACTCATTACATTCTTGCCCTAAGCACCACATAATACAAATAAAAACCACCTTCCAAATTATTTTAATAGGTTGCCTGCCTCTTATATATTGCCAGCTAGCTAAAGTTGCCTTAACAGTCTTTAACATATCCCATGTCAAATCCACTCGAGCAAATACCTCGTTCCATAGTATCTTTGCTATATCACAATATAGAAGGAGATGGTCTACCGACTCAACCCCCTCTACACATGCAACACCCAACCCCCTCTACACATACAACACCAATCAGTAATAATAATTTTCATTTTTCTCAAGTTGTCCATGGTGAAGATTTTATCCAAGGAGGCGGTCCACACAAAAAATGATGCTTTAGAGAGTGCTTTGTGTTTCCAAATCTTTTTCCACAGCAACTGCATGTTGGACTCGTGTAAGGGCCTTATAGAAAGACAAACAGTAAAAGCACCTTTGCTTGCAGGTGTTCACTACATGACATCTTCTTGTTGCCTGTTTGGTCGTATACCGTATAGGAAGCTGTAAAAATCTGCAAAGCTGCTAATTTCCCAATCCTACTCCGCCCTAGTAAAACAAATGTTCCAATGAATTTGTCCCCTCGCAATTCTCATAACATTCCCCACTGAGGTGTCCTTATCGCTTGCAATTTGGAAGAGAGAAGGATATAAGTCTTGAAGAGGCTTATTACCATACCAAACGTCACTCTAGAATTTAATCTTGGATCTCGTACCCAACTTAAGCATAATGTAATGGTTGAAAACCCCCACCCTCTCCTTATGTGTTTACACATCCCAACTCTATAGGCCTCCTTAACTTCTCTAGTACACGAATCCTCCCATAGACCCCCATATTTCTTCTCAATTAACGTCTTCCATAAAGCATCAAGTTTTCTAGTATATCTCCAATGCCATTTACCAAGTAATGCTTTATTATATACCCTCAAATTTCTAATAATTAAACAAATAGAAGGAAAATAATAATTAAATACAAAACACTTTTTTACAATATTATTACTGTCCTGCATATCCAAAAGAATGAGCTTGACTCTCAAAACATTGTCCCGCATGTCCATTTTCAGCTTGAGCCGAAACGAAGAAATTATAATCTTACTGTCTAGCAATTATGAAGAAGAAAAAGGACGACCATATCAATAAAATATTACAAAGGAAAAGGTAAATCGCGAAACTCTTTTTTTTTTTTTTGGCTGAACAAGACATATCATAAATATTCCAAAGACTGTTTGCACGTACAAAACATACAAAGGGATCGACATGGACCTCATCCCATTTTACAACATGAAGTTAACCGCTAAAAGCTGATAACAGAAAGGCCACCAAATTATTCTCGGTGTAAGCATGTCAAAGACAGTTCCAACCAAAGAACGACTGCTAGACGTATGCAGAAATTACATGTACCTGTAGGAAGTGACAGGAGAAAACAAAACATGGCAAGCATTCTGTTACAAAGATGGACCAATTGATTGCTGGCGCTGCAACCATGCCATCCTTACACTAGGGTTCTTCAGTTGAAGAAAAACTTCCCTGTATTCCTTCTTCAGGAATATATCTAATGCAAACAAGTACAGGTCACTTCCTGGTTCTATTTCCTCCATTCCATCAAGACAGTCAATGCACTCCCCAATACTATAACCGAGTTTGCCTCCTCTAGATGGTACACATTGAGCCTCTTTCTGAATCACTAAGGCACCTCTTGATTCAACAGCATCACAAGAACGTTCAGTTTGCTCATCTGGCTTTGGTATTTCTGGTTCTCTGTTGCTTAAGTGAGGCATTGTCGAAGCATTGTTGTCCTTCCTACGCTGAATAGTTGGTTCGGTCTCTGCAGTAACTGTGCTTCCATCAAAAATGGTCTCCAGTTTGTCAGGAAGCTCAAGTTTCTGGTTGCTTAAGTGAGGCATTGTTGAAGCATTGTTGTACTTCCTACGCTGACTAGTTGGTTCGGTCTCTGCAGTAACTGTGCTTCCATCAAAAATGGTCTCCAATTTGTCAGCAAGCTCAAGTTTCTTAAAGCGGAATGGTGAAGCTGCTGGGTTTGCCTGTAACAAAAACTTTTCACAATTAGCATTCCAAAAATGCAGTGCCAATTAGCGTTCTCCCAATTGTCAATTAAATAGAAATAGCTCCTGGTCAATTATATAGAAACAGATATTGCTCATTTCATTTAGCAAACCTGCAAATATTCTTCCCAGTTTTCTTCACTCGCACCAAATTTATTGGTGTTTGGATCCCACTTCATACTTGGAGTGCCAATTAGGTTAGACCAGACTTTCCAGCGTTCCTTAGTAACATTCCAATGATTCTTTAGTTGCAGTGTCTCATAACTCAGGCCAGTCTTTTTCTGAAATGATCCAAAAATAGTTCTCCAACCTTCTTTAGTAAAACATGTTCCAGGTTTATTCCCCTTTAACTTCTGTTCTAGACATAGATCAATGAATATTTTGTGTATAAATGGCGTCCAAATGGCTTTTTCATTGGAAGGTGACGAGATAGACATGCTTTGTTCACTTGCAAATTGTATGCCCTGAGTAGACTGAGTCATAACAGCACTCCTCAATTCATCATCAGGTAGATGCTCCTTCTTCACAGTAGGTGTCGTTACTGCTTCCTCTTTCACATACAAAGGGGAGGAGATCAGACAACAATTGTTCCTCTTATACCTAGTCGGAACATGTATCAATGCACCATTTATTGTTCCATTCAAAATAATTTCTAATTTGTCAATATTCTGCAGTTCCGTGTATTGAAATTGTGCAGCTTCTGGGTTGGCCTAAAAAAATAATCTCAAAGTTAACATACATCTGGAATTCATGAAAAACATCAAAAGTTTTAACTAAATTAGCATAACCTGCTGAGTAGCCAGCTCTCATACCTTTATATAACGGGCCCAATCTTCTTTAGTAGCACCCAATTTCTTGGTTTCTGGATCCCATTTCATGCTGCTATCACCAATCAGCTTAACCCAGGTTTTCCATCGTAACTTGGTAAGCGCCCAATGATTCTTCATTTGTTTCAAATCATACCTCGAACCAGTCCTTTCATAAAATGATTCGACAATATTATTCCAACCCTCCTTAGTAAAATACGTCGCAGGCTTATTCCCCTTTAAAGTTTCATCAAGACATAGATCAACAAATGTTTTGTGGTATGAAGGAGTCCAATGAGCCTTTTCAGTTGGTATGTGAGACATTCTTTCTTCAATTGAAATTCACCTGGCAGACTCCATGGGCATCATAGAACTAAGAATCAGTTATAGTAATAATCATAATTAAAAGACGCCTACCGGATTCACTATCACCATCACCGTGATCTACAGTTTAGATCAATTATTCCCCCCCAACAAACCCCCCAAAAAATAGACCACGTCCGCAAACTATATAAACATTCGCGAGAAATAACAAATGGATATGTAAATTTGTGATCATGTCCAGTTAAAAGCCAAATATAAAATCAACCAAGTTTGCCCTGTTTATTCAGCGCAATGAGGGGTAAAAATTAAAAATATAGACATGAATGCTTAAATCTAAATCTAAATGTAAGCAATTACAAGCATCTAGACCCAGATAGATATAGGGTATCCAAGCAAACTAAATACAGGTGTATTCTGCCAAGCGAGGTTTCTATAGAAGCTCGACTGTAAACCCCAATAAATTTTGTACCTTTAATGACATTTACAACGGATTGAGGCGTCAAAACGAATACAAGAAATGAATATAGCCCATAAAAATCTGGATTTCGTTCAACAACATTTTAAAACCAATGTGGTAGGAAACTGGAGTATGCCAATTACCCAGGTGCAGGCTTAGGGCTCAACGCCAAAAAAGACTTTAAAATATCCTCCAATTCCTCCCAATTTTCAGAGAGAGATACATAAAAAGCCTGAATGTAGCTAGATTAATTTTAAAGGCTGCAAAAAATTGTACCTTAAGCACCAGTATTCGGAAAACCTTTGAAGATATTTGCAGAGAGGTGAAGTAGTCGGCGGTGGCATTCGAAACGACCGCCTTAAATCTGGACCGGGCTTTGCGACTATGGATGATGATGGTTCCGGACTTCTCCTCTCATTTGAAAACCGGCACAGAAATGATAAATCTCTTTACTTGAGCGAGGAAAGTCCTACTTGTTTGTAACTTTGGTTTGGCCATTTTTCCAATTGTTTTTATCTTTTTGTTTTTTGAATAACTTTTTCTAAATCAAACAAAACAGGTTTTAATAATATATATATATATATATATATATATATATATTTATATATATCCTATTTCAACTTTAAATAATCATTATCTAAACATAAAGTTTAAAATAAAAACTTTTAAAAAAAATTATATTTAAATAAATTTTTAGTTTTAATAAAAAAAATATCATGTTTTAACTTTAAATTGGTACTTAATCATTATCCAAATATAAAATTATAAATTAAAAACTGATTTTAAAAATATATATTTAAATATACTTTTAGTTGTATTATTCATTTTAACAAATTCTAAAAAAAAAATATTTAAAATAATTTATGTATATTTTTTCCGCTCAATTCACAAAATTCAATAAACAAACATTTTAAATTTTCTAAAAATCTTGAATACAAACACGTAATGATAATGAAGTTAAAATTTAATCTTTGATTTTTAAATATCTTTCTAATTTAAATTGCGTCCATTAAATTTGAAAAAGTTTCATTTGAACATGGTTCTAGGCCAGTTTCGGATGAACAGGCCTACATGGCTCTTTGGAATCTTTCTTAATTTTTTATAATAAAAAACAGCATGCCACACTTTTAATTGGGCAAACCCTATTCCCTACTTGGTGAGAAAACCACCATGAACAACTATAATATATGCACTCCAAACAAGCTCCCTTCATGTTGGAAACATAGAATTGAAACCGTGGTTTAATCTTATTATACAAGACTAATATTAAATACAATCATAGAATGCATAAATAATAAATATAGACAATACAATAATTCATTAAAAATACATTTTAAATTACGCTCTAAATTATAAAAGCTAACAAATTTGTGTCATAAATTATCAAATTATTCCAATTTACACGGTGATCCTCAAACTGATCCTAAGTTATTTCAAAGAAACGAGCTCTTCTATTTATTATTTCTACACTTTATATTATACTTTTTTTTTTTTTTTTATTGCTAAACTAAAGAAACTACTTTGTCCATCATCCATATATGACACATTTTATAAGAGAAATATATATATATATATAGTGTATACTGTGGAGATGGTAAATACAATTTTTTTTTAAAAAAAAGTATGTATTTTAAAATAAGGATAAATACACCACTTATCATTCCGAATGACAGCATCTTTCATGTTTCTCTGCTCATGCTCAATCAGAAACCTTGTGTTATTGATTAAAAAGAAAAGAAAAAAAAAACTGTGTTATCTGGATCTAATGAGTTGTCCCCAACACTTTCATTTGACATCCATAGTGAAAGTGGATTACTGGTATATTTCTGTACAGCTAGCTTCTCATGATTAGATCAATAATGTCTTTTACTCCGTCTTCACATTTATCTGTCGAAGAAATAGGGCTATCTTTTTGTACTCTGCATTGAGGCACCAACCGGCATACTTTTCGTGCTTTCAGGTAATAAGAAAGACCATCACCTCATCATAGAGAGACCACGCGCGTGCCCAGGCAATGGCATGCCTCCATCTCCATCACTTCATCAATCCTTCCCTGTTGCCAGTGATTGATTGCCGCATATACAATGTCTGTACCGTTATATAAGAACATTGTACATTATAAAAAATGTAAAAATATCACTTAAATTATATTCGAGATACCTGAAAATCTTGTCGCTGGTCAACAGCCGCACTTTATACAAAAACCGGATCGTGATATATTCCGAAACAAAAGTGAGTAATTCTGTCTGTCCCCACAAAAAGAGAACAGAAAGAGGGGGAGGGTGTAATAAATATGCCCTCAACAAAGTTCCCCAAGGTGGGCAGCCGCGTAATCGAGTCGTTGAACCAGACAAAGTGGAGCCAAAAGTTTGTCCAGCGAAGATTTTTCCTTTTTTTATTTTATTTTATTTTATTAAGTATCATAATCTCTTCGTCTCTTGGGTGTTCTAATTTATCCATATTTTCCACTTCGCAGCATAAAACGTCCCTGACCCTCCGCATTCAAATCACCCATTTCTCAACTTCTTAATATATTTTAGATCGAGGCAAATCCCGTATAGCTCCCAGATCCACCATTTCTCTGTTTCTCGAGGTAAACATACTTGACCCTGCAAATTTGGGTGCAACAAGATCTTATTCAATCTCTTTTATCGAAGTTCTTCAATTTCCTTGGTTTGCTCTTAGAGATTCTTACATTCCACCATTAGTGAAATGTACCCATTTTCCTTGGGTACATTTAAGTGTTTTTCTCTAAATCTGAAACTTGAATTTTGGCTCTGTTTTCTTTGTTCTATTTCATATAATGAGGGGAAACAATTTACTTAATCCAAGTGAAATATCTGTAGATGGATTAACCGAGTTGGATTTCATCTTGAGAATAAAACATATTTGGATAAATCCCTTAAAGTTTCAAAATTGAGGGGTTGTTCTCGTTCTTTTCCTTGTTTTCTTCCAAAGCAAATAGTATGAATGAGTTATTTTCCCTTGGTTCACATAGCCTAGCCGCATTCTTGATTTCTTTTTGGTTTTAGTTCTTGGAGTAGATTAGTAACTTAGGTTGTTCGCTGAAAAGGAAAATCCAAGCAGGCTGTGATTTTGGAACTGATCTATCGCCTTGGAAGTGGCATAATATTAGCTCTTCGAGAAGAGTTCAGATCCGAGGCAACAGCAATGTCTTTCACCGGCACCCAACAGAAATGCAAGGTTTGTGAGAAGACAGTTTATGCGGTAGAGCAGCTATCTGCTGATGGAGTTGTTTACCACAAGTCTTGCTTCAAGTGCTCCCACTGCAAGGGGACGCTAAAGGTATATCGGGCTAATTTTTCACCTTTTTTCTGATATAGAAGTTCTTGCTTATATGTTTATCTTTCATTTGTTTATTTAGAGAGTTACTTGTATTGTTCATGTTGCCGTTAGATGGAAGTATTATAACCTAGCTTACTTACCAATAAATGATGTAACATAGCAAGAATGGTTTGCATTAACCCGCTTTCTGATTTATAAAGATCAGCAACTCCATGGTTTGTGGATCGATTTTATGCAGCCTATTGATTTGGATAACTTTTATGTTTTCAGCTCGGCAACTATTCCTCAATGGAAGGGGTTTTGTACTGTAAGCCTCATTTCGAACAACTCTTCAAGGAGACTGGAAGTTTCAACAAGAATTTTCAGTCACGTATGTCCATTTTCCACATAAGTTCAAGATATGATTTTTATGGTGATTTTCGTTTCTTCCTACTTAATTTTCCATGAATTTTATTTCCAACAGCTGCAAAGTCAGCTGAGAAGCTAAGTCCAGAGCTGGTAATTTTCCCTACTGCACTGCATGTATTCATCATTTGATTTTGATTATGAGTGGAAAATTTTTTAAAGGAGTCTAAATCTGTTTTTGGGCATCGTTACTGATTCTCAAAAGTTTAAGTTGGTTTCAGACTAAGTCACCCAGCAAAGCTGCCAGCATGTTTTCTGGGACGCAAGACAAATGTGCTACCTGTGGTAAAACAGCTTATCCCCTGGAGAAGGTAAAACTCTGAAATCCTCAGAAGTCATTTTTTGTGATATTCTGCTTGAGGGGTTGTATCGAAGTTTTATCCGCTTGCAGACTCTGTGCACTTTCTTCCACTGCATAGTTTTCCTTTTTCCTTGTCCAAACCTGGCAGTGTGGGTAACATTTCATGGAGTATTTAGTAGATGATTGAGTACATTCCCCGTGAGCATTTACTTCTAATCATATTCTTCCAAATTACTTTGAATGTGTAACATTTCATGGATATAGAGGATAATCATGCTTGTTTGTTTTTTGCACTGTTATACGTGCCGGAGTTTACATTTGGTAGTGATCCTCCAAAGTGCAACTGCAGATGCAAGAGTGAAAATATTGTTGCTTCTAACATTACTTGTTCGTAGGCCTATATCAATGTTGTTAAGTGAAGTGAGAAAATAGTTGGAATGGTGCTTGGGGAATCAGGTCCAATTATCAAGTGACAGAAGGGACACAACAGATGAAAGCTATGTGGAACCAAGTTGGGCTATGTCTGAGACTAACGAAGATAGGCATATATTTGATAAGGAGTCAAATTAATTCTTTGCGTAGTCAAGTTCTCTTGACAACAAGTGGAGCCTTTCTCTAGGTTGCTAGTTTTTAAAGCCAATAATTGCAAAATACGGACAAGAGAAAATGCTTTTGGAGTATTTTATCAATAAATCTTTTATACTGATAAAAAAGAAATGTATTCTACCAACAAATCTTTCATAAAAAATTGCATTTATCTCCTTAAACTACCACTCTTTTGCATTATAACCATCAAAATTGTCACTTTAACCACTAAGATTCAGCTTCTTTCGCAATTTACAACTCTTTTAACATTCAACCATGGGAATCATGTCATGTTAGCTAATTTTTTCCATCTTAATGGTAAAAAATCTCACAATGAGGTGAATTGCAACTTATATCGTTGGGGGGTAAATGACAACTTTATTGGTTTGTCACTCATGTTTCAAAAGTAGTGGTAGATTGAGGATAAAGTGTGATTTCCCAAATGTTTTGTGAGCTATGAAAAGCAAGTGCGCAGCCAATCGTTCTATCATAGTGATCAGTGAAATGTATTGCTCCAACAGCCAATTTATTTTGGCTGTTACATGCATAACACACTTAGATGCATAAATGCAGTTGCTTGACATCATTACCAGGGTAATATGATTCCCCTTGTATGCATTTTGATCCAGATTAGACTCAATTATATGATACATTTTATGGCCGTGATAACATAGGCTTGTTTGCACCAAAAATTTGCAGGTGACTGTGGAGAGCCAGGCCTATCACAAGTCATGTTTCAAGTGCTCTCATGGTGGCTGTCCTATAACCCCATCTAATTATGCAGCCCTGGAGGGCATTTTGTATTGCAAACACCATTTCTCCCAGCTGTTCAAGGAGAAAGGGAGCTACAACCATCTTATCAAGTCTGCATCAATGAAACGTGCAGCAGCCTCCGTTCCTGATGCATAGACTCCCTATCCGTCAATTATGGTTTGACTACATGGCTTTCTTTTTGTTTCTTGAGCGTGTTTCATCTTATTCTCATCTCAATGGTGGAGAACTACCAAAACTTGGTTCTTCTCTGTGTTTCCTTTTTAGCTCGTTAGGGTTGCGCATCCAGTTGTGTTTGCTTGATATATGGGATGCTAATGCCACCTTTGTACAATGTACTAATTTGCATAACTTTACGAGCTTTTTGTGCTTTCTGTATTGGCTTGTTACAAAAAAAAAAAAAAAAATGGAGTGAGAAAATTTGGCAATGTTGTTTGTGACTTAACCCTGAAAGATGCTGTTTGTGCTTATAAGATTGATCAAGTGAATTGTTTAGTGGTGTTGATCACTCCAGTGGAGTGGTAGGGCCAATGATTGATGAGAATCTTACATTAATGGCCCCATGCTTGTTCTATTTAAGCCCTAAAGAACTGATTCTCGGAAGTGGATGGACCCATAAATCCATGTATTCTAATGGATCCGATAAGATCGCAACTTCTTTTAAAATTTCCAGGGGGTTTTGTATATGAGAAATGTTATTTATCATTCCCACACTATATATTGTCATGTGATTTGTCATTTTTGTGATTTTATTTAAACACACGTATATACACAACAACAGAGAAAATGAAAAAAATACAAATAAAAAATAGTTACAACTAGTGGTCCCGTATTTCTCGATTTCGGTCTACTCAGAGTAATCACCGTTTAATTGGAGATCAAGTCCATTCCGAAAAGGAGAGTGTGACTAAAGTGGAAACCATGTCAAAGGGTTGAAATAGATGCTGTTATTGATGTTATTTAGTGCTGTGCAAATGATAGGATGCATTCTGGTTTCGTGCCTCTTTTTATTATTAATATTATTATTTGTCATTTTTTATCCTTTCACTTTGACGGAAGCATGCAAATTGAACGTTCACCGCCGTCTGTTAAGTTGCCACCTTTTGTAGACTTTTTGACGGACAGCATTGCGCCAAATATGCCCATGAGTTCTTTCTTGTTTCTTCTTTTGTTCGTTATTGGTGAAAATGACTTTCACGTGATAAGTATAATAAATAAATAATTAATAATAAATGGTCTGTTGTGTCGGCAAATCTAGCCGAATCCTGATAGCTATCTCTTTATCTTTTATCTTAGAGGAGTTCATTTTATGGAAGGATTGGGATTGAGGATTTAATTATAAACAAAGACAATAATTACAGCAGCCCGATTGATTGTATATAGTAACATATATTCTTGAATTTTCTGATCTATATACTTTATACAGAAATGGGCATAATCCAAGGACCAGAGGTAGGCAGTGCCGCAGTCTGATGGGCATTATCTTCCTGCTCCTACTTCCCGCATATTGGAGGAAAATATGCCTGCTTCTCCTATTTGCATGATGAGCTTTTTTTCCCACAGCAAATGGGCATGATGGACCTAATCCCTCTAAAATCCCATTTCGGTTTAAACTTTAAACACTCGGATCAAGAGGTTGAACCACGAACCATTTCCATTTGAACTCGGCCAATGACCACCACTTTTTCCATAGATTCACAGAAACAGAAAAAACAAAAACAAAAACAAAAACAAATTTTCAGCGGTTTCGATATGATCATAGAATGGAAAGATTATGAATGCTTTTCATTAATTAATCAATATGTGGAATGTTAATAACAGACTGATTGTGTTGAGACCCAATTCTACAAACCCTTTCTGAAAGAATGAGAACATTTCCAGAAAGAAAGAAAGAAAGACAAGACATTCCTCCAAAACTCTAAGATGGGAATAATAGAGGTATATAGGTCGCTTATTGAACTTTTTTTACTTTTAAGGCTAATCCTGAATTGTTGCTGATACAAGTGGAAGCCAATCTCTGAGGCGAGGCTTCCGGGCAAAGGGAGGAAAAAATTAGAAGGAAGAACCAAGGCACCAACCATGATGGCCAAAACTCCCCTCCATTTGCGTCAATGCTGTACTTGCTTTAGAAAATTGAATTATAGAAAAATCCACTCCCATAATGTTCATTTGCTTCGTTTCTTGGCTTCACTGTAAAGTATAACTCCAAAGACTGTGAGTGCGTAACCGAGCATTCCAGTAACCGAGACAGGATTTCTAAAAATTAAAATTGAAACCACCACAGCCACTGCCCCTTTTGCATTTCCTAATACCTGAAAGAACCAACAACTCTTAGCTTTACAAAGCTTGAACTTCCAAATGATTTAGATGGAGAAAAAGAGAGATTTAGTAGTTAAAAATAGCTAAAAATATAAAAATAAGTAGATGGACGCAACATATGACATGCAAAGAGAGACCTACAATGTCAATTCAACAATCGTCCCCCTCACCTCAAATTCTACATGGAACTTGCACCACAAGTCTTCACCCTACACAATTTTGGCCATCCTTCCTAGAGTGCCCTTTTCAATTTAAACCAAACCAAACGGTTTTTATGTATTGTATTCCATCATCCACAATCAAAACCACCTTAGATGATTCTCTCACCATGCTCTCAACCCACTCATCCGTTTATCTTTACCTATTCACTCTTTTCATAACCACCATAACTAGCAGCAAGAGAATATAAACGCATTGGAGAATTTTCACCAAATTTCCAAGATATCATGCATGCATCTTGGGAATATTCAAGGCACCCAAATCTTATTGGAAGTGGGGCTGCTAAATTTTGGTCATTGGCAAAGTAAAGATCATTCCTCCCGAGCAGTTATTCTTCTAAAGGGAAAAAAATATAACTGATTTCTTAGATCCCCAAGACGAGAACAGGCAATTAACTAACGGAAACCATCAATCACGTGGAAGTACAATTAGAAATTAGTATATATCATGAATCCATACCTGGAGAGTAAGAGCACTGGTGTGTTTGGTGACCAAAAAATTGGTTAGGTTCACAAAATATGCCAGTGCCGAGTTGAATAGTAGATACCAGATGATTTTAGAATCATCTCTGGCGAGAGCCAGAGTGATGCCAACCACATTTTCTTCCATAATAAGTGTTGCAGGTAGCAGAAAGACAACAGCTATTGGAGCCATGTAAAGAAGAAGGTTCATAGAATTCAGCTTCTCCCTAGAATAATATCACGTGCCTCTTAGTACACTTAATTTTTAAAATAATCGAAATACAGGACCAAGAACTGCCATCGACATCATTCTCAACAAGAGTGACACGGTCCTTACCCTTCTGAAGACAGCAAAATCCCTTGTAGCACCGATTTGAGTGCCCTCGCAGCTGTAGCTGCAATACAAAATATGAACCCAAACAGATGGAAACTTGGTTCTCCCTGTGCCCATATGAAATGATGGCAAGATTAGAAGACATAACCATGAATAGAGACAACAGTAAATCGAAAAATTAAAGACTATTCAATACTAGAAGCAGTATCCCTCTAATCCAAACACTATCAATAATTGAAACAACCAAATATAAACCTCGAAAAGAAAAACAAAAGATTTCTACGGTTCATAAATCAACCCAACTGTCCCACATAAGTAAATACAAACCTCAACTACGGCATATAAACTAGGCTCAAATGGGAAAAAGGAGAAAAATCTTAAGTTTCAAAAACAAATTATCCTAGATCTTCCAGCCGAAAAAACATTGTTTTATACCAATCCTTCAAACCCATCTGTACAATTCGCAGTAATCCCAATAAAACTGACCTACAAGATATTAAAGCAAAACCCATAACCACAACTCAAAAGTAATTCCCAATATAATTGATCAATTCGCTCATGACCCATCTCCACATTTTTGCAGTATTCGCTCGTAACCGATCTCCACATTTTTGCAGTGCAGTAACTCCAAATGATATGGACTCAATTGCAAAGAAAGTAGTGCACATTCAATTGCAAAACTAAAACCCATAGCCAAAATTCAAAGTAGTTCCAATAAATTAGAAAACAAAAGAGTCCATACCCCGCTTGCGATGATGACCCCAGTAACAACAGGAATGAGGGTCACATAGGTAAGCCAAGCCTCCCTCTTCATGGTCATGAGGTAGGCAAAGACCGCAGTGAAAAACGGCGTCGTGGCCCCGATAGCCTGGTTGAAGGAGACAGGCAAGAAGCGGAGAGAGACGTTGCCGAAGACGACCGACACGCAAAAGACGAGGCTGAGCGCGGAGATCTTGAAGAACTGGACTCGGGACCGAATGGTCTGCATGGGGACAATCTTCATCCAGGCGATGGCGACGTAGCTGAGCAGAGAGCAAGCGGTCATGTGGCACATGGTGAGGAAGATCGGGTACTTGAACCCATAGTTACTGAGCAAGTACTTGTTGAGCAAAAGGACTCCAATGTTGGAGGAGTACCAGGAGGCAACGAGCCCGATCGTGAACAATCGGCTTGAACTCTTCATTTTCGGAGGCGTGCCTTGATCTGACGGCTGAGATGAGATGAGATTCTCTCAACAAACAAATAGAGGGAAGAGACAGAGGGATAGAAAATATTCAGGTGAGTTGGTTTGTACTAAGACGAGAACATGGATACAGATCTGTTGGGGTTTGGGCATGTGGAGATCTGGGCATTGGTAAACTCAATAAAGAAGAGAGACTGGGGAAGATATTGCAGAGAACTGCATAAACTTCCATGGATCTCAAGGAGGACAGATTTTCATTTCATTTCTCAGACATAGCGAAAGAGGAAGGGGAAGGGGTAGAGAAAGAGAGGAGGACCTGGCTGGAATTTAAGGATTGGGGGTCGAGTTTTGAGGACCACCGACGATGAATGTGCCGGCCTCTGCAAGCAGGGGGAAGGGAGAACGATGCGATTGACAATTTGACACAGACAATTTAACAGGGGATGTAAACCATGAAGGCTTATGTCATTTCATTAACGCCACGGAATTTGGGGTGGTTTTAGTTTTGTGCCAGCATCTGTATTCGGACCATGCTAACTAGTAAAATCCTCAGAGTAGTTACCAAAGGAATAATTTTTATTTTTATTTTCACAAATATTTCTTAAATTTATTTAATTATTTAAAAAATCTCAATCTTTTAAAAAAAATACTTATTCAACCATAAGTAAATAAAAAATTATAATCAATAGCACTTCTCGATAGATTTTCTCGACAGATCTAGCATTTTTCTTCTTTTTTTTTTCACTTCCTACTTGTATTTTTCATTGTCTTGTTTGAAACGTTAGGGGATCAATATTTTGATAAGGAAAGGGTGGTTTGAGCAGACTTAGAATCTGTTTAGATTTAGACTTGAGAAGATATGAATTGAAATAAATTTTGAAAGATGAATAAAATATTATTATTATTATTTTAAATTTTAAAAAAATTATATTAAAATTTGAAATAACTACATTAAAATTTATATTTTGTATAAGAATTTAAAAAAATGTAATAATAAATTTAAGATAAGTTGAGATGATAAGCTCAACTCATCTTCGAATCCATACAAGACCTTAATTGTATTCTCTCATTCTTTTCTTCTTCTTCATTTTTTTAATGTTAGTGACATCTTTTAACATTCATTGTACTAGTCTTTGAATTCTATTAGGATAACGCCATCAGAAATATAATCAGAAAACAAATGGTTTATAGGGTGTAATCAATTGCAAATGGGGCGATTCAACAGGTCCATATCAGTTTTTATTCAGATTTTTTTCCCATTTCGTGCATGCAATACATGAGGGGCTTTTTTTGTATTTTTGTATATATCTCTTTTCTTGTCTGTAGGCTCACATAAAAGAAACTACTCATTATTTTTTTCTAATCATTTTTCTATTATCTCGTGATACTGTATTAAATAATTGAATATTATTTATTATACTTTATTAATAAACTAATTATTTAATATCACATCATCAAATAATATCGTTAGAAGGAAGATAAAAAAAAATAATAATAATAATGATGAATAGGTTATTGTAAACGAATGAAGGACCCATGATCTAAATACCAAAACACTCCCGGCCCCCCCTCCTCAAAAAGAATATCTCCAATATGAGTTTTTAAAGGGGAAAAAATCGGAACAAAATAGCAAATAACAAAGAGTCGTGGTCCATGACCAATTACCCATTACGGGACACGATCTCGTTGACTTAAGACTTTAAAGCAAGGAAGAAAATATGTATTCTACGACTATGGCCGTAATTAACGGATATTACTTTAAAAAGTGCTAAGAAGAAACTTCAAACTTAGGAGAATAACAGCATTAGCATGATTGGTTAAATTTTTTTTTAAAAAAAGTATACACATATCAAAAAAATCTTATTATATTTGATTAAAAGTGAGAAAAAAAAAAGTAAAAAAAAAAGAGAATAAAAATATTTTAAATCTTCAAAAGTGAATAATAAATTCACTAAATGAATAATCAATTCAATTTTTTTTTTTAATTTGAAAAAAATTTAAATTTTTTTTTTTATTATTTTGAAGAGTACAAATATTTTAATTTTTAATTTTTTTAATTAAATATAATTAAAAAGTTTAATATATTTATAAATTTATATTTTTTAAAAATAAATTTTAACCAATCTAATCCAATATAATGCTCGAAGGCAAAGGGCCGTCCAAATGCCGGCAATTAGTAGAGATATGGAGGGGGAATGGAATGTGCGAATCTGTGGCATGTGATACCCATGTTTGAATAAAATAAACGATTTACTTAAAAACAATTAATTGAAAATTCGCAGAAAAGTCCAACCTTACTATTATGATCTGGCAGAGTACCAGATAACGGGAAAGCTTGACCGTCGGATACCAAGGCAACAACTTCGAATCCCTTTGATCCCTCCGAACCAACACATCCAAAACCCGAACCAACACATCCAAAACCCTTGCTTCTACAGCTTACCGATAACGATACTTTCAGAGTCAAAGGAGCAACGGATAATAGCTGAGCCTTACCCCAACGTTTTGATCCACCTGAAAATCAGCCGATCAGAGAGAGCTCCGAGTTTTTTCTTTTTTCTTTTTAATTAGGGTTGTTAACTAGGCACCTAAGAGAGAGGGAGACGGACAGACAGTGAGGGAGTGAGCATACCTTTGAAAAATACAAAGCTTGACGGAGCAGTTAGAACTGCAAGCTGTCGTGCCATTGAAGATGAGTGGGGATGGGGAAATCGCCGCGCAGAGAGAGAGAGAAGGGGAGGTTCCTGGCTGACAGTTATCAACGGTCAGGGATAGTGGCCTTCAAAGTCCCAGCTCGGTCCAGTATTTTGACATCGAGGATTTTGATCGTCTAGTGCCTACGTGCCATACATTTGTACGAGATACGCGTCTGGACATATACTATCAATCCGTCTAGGTACAGACATGTTGGCAGACCTATTTCGCCCACAAAGCTGACATGGCAACAGCTTTAACCTTTTTTTTTTTATATATATATATATAAACAAAAAGAAAAATATGAAGAGAAGAAGAAACACCGGCAACGACGTTTTCTTCCGCCAGATCCATCTTTGTTGGTTCTGGATTAAGAAGAGGGTAAATTTGGTTCTGGGTTTTGGCATATGCACATAATTTGCGGGAATTGCTCATTTTTCATCATAACCTGGAGGCTTCGTTTAGATACTCCACAGCCTCGGAATGTCCGGAAGTTGGGATGTATCAGAGAAAGCAACCAATCCATTATGATACAACTAGAAGGGAACAAGTACTCGAGGCCGCCAATCGCAATGCTGGTGTTGAAGATTAAAAACAACCAATATTCATTGTGTAATTGCAGCAATTTGACTTTGCTCGAATTCTCTAAAGTCATGGTCTTTTTTTTTTTTTTAAAAATCTATATTCGTTGTGAACATAGAAGTAAAACTAAAATTGTCATACAACCGTGCTATAATCACTTCTTAAACATACAAAAATAATCATTCAGCACTTCCCTCGCATCTATTAGCTTCTATGCAGCATTTAAAACTAAACTAGTTTGGCTTAAAGTGGGTTTTGTTGCTCGATGTGTTTTTTACATTGATTCTAAAGAGAGAAGCAAATGAATCAGATTTTGATAAATTTTCCTATTTTGTTTTGTCCCCAAATGATTTCCAATATTCAATTATCATAAGCTCACATTGATCAACGTGGCATAAACTATGACATCGAGCCTCTTCATGAGACCTTCATTATGCTTATTCCTAAGATTAATAAGCCTAAAATTGTGTCTGACTTCAGACCTATCTTTTTGTGTAATGTAATCTACAAAATAGTCTCAAAGGCCATTACTAATAGACTCAAGTCCATTCCCTCTCAGCTTATTTCTAAGACTCAATGTACTTTCATACTTGAGAGAATGATTCAGGATATTGGGGTAATAGCGTTTGAAGCACTTCACTCTATGACCACTAGAGGTAAAGGAAAACAATGTTATATAGTCAATAAATTTGATATGAGCAAAACATATGATAGAGTAAAAGGGTCATTCTTGAAGAAAGTTATGGAAAAATTGGGATTTAACTAAAATTGAATTAATCTGGTTCTCAACTGTTTCCACGGTTAAATACTCCCTTTTAATAAATGGTTGCCCTCAAAATACTTTAACTCCTTTTAAGGGTATTAGACAGGGGGACCTATTTATCTTTATTTATTTCTTTTGGTAGTTGAAGTGTTGAGCTCAATGCTTAATAGAACTGAGAAACATAGGGAGATTTACGAGTACAAAATTAGTAGGAGTAGCCCAAGCATTAATTATCTATTCTTTGCGGATGACAATTTGTTTTTTTTAAAGGCAAAGGCTAATAAATGGGCTGCTATAAACAAAATTCTGAATCTTTATGAGAGTGCCTTTGGCCAAAAAATTAACAAAACCAAGTCTTCCATTTATTTTAGCCTCAATACCAGAAAAGAAACAACATATTACATTCTAAGTATAGTTGCTACCCAAGCAACCCGCTCTTCTGAAAATTACTTAGGTCTCCCGGCCCTAGTGGGGAGATCCAAGCAGAAAGCATTTAAGTTCATCTTGGATAAAATCAGGGGAAGATTGAGCAATTGGAAGACAAAATCCCGTACCCTATTAAGTAAAGAAATTCTTCTAAAAGCTATTATCTAGGCAATTCCAACATATTATATGAGAGTTTTTAAATTATCAAAGATGTTTTGAAAGAGATAAACAGCCTAATGAAGAACTTCTGGTGGAGTTTTATGGAAAATGAAAACAAAAATGCATTGGGTGGCTTGAAACGTATGGGGAAGTCAAAAGGGTTAGGGGAATTGGGTTTTAGGGATCTTGAGAGCTTTAATGTAGCTCTATTGACTAAACAAAGTTGGCGGATGAGTCAAAATCCTAACTTCCTCATTTCCCAGATTTTGAAGTCAAAGTACTTCCCTAATTTTGATTTTTTCAGTACTAAGTTAGGGCCTAGGCTTTTAATGATTTGGAGGGGCCTATGTGCATCAAGAAAATTATTGGAAGTGTTCCATCTAGAGAGTGAGTAATAGCTTAAAAATCAATGTTTGGAAAAGTAGATAGCTACCAAGACCTTCCACTTATAAAATTCAGTTCCCAACTCAACATTCCTGAAGACTCTCGAGTCCATGACTTGATATAGTGAGACTCAAAATAATGGAAATGGGACTTGTTGACAGCAACATTTCAGGAGGAAAACAGAAATATTATCTCCAAGATCCCTATTAGTTTTTCTTGAGAAGATGATAATCTTATATGGTTGGGTACCAAGAATGGTTTGTTCGTTGTGAAAAGTGCCTATCATAAAGACTTGGAGATGCTTGAAAATGAAAGAGGGCAGTCATCCAGCAGTGGTTCAGTAAAACTAGAATGGACCAATCTATGGAAATTGAAAATACTGAACCATATTAATTCCTTTTTATGGAGAGCATGTCTGGTAGCACTCCCTACAAAGCTTGTTTTATTTCAAAGGAAGGTGGCGGATTCCCTTTGTGTCTGATATACAATATTGTGGAGGAATCTGACAACTATGTTACTGCCTGTGATGTTTGGAGCCAAGAGCATATCAAATCTCTGAAAATGAAGGTTTCAAAAGGCAACTTTAGACCTATTTGAACTCATTTTGTCTACCTGTCCAGAAGAAGTAATTGAGAGTTTTGCAGTAGTCTCTCGAGCCATGTGGAATAGGAGGTACAATTTTTTTTTATAAACTCCTTGACTCACCCCTCATCTATTCTCATTTCTGCAAAAACTCCCTTCGAAGATTTTAAAATAGTTCAAGGTCAAAGTTGCAGTGTGAATCCTCAAAGCAATGACCAGAACTCCCAATGGCTTTCTCCCCCTACTGGCACTACAAAAATAAATTGGGATGCTACTTTAAACAAGAGGAAGAACATTGTCGAAATAGGTCTCATAACTAGAAACCAGGAGGCACAGGTGGTGGCAACAAAGAAGGTCTCAATGGCCTCATTCGTGGATCCTTCCTTAGTGGAAGCTTTGGGAGTAAAAGAGGCTACCATGATGGCAAGGCAGCTGAACCTGACCTCAGTTATTATTGAAGAGGGCAATAATCAGCTTATCAAGGAATTAAACCAAAGCACTGGGAGATGGGATAGCAGTCGAATTGTAATTAGAGATACTATTATGTTGTTATCATCTTTGACTTAGAAAGCTATGTTTGTAAAAAAGAATGGGAATGTGAATGCCCATTGTCTAGCGAAGGCATCTAGCTTGCTAGTTGAGGGAGTATCCAATCTGGTTGTCCTTCCGGTGATATGGCACTCTCGTATTCTCTTCTTGCTTTTAATGAGTAAGAAAGTTTCTTCTAAAAAACAAACAAACAAAAAAAAAACATGGCATAGACTATTAGACATACATACGATTCAGCAACTGTGAAATGTTTGATAATAATAATAAAATATTATCAATTTAATATTATTTTTTATTTTCTTTTCTTTTTTTTTTTTCAAAATTGGGTTACTCATGTTAGCTAATATACAATTGAAAATGACTGAATTAAAGGTAGACTAAACATCACAATAGCTGCAGATCTGCTACAAATAAAATAGGTTTCAGTTCAACTTCGTCTAAAACTCAACAAAGCTTCTCACCCCATCTAGTTAAGGTGGGTAGCTACTTCTGAGTAAATACATTAATACAACGTTATCTAGGGCTGCATCTTCTAGAAAATCAAAGGATTGCTCTCCATTAAAAACTTCTCTGCCACAGCAGATTCCTTTCAATCTATAAGGTTGGCATTAGTTACTGTTTTTTTAGCTAAAAGGGTTTTATACATAAACTTTTAAGTAATTCGGAAAAGAACCACTGAATCAAAACCAGAAAATAAAATCGTGGCACCAAAGACAAAACCAACCAGATCAGTGTTTAAAAAACTGAAGCAACATGAAATTTATCTAATCAGCCTAGATATGCATGATTGCGCAAAAGCTTTGCTACCTGAGTTCATAACCAGTGCGACAATAACATCTTTCTGCCATTAATTCTAATCTCAGGACTAAACAACACATCAAGGCAAATTCTAAAAAATTCTAAAACAGAAACAGTTCCTAATTGGATTGCAGCATCGCACAAATTATCATTATAAAATCTTAATTAAGTTATATGCTTTTAATAACTCTACTCAGAAGAAATAAACATACTTCAATGATTTGAAGCAGACAAACGCTATTTCTGCAAACTTGAATATGACACTAATAGCAGCAACCTCAAGAGTTTGTTGATGAAAAGAAACATTCACAAGGGATTACAACCTTAAGCTCCTTCAAAGTGAACAGCCAAAATATCCCATAAGTGAAACATTGTCGTATTTTTTAGGCAAACGTCAACCTATTAACACTGTGTACTCCCAAACCAATTAACTGCACATTAGGTGCTTCCGTTTTCAATATCTTCCCACCATTCCCTATGCACAATTCTTCTACTTCAAATAAAACATGCTGGTCCAATAAAAGAATTAAATGGCTCATAAATGCCTTGTTGGAAAACAACAATCGCATAAGCATGTTGGGAAAAATTTCTGCCGAAATAAAAAAGCTAACAAATGCCTTTAACTAACATTGCTCACTATCCATTCAATAAGATCTCGATCACACAGTTACTCAAATCAAGAAACAAACATGTGGAAACTTCTCCATGAAATTATTAGAGACAAACAATGTTTTGATAAGTAGAGACCCAAAACACTCCTCGCACCAATCTAATGATTCTGCTCCAAAACATATGACGTATGCTTAGCTTATAAAAAGAAGCAACTGAATAACTATTCAGTACCAACCCCATCCAGCACCTACAAAACCTAACAGCTGCAGAGGAAAAAGGAGATGCAATCAAGACCAGAGTGAGGTATTCCAGCTAACAAACCAATTAATTGTCAATTATGCTTACATTCAGCATTTACAGCAGATAACCACAAGAATATCAACAGTAAGTTCACATGTAAAAATGTGTAAGTCAGTCAGGGCAGTATGTTAATAAACAAAAACAGGATCTCTTATAATCTGAAAAACATAAAAAACCAAAATTGAAAAAGAAACACCAAGGACAAAATAAAACAGAGAATAAAAGGTAGAATAAATGAAGAAAAAGCCTTCGTAAGTATTAATAAGTACCTTATATATTGCTGGGGTACATGAAAACCCTAACTCTAGCTCCCTGCAAAAGAACAAAGAACAAAATGTGTGACTTACAAAGAAAACCACTCTACAATCATCTAAATAACATATATACTATACCATGGATTTCGGAGGGAGATTCGACTTGAACTTAGCACGAACAATGCCGCTGTTACCATGAGGCCTAACCACCTTACCCCATATGCAGCGATAGTGAGTTCCATTCTTCTTCACCTTGGCCTTGTAGATATAAGCCATACGCTTGCCTGCATACCATGAAACCTCCTCCTTGGTATTCACCCCCTCAATCTGGATCAATGAAGTGTTCGGGTACTGGTTTGACTTGGACCTGGTCCATCAACCCCGTCAAAAGTTTATACACAAAACCAACAGAAGGAACCTCAGACCTTAAACTTTCTAGCTGATAAACTGCATGTGAAAAATATAAAACTATAGGAACAATCTTAAGTCCTCCAATTTCACGATTAGTGTCTTAGGAACTATTCCAAAAACACATCAATCCAGAAAAAACAATGTTCTTTTTTCCTATAATCCTCGGCATCCAAACAGATGTGTGAAACCAAATACACATACAAGTACACAAAAAGAAAGCAACTCTGATCTACCTAACACAGGTATACAAAACAATAAAATTTCCTAAAGAGAGCATTCCCAATGGAGTAGGTATTTTCTTCTTCAAAATACATTACCAAAACTCATTTTTTCTATTTTACCTGCTCATTTTTACAAAATATCATCCATCAACTAATCTATTTTTTCTCTATATCATTTAAATATTATACTTTTTAATCTTTATTGATTCATTTCAAATATTTTCTCTAATTATCAATGATATCCTTATATCTTTTGATATTTACAATTTCTTCCCATATACAATGTCATGTATCTATGTTCTATTTTGTATTAATCAAATTTTATAAACTAAATCAATATATCAATTAATTCAGAAAAAAAAAAGATTATATAATAAAAATATTGAGATTATATAATAAAAATATTGAGAATATGTTCTTAAACCTGCTTCAATTTAGAATATAAATACATATTAATAAACTGGCAATCACAACTCCATTAAATATTTTTCTTCCACAAACCTTAGAATTTTATGGTTGAATTTACAAGTGGTCATTAATTAAACAGAGAAGACGGATAAAGTTTTCATTAATTTCTAGCAAGTATTTGCGTAAACTTAATAAAAAAAGTTTTAGAGTGAGGAACAGGACTCTCTGTAGATAAATGTATAATCTTTCTATTTTGAAGTGTCCAATGGAGCAGAGTTTTATGCACTTCTTCCTACGTTTTAAAGAAATTTGCATTTTACAGGTGCCGTTGTGACTGCTCTTAGGATTTGGGAACACAGGAAACAAACATCCGAGCTAAGACCCTAGTAATACTCATTTCCTATTGTTTTGCCTCAGCATCCAAACAGAACCTAGGAGAGCCAAAAAGATTATTCAAAAAAAAAAAAAAAACTTGATCGTCATATTATATAGGAGAAAATAAAGTCCGATTACCTCTTGTAGCCGAGAACTGTTCCTCTGACGTAGAGCCTGAGAACAAATACAGGATCAAAAAAATATAAACTAGCCAAAATCTATTTGCGTAAAGTTAACAAAAAAAGGGTTTGGAAATTGGAACTAGGGGTTTAAGAGAGAACTGTAAAGGAAAGGATTGCAGACCTAACTCGCTCTCCTTGGCGTCCCTTCACCATTTCTATGTGATTAGGAGGCGCTCGCTTTAGGTAGTACAAGTTGTAGAGGCCAGGTAGAGGCAACTGCCAAACAGCCTAAAACCCTAGTTTGGTGAAGATTGAAAATTCGGGTCCTCATATATAGAGCACGAGAAACATTTTGGGTCTATAAGTATAGATTGATATTGGGCCAAACTCAAAAGCCCAAGTCTTTCTCGGGAAACATATATTTGGAAACCAGGCCCAATTTACTATTTTATAACTCGATTACCCGAAGGTCAGTATTCTCGCGCACGTTAACGGGATTAGGCGTTTCTTACTCTGCTCTCTCGTTTGGAAGCCTTAGGCTCCAAATTCCGCCTACGATCCATTCCCATTACCAAGGCTTTCCTAAGATCAGGTTCCCCAGTCAGATTAGCGAGAAAAGGTAATCTTTGCTAATCCTACAAATCCCGGATTTATCTATTAATCCAGATTCATAAATTTCTTAGATTTACGGACACTTGCATCGTTTACACAATGTCCTTTGGGCTTTCGATTTGGGTATCTTGTGCAGTTCTCGCTCACATTTGCGTCCCTCACAATTGGGTTATTCTTCAAATACTGTTGCTGTTATATAGTTAGTTGAACTGAACGCTCTTACTTTCCGTTGATTGATTTCGGCTCTCTTTTCTGTGTGGGATCGATTCGGATGTGATTTTAATACGAATACCCATTTTCATCAAGGATCTACTTTTGAGGCACAATACTGTAGGTGTTATACGTATTTGCTTTTAATCATATGGATTATTTATCTGATAATGTCATGGCGAACGCCCGTCTGGGTGCAGCGCATAAGCTGTAGATTCAAGACATCATGCATTCGGTTTTGATTTAAGAGGTCCCTTGAGTTACCCGAGGCATAGTTCAGGCAAAGAGTCATGTATGTGAACATTTTTTTTATAAACATTTATATATCTGTCGTTGGTTTCAAATGTCATCTTTGTCACTGCATGAAGCTTAGATAATTGACCCACAATACTTTCTCCTACGGGTTAAAAACTTAAATGACCAAACTTGCTTGTGACCCATTCCATCAAAACTGAAGAAACGTGCTTTATTAGTGTTTTGAGCATGACATCAACTCATGATTCTGATAATCTCATCTCAATTCAACCGAAGATTTGGCTGCTGTGTCCAGACTGAAATGTCCCAATAGCTTTTGGTTAAAGTTGCACTATGGTACTTGGAAATCATCCACGTATATTACTTATAAAGATTTGTGTCGTTAACATATCAAAAATAAAGATTACATTGTCAAAGTCGACATGTTAGCATTTGTTTCCTTCTGCCATTTCTGTCCCAGAGATGCGTAGATGATATTTTGACACGGTCTTCTTTAGCAGTTTTATATACACAATAGGTAGGGAGGGTGGGGTGAAGACTACCTTGAAATTGAAGTGTATTAAGGTTTCGGATGTAAAATTCTTTATCATGCAGGAAAATGGGTTTGTGGACACTATTGGAGGGTTGCCTACTTCTTGCTAATGCATTGGCAATATTAAATGAGGACCGCTTCCTGGCACCTAGAGGATGGAGCTTCTCAGAATTCTCAGGGGGCAAGACAAAATCATTTAAGGGGCAGCTTATAGGTCTTATTTATGCAACCCAGTACCTAAGAGTTCCTCTCATATTGCTAAACTTCATCTTCATCGTGGTAAAATTGGTATCTGGATGATACCACTCTGGGTAGGATTTGGTATTTCTTTAGTGATGGTTTGGATTTTGTATTTCTTAAGTATGACAAGAGCAAAATTTCACCATTAGGTTACTATTGAAGTGACAAAGATATTCATTGTTTTTCTTAATGAAAACAGAGTTTATGTTGATTGTCTAATTCAAATAGGCTATAAATTATTTTCTGAGAGTTAGGGGTGTTCATCCGGACCCTTTTTTTTTCCGGTCCGGTCCGAAACTCGGATATCCGGATACCCGGTTCTGATTTTCAACCCATATTAAACTAGATCCGGAACCCATATTAAAAGCGGTTTGGACTCCAATCTGGATTCACCCGGATTGAAATCCGGATTGGACTCGGATCTACCCGGTTTTTAAAAACTGGAAATCTAGTTTTCAGATTTTAAACCGTTTTTTTTTTAGTTTATATTATTACTTTTTTGTTGAGAAATTTGTTGACAATAAAATAAAAGATTTTTTATAAATATTTTTAGAACAAATTTCTCAGAAAAAAGTAATAATACCGGTTTTATAATTTTTTTTTTTTTTTTAAAAGGGTTTGAAATCCGGAAACCGGATTTCTGGGTCCAACCCGGGTTTCAACCCGGATGAATCTGAATTGGAGTCCAAACTGGTTTTAACCATTTGGTTCCAGGCTGGGTTGACTTGGATTCCCAGTTTAGAACCCGCTCGAACACTCCTACTGAGTTGAGAACTGATCTCTCTTAACTAAGCAGTCTTGTATCATATGTTCACGATAATTAATTTATATATCTTTCCTAACTTTAGTGACCAGTGAGGCTTGGATTTTTCTGCACCATTCTGAGCATCCCGAGTAGTAAGATTATGTTGTTGGTGCTTAAATGGTATTTCTAAGACAAATGTAAGCAGGAAATAAATCCTTCCAGTGTGATAGCAGTAACCAGTAGGAGAATTATTGTGGAAACCAGCTGTCAAATGAGAACCAGTAAGCCTTTTTTTCCCAAAATGTGGATTGGCAACCTGAAATATGGCGCTATCCTATAGTTTTTTCTTTTGAAATTGTTGGGAGGGAGAGAGAGAGAGAGAGAGAGAGAGAGAGATCACTGTGGTAAAAATTGCATATCAAAGAAATGGCCGTGTATGAGTTGTTAATTAATTGGGTCAGAGAGATTCCAGTACCAGAAAAATATGATCCGCGGAACACAGGAATGAGGTATATGACCCATGAAAACGCTGAGGGAAAGATGTCCCTCCCAGTCCCAGTATGTTTTCATTGGAAACTGAGATAAGTGCTGGTGATTACACAGAATAATACCACCCAAACATAGCCTACATTTCTCTCTGAGTGTCCAAAATGTTTGAATGCAGGGAAGTGCCTTAAGGATCCTTTTAAATAAATGAAACCAAGTTGGCAATAGCACCAACACCTGTTGCTTATCTAAAAGGCCCCCGGTTCAGTTTTGGGAAAATAAGTTTTCGATGTGAGCCTTATTTTGTTACTGAAGAGTTTGTAGGGTGGATACCAGTTTGCACGCATCGTCCAGTCTAAAGCAAAGGCTGCTTATTGAAGGATTCTGCTCCTCATCAGAAGAGCAAATACCGCAGCCCAAAGAAGAGGGAAGAATTATTTTTCACCCATTTCTTACTTATATAGCTGGTAATTGGGGAATGGAAATGAATCAAGTGTGAAGGGTTAAAGGATTGTGCAGTTCGGAGAAACAAAGATGCGGATTTAGAATTGGATATATATGCTAGACAATCTAATCATCAAAGCTATAAATGTCACAAACGATTTCTAACAGCCAAATATCTTCGCCGCATCCAAGTAACCTAGCATGCAGAGAGGGTAACACAAGCTACAATTCCATAACAACAAAAATACACAATCACACAGCAATACCCATAGTCCCTCATGCACTAGTTTCATCCCCCTCCTTCTTCTTCAATCTATCACCATGTTCCTCAACAACTACATCGACCTTCTTGTACACAAAATCAGCCTCGCGCCTACTTACAAGCATCCCCCACAAAAACAGCGCCCCAAAGGTCACCAACGCCCCAAACACCGTTGCCAAAATCAACCCTCTCATCATCGTCAGCACACAGCCAATCCTCTTCACCTTCCTCACCCGCTCGCCACGCTCCTCCTCCTCCTCCTCCTTGACTAGATATCCTTGCGGATCCACCGGAAACGAGTGCATCGAATACGGATACTTTCGTACTCTAAAGCTCCACGAATATACGCTCGTGCTCTGCGAGGAGTTCCCGTTCCGTGAAGCTATGCCCACGCGCACGTCCTCGTCTCCCAACATTCCAGCCAGATCAACCGCACGCCAAATTATTGGACGGTACGGTCTGGCGTCCCCGGATTTACTCAGCCTAACCTCCAGTCTCTTCGAACTCGCATCGTAATCGATCCAAGACTTTAACTGGTCTCCATTATTTAGCACCAAGTTCGAAGAGGAGTCGAAGTTGTTCAAACTGATTTCTACGACATCGGCGTGCCGGTCACCTACATTGCCCGTCAATATGTTTTCTTTAGCGAGCGCGAAAGAGCGGCCTCCTTCAACCATCGACCATTTTGACCACGATTTTTCGGGTACGAAAATGAGAACAATGCTGTCCCCATTACCCTCATCACTACTGTTGCCAGGGGAGATCGAGAACGAGAACTCCGTAGAGAAAGAGGTCGGCTTTTTTGCATCCAGGAACTTGAAGGGTTCTTTGCGCATGAGAAGCCCGATGCTCGAGGTTGATACCCGCGTGAGTTTCACCCAAGGCGGGCCGTGGTCGACGATGATCACCCCGGCGTCGCCGAAGAGGGCAGTTTCGGAATCGAAGTTGGGGCTGTTTGGTAGGGTTCGAGTGAATGAGAGAGAGGAAGAGGGATTTGATATTAGAAATAAGGCATAGAGAACTGAGAGAGAAAAGGAGCAGATTTTTCTGAAAATGAAAACTTCAGCCATGATTTCCAGAAGAAGAAGCTTCTGTCAGTTCAGCGATGCCTGGTCTGATTTCCGACCGTCTTTGAGTTTTCAAGCTATCGCAGAATAACCAGATCATGCCATAATGGGGCGGGGCGGGGCGGGTTTCGGCCCAATTGATAAAGACATAAACAAATACGCCCAAAAATATACAAGTAAAAATATAATCCAAACAAAATAAGAACATAAAAAATTTACACAATCTTTTAGAAACTCGTAGTCTCGTTTAAATTTGAAGATGAGATGAATTGAAATGAGTTTAATTTATTTTTTAATATCATTATTATTTTTTAATTTGAAAAAGATGTATTGGAATTTAAAAAATATGTATAGGAATTTGTGTTTTGTATAAAAAATTATAAAAATATAATGATAAAATAGAAGTGGCTGAAATGAGCTCAACTCACTTCTGAATCTAAACGGAACCTATATATTTTTTTATTTTTTGTTTTTTTTATCAAATATTTGATATATAAATAGTGAATAAAAAACTTTAATTATTTTAAGAAGAATAACTCAAAAAAATATTAATTTTTTAAAAAAAATTAAAAAAATGTGGTGTATGAGAAATTGGAAAGTTGCATAGCATGACTCTATATATTCTTCATGTGCTCTTAGCAGGCACATGTCCGCATCTAATAGGTTCAGTTTCTGTTGAACTAAATTACTACAACCAAGTCCCTAGTAGATCAATTTAGCCGAAATTAAAGGGGGGAATTAAGCTCAATAATTAAGAATAGTGGTGCTAGGTATAGGCAAAATGGGGAACTCATTTGTGTAACTAGCTTACGTGGAAATCATGTGTGTCACTAGATTTTTTTAAAAAAAAAAGAGAAAGCCATAGTCAAAAAACTGGAGTAGCTTGTATCGAAAGCTTCCTTCTCTCGTTTGAAGAAAACAGCGCTACAATGCCCGCACGCAAGAAAACAGAGCAAACGAAATATCAATCGAAAGAAGATTGGTTGTGTCGGCTTCATTCTCTCATTAGCTTCATTCTTTCATTCGAAGAAGACCCAGATCAATTGAAAGATCACACAATGAAACATTGAAAACACGAACAAGCAAAGATCCAGATCCAAGAAGAAAAACACTTGCGTCGGCAAGCTTCATATATTGAGAAATCCCAAAGTTAGTCATTTCCCTACAAAGTCGATGTTTAAACTTTTATAAATTTCTATCTTGTTAGTCAATCATCTAGACAAAACAATAATGGAAAAAATAACTTGTCTATGCAGAACATTTTGGGTTGATTGGACGAGTTTGAAGTGTTGCAGTCTTGTTTCAGTGAGCTTCAAACTTTGTTTTAATTTTTTGGTTGCTCCATTGATGTTTCGATGAGCTTCATTCATTGTTTCATGAACACGCATTGTAGAAAAGAAAACAGAGCAATCGAAATATCAATCGAAAGAAGATTGGTTGTGTCGGCTTCATTCTCTCATTAGCTTCATTCTTTCATCCGAAGAAGACCCAGATCAATTGAAAGATCACACAATGAAACATCGAAAACACGAACAAGCAAAGATCCAGATCCAAGAAGAAAAACACTTGCGTTGGCAAGCTTCATATATTGAGAAATCCCAAAGTTAGTCATTTCCCTACAAAGTCGATGTTTAAACTTATATAAATTTCTATCTTGTTAGTCAATCATCTAGACAAAAGAATAATGGAAAAAATAACTTGTCTATGCAGAACATTTTGGGTTGATTGGACGAGTTTGAAGTATTGCAGTCTTGTTTCAGTGAGCTTCAAACTTTGTTTTAATTTTTTGGTTACTTCATTGATGTTTCGATGAGCTTCATTCATTGTTTCATGAACACGCATTGTAGAAATGGAGATTTGTATTGCAGAAAAAAAATTCTATATGCCGTATTTATTTTTGTGTTTAGTTTCATCTCCTGTGCAGCACTTCATCAAATATATGCCGATTTGTTTCTATGTTAATGCTTGAATATAAGAATTTGATCAAAACGAGTTTTAGTTTGTGAATTTTTAACATGAGATTTATAAAAATGGGATTGTGACTTCATTATACAAATTTCCAATGAAATTCATAAATTTCCAATTTACTTCATGCTTGTAGATTTCAAATATCCAGCTGAGATAGGTTAATTATGCTTCAAATAAATTTCAATATTCAAACTTCATTGGATGTTTATTTCAATATTCATTATTTACTTCATGGTTCAAATAAATTTCAATATTCAGACTTCATTGGATATTTACTTCAATATTTATTATTTACTTCATGCTTCAAATATACAGCTGGTCAAGGTTAATCATGCTTGCAGATTTTTGTATTAGTTCCTTCCAAACATCAACATATTATACAAATTTGCACAATTTACTTTCATAGTTCTAAATTATACAAGTTTTTGTACTAAACTCTACTGATTGCATTATATTGTGACTTAAAAGACTTTTAAGACTTTTAATCGAGTATTGGATTGTTTATTTGCCATTAGCTATTTTGTTCTTGATATCATAGAATAGAATATATACATTTCCTTACTTTCGTGTTAAAGGCCTAAATAACTCCCACTTTTCTAGATAATTGTTATTATTATAAAATATTGATAAATATTTTGTATATGGAGAAAGCGAAAGAGCAAGCATCTCCTATAACACCTCCTACCATAAATGCGTTAATCAATCCATCAACACAAGTGTGTGGTGTATTCTCACCTCTTTCATTTTTCTTCTCATTCTCATGACATGGTTGTTGACATCTTAGGTGATACCAAGACCATCTTATACATATTTGTCAACACCTCCTAACACAAATGCGTCTATCAATCCAACAACCCAAATACTCTTAATATTAATTTGACACAATAATTATATGAATGTCTATATTTAGTTTTAGTTAACTTTCATTATTTAATATATTTGTTAGATAATGCCAATGTACTTTTATCCTAATTTCTCAAGCTATATGCATGGGGGGCATGCATCAATGCTACATGCTTGGTTACCACCTGTCTTACCTCGTCCTTATGCCAACCCACATGTCTTATCTAATAAATCTTGCAACTGCTCTTTGAGTTCGGCGAGTTTTGATGGTGCATTTGATAAGGAGTCTTGGGCAAAGGAGTCGTGCCCAGAACAAGATCAATAGCGAATTCTACTTCTCGTTCGAGTGGTAGTCTAGACAAGTCTTCAGGGAACACTTCTAGGTATTCTTTCACAACAGGGACTCTTCTAAATTCAACTCTTCCTTTGGTGCATCCACTACACAAGCCAAAAATTCTTGACAATCATCTTGTAAAAATTTTCCAACCTGAATTGCTGATATAACTGATGAAAGTAATCGCACTTTCGACCCACAAATCAAATTTCATCTCCCTCAAAATGATTGAAAATTACTTCCTTTTTAAAACAATCAATATTGATATGGTATGAAACCAGCCAGTCCATACCCAATATCACATTGAATCCAACCATGTCGAAAATTATAAGATCAACTGGCATCAACCTTCCTTCTACACATACAGGACAACCACAGAAAATTTTGTGACAAGATATTGAATTCTCTGTCAGAGTCGAGACTACTGACTTATAATTCAATTTTCCACCTTCCCAAGTGCAAAACTTGGCATAATTAAAAGAAATAACAAAATCCGTTACCCCATAATCAAATAATATAGCAGTATCATTAGAAAACAAAGGAAGAACACCTGTAATCACGTTTAAAATTTCCTTTGATTTAAGGGTGAAGGTTCGCATTAAACACCAAGTTTGATTCTAAAAAAAGAAAAGAGAGAAATAATACATGTGATCACATCATTCCTGCCTTTAGCCTCTCCAAGCGTCAAAGCAAATATTCGAGCAGGTGCAGTCACCCGCTGATTGTTACCTCGTCTTGCAACTTTGTTTCTCTGGGGTTGCAATATGATCGCCTTATTGCTGTCCTGTTGTAATGGGCAATCCTTGACATAGTGCCTTAGTTTGCCGCAACGGGAACAAAATCTTGCCCCCTTTCTGCACTCCTTGGAATCCACTCGATTGCAAGTCCTACACTGATAAGGTTGTTGATTACTCTAAATCCGCCTCTTACCTGAGCTACCACCATCATTCCTCTTCTTCCACAGTCCCTGGTCAAAACCTGTATAGTACCTAGATGAGGTAGACCTCTTCCTCTGATTAAGCAAGGTAGCACTTCTTTGAAAGCTTTTTTCAAATACTATCGCCTTATCCATCAATTCTGTAATTTTTTTTTTTATTGGAAGCCCACCACTCGCTCATAAAGTTTTTCGTTCAACCCCTGTTCAAACTTGCTACACTTCTTCTCTTCATCCGGGATCAAGTATGCTGCAAAACCTGCCAACTTAGTAAATTTGGCTGCATATTGGTGTACAAACATCATTCCCTGAACCAAAGTGGCGAATTTCATAGTTTTGTTTGCTTTAACCGAGCTTGAGCAAAAACGCTCTAGAAAAATCTCCTTGAACCGCGACCAACTGGCTATTTCTCTCTTTTCAACTTCCTTAAGGGTTCTTTTAGAGATCCACCATCTTTTCACCTCCCCGGTCAGCTTGAATGTGGCAAACACCACCTTTTGCTCATTTGTGCATGTCAATACTCGGAATATCTCTTCAATGTCCTACACCCAATCCTCCGCTAGCATTGGATCGCCTCTCCCCTAAAAAAATGTGGGATGCAACTTATTGAAATCTTCCACAGTGCAACCTCTTTCATTGTTGTTGTGGCGATAGCTTGAAGGATTTTGTGCGAGATCATCTATTAACTTATGCGCCGCTGCTCGAAGTACTGCAAGAGTTCTCAGGTTTGCTTCCTTTTCATTCCTGGCTGCATTTAAATCCAACATACTTCATTCTCGATGAGGTGGCATTCTGAGAAAACTTGGACTTTAAAACAAATCGTTTTTAAAAGAATAGAGTTTATATAAACATATACCAATAATCACAACATACATAAATTACTTTAAAAAATTATTGAGATATCCACCACAACAATAACGATACATTTCTAAAGTCCAAACCTTTAATCTCATCAAATCCTACAAAATTCTATAGTATCAACACCAACCTCCATCAACAAAAAATCAGCTCACAAACCTAATATAATTCTAAACCCCAAATTGAGTCTTACAGTCTACAAATTCTAAAACCTCAAAAACCCACAATATGATTTCTTTTAGTCCTTTCCTTTATAACATCAAATTTGAAAATCATTTCCTAAAATCATCCTATGTTCCAAAATATTTCATATTATAGTCTACAAAACCTTAAACATGTCTCTGATACCAACTGTAGTCTGTAATGCCTCGTACTCAAAAGGGTCGGAGAATCACTACCCATCCAATATAAACCTGTCTTCAAACACAAATAAGATCTCCAAAGATTTTATAAAGTAAATAAATAATTCTCATATCCAAATTCATACATAAATATATCCACAAAGTCATAACTAAAATATCACCATAAACAAAGGGTCCACAAATTTTTCAATAATCTCACATAATGAACTAATACTATTTAAGTCTAATGAACTGAAAACATAACATCTAATAGATATTAGCAATCTTCCCATCAATGATAGAACCCTAACAACTTAAGTCTTGCTCACAATTACTGATCCTGGTCCTCTGTTGGGACATCCACATTATCTAAAAAATATTTGAAAGTAAGAAGGTGGATTTATCCACAACTCAATAAGCGGGGGACTTATACCAGAATGCAAATATGAGTATTTACAAAGTACAGTATACAGAACAAAAATATTCTTTAGAAATAACATGCAGAATAAAATATATTTTCAATCATCATAGAGTGATGAGTTTTAAATCATATAAAATACAAAGTATTTTGGCATAATAAATTGTCATCATATCAAAACAGAACATCTTACAAAACAGAGACCATGTTTAACCTTGTGGTAGAGTTGTGTCAATTCCAATAGCCAAACCAAGCAGAGATAAAAGTGAACATTTCCCTAAATCATTTCCAGAGTTTCGAATGTGTACACATGAAAGTACATATAAAATCACTTTGTTTCCAAAGTGGGTGCACTCAGAGGCAGAGAAATTGGTACCAACCCAAGCAGAGCAGAGTAAAGACAGAGCAAAGAAGAGCAGAGATAGAGTCAAATACAAAATCAATATACCATGCCTAAAGTTTTCGGAGTCATATCAAAATAATACAGAGTTCCAAAACATTTTAAAATCAGTCTCACAAAAATAAAACAGAATCAAAGCATTTTTATAAAACAATGCACAAATTTTCAGATTCTCAATATCACTCTCTTTTCACATTTCAGAGACAGCATAACAAAATAAAACTCATGTCTACATAATGCATGTCAAAAAATATTTTCTCTTTTATACAAATCTTATGAGTGATGCAAATAACTGACAAAAATATTTTTTTCCAAGTTCTCATTTCACAACAAACATGCACAATTTTCAATAACTCAACTTCAGCCTACATTTTGTATAAAACCAAGTATAAGAACCTCGCTCACCTAATTCTTGTTGAGTATTGTCAAATTCTTGAGTCTGGCCTATATTAATATTGCCAGTTAATCATAAAAATAATATATACTAAGTATTAATGATCAGCAATACATCTTCAATCTAAAAGATTAAAAACCAAGATTCTAAACTATAATTTAGCAAAATAACCTGACTCAACCAACCACCTTGTAATTTGAAAAGTCCCCAAGGGGCCAAGATACACATAAAATCATTACTTTATTCATCTCAAAATGACTCCAAGATACACTGAAAATAATCTCCTTATTTCATACAATCAGCCACCAATAATCCTCTCAACAAACAACACATAAACTCAATACAACCAAGAGATTAAAAAAAAACCTCCATAAACAACTTGTAAGAGCTTCCTAAACCATTGATCCAAAGCATTTCCATTCACCAAACAACCAACTTTTCATATACAACAGCCTGGTCAACAGCTCCCAAAGAGTCAACAAGCATACTCCAACAATCACACAATTTCCAAAATACTAACTCAACAATCCCAACTAGACAATATACATCGTTCACCACTCTCCAAAAATATCTAGAATCTTTGAATTAATAAGTAGCACCCAACAAAGATATTATCATTTACGTTTCAACAATAATTCAACAACCCACAAAATTTCAGCATCTACTAATCAACATCATCTGTCATGCATCAACCCAAACCACCATCAATCAACAATTAGAAAAGCACAACAAAATAAAAATGGCAAGATAAACCCTGGATAGCCACAAAAATACCCTTCATAATAGTCCCGAAAAGTAAAAAGAGTCCTTAAAACAATTCACTTAAGACAAGCGCCCATTCAAAATCCAAGAATCTTACCTTACATTCAATTTGCGTGGCTAGTGAAAAATAAGAAACAACGCCATTTGGTTCCTAGTAATGTCGCCAATAAGCAGATAATTTGTGTAATGCTTCAAAGTGAAATAGTTGATCAGTGTACAAAGTAAGGGAAAAACAAATCTCAATTTCTGAGGAGTTCACAAGTGCAAGAATCTCGACAACCCAAAGCTGAACTTTCAACACGACACACAATGCCCAAAAATATTTACCTGAAAAAGAGAACGACCCAATAAAGAGAGACCAAAATGTCTGCTTCCAATATGCTTAGCTGCATTCACAGAAAACACACACAAGGATTATTAGCGAAAATAACCCAAAACCGCACCCTTTGGGATGAAAACAGAAAGAAATGAGGGATTTAGAAAAACTTTCCGGCATGACTTGTAGATGAATGTAACCCAAGAGACCGATGGAAATGAGACCAAAACACATGAGGTAGAGAGACAGAGAGAGTCTGGTGAGAGCAAATTTCTGAGAGTTAGAAAGAGTAAGAAGCAAATGGAGAGAGAGTGAGAGAAGAAATGATGATTTGGTTGAGATGAGAGATTGGTAGAGAAGAAAATTGTCGAGGGAGAAAATCTGGGAGGAAGAATACCGAATAGGGTCATACCTAGTGAGAAAACGACACCTGAAAACAGAACCAAGCTTGGACCTGAGCCTGGCAACGGGCTAGGTCTTACAGTTTTGTTTATGGAACATATTGAAAAAACTACCTGAGAACTTGGTTCACATCGTGCATACAAAACTGGGTTGAAAAGTTATTTGCTAAAGTGTGTGTATGACTCTCAAACAATGGAGAAGTCTCAGAAATGTTGGGAAGTGTTAATTACGGGGTACAACTTGCAGAAGAATGCTTGGTTGTAGAGTTTATATGAAGAATGTTCGTATTGGGTACCGGTATTCCTGAAGGAAATTTTTTGGGCTAGAATGAGTACAACTCAATGAAGCGAGAGCATGAATACTTTTTTTGATGGGTACGTACATTCTAGGACAACTTAAGAGAGTTTGTCGATCAGTTTGATAATGCATTATGAAGGAAAATTGTAAATGAAAATGGGGCAGACTTCAACTCATTCAACTACACAATTCCCGTTGTCTTTGTCTCTCCACTTGAAAAGAAATTTTATAACATATACACTAATGCTAATTTTAGAGAAGTTCAAATTAAAAGAGGTAATAGGGCAGCTTGGTGTTCTTCCAACTCTACACCGAAATGATGGTGTAATTGCAACGTACCATGTTGAAGATGAAATTCTTGTTGATGATTTTATTAAGGAGGTAACCCAAAATGTGTAATTTAATGAAGCTGAATGTGAGGTGAAATGCTCATGCGCACTCTTCGAAATGAGAGGGATATTTTGTAAGCATGCATTGGCTGTTATGAGAGTTAAGAAAGAAAAAATGTGCCAGAAAATACATTTTAGATCGATAGAGGAAGAACATAAAAAGGACATACACTTTTATACGAAGTACTTATGACTCAGTTGATGCGAGGCCAACAGTGAGCAAATATTCACGTATCATCAAGGTTTGCTACGAGGTTGCCATAATTGCAGCGTCATCTAATGAGAATGCTGAGGATATAATTCTTAAACTAAATGCAATGAAAATCAGATACTGCACCAATAAGTCGCACCATTAGACTTGTCCTAACGTTGCAATTATGGCTGTCAATACCACCACATAGGGGAGTTTTGAGAAATTACTAGATCCCTATGTAGTGAGAGGCAAAGGCAAACCACCATTTTTTAAAAAGAAATCAATGATTTAGAAAGTCAAACCCACAACGGCAAAGGCTACTGGAAAGAGAAAACGTAAACAAGTGAACTTAGTGCTCTATTCTAGTTTTTTTTTTAATCTTTTTAACCAATTGTTAGTAGCCATTTCATTATCAATTTATTGTCTTTGAACTATTCCATCAATCTTTGTATCTTTTGTTAGCAACCAGAAAACCCCACAGTGTTGGACTTTAGTGGAACCCAATTTGGTTATGCAGCTAGTGAGACTCAAGAAAGTGTAATTTGTTTAACTTGGTCACTCTCTCTAAATCGAATAATTTAATTACATGTGGTTGAGTTTTTAACTATTACTTATTTGTTCACAAGTACAACTTGAGGTAGATGGAACCTAGCCGGATGGCTTGTCTAGTTCATGGGTACAACTGGTTTCGAAATCGGATATCGATCTATGATTTTATTTTGTTGTTTAGTTGAAGTGGTTTTAAGTCACGATGTGGATTGTTTGTTATATAGGTACAGATGTTGTGCATATTTATTTGTGCAGATTTATTTGTGTTTTTTTGTAAGATTTTGTGCAGCTTTTTGATGAAGATAGATTTTTTGAAGTCTCGTGTTGTTAAGATTTTTTGAAGTTAAGTTGGATTACTCTCTAATGACTAAGCAGATTTTATTTTGTGTTTTTTGGTAAGATAATGCCGATTTTTGGTGAAGACAGATTTTTTGGTAAGATGGAATTAAGATTTTTTTAAGTTAAGCTTGATTATTCTCTCCTGATTAAGCAGATTTTATTTTGTGTTTTTTGGTAAGATGTTGTGCAGATTTTTTGGAGTCTCATGTTGTTAAGATGTAGTTAAGATTTTTTGAAGTTAACATAGAATTACTCTCTCATGACTAAGCAAATTTTATTTTGTGTTTTTTGGTAAGTTAATGCAGATTTTTTGTGAAGATAAATTTTTTGGTAAGATGAAGTTAAGATTTTTTAAAGTTAAGCTTGATTACTCTCTCTTGACTAAGCAGATTTTATTTTGTATTTTTTGGTAAGATGTTGTACAGATTTTTGGTGAAAACATATTTTTTGGAGTCTCCTATTGTTAATATGAAGTTAAGATTTTTGAAGTTAAGATAAATTCTGGAGCTTCCACATCAGCCAAAAGCACGTTTAAGGATTGGTGGTCTTTGTTTTGGTGTTTGTTTTTAATGTAATGAATGATGGATTTTATTTCGAATTATAGGAACTTAATGTAAAGAACTGCTGGTCTAACATTGATCTATGCCTATAAGAATACATATGTATTTGCTGGTCTAATCTGTGCCTAATACTTTGATTTTTTTTTCTTGCTACTTTGTTTCATTTATTTATTTATTGTTTCATATTCATTTTCTCGATCGTGATTATCCAAAAACTCCACGTGAAGAAATATTCTCACGAAGCAACTAGATAGATATCTTCTTCTCTCTCGCGACTCCACACTTGGTAGAAACTTTCGTCCTTGTCTACCGCTTTGGGGGGAGAGCGGAGCTACGGATTCGTTCCTCTCCTCCGTTTCTTCCATTTTATTTGTTTGGTCTGTTTCCCTGCCACCTGTATGTCCTTTTGATGGTGGTTTTTCGGGAGTGAGTTTTTTGAGTCAGTGATTTCAGGTTGGAGTAGCTCTGGAGGCCTTAGACCACCACGTGACTCATCTCCGTTTCCCTTCTGCCGATCTTGCTATCGCCTGGAGGTTTTGTCGAACAAGACGGCGGGTATTTCACACGTGCAGGGTCGATTTCGGATGCGCCCTGCTTTTTGGTGAGGCCTCTTCCACTGTGAACGGTTGTGCAAGGTTTTGACGTTGTCAAGCTACTCAGCCTTAGAGGTTTTCATGTCTAGAGGGGCGCGTGTGTTTCACGCGCCTTCACAGCTGACTGTTTTGTAGTTGTGCTTATAATTTGTTGTTTTTGTAGTTGATGTATATTTTAGTCTGTATAGAGAAAATTTTTAATTGAAAAATAGTCTTCATACTTTATGTCCGTTAGGAGTTTAGTTTTCTCATTTTTGAAGAAATTTAGTTAATGCCTCATTTTGGAGGCATATATAGTTCTCTCTATTTGGGAGACTAGTTATCTCTATTTGAAAGACTTAGAAGCTGTTCGTCAGTACGTAATTAGTTGACTTTTGGTTACATTGTAGGCTTCAACCTCTTTGAGTTTCAATGAATGAAATTATTTCTCAAAAAAAAAAAAAAAAGATCGTGATTATCCAATATTTAAATGTTAAAGTTGGAAAGTGCCAAGTGGAGATACGATGGGCTCACTGCTAGCCGTTTAGAAAGTCACACACACACACACACATATATTTTGTGGTCCCTCATCAAAAGTTTCCCTTTATAATTTCATACGTATGTGACCTTTCGAGATAGTATTGGCTTGCATCCTTTCATGATATATATGGTAAAAATATGAAAAGGCTCTTAAGTGAAGCCCTCCACGTATAGGGCACAATTTTGCCTTTGATTCCAGATATTTGTGTTTCACCATAATTGGTCCTTGAAAAAGTTGAAAATAGGCTAAAGATAATGAAGCCACTTGGCCATGATGTCACATGAATAGCTCAGACACACCATGATCATCATCTGGGGCAAGTAATTAAAGGTTGGAGAGATCTGCAGAGCATAAAGCTCTAGTTTTGCAATGCCAAAGATATAGATCAAGAAATTTGTAAAGAAATCAAAAAGCTTTCAGCTAAAGCTACCTGTTTTATGAATTGAAAACTAATCATCAAGCTTGACAGCTCATACAAACTTGAAATAGAGAGCAAGTTATAATAGAGTTGGGAAATGCAGTGCAGACATATACATATATATACTTGGTCTCCCTCTTGATCTCTTAGCTAGGTCCAAAACCTCTTTGATACATGCATATATAGACATACCGAATAAAAATACATATTATAGGTACTACAACAAATTCTTAAACTACAACCAGCAAATAAAAATTTAATGGTTCAAATTACATTGCTAATATGTACTTTTGCCATACATAGAGTTCCCAGCTACATACACGTGGATACAAAACTTATGATTTTTGGAGCTTTTGTCCAACTAAATCAACACCATATATCAAACTACTTTCCTAGTAGGTATTCACTGTGATCGTATGAAGTACAATAAAATTAAAAAAGAAATCACCCAATAGATACGAAGAATGGTGCATTCATGTCGAATGACTGCTTCTTGCCTTTGAATATGCAGTCGGTTGTTGTGGACTTCGAACTCCCTCTTTACAATCTCTTTCTCTCTTATTCAAAGCTCTTGCTCATTTTTTAATCGTATATACACTATAAGATTTTGGGGGTTTTGTCACGAGTTCTTTTCCCATGGTATACCATTATGGCAAAAAATTACTTTTTGCCACAAAAATTACAAGAGGAAATTAACATCGATTTTTTTTACTTACATCGTAACCTTTTTTGTCATCAAATTCTATCATGGAATGTAAGAAAAGGGTAGAACATGGACTTTTATTGGGAAAATATTGTATCGAGTTTAACTATATTTTTTCACAGAATGAAGTCACCGAAAAAAGTGATTAAAATGACAGTTTCTGTCATAACATATTTTTTTTCGTACGACTCATTTATCAATTATCATAAAGAACTCACCGAAAAAAGTAATCGTAGTTTAAAATCAAACCCATTCGTTTTTCCCTATAACGTTTTTAAATTTCCCTCTTCTTTTTCCCCCACGTGCCTGCTCCTCTCCCTCCCCCTCTCCCCTCCCTCTCCCGAATCTTTTGTTCATCTCCTGTTAGTGCTGCGATTTCATGGGTCCCTATAATCTCCTTGCCGACGGCTATCTCCACCGAACTTGTGGGTCATGCGATAGTGTCGCAGTCAAGGCTTTCTCATCGGGAGAGCTAAACCGCGGCATCCCTCTACCACCATGTCGTGTGCATCCACCGCCAAGTGTCGTTGTTAGTGGCCCTCATCGATGTCAGTAAACTTTTCCCTCAACCCCGCTTGCTCTCTGATCTGATTTCACTCTCACACACGCACACAGGCCCTCACTTCTTCCTTGTTTGCACACACTCGAATCTCTCTCTCTCTCTCTCTGACTAATTGGTGTGATTGGGAGTATTTTTTGATGTACAACAGTGTGTGGAGATTGAGTTTGTGCTCGTCGTTGGGTTCTCTTCATTTTAAGTGTCGGACGATAGTAAGTTTTCGCACTCACTCTCCGTCTTACTCACGCACATTGTGAGGCTCCCACTTCCCCTCTGTTTTCACACGCACACACTCAAATTTATCTTCCTCATTTCTTTGCTTTCACATGAGGAATTTTTGGGTTTTAGAATACCATAGTTGGAGGCAATTCTCATCATTAGATCATGTGGCACGCTCGCGAAACCAGTTGATCCACACTTCGGGTTTAGGTATGAAAAATCTATTTTGCTTTGCAGTTTATACAATTTTTATTTGGGGAGATGTATATATAGCCGTAATTGCTGGAGATTTGTGATGGTTTTATTAATTGGATTAAAATTTTGTATAATGTGTATTTATTTTCTTTTAAGATTTGGATTTACCTGCTCTTATTCAATCTCCTTATGCTTGATTCCGAAGTTTGGGATTTTGGGTGGAACAAGGTCTTACCCATTGGTTTTTGAGCAGCATTGTAATTTAGTATAAGGAGGAAAAGGAGGAATAGGGGAGATGGCTAAAGCAGCAGTAAATTAATGGTCCTATATGTTTGCAACAATCTTCCTTTGCTAGTTTTGCAGGCTCTAGCTATCTTGCCTTTCCTATTTTTGGGTTTTGGGGTCATTTTAAAGTATTCTTTCTAATTGAGCAAAAGGAAAAAAAAATCAGGTCATTCAAAGAGCTTTAGCTATGGAATTGTGAAATCCTTAAAACTAAAGTGCATGCTGCATATTTTGGACCTTCTGTTTCAAAGATCTGTTGTCATTGCCAGACACCACCACTCTTGGGTCCACTGTTGTATAGGTAGCTATTGATACATCTCGTTGAAGTCTCTACTTCAACACAAAAATTTATCACTGGGAGTTTTGTTTGATTAATCTTAAATCTTAAGTTAACTTGACTTGGTCTTTATAGATTGTACCTTTACTCTGTCTTTTGACTTAGCTTAGTGTTCATTTCTAATTTCTTGAAAAGCATTTCTAGTATTCTTATGAATTGGCTGCAATTTGGCCAATTACATCTTCTATGTTCTCATATCATGATTATACTAACCATGGTTTATTTTTTCACTGTGGCTGCAGGATCAAATCTACCAAAATTGATTGGCTGGCTCTGGTCTTTTTGCATGGCTGGGTGTTTTCCTAGCAATTGTTGGGCTAGTTATGTTTTATAGGTGTAGTGGGTATGTTAGTGCTAGAAAGTGACATTGGAGCTATTAGACCTGTTGCATCAAGCATTAGTTGTTGATGCTGCTCTTTTTAATTCCTTTTATTCCCATGCTTATTTACATCCTTAAGTTCCTAATTTTATTTATACTAAAATGCCAAATATCATAACCGACCATCTATTTTTTTGATAAGTATATAATTGATCATCTACTAACATGCAACTTCACCTATATATCTAACCAATGGTAATGTGCTGATAAAATGAGTATTTGTTGTGTATTTATTAAGCAAGCATTTTAGAAAGGAAAGGTGCATGGTTTATGTCATTAATTTGGGTTGATCTTTCCTTTTCTTTTGCAGCAAGGATCCCGGTTACATCAGAATGAATGTGCATGGTCCACAAAATATGAAAGCTGATGTGTGTTTGGAAAGAAAACTTCGTGGTAATCAATTTAAGATTGGCGGCTACAAATGGTATGGGTTTGAAAAGTGCCATTTGGCATTCTTTTCTTTTCACATATAATTATTGTGTAAAAAATGTTACTTGTAAAAATATTGTTGTATATAAAATGCATGATCATTACAACCTCAGGAGATGTTTTATTTATTTTTATTATTACAAGCTATATGCATTGTGATGTCTTATGTATTTCTACCCATGTCCATCTATTGTATGTATACTTTTTATGCTTATGAAAAGAAATCATGCAGTTGTCAATCATCAGCTTCTATGAATTTTAGGTTAATAAAAGGGAATTTTATGCACTATTTAATTTATATACATGTCAAAATTCCAACTTATGAACAGCTTATCCATCCAATGAGATAGTTGTACTTGTTAAAACTGTATTGTGAAATTACACATTAATTTCAGTTCTCAAAAGGAAATTAAAAGACAAGAACTGTGGCAACCACAAACAAATCAGACAAAGCTAGGAAGCTGCTTACTGAAGTATTATTAAATGGATTGTAAGGCAATAGGTACTTGTTAAAACTGTTGTTTGCCTTAAGAGTTTTAGCCTAAGCAATCTATTTAATTTCTATTGTTAGTTTTTATGGATATATCAAGCTAGTGACACTTGTACGTTACTACTCACTTTGGTGAAAATTTCATTTTTTTTATATTTTCTTGTTCCCTTCCATTTCTAAGTAAATTCCTAGTATTTGTACTTTCTTAACCTATGATTGAAACTTTATTGAAACCTTCTACTTTCTTTGAAGATGTGAATGACTATATCTAGGTTGATTTATGTCGATTAAATTCAAATCTGCTAGTTTCTTTTTTATTGTAAATGTTGAACTTTAGTTGTTGTTTGTAGGTCAAGCTGATTAGACACTCATTCTTTTATTGGTTCCTTTGGTTTTTAGACTTGATGCATTTGAGAAGAACTATAGATGATTTGGCTTCACTTGTATTGATGTTTGAGCATAGAATGAAGTTGAATATAGATGAATTGTTTATTAAGTGTTGGGATTAAGTGATGAAGTAGCAGTGAGTTTGTAAAACTTGATATCAGTGTTGGTTTTAGAAACTTGAATATATTGGATATGGATTAAGTTTGTAAAAACAAATGTAAATTTTTCTAAGTGTCAATTTTGATCTCTAATGTTGGAATACATTTATTTAACTTATATTAGACTATTTGTTATATTTATTTTTTGCTCAAGTCTCATTTTTTTATTTTTCATTTTTTTTTCCTGAAATTTGTTAGTATTTGCCATGAATGTAACTTGTACAAAATACTTTTTACCACTATATGCTCGATAGTGGAAACATATTTGCCACCAAATGGTTTTCTACTGCTGACTCTCATGAGTAATAAACATTGGCAACCATACAAAATGGTGGGAAAATATTATTTTTGACAACTATAATGCATTTTGTGATATAATTGGCATCACGAAATTCATTACAAACACATTTTTGGCAAAACAAGATATATCGCAAAAAACTTTATCGCACCATATTTTCTATGAATAATATCGTGGAAAATGTATTATTTCCGACCAAAAAGATTAGTGGGTAAATAAGTTTAAAAGACTATAAGAGCTTAAATCTAAATAGCTTTTGCTACAACCCAAACTAGTTTTTACCATAAATTGGGTTCATGGAAAAAAAGTAGTTTTTCTCATAAAAAAAAAAAAAATGGTAGCAAAATAGTATTCATCACTTATTTTATGCCACGAATGTCCCACCATAACTTTTGGTGGGAAAAAAGCTTTTGCTACTTAAATTTAGCTTTTTTTGGACCACCATCTTCCGTGGGAAAAACTACTAAATGTTGTAGTGATAATGGGTTGGCCACAGGTGCATGTTGGGTTGTTCACCAAAGCATGATTCCCAGGAGAAGATGAATAGATTGATGTTGACATCCTACGATAGGAGTTATAAGGTTCTATTATACAAGACCAAAATAAATTAGCTTTAGGTTGATATAGGTCAATTTGGTATAGGTGTAATTAGCTTTACAATACTTAATACAAGACCAAAAGATTGAAGAATTGGAAATTTACCGTGAGTAAAGCAACTAAAAATGTAGCTCAAATGAAACTGAAATTAAAGTAGTTAACCATGAGACAACTTACAAGTCTTCATCTTTGATGGTATACAAAACTATTCAGGAATGAAATTTATGCTATGATATAGGGCTCACTTGAAACTGCTATACCAGATATACCATCAAGAATATTCAGATTGAAAATTAAATCCAAGCCTAACAAAAATGGAATAAATCTAATTACTATAATGAGAAGAAATCTAACAAAGTGTCGTTATACTTTCTCTAGGCTACTACGTTACTTCCTAAATCAGAAAATGAAGTTATCCTCTTGGTCTAAGCCACTTTAAATCCAACTTACTCAACATAAAAAGCCATATTTTTCTCATCTATATTAAAAATAAGAATGCTTTTTTATAAATGAGTGATGCATCTTAATAGAACATCTTCAAAATAAGTTCAGGATTGAGATGAGAAAATGGACATCACGCAGTAGAAAAGGAAACAGAAACAGAAATTTCAATTATGCTAGAACAGGATAACAAAGCTAAAAATTTAATCTTTGCAAAAATAGAGTATGCTAAAATACTCCAAATCACTCATTTAAGAAGGGGATGTCATCACATGCGAACTTGAGCTATATTAGACACCTTAAAAGAATTGAACAAGGGAGTCTCGAAGTCACATAATCTTTCTACCAGAAAAGATATTGTTTTATGCAACTTACAAGAAAAACGTGAAATCACAATCTTCATCTTTGACAGTGGAACTCCAACATCTTTTTTTTTCCCCCTTTTTTGAGTACAAAGCAACTATTATTCAATGTAGGCAATCTCAACCCCCAACTCTATCGAAATATAATAAAATCTCTAGTAGTAGAACCTACACAACGTTGTTACAATTCTGACGACCAATAATAGCTCAGGACCTTTACCAAAATATATGACCTATAGATGTAATTGTCCATCCATCCACTTTAGAAAACAGCAATCCCATCCATACACGAGCTATACTCAGTAGAATAAATGCAACAACGAAGGCAAGCTTGTAAATGATCCAATTATGAAGAGTATAGCCATACTACTTAGATTGCAACATATTGTTTTTTTTAAATCAACAAAGACTCAAAAATGGGCGATAATAAATTTCAAAAAGTGCAATACCTTCTACATAAATCTCCTCTTATGAGGAATAATGTGTGCAGAAATCACCGATAATAGAAATAACTGATGACAACTACTATAAATGACTAAAAACAATATAATGAGCGTAAAGTCCTAAATATACCTTCCAAAACTTAAATTCTGCGACAGCGAAAATTCTTCTCTATTTGAGTTAGGTGTTTTTTTTAATGGGATTTAGGAAAAGGCCGGGAAGGGGAAGGGGAAGGCTACGAAGTGCGAATGAAGAGTTCGGATTTTTTGAGTTCACGTGCCAAAACGCACCGTTTGGTAAAGGTATTTAAGGTCCCGTTTAGATTTGGAAACGAGACGAGACGAGATGAGTTGAGTTAAGTTGAATTGAGTTGAGTTAAGTTTATTTTTTAATATTATTATTATTTTGATATTCGAAAAAGTTAACTTGGAAATTGAAAAAACTGTATTGAGATTTAAAAAAGCTGTATTGGAATTTGTATTTTATATAAAAATATAAAAAAATGTAATGATGAGTTTGAGATGAGTTGAGACGAACTTGTCTCGTCTTCGAATACAAACGGAGCCTCAAATAGATGAATAAAACGTATTGTTTCATTAATAAGCATTTAAAATTTGAAAATCCAGCCAAATACACTAATTTCGTGCATATTTGAAATTACGGTAGAAAATATTACTTTTAGCTTAAAATTTAATGTAATAAATTTTACTACTAAAAAGTTATTTACTAGTTAAGATTCATATATCTAAAATACTTTTAGATAGTTATGGTAATTTTTTAAAAATATATCATTATCTGCATAAGCGTTTTGATAAAAATTTTAATTTAGTGTTTATTGAAAAAATTAATTTTTAATTTTTTTTAATTGATTAAAGTATTTTTAATAAAATTATTTAAATATATATATTTTATTAAAAATATTTTTACCAGTCAAAAGTTGTTTCAAACTTTCAACAGATTGATTTCTTGAACCACGTCGAATGTGGATACGCGAGGTGCGCAATTGTTGCCTGCGGCCAGACTTTTCCAATTAAGAAAGTGGAAGCCGAGTTGACAAGACCTTGCATCAGCTGCACGCAAGGTGTGCATACAAATTACAAGCTATGCATCTGCATGGGTCCCCCCTTACAGGTTGAAAATCATCTTCAGCAACATAATATATATTTGGAACTACGTGAGGATTTTTCAATGTCCTTGGATGCGATAAGCTATGCATGCTTTAACACCTGACCTTTTCATACGGCCAGAAGTTAAATTATAGCCCAAAAATGGAACTCGTTCCACTATTACTCCTTCCCTGTTGACTCAGGTTTTATTTAATTAAAGAAGAGATGAGATGATTAAGATAAATTAAATTGAATTTATTTTTGAATATTATTATTATTTTAAAATTTGAAAAAATTAACTTAAAAATTAAAAAAATTATATTAAAATTTAAAAAAATTATATTGAGATTTATATTTTATATAAAAATATAAAAAATATAATAATAAATTTGAGATGAATTAAAAAAAAAATCATCTTATCTTTAAATACAAATGAGGCCTCAATCTCAGATGTCTATGCATTTGGTCATGGAATTTGCCAGTATTTATGCGCTTGTATTTTCGCTAATGATATTTAACTAGTTTCGAAACTCAATTAATTAATTTTAACTAAAGATGATACTCTTCTAGATCATGAAGATTATAGGGAAAAAATGGCAAAAAAGAAAAATTGCAGTTCCTATATATTGAGGACTTGTACAGTTAAAGACAAATCTCGATCGTGACGCATGTTAAAAATCTCCTTGTGGTAATAATTGACGTACGTAATTACTACTGACAAAGACAAGTCACAAGCTTTTCAAATGATTATTTATAACTTCCCTTCTCTGGGGGAAGAAGATGTTGCTTCAAGGAATTTTATGACAGTGAAGAAATTAACCATATTTTTACTTTTTAGTGGATGCTGCATGCCTATCTATCAGCCTATATTGAACAAACAGCTAGGGAAAATAGTATCGTAGATCCAATCACTCAAGAAATCTTTCTCATGCTAGCTACGTCGGCTAGCTGTCCTTAAATGCAATATTCAGTACTGCAAACCAGCTGCTGCTTGCTGCCATGCATAGAGTTAGCTAGCTTGAGAGTTTTCATCTCTTTGTAATTTGTATATCAAATATATGGAATGATCTAGATGATCCTGAATAGTTTAGTTATAATTACTTTTGTAGGTGCATCAATAGCAGCTTATAGCTTCTGAGATAGTGGTCAGAATACTTAATTTGTAGAGCTAATTCTCGTAAGTAATGATTATAGATCATATTGCAGCATTTTAAAACCGATGCCACTGCTACAGCACTAGGATACTACTCCAGGACCATTGCACAGTGCCCTCAACTCTGGAATCGCCACCCAGCCAACCCACGCCGAATATGCATGACACGAACATATATCACTACTACAGACATGTATGCATGGTAGCTAGATGTATATATATGTGTGTGTATATATGTGTGTGAGTGTGTTTGTTTGTTTTGTCTGTGCGCGCGTTTATAGTTAAAATTATAAACTGAATTAAAAGCAGGAAAAAGGATGTGATGAAACCAAAACATGGGTGGAAAAAAGTTTTAAATTCTAGAAAACCATGAAGATCTGAATCTTGGGCTGATCTTACAGACATCGTCATGGGAGGTGGGGCTTCATTAGCGCTGAGTCTCTGACCGTGGGCGTGCGCGTGCAGTTGATCCACAACATCCTCATCATTTCCCTTTAAAAGAAGGTACACACACATATATATACATATATATATATATATACACGGTAGCTAAGCTGGTCAAATTACGTTATAATTATATATGGTGCAGAGTGCCCTATGTAGATTGTGTTCCAACTTGAGAAAAACACTAGACGGTACATTTCTTTCCTTTTGACAAATGGTGCACTCACCATATATAAAATTGACGATTATTATACCATACCAACTAATTCCACACACTTTGGCTGACTCAGCCTTAAAAATTGACATCAGGGTTCAACAGATCATCCCCATGCATCCTTAGTCCTGCATATTAATGCCCTTAATTAATAAAAATCATCTAATAAGGAAATGCCAAGGAATATCTGGCAGTGTATATATATATATATATATATATATATAATTAGGAACTTCTTTCTTTTTGGGTTAACTTAAACTGATCTATCTTTGTGCAATGAACTTAAATGTAACGTCGTAACATATATAGATCTTGATCAGCTTTTGGACTTGATCAGTCAAATCGTCCAGATCAGATAATGGGCCCTCCTAAAATGGGGGAAGGAATAAATAAATCACATCCTCCAGATCCTCCATAAATGGTTACAAAGTAAGTTTTGACAAAGATGCAGTTTTAGATAAAGAAAAGAAATGGGTAGGTAAGAGAAAAGGAGGGAGGCGGTTGTGGACTTGTGGGTGTTGAATTGGGGTCAGTGGATTTTGTGTTCCCACTTCCCAGGCAAGGGTCATACAATCTTTTGACGAACACGAAAGAGATAATGCTTGAGGATTCTGCTGGCAGATTGTGTCCTTCTTATAAGAACCTGATGATCTGTACAAGTCAACATGTACAGAAAAATCTGGACCAAGTTCGAAGAAGTTTGTGCGTCCATGCAGAGTCCAACAGTTCTTCAATCCGAGCTTCGGATCCCATCACCTCGCAGAATGTCAACTACATATAATTCCATGCATTTAAGAGGCTTCCGAAGTCATGAAGTTTCTTTATTTGCTCTCTAGGTTTTTGAAAAATTCGACACAGGTTTGATCGCAATTTATATATATATAGTTATTGACGTTTAGTGATGTCATAAGACGACCTGTATTGGTTGACGTGTGATATATATTTACGGTTTAAACCTACTTCGCACGTCAAAGGAAACTAAGGGTGATTTGTTTTTATAAATGAAATTGATATAAAGATGAGATAATTGAGATTAAAGTAAAAAATTAAATAAAAAATTTTTATAATATTTTTTTTAATAAGAATTTTGTATTAAAATTTTAAAAAGTTAAATTGTTTATAATATTTTGTATTAAAATTTTAAAAATATATAATAATTAAATAAGATTAAATAAGATAAAAATATGTATGTTTTGTAAGCAAATCAGACTTAAATAGATACAAAAATTTATTTGGACAGCAATTAATAAAAGAGTTCTGCTATAGGTACACGACACTGTGTACCATTTAAAGAATCGGCTGAGGTAGCTAATGCCACATTAGCCTATATTATTTAAAAAAGAAGAAATATTTTCAGACTTGATAGATTTTCTTTTCTCGGTGGCCAAACACAAATTTAAGTTGTTTATACGGGCAGGTCTAGAAGATGAAACGCGAAACACGACGATTACAGGTTTGGAAGATTTTTCCACCGCGACTTTCGCCAAAGCCATGACTTGCTCCTCTTCCATGCGGTAGTCTCTGTAGCACTTGGAGAAATCATGTGCATTCGATTTTAGAGATGGGTTTAATCCACCATTACCTGGATTTAGTTGATTTTTTTTTTTTTTTTACTTTATTTCATAAACAAACATTCAGTTTCTTTATGCTCTCAAATCGGAAAAGGAAAATCGATTAATCCAAAACTTAAAGACAGAAAAGTTTGGGATTTTTCATATTAAAAAAATGGATTAAATATTTAAATCCATGCCCATAACTTTTCATCGCCAAACTTCAAAAATTAATAGAACTTTGTTGGGTTTGAACACCTTCGTCCACGCATATGATATCAGATATGAGATAGAAAAAAAAAAAGAGAGAGAGAAAGAGATGGAGAGATGGAGAGAGGGAGAGTCGAGAGTGAGATTGGAGTTGAAGAGATAGATCATCAAAACGGAAGGCTAATAATTTCTCATGCTCTAAACCTGGCATATATAACAACGTACCTAGTCCCCTATATAATGAACCACGAGGATAACTAGATCTAAGGTGATTTTGACTCATGATACTCAAAATAGCCAAAATATACTCGGACAGCAGAAGATCTAAGGAAAAGAAGGTAATTAATGGTACCGTACGTTTCGTTGTTCATATTCTGGCCACAATTTATATAACCAAGTAATTTGCTAAACTAAAACCTCGGTACGTAAAAGGCCGAGAGTTTGTCAAATTGTAAGATTTCTTATCATGTATTAAAGGGTATATAATTTATTATGGAGGTTCATTCCATTGCTTGTGTGAGTCGTTTCTTATAACTTGGGGGTATCGGTAATATATAGATATTCTTGATCAGAGGTATAACATCGATCCCTGGAAAGTAGGAAAGCGAAAGGACAGAACTGTAGAAGGTTGGTGCCATGTGAGAAGGGAGATATCAATATATGGCGAGAGGGATGGATTTAAGCTGTGTTAATGGGTTTCATGTGCTAAGACAGCTTAAAACTGACTTCTTTTTTTAGGGTCTCATTACATGTACGTACATGATTCCTTTGCCTTTGGGACAGTACTCAATGCGAGGACCAAAGTATTAGGCCAAAAAAGAGGTCCTTTTAAATATGATCTTTCACCACCTTGGATTCTAATTAATTAAAGTCCCTAAAAGCACGTGATCTGGGGTTCTTGACTCAGGCTAGGGCCACCACAGGTACTATATATGACTGATGATCTGTTCTATTACCTTTCATCCAAGTCACTCTTTAACTCTAAACAACCGTTAGGTCAAGCCGAAAATAATGTCAGCAGAACTTAGCTACCAATTAGGTCTTGGTGGAAACTAAAATACTACCAAAAAAAAAAAAAAAAGATTTATTTGAATCTTTAATTATAATTAAATGATTATTTATAATTAATTTGCCACAAATGCGAAAGTAAGTATAAACAGAAAATATAATAAAGGATCAGATAACTGAAGGATCAATGAAAAATAATCAAAAATATGAGACAGATATGAGGCGACAGCGCCGACCAAATGCATGTAATGCTATGCAAAAATAATTAAGGAAGATAATTTTGAACCAAAAAATTCTTCATTTATATGATAAACTTACATAATTTAAACAAAATTACAATATTCGAAATTTTAAAAATTGGAAGCAAATTTCATAATTATAAATAATTATTTAACTAAAATTAATTAATTATAAATAAATAATTTTCTTATAATAAAAATAAACGTTTGATAGTCAATCAATTATTATATATGATTACAACCTTTCTAAAGTTACTTTTCTAAAAGATGAAATCAAAATGTTGGAAGCTTGTAATTATGATCAAGAAGTTTCCAAGAATGAGATTGATTGACAGTTATTTGTCTAGCAATTGATGTCTTTATTACCCCCACTGTTCTATTTTTCAATGTTGCTAATAGCTAGCTTCCACTCTGTTGCCTGTAGCCGTAGGGCATCATCATATCGTGAACAGAAGCATAATATAACAGGTGGTGAAAGCCAAAATAAGTGAAAAATATAGTTACAAAAAGTTTCTCCCCGAATTATATAATTTGATGATTAATTAGAGTATTTTTTTCCCATTCAACTAATAAGGTTTGAATCTATATATGTAGTTACATAATATATAGTTATGATTTACCAAAAGACAAAAATACCCAATAATTTACACATGTCTTGAAGATTAAGTACGGTTTAACCCAATTTATTCCTTCACTTGCATCATAAACTGTGTATAGATCTATAGAATCAAATGTAAAGATCTCTAAGTTTCAGCAGAGATAACTTGCAGTTCTTCGGTTTTTTTTTTTTTTCTTTCTATAGTTTGAGCCTGCTGTTTAGTTAAAACTAAGAAACACGGACATATTTCTTTGGTTTTATTTTTGAGTACTTAAGATAACGATGGAGAGACAACAATATTCATATACACATATCTGTATTTAAATAAGTAAAATTAGGGTCTGTGACAATTTTAAACAACAACTCTTGGAGCTAGCTGACATCTTGGACTCGGGAGCGTATATCGGAGCGGGATCTGATCCGCCTTTTAGGGTTGAGCAATAATTCTGATCTAAACTCAGATCCATGACATCCATAGCCAGATTATTTTGGGTTTTGAATAATGACTTCCATGATTTCATTCATAAGAAAATAAAAAATTATGAATGATGCTCTATTTATTGAACAGAAGATATATAGGATCTTCAGAAGCGATTATATTGGCGCTGCAAGCGCAGGCGATTTTTCAAGAATACTTTGGCATAAGTAAACTGTTGGGATCGGCGGAAGCTCACAAATAATATGGAGACCAGAATTTAACGTGGTTCGGCCAATTTAGCCTACGTCCACACCCACAGAGAGGAGAATTTTGTATTAAACAACAAACCAATTATTTACAATGGTTTCCCTCAACTCTCACTGCCTCCAACGGACCTCACCTCAAGCTCATTTATCTCATTACAATCTTACATGTATTTATAGGAGAAATAAATAATGTGAACGTGTAATGACGGTGAAAACCGAAATTCCGGCGGCCTACATTTTCAGGCGGCGGCTGACATTTTCAGGCGGCGCCGACCTTCCAGCTGCATCTATTCGGTGCCTACCTTCACCTTCCAGAAGCCTCCAGCTTCTTCATTTACGTGTGTGTGTTGATTTCTGACAATCTCCCCCTCAACACCAAACGGAGGATATCCTGTCACATTTTAATTCAAGGTACTTAACCTGGCTATGTCTCTACATAGCTCAAGTTTTTCGTATGTGACTACCTTCGTTAACATGTCCGCTGGATTCTCCTTTGTATGGTTGCCGTGAAGAAATCCTGTCTTCACATCCATCTGTTCAAGCTCCAAGTCAAGACTTGCCACCAATCCGAGTACCACTCGAATTGAAGTCATTTTCACAACAGGTGAAAATACCTCATCAAAGTCGATTCCTTTCTTCTGCTGGAATCCTTTGACGACCAAGCGAGCTTTGTGCTTCACCTGCTTACCATCATTTTTCAGCTTGAACACCCATTTGTTTCTCAGTGCTCTCTTATCGTTTGGAAGTTCCATCAGCTCATAAGTCTGATTCTTCTGTAACGAGTTCATCTCATCCTGCATAGCCTGCATCCATTTGTTGCTATTTGGATGAGATATTGCCTCCTGGAAGTTTTCTGGCTCCCCCTCATCTGTAAGAAGAATATAATCTGATTCCGGATATCTTCGAGACGGAATCAACAATCGCCCTCTAGAGGATCTGTCCTGCTGAGGTTGATCACCTGACAACTGTGGAAACTCTGCAGTTTCTGATGGAGAAGGAAACTGCTCCCCCTGCTCAGTAGTGGTTTCTCTGTTGTCAGCATCCTCTTCTTCTTCTGGGGAAACTTCCTGTCTATCTTCAGTGTTTGAGGCAGACTGAAGTGGTAGTGAACTCGGAGCTGGTTCCGGAGCACTTGAAGTTGTTTGTTCTGATCCAAACATCTGGTCTTCATGGAACACAACGTCCCTGCTTCTGATGACCTTCTTCGCTTTTGGATCCCATAATCTGTATCCAAACTCTTCATCTCCATAGCCGATGAAATAACACGGAGTAGACTTTTCATCAAGTTTCTGTCTTTTCTCCTTGGATACATGTGCAAATGCTTTGCACCCAAATACTCTTAGATGAGAGTATGAAATCTTGCGGCCTGACCACACCATCTCTGGGACTTCGAACTGCAGTGGAACTGACGGTGTTCTGTTGATCAGGTAACAGGCTGCTCTTACTGCTTCACCCCAGAATGGCTTAGGCAACTTTGCCATACTCAGCATGCATCTGGTTCGCTCCACAATGGTCCGGTTCATCCGTTCTGCTACACCATTGTGTTGTGGGGTGTACGGGACAGACTTCTCGTGTCTGATGCCATGCCTGGAGCAGTATTCTCTGAACTCTCGAGAAGTGTATTCACCTCCATTGTCTGTCCGGAGGCATTTCAGCTTCTTGCCTGTTTCTCTTTCTACCATGGCATGGAAGTTTTTGAATTGCTCAAAAACTTGATCTTTCCTTTTTAGAAAATACACCCACACTTTTCGTGAAGCATCATCAATAAAAGTAACAAAATATTTGTTACCTCCAAGTGATTCAACTTCAAAAGGGCCGCAAACATCAGAGTGTACCAAGCTCAATAACTCTGATCTTTTTCCAGTAGATGTCTGGAATGAAACTCTATGCTGTTTCCCAAATAAACAGTATTCACAAGGGTTGAGAGCAATACCTTTGTTTACTGTAATCAATGCTTTCTTTGCAAGCATAAACACCCCTTTTTCTCCCATGTGGCCAAGTCTCCGATGCCACAAGTTTGGTGATGTATCATCTTCAGCTACATTGAGACTGTTTGCACATATCTTAGCACTTGATTTGTACAAAGTGCCACAGACATGTCCCCGTGCAAAGACCATTGCTCCTTTCTTCAATTTCCAGGCATTGTTGCTGAAGATGCTCTCGTAACCCTGTTGATCAAGGGTTCTTATTGAAATCAGGTTGAGTCGGAGATCGGGTACGTGCCGAACGTCATTTAGCACCATAGTACAGCCAACACTAGTTTTTATTCTAACATCTCCAATGCCCACGATCTTTGAGAAATTCGAATTTCCCATCTTGACTGTACCGAAGTCTCCTGCCTTGTAAGTACTGAAGAAATCCTTACAAGGAGTGGCATGATAAGATGCTGCTGTATCTATTACCCACTCGGTCTCCTCGCTTGAAACGTGCAAGCAAGATTCTTCACCGGCGGAAAGGAGTACACAATCTCCAGAAAGCGTCACTGCAGCTTCGCCTTCTTCGTGCTTTGACTGATTGCTTGGCTGATTCTGCTCCTTCTGCAGCTTTCGGCATTCCCTTTTAAAGTGGCCTTCAATACCACAATAAAAGCATTTTCCCTTCTTTCGCTGTTTACCGCGACTTTGGGATCTCCCTTTGCTTTGACTCCTGTTCCTTTCTCGACTTCTACCTCTACTATTTCTTTGATGCCTTCCTTCTGTTACAAAGGCATCTGTCTCGTCTCCTCCAATCTCCTTTCGTCTAGCCTCTTCATTAAACAAGGCGTCTATCACCATTGACATGGCGAGCTTTCCATCTGGAGCTGAATTACTGAGTGAGACCACTAGTGTTTCCCAGCTATCTGGTAGGGAACTGAGAAGTAGTAGAGCCTGCTCTTCATCTCCGAGCTTAAAGTCTACGGATGCAAGTTGATTTACAAGATTCTGAAACTCGTTGGTGTGTGCAGCCACTGAGATGCCACTTTTGAGTTTCAAGTTGACAAGGCGTCTCATTAGTAATGCCTTGTTCCGAGCAGTTTTTGCCTGGTACATGCTTTCCAGCTTTTTCCATAGCTGATAGGCATCCGTTTCCTGTGCAACATGATGAAAAACACTATGATCAATCCACTGCCGGATCTGACCAATAGTTTTCTTATTCATCTTATGCCAGTCTTTTTCCGCTACATCATCTGGCTTTACGCTTTTCTCTTCAATTGGATCGAAGAGATCTTTACAATTCAGGAGATCTTCCATTCGAGGTCTCCATAGTGCGTAATTTGTAGATGTTAGTTTGATCATTGCACCTGCTCCCGAATCCTCCATCAGTTCGGCTTTAATCTTTGATTCGATTGACCGTTTCTCAACGTTCGGAGTTGAATCTCAACAAACGGAGCTCACCGTTGTGTCCGGAACGGCGGAAAACCTTGGAAACGACTCTTGTCTCGTTCCAAAACGATCAAAATTGCGCCGAAAACCTGAAAAATAAGAAAAACGGAATATTCCCTGACGTCGCCGGAATATTCCTTCGTCTGCCGGAATATTCCCCACTGTCCACCGGAATATTCCCCACTGTCCACCGGAATATTCTCTCTGGCACCGGAATATTCTCTCACTGGAATATATTCGCCGGCGACGGAATATTCCCACGGTCACCGGAATATGCTCGCCGGTGACGGAATATATGCGCCGGAATATTCCTCCTCCGATGGCTGCTGGAGCGGGTCAGGAAACGGGTCGGGCGTGGTTGCGGGTCGGGTCACCCGGGTCCGGGTCGGAGGTCTTCTTCAACCTCTGTCTGGCGCGTGCGGCACGTGAAGGGCGTGGCCGGCGCGTGGTCTGCTGGCTGTCGGCGCGTGCGGCGCGTGCAGATCCTCCCGGTGTCCGTTCGAGACGAAATTTTCACCAGAATTTTCGTCTTGGCCTGAGGAATCTGATGGTATCCTCCAAACTTTATTTCGATCAAGTTTCAAAATGGGCCTCTCACGAAAATTCACAAATCCGGCCTCCTACCGGCTCTGATACCACTTGTTGGGATCGGCGGAAGCTCACAAATAATATGGAGACCAGAATTTAACGTGGTTCGGCCAATTTAGCCTACGTCCACACACACAGAGAGGAGAATTTGTATTAAACAACAAACCAACTATTTACAATGGTTTCTCTCAACTCTCACAGCCTCCAACGGACCTCACCTCAAGCTCATTTATCTCATTACAATCTTACATGTATTTATAGGAGAAATAAATAATGTGAACGTGTAATGACGGTGAAAACCGAAATTCCGGCGGCCTACATTTTCAGGCGGCGGCTGACATTTTCAGGCGGCGCCGACCTTCCAGCTGCATCTATTCGGTGCCTACCTTCACCTTCCAGAAGCCTCCAGCTTCTTCATTTACGTGTGTGTGTTGATTTCTGACATAAACAAAGAATTAAAAAAGAAAGATTCTCAGAGTAAGAAAGCTTGATAAAAGGCTAATTTTGAGCAAAAGGCTTTGAGTTATCGACGACTTACTTGAATTAGAGGGGTAAGTTCAATACATGGCAAGCTTTCCTGATGAATAGGGAATTAGTACTCATGCATGATACGAGGCAGCGGCAAAGTGCACTGCTAATTAGAAGCTACCAAAGGAGGAATCCAAAGGGATAGCATGATCCGAAGTTATGAGAGTGCGCGAGCCTGGGATCAATGCGATCCCTTTGGATTCCTCCTCTAGTTGCCGTAGAAAACCCTTAAACTTCCTTCAACCTCTCTCTCTCTCTCTCTCTCTCTCTCTCTCTCCAGAGGAAATTAGGTGGTTTGCGGGTGCCCTGGATATAAAAGAGGACTCGAGAATGCCTAAAATTTTATCTTTATTTTTTATTTTTGAGAATATATTCCAGATTTTATAAAATATCTTAAGATTTACCGAATCATCACAAAATTTTCAAAAGATATTTCCATGGTTGTAGACCCCATGCTCTAACAAAACCAAACATATGGAAAAGGTTACCAGTAGTGGGTCAGCTATAGTTTCTTTAGAGTTTCCCAACAAGTTGGGTGTACCGATGTATACCGATATTCTTCTTTGTTATTTTTCTTTATTTAATGAAGAATTAATTCAATTTAGAGGCGTAAATAATTCGATCTGATTTGTTGTGATCTGAAAAAAATATGAACCAATTATATTTGATTCAAGAATTTTTCTATCATGAACTGAATCCAAATTTTATTCGATCTATTTTGATCTAGTTTGGTCTAGGAGCACCTAATATGATTTAATGACTTAAATTTAATTTAAAATCTTATGATGATCAAAAATAGTTTTTAGACCAAATTTAATTATTTTTAGACCAATTTATGTATTTATCACATACTTAAGCTAAATAATATTAAAAAAAACATACTCTTAAAATAATTGGTAAAAAAAGAATAATCTAAAATTTTTTTAAAAAAAATCAATCATTAAAAATCTAACTAAAATAAAAAAGAAATTAATTAATTAGTTAATAGTGATTTAATGGTATATTATAAGTTGGTAAACTATAACTAATAACAATATTACATTAGTATATTATAAATTTATATGTTAGTAAATAGTGATAAATTAGTGATAATATATTAAATAATAATAATACACTTATTACTTATAAATTATTACTAATATTTTATATAGATATACTATAATTTATATTTTTATACTACATCTAGTATAAAATATAATATGTTAATATTATAAGAGTATATATTATATATTAACATATACATACTACCACTGTTAATCTATATTAATATTACTATTATAATTTATATACTATTACTTATATATATACATAAAGTGTACATTCGATCCAGTCCAAGAGAATAAATACCTTGGACTAGAATCAGACCAGAAATATTTGGTCCATATAAAAATTTGATCAGACCAAACTAAATTTCATCTGATTTGATCTGGTTCAACCGGTCCAATTCATCAGTCCAATTCGATCTTCTTACCCTTCTAATTCAATCCATGTTCCTCTTTTGCGTCAGATTTGTTATGCTTGTTTCATAATGAATACGATTGCAGAATAAGTCCTAAATATATATCATAATTTTCTATTGTGAGCAGTATCTTATACACATTATAAGAAATTTCTTTATTTATGGTAAGTTATTTTTTTTATCAAAATAATTATTTTTTATTAAAATAAATTTATTTTCGTCATTTTACATCTATATGGATATGATATATACGATCATATGATTGACTCGGAAATACAGACGAGTGAAGATCCGAAGCATACAAGCTGTCCAATAAGCTTTTATATATATATATATATTTATATATACAGAGAGAGATCAGAGAGGGACTTGGGGAAAGGTGCACTATTAATTGTAGTGTAATTCTCTTGTGATACAAGATGTGACTAATCCGGATTTTATTCCTAAATAATTCCGATCCCTAGATGTGATCATATGAGGTGTGAACAATGAGAGCACTACAATAATTATTTTTTATCAACCTGATTATTTTTTATTAAAAAATATCTATTTTAATTATAAATAATTATAATCATCACAAAAAATTATTATAAATATTCATTTTTCTTGCTATAAAATAACTGATCATTTTATAACATCATGATTATCGTCTTCTACAATATTTCCTGGCTCAACATGCAGTACGAGGGTAAGATGCATTTATGTTTTGTTGATTCAAGAGATCTACGTACGTACTCACATCGATCACATGTAACGGTAAAACACCAGTTTTTTTTTTTTTTTTTTGCCTTAAATAAATATTGCCGAGAGTCCTAGACGACATGCATGCATTTCTTTTCCCAGTAAGAGTACCGGCCTAGCTAGAACTGATGCACATGGATAGGCACCAAATAATAATAGGCTGAAAGAGTGCATTAGTCTTCTAACCAACAAGAATATCTTGTAGCTGTCCTTTCATCCGAACCAAAACATATTTCTTGTCGTATAAATATATAGCTTAAAGGTCTAGCGTCAAGACAACAAACCTTAGATTATAAATAAATAAATAAAATATTAAGGTATACCTAGCTAGGAGTACGTTCGTTTAGAATAATATAAAAACAGTCAGAATAATATGAAAACAGTCGTTCAATGCTGCTGATAGCTAGGGATTATGAAGAACGAGCTTTTAACATTGTTAAAGCTGTTATTGCAAGTTCCTGGCCGCGAAAACAATTAACATAAATATATGTCGGTATGATATTGAAAGCTTCGAATCATGACAAATTAAATGCCACTGTACATGTAAATCCCACTCCAATTAGAACAACATAATAATTTATAACTTCATCACATGAAAGTTTGCTAAAGAAGAGTAGTACTACTCGTGCATGCATGTGATTGATCTCTCTCTCTCTCTCTATGTACAAACTGATCTTTCAGCGGCCTTCTAAATCCTGGACGTTTGTTGATCCTAAACAGAATGTGTGAGAGGAAACTAAGGTATAGACACAGTGACGAACGTTGTCCGCTTGCATGAATCACCTATCAATTAATTGATCAGCTCTTTGTTACAATATTATTATCTTACCAAAGGATAAAATTCAGTAGAGTACTGCTTACAACAGTACCAATGCTTCCTCGCAATTAAGTACTGACCATGATCTCTGCCATTAGCAAGTTAGGCCAATATCATGATCAGCCGTTCGTTCATATTATAAGATCGAGATGGGTGATGTTTGATCTTGTCCAAACCATGTGAAACACAAGGGACCACAATCACAGTACTGAATTTCTTTTTCTCTGGTGCTATTCAAACCCCACCACCATATATTTACTCTCTCGATCAGTACCACGCATATAATATGCATAGTGGGATGTAATTTGAAAGTAGGCCGTTTGGTTCATTCTTGAGGCATATATGTTCCTGATTCATAGGACAGGATTGTTATTTCCACCCAGGCCTTGTAAACCATCTAGTGGGGCACGTGGTCGACCTTGAATGAAACCTGCATTAATTAGCTGATCTTCATGATATTTCATATCTAGCTTTCATCTTTCATGCATTTAATTGATCAGCTAGCCTTAAGTGCCAGCTTTCCACCAGTACAGTTCGTTCTTGTTTGGATTCAATTGAAGGATTGGGATGGAATAGTCATTGGGACAATTATTTTCATACGTTAGTTCATTGATCTATTCATAATGCCCTGATAGTACCCTTTCATGAAGTGACCACAGGCATGACCTGAGTGTATTTCCGAGTTATAATTGTTGGCATGGCACCCAATTAAAGAAAAGTTCTATGATTGCCAAGATCCCAAGCCTTTTTTATTTTTTATTGTTTGTCAAAGACATTCTTTCAACAGTATATATATATATAATACCATTACTTTATATTTTCTGCTTTTACTTGAAATTAAAGTTCTTATTTTATGATTAATAGTAGTTATCTTTATCTCTTTGTTTCTTTAATTTCTTCCTTTAATTTCCTCCTTTTTGTGCCTTTTTTTTTATCAGTCATTTAAGATCATGATCATCACGAATGTGTGGTCCTAGAGTGGCTAGCCCCTACTTCTACGCCTTTATTGAATGTTTGGAGTTTTGAGGTTTATAATTGGACCGCAACAGCTTGAATGGCGGCATTAGTGCTCCATACGTGTGTGATGAAAAAATTTAATTAATCTACCAGCCATGCTGCCGGTACGTGGTTGATGATCCATCAGCAAGCAAGCAACGCCTTCATGAATAAAAACAGATTAATCTCCATACGTATAGCTAGCAAGTCGCCTTGAATCCTTGATGATCCATCTGCAAGCAAGCTGCATGCAGAAACAAATTAAGAATAAAAACAGTGCTATATATCTCGTCATTTCCACGTTACGTACGGATCAGTGATCTAGGAATGCTAAAAATGCTTCTCCTGACCATGGCTTAGAGTACCTTACATACGTTCCTGGTGCTTTGATCGCCATATCATTTTTCTTTTCAGGTAATGGTGATTCAAATAATTTATTTATTTTTTTCTTGGGCAGATATTACATATATTCATAAAAATAACTTATGGATTAGAAATAGCTAGCAGTTTGTTATTCATGTACGTACGCACCTTAATTTAGCCGGTACTGCAAATTTAGCCGGTACTGCATGCATGTGAAGTTTAGATATTAATATTAATATAATGACAATATTGGATGGTTCGAACTAGGGTTTTAACGGGACGACGAGATTTGAATTTATAAACACGAAAATCCTTCTTCTCTCTTGTTATGGTAATTCCGATCAACCACTAGGGCTAAATTAGGGTTTTCTTCCCATCTCAAAACATTAGCTAGGGTTTCAACAGGTACGCACACAACGTGGTGTATGCCATGCAATATTAATTGAATAATGCAAATAATATTACGTATTTATATGTGCATTTATGTATTCTAATTAGTTATTTTTATATTTTTTATTTTAAATTTAAGTATTTTATTAAATTCATCTTTTTATCTTAACATTAATATATATATATATATATATAGATATTCAATATTGCTTACCTTTAGAATTTTCTATATTGATTTGATCTAACTAGTTACGTACATGATTTGCAAGGTCACGTGGAGTGAAATGGCTAGCTAGTAGTACTCGGTTGATCTCTCCAATAAAGGACAATTCAATTAGTGCTAAAGGATACCTTCTCATGGTACCCCCACCGCATTCATCCTCGTGCCCCTGTTTTGTTTGGCATCAAAGTCGTCTCGATCAGCTGCTTTCAACGTGTAAGAAGTACTGGGACATCGATCGTCGCGTACGCGTGTCTGATATGGAATTAGGGTTTTTGGACTATTCGGATTACATTTATTATTTAACTTACCAATTTTAAATTTGATAATTTTATTTAAAATAATTATATATTAGATTTATGAAATTCTATCTACTCAAATTTTAAATTATAATAATTATCCATCATTCTTCATATTTGAAAAATTATTATTCATCTATCAAAATAATTTTTTATTATCTTTTAATATGTTTATTAGATGAATAAATTATAGATTTATTTGTTAGTAAAATTTGAGGGATTATTAATTTGATAAATCTAATGATAAATCCAATATAGAGTTATAGATGTGGAAGTGTTGAATTTTAATCAAACTTGTATTTTCTATCAAATTTTAAAGAAAATTTTAATGTAATCAATGTCAATGCCCTTACTGCAAAATAGGTTTCTTCTAATGTTACTTTTAGAATAATGTAGTCGTAAAATGTATTATATAATTATTTTGAAAAATAATAAAATTTATTATTAAAATAATTAATTTTCTTTTCACGAAAATTTCTTTTCTATTCATTTTTCAAAGTGATTGTCACGTTTATTACTCATTCACGACTATAACTATCATTTATATATGTATATATCTATAATTTATGAAACTACCAACTTGTTTAATATATTGTCATATTGACAATAATTAACTAAGATTCCGGATTCCGCTACAAGTAATTAAAAGATCCCAAAAACTAATTACAGCTTTCGGACTTGGCACTACAAAAAATACAGCTTGTATCCGCGTTTTACAATTTGCCAAAATTAAAAACGACGGTAAATGTTTAAAGCGACACAAATAATTAGTTTGGCGAATTCTAATAGTCACGGGGCGAGAATACTCAGTTTAGTTTTTTGCGGCGCTTTATTGGCGCCGAAATAGCCTTTTAAAATTTAACCATCCCTTTCTTTCTTTTCCTTTTTCCCTCAATATTTCCTAATATCTATTTCTCTCTCTGCGCCTGATACCCTCCCTCTCCCCCCCCCTTTCACACGCCGACTACAAAATTTGAAGCTCACCTAGCCTTTGATCCTCATCGCCGACTTCTAGCAGCCGTGCTCTCGTCGCCTCGCTTCCAAGGTGAGGCTTTTTTCTCCACCGTCCATCTCTGCGTGATCTCTATGTTTACAGTTCTCAATTTGAGTTTTTAGGGTTTCGATGGTAAGGGCTAGAAGGGGCTCGAAGTGGTTCGTGTGTTCTGTTCGTCTCTCTTCCCTCTCTCTGTTCGTCTTTCTCTCTCTCTAGTTATGTCTGTCACATTGGAGTGGGTTCCTTTTAGCTGGATCTTCTCTAGCTTGTTTGATCTGGTTTTCTTGGTTATATTTTGTTTATTTTGGATCTGAAATGTTAGTGATGGCCCTCTCACCGGAAAGATTGGCTTTCGTTGGTTGTTGTGCACAACGATTCTTGGTTGCTTTCTGTAGCTTTCTATCTTGGAGCCCGTCTTAACCGCAATGAAAGGTAAAAGTTTTTCACTTTGGTGTTGATTTGAGGATGTGATTGATCTGGGTTGTTAATTCGAGATCATCATGATTGACATGATTGTTACTAATATCTTGGATGGCTTTAGTAATTTGAATTCTCCATTGTATTTCATATTTAGTTTGTTGCCCTTATGACTAACATAAGAGGGGGGTGAATTGTGTTATATTATAAAAATTAACACTTATTAATCAAATACACAATATAAAATATAAACAGAATATAAAATAGTAAGAAATGTAAAGAGTAGGGTAAGAGAAAGCAAACTTAGTATTTTTACGAGGTTCAGTCCCACTGCCTACGTCCTCGCTTCAAGCTACCCCTTGAGAATCCCGAATTCACTAGTCAATCTCATTTAGGTGGAGATAGAAACCTATTACACTTTTGAGCAGCACCGCTCCAAAGAATCTGTGTAGAACACCTTCTACACTTCCAATCACCTCACACTTGGTGATTTAACTATTTCTCGTGTAGAATACCTTCTACACACACAAGGGTTATATGCACCCTCTTACAAATACAAGAGTTGATAGTGGGTAGACTATCAAAGTACACTCCTCAACGAGTGAGATAGAAACAATACAGCGCAACCTATATCTCTCTCAACAAGAACAAGAATTAAGGCTCAAAACTTTAAAAAAGAGAGAATGAGAGCTTTGAATGAATGATGCAAAACTTAGCAATAGATGTGTAAGTTCTTTTTGTGATTTTTGCAAAACTCAAGTGAGCTATTTATAGGCAAATGAGTCTTCAATTTTAAATTTGAAAAGATTCTCATATCAAAGACATCATCATTCACTTTTCAAAAATTTCAAACCTAATCTTTTTACTTTTTGCATGTGACAAAAGGAGCACACTTTACTTTTCAAAAATTTCAAACCTAATCTTTTACTTTTTGCATATGACAAAAGGAGCACACTTTACTTTTTAAAATTTTCAAACAAAGACATCTACCTTTTGCATAAGTCAAGAAAAACATCCATCACTTTTGAAAATATTCAAATAAAACATGCACATGTGAAAGATGACAATCAATCATTTTAATATTTTCAAAGTTCAAATCTTTAATCATGTCATGCACATGTGAAAGATGGCAATCAATCATCTTTCAAATTTTTCAAATTTAATTTTCAAAATATTCATGCACATGTGGAAAATGTATTTTAATGTTTTATGATAAAATATTAATTTTGAGCCTTAATCCTAATTTCGAATTTTTAAGAGATTTACAACATTACTCTATGATTTTAATGTGAACTTGTTCCCTTCTTGCTCATGCTTGGTTCCTTGCTGTGCTTGATTCTATTGTGTGGACAACTTGAGCTTGAGACTCATTTATTCTTTGAATTCATTTGTTATCATCAAAATCCATGTGTAGATTTATAATTACACGAAATTTGAAATCTTGGGTTTAACATACTTTTCTGCTGAAAGCTCATATACAATGAAGGAGTCAGCCATCATCATGGTAAAGGTTGAAGAGTTAATGCATTTGACAGATGAAGTTTTTTAAGCCTAGTAAAGGTTGAAGAGTTAATGCATTTGAAAGTTGTAATGGGTTTTAGTAAACTATACCTAGAGTTTGGAAACTTATAGTAATTGAATTATACGAAGTTTTTTTAGCCTGGTTGATGTTGTTCTTGCTATGTTCATACTTATACAAAAATAAAAAGAATTATGAAAAGGAAGTAGAATATTGAATCCATACTTAGGTATTAATAATCAGAATTTAATTGAATATACAACCATAAAGAGCTCCTACTTGATTATTTCACATGTGTGATTGGATTATGTTTTGCTTTCTTAAAATTTACTCCCTTTACTAGGTGGCTGCATGGAAAGATGACGATGGAGACTGGTATGAGACAGGATTACATAAATTCTGTAAGTTCAAATGCTTTTTAGTTTGCAATTCATGCCAGTCCATTTTTATTTAGTATTTTTTGGTTAGTAAGAAAACTGCCTAGTTTGAATGCTTGTTTGACTTGTGGTTCTAATTGTAATATCATGAGTTTGTTTTTTGAAATGTTTTATATGTAGCCTTTGTGGTAATTTTTAATTGCACAACAAATTTCATCCTGATTCTGCTCTGATATTTTATAATCTACCTTACATATATTTAGAAAGCTGAATTTATTCTATATTTGAAAGTTTCTATTATTATTTTTTTTTTGAATTTTAAGATGGTGGCATTAGAAGTTTCTTAAGATATATTAGTTGGTGTTTGAGGTGAATAATAATGTATCCAGAGCTATAGAATGATACCTTAGATCTTCTAGCAACACCATGGAGAAATATATTTTCAGTTGGAAGAATAATGGTTGACAATACATGCTGGAGGCCTGTTACAGGAGTTGCTTTGCTTTATAATAGTCTCATATATTGCCAGTATGAAATTGCTAACATACAGTGTCCCTCCGCCTGAATATTACAAAAAGAAAAGACAAAAGAAGTCCAAACTTTGTATTTCGTATTTGAAAAGATGTATTGCATTTATAATTCAATTGCTGACTTGTGTAGGTCTTGTTGTTGATGAGAAACCTCACTGTTAACTTGACTAGTCCTGCTTTTGAGCCATTTGTAAGTCTTTTTCGTTGTTTCTATGATCATAACTCTGTGGTACATCTCTTTCTTTCTAGTTATACCTTTACATCTCATATCTTAAGTAGATTTTGGTTTAAATTCTTAGGCCTCATTTTTCCTTTAAAATTTAGTCTATTTGCAGAATAGTGTGCTTTTATATGAAAAATTTTATTTGCAAGCCGGCCTATTGACACAATAAATACCCTACTGATGTAAAATCCAGACACATCAGCTAACATAGGGTAATGTTAGATTCAGTCTCCTTGTGAATGCCCACACCAGAATTTAATATTCAGTAATAAAGTTATATGCATTGTATTATTTTAGAAAGGAAAATTTTCAATGCCACAATGTCATCCCTATTCCATGCTATTATGATGAGGTGGTATTGCCCATCAACCTTTGAATATTTCTTTTCAAAAATAAAAGATGATCCAAGGGTGATAACAATGCACATTTTACATAGTGTAATGAAAGTGAGATGGGAGGGGGAGGGGGAGGGGGAGGGGGAGGGGGAGGGGGTGGGGTGGGGAGATGAAAGAAACGTAAAAAATACAAAAAACAGAAGCACTGAAAAACTTCCTTGGACATGTTCTGTACTTATTCCTTAGCATGGACTTTTACATTTGCATTCTTGGATAACCGTTCATTGAACTTGACCATTTGTTTTTTATGGATTGATTCAAAGGAAGGTTTTGTCATCATATGACATCAATAGTAGAACAGGAGTTACTGTTGGCTTTGTTGCCAAGAAGCAGACTAGCGATTTATCCTGTTGAACTGGTTAGTTCTGACAAATTATAGATAGTATGTATTTCTCTTATTTCATAAACATATATATATATATATATATGTGTGTGTAAGAATACCATTTCTGATATGTAGGATTTTCTTAAGTGTAACCTCAAGTATTTATGTATATTAGTTGTTGTTTCAGCCTTTGGAATCTAGGTATTTACAACCTAGAAGTGTGCACATTACTCTAGGTGCTTATAAAGTTATGAGTACATTGAGTGTCAAGGAAGATTATGATTTGCATACAACCCGTTTACGTGGGCTATATGTCTATGCTATTGATAAACCTGCAAAATTACCTATAAAAAAATGTGGAATAATTGACTTCAAGGATTCATGCTATTAATATGATGCATGAATCCTTGAAATGGCAATCGTGTAGTTGTGTTGCTGATTGTATTGAAAGGTCAATATCTTTGAACCTGCAAGTGTGTTGCTGATTGTTATTAAAGGTCAATATTTTGTGAAAGATCAATATCTTTTGATTAGCATAATATCTTGAAGTTGCTAGATCTCGTTTCCATTCTGTTGGTAGTTATCTCTTTACATTGCCATGCCTTAAGTTGTTGTGCTCAATAGATGATTGTGCACAAAGAATTTAGTAAGGCTTTCATTAACTAGTTTTCCCCATAAGTGTTGCCTTTCATTTTCTCCAAAGGTATAAATTCAATAAAAAAGTCAATATGCTTCAATATGTATTTTAAGCAAACATGAATCGCACTAACGCATGAGAGTTGATTATAATGTATTTTAACAAAATATTAGTGAAACTGGTTCACCAGTATTTTTTTTACTTTTGTAAAATGTTATTTACGACGAGTTAACTCGCCATAAAAAAAGGGGTAAACTCGCTGCAAATAGTCTTCGATTGCGTATATTCAGCCTATTCTAGGCGGCTATTTGCGGGATTTTTAAGACTTTTTGTGGCGAGTGTAACTCGCCGCTAAAAGCCTTGCAACATAGGCGCAGACTTGATTCGCAGCCAAGACTTGTTGCTGCTCGATTACAGCCGGACTTAGTTATTTGCCGTGAGAATAAAGCTTTTTGCGGCGAATTCTAGTCGTGGCAAAAAGTTAAATCTTGTAGTGTGGGGGTACTTGGATTATGTGACCCCCCCTAAAATTTTCACTTATAGAGACATGAAAATCGAGGCATCAGGATGATGACAATACGGGTCACGCATTCCAGCGCCGAGTACTAAGTGTGTGTACATGCAATGTATAAGATAAAATAAGCAGTGGATAATTAGAGTCAATCACTAAGTACTAGAATTTTTAGAAATATTTTATAAACCAGTTTAATACAAATTCTCCAACAGGAAATTTAATACAGTCATCATAAAGTCAAAACATTAAAATACATAATTATCAAAAGTGGGAAAGACATTTTCCCAAAATAATAAACTACACCATTCTACTCCAATGGCGGAGTCGCCTTCTCAGACTCAGCCTCCTCGTCATCTGCATCAGAATCTACCAAAAATGATATCGCAGGTAAGTTAAATCCTAAACAAACCACAAGATTAAAATATATTTGTGCACCAACAAAAATTCATGATCATGTTACCATATGCATGAGGATAGAAAAGAATCATATTTCCCAAAAATGAATAGTTTTCCACACACGCCAAAATCCCACTTGGCCCAAAATAAAATCCATTTAAAATCAACTACCATTTTCCCAGAAAATGGTACTCAAATCAATTTATCAAAACCCGTCATTTTATCAGAATATGGCTCACAAATCCAATTAACACTGTAGGCGGGAATCGCAGGCGGGACTCTACCACCATCCTTACTTACTACCATCCCTACTGCATGCACCATAGGTGGGAATTACAGGTGGGACTCTACCACTATCTCTGCTTACTACCATCCCTACCGCATGCACCGTAGGCAGGAATCACATGCGGGACTCTACCACCATCCCTACTGCGTGCACCGTAGGCGGGACTCTACCACCGTCTCTACTTACCTCAATATTCATGTCAGTCATATGAGCGTTACGTATCGCCGTCCCCGTTATGACATACACACTCTAATCATAGCGGGCGTTACGTTTCGCCATCCCCGTTATGACAAACACACTCTAATCATATCGGGCGTTACGTATGGCCGTCTTCGATACGATATACACACACCAATTATAGCGAGCGTTACGTATCACTGTCCCCGTTATGACTCATTCAAAACCATTAAAATCCACAAATCCAATAATATTGTAGGCAAGAATCACAGGCGGGACTATACCACCATCCTTACAGTACATTTCTTTTAAAACTATTCAACCAAATCATTTCAATATACCAAAAATCAAGTCTTACATTAATACCCCAAATATCAAATATACACATGAACAAACGTGCAATTACACAATGCGTATCATCATGTACAAAATATTCAACATTCAATAAATCAAATCATCAACTAAACAAAGAGTTGTTAATGCAAAATATATTTAAATCTCAAAGTTTATTTGAAAAATATTTACAATACGCTCGCTAAAAACTCCAGATGTTAGCCAAGATGCCGAATAACGACCTTGCGCTTCCACCCACAAATTCGCCGCTAAAGTCGCACCTAATGCGCCATTGTATATAAACATCACAAATAAATAAATAAATATAAATAAGGCGACATCAATAAAAACAATAAATAACCTTAACAATTAAGTTAAAACAGTTAACATAAATAGAAAAATATTTATTTATATATAACCATCTCAAATAATAATCTCAATCATTCTAAACTAAATATATTAATTATTTTAATGAAGATAATTAAAATGTGATTATTATCTAGTTAAACTGAAAGATAAATTAAGATCAACACATAAGTAAATTAACCACTTAAACTAGAAAAAAGCTTACTGAAAGTATTGAAAGTGAGATAAAGCAGTGATTTTACGGGGAGAAAATACCCAGTCAAACACCACTATAATTTTCGAATTATAAAGGGGTTTTGAAGAGGAGATCTTCTAGTTGAAGAGAAGAAAAATAAATGATGAAAAGAGATGCTTAACGTTCGGATTTGCAGATGAGAAAGAGAGCTTCGGATACGTTTCAAGCAAAGGATGTCAACGCCTTAAATAGGCATGAAACCGAACCATAGAGAGTGGAAATGACCAGGAGAAACTCACGTGAACCTCACAACAACAGAGCAAAGACAAGTAAGCAGTGATGGAGCAGAATATTTCAACTTTTTAGATGGAAAAACAGAGGCAAAACGAGCTGTAAATTCACGATTTCAAGCCATTTTTCTGGGCACGTGAAGCATCGATCGGCATCAAAATTTTAGGGTAAATATTCATCTATGTACAAGGTACTTGATGGAGTAACATGTGTGTGAAATGAGCGAAAGGAAAGCTGCAAAATCAAAGCTTTAAGGTCATGGGTATACATGGAACGAACCAACGAAAACGAAAAGAAAATAAGAAGAAGAAGAAAGAAGATGAAGTGACGTCGATGTGAGGAATAAACTGGTATGAAATTCATTAAAACTGAAGCTCAAACGTTGTCGTTTCAAGTGCAAAAGGGGCTGGGTTAAAGCTAACACGGGTTGGGCCTAAGACATACGGCCGGGCTTTTAAAAGTAATTACGTATATATATATATATATATACACAAATCGAAAGTCACTAACCCAATTAAATAAAAACCCAAAACACAACACACATAAAAATATGAGCCCAAACTGGAAACACCAAATAATATAAGGGGCCTGCTAGTTACAGTCCAATATTTTGGACTCATTTTCAGTCCAAAATAGAAATAGACAAAAACATCCTTACTTTATCATTTGATTTGACCAAAACACCCATAAATCTTCAATTTCAGTCTCTTGCTACATCTACTCCTCCCATTTCAAGATTCTTCTGCACTCTAGCAACATTTTATTTTATTTTATTTTATTTTCTATTCTTTTCTTTTCTTTGAATAGCCATCAACAACATTTGATATGCTTGTGTTGTGAACAACGCCCATTTCTTTAACAAATGAAATGAGCACTGCAGAAATGAAACTGACAAATCTCAATACAACAAGAAATCTAATACATGAAACATGTATAACACTGACTTGTTTGATAGCGTCCCCATCTCACACACTTGTTTGACAATGATGACCGCAAGTCTTAAGAAAATATAGTCCAATAAATCGATATGTTTCATATATTACTCTGTCATTTGGTCACAGAGTGTGGGATTCTTAATTTTCCAGTGAACCCATTTCGACCTCATATCCTGCCAAATCAGATGAACGGCAAATAGAGGGGGACGATGAAGCTATTCGAAGAAATCCTTTTTCTTCATCTCTCATAGAAGTCCTTTTATCTGAGTATGATGTGTTTGAATCAGAACTACCCATTCGACTTGACAATCAATGAAAAATGCACAATCTTCTTCTTTAATCTTCTTCTTTGCTCTTCTTATGGGTAGTGTTGAGATGTGGCTTGAATGAAGCACATCAGATTGCACTTGGAGTTTTCAACCCGTAACTTCGCTCGACCCTCGCTCAACAGTTGCTCGAGCGAGACATCAAACGGAGAGTTTTGCGATCCAGGCAGAGACTTCGCTTGACTCTCGCTCGACCTCCCGCTCGAGCGAGAATCAATCCTAGAGTTGCATCGCTTCCAGGAACTAGGGTTAGCGCCGTCTGGAATAGTGTTCCGCTCAAGCGAGAATATCTCGCTCGAGCGAGATACAGCCTATATAAGGATCTCGGGCATTTGTGCAATGAGAGCGGGAGCAGAGAGCTGTGGAAAGCAGGCGATTTCGCTCGAGCGAGAACACAAACACAGACGTCCGTCTCCCATTTTCTTCTTGTTTGATTTTGTAGATTAGAGAGAGCCTACTTGTAAAGGGTTTGAGAGCCTTGTGAGAGAGAGAGCTTTGTAACCTCCAAGAAGTGTACTCCATCTTTGTTTATTATAGTGATTTAGACCGACCCAACAGTGGATGTAGGCTCAGTTTGAGCTGAACCACTTCAAATCTTGGTGTCCATTACTGTTTTCCGTCTTTAGTTTTATTTCTCTTGGTTGAATCCGCTGCGTGGCTCCATATTTATTGTTTGTTTGTCGGCCCCAAATCCCAATAAGTAGTTCAGCCAATTTGATATAAGGAAATGGTAACAGAAAAAAAAAATAGAGAACCAAAGAAGAGCGATTCCACCAAGCATCCTCCAAGAGCGAACGCAAACTCATCCTCTGAGCTGAAGCACAAAAATTACATTACACACAAAAATTACATCAAACAAGGATGGAGACGAAGACATCAATGTCTATGGGATGTTGCACAGGTGATGGATGCAGAGACGATGATGACAAGAGGGTGAGGGTGAGGGTGAGTAAAGGAGCTACGGAATAATTTTGAGAAGAGTTTGAATTTCATTTTGGCTTGTATTGCAGTCCAAATTTTGTGGACTGCAAAAAGAATTATTCATAATATAAATTAATTAAAACACATTAAATTTACAACACCTAAATTTAAATACCACAAAATAAAATAATGAGATTAAATTCAAGTATAAAATTAAATGCATCACAATACACGGAATTAATTTTAAATGAAGATAAAATATTTAAATATTTTAAACACAAGCACACTAAAATAATATTAATATCAACCAACTCATAATACAAAATATTTATATTAACAAACACTATATATATAATATTAAATTATTAAATTATAAAAAAAATAAAATTACAGTTTCTCACAGATTATATTATTGTGCCAAGAAAAATAAAATTGTAAGAGTATTTACAGCCAATCTGTATAGATAAGGAGGGGCCGGCCGGCCAATTACCCTTTAAGTGGGTGTAATTACTAATTGCCCATACCGATCGAGGATCCCTTTGAAGTTTGATCTATTTCTTTCTCATATGTATAGGGGCTGACCAACGTCGAATCAGTTCGCGGTGTTCAGTGTTTTTCAGGGGTCCAAAAGGCATTATTGAAATCCAAGCCCGCGAATGTTAAGATCAGTTCATTCGTTTTAATATCTAAATCTCATATAAAATAAATATTTTTTAATTTTTAATTTTCAATTTATATATATATATATATTTAATTATTACAACTTTTCTAATATACTTCTAAATAAAACATAAAAATCAATCAATTCAATTTTTTCAAATCTTAAAATAAAAATTATATATTAATGAAGTTGATAATTTTATTCAACTTTTTTTTATTCTTTTAAAATCTACGTATGAATATCTTAACTCAAATTATTTTATTATTATTTACAATTTATTTTACTATTATTAATAAATTTCTCGTCTTATCTCAACATTCAAATCAGGCAACTTGACTTTGAGTAAATATTTATATATATTATTAACATTATTATTAACTAGATGTTTAATTGGTATTTTCTTATTTCTGAGAGGGTGACAGATTTATTAATTACATGGTATTGGGGAGGATTTATCACAATCGAACCTATGATCGATTGTGGCAGTGGGGGATTGGATTTTTGGGAACCCATTAATTAAATTAATCTTACGCTGAAATCAATCGAGGTACGTGGGCCATTGATTTTTATCACTTTTATGGGCCATTTGTTTTTTGTTTGGGCTGAGAACCTGCCTAGAACTAGAAGTGCTATGAGTTTGGGGTCGAGTTTTTGACTTGTTTGGGATAACCTCACACACATCCAACCACTTAAATCCGCCCACTTGAGGAAGAAAAGGATAAGAGAGGAAGAGAAAGAAGAAAGATGCAGGTAGACTTCTTCCTTCTTTAGTATTCAATCATCAAACTAATTAAGAGCATTCATAATTGCTTCTTTATTCTATCATTTAAAACAGTTCATTCCATATTTAGTACAAAAACTGTAGCAAGATGTAATCCATGCTTGCTACACCGCCGCCCAAGATGTGGACAGGTTGATCAACTTCTATTGAAAATGACACTAATATATTTAGCAAAAATTAATGGTGGGACCATTCTCTTGAACCGCTTGGAAACTGAAACAGAACCTATCAATTTCTTCTTCTGTAGAATTCTGTAATCACACAAAAAAAAAAAAAAATTCCTTTTACAGTTTATATTTAATGGACTGCATTACAATCTACATATAAACGCTCACATTTTATGACTAAATGAAATGAAATTTTCAGATTTTTAAAATTTCTTATTTGTAAATAAGGGTGTTTTAATCAATTTTATTTTAAAATGGAGATTTTTCTATTTATTTATTGCTTAGACTGTAAAGGAGTCCAAACACTCCCATTTTATGACTAAATAAAATGAAATTTTTAGATTTTTAAAATTTCTTATTTGTAAATAAGGGTGTTTTAATCAATTTTATTTTAAAATAGAGATTTTTCTATTTATTTATTGCTTGGACTGTAAAGGAGTCCAACTTTTTGGACTGTATGTAATATTGTCCCGCAAATAAAAGATTAAGAAAAAGAAGAACAAATTAAGATAGTAAATACGTGATTCCTTCTTCCATTGATGGATGCTCCAAATAAACTGTTAGAGATAACAGAATGTAAAATTTCGATAAAAGAAATATAATTCGAATGTGAAAGAAGAACAATGTTCTTTAGATATAAGAGTTATCAAAATTCAAACAACTCAATTTGAATAATAATAAGTTGGACATAATACTAAATCCAAGTTCACCAACATTTTTTTTTACCTTGGGATCAACCTATTTCTTCTGCAAGATTCATTGCTAGTTGGAGAAGTTCATTGCCTAATGGGGGTTCGCGAATTCTACATTAGAAACCACAGAAAGTTCAATTTGGCTAAACTCATCATCTTCTATTAGAGCTAGAAGATTAAGATCTATGAAAGCTTGACCAAAGATATTGAGTTGTTCCTCGAGTTCTTCGATCATGTCATCCAAGGATCTCTTTTATTCATCTTTCAAGTCTCTGTCTTTGTCCTTGTCCTCATCGCAATTTTGGAATTTTGAAAGATTACCTTCGAATGACAGTCACTAGAATTTTTGGGTTGTGCAATTCAAGAGAAGGTTGTGCCAGGCTGCAATTCCCGAGAGGGGCAAAGTGTTCTTGCAAGCGGGACTAGATGGGGGAAGAACATGATAGGAGTCAGAAAGGAAAACACATCTGAAAATAGCTGTTCAGGTGTTGTGCGGCCACGACATCACTAGTGTGAGATGCGTACGTGACATAAGGGCATTGGAAGGTTTTCTCTTCAAGAAATTATGGTGGATGAAGCAAATAGAATGGTACTTGGAAGTTTGAAGCAAAAAAGCAAAGAATACCATAACGAAAAATCTGCTTCATATTTAATTTATAACTGACCTATCTTCTAAATTATTATAAGAAAAATAGATTTTATGATTATTTAATTGTGATTAAATAATTATTTATAATTAATTTTAATTTTAAATTATCATTGGATTATAATTAAATGATTATAAATAAATAATTTTTTTATAATGAGTCTCGAGAAAAGAGAACAGTCTGATATCAATCAAATGATTTCCTAAAAAAAGGTTTTTGGGAACGATCTTCCCTGTTGTGCTACAAAGTAGATCACATTTTAACATATTGGTCTGCATGTTCAATAATATTGAATTCAGTCTTGTGGTTTTTTTTTTTTAATTGTTTTGTCTTTCAAATTTTTGTGAGCATTTTTTTTTTTTTTGGTCTTTTCATCTAAACTAATATGACAGTGTGAATGATGTGTTAAAATGAAAAGCTGAATAATATATATTTTTCTCTCTAAAATACCCATCCTTTTCTTCTTTTGAAAATGATTCACTGCCACACTAATCGTCATTTATAAAAGAAGAGAAAATAAAGGACTAAGAAAACAAGAAAAATACAAAAAAATAAATCTAAGCACCGAGTGCAAATTGAGATAAAAAAAATATATAGATATTTATACAATATTTTTTTTATTATGTAAAAAATAGTTAAATAATTTGTATCAATATATTAGATTTTGAAGAAAAATAAAAAAAATATAAAATTGAAATATTATTTTTATTTTAAAATTTGAAAAAATTTAATTATCTTTTATATTTAAATTAAAATTTTGAAAAAATTATGATATTAAACAATATTAAAAATGAGATAAAATTAAATAAATTGAATCCAAGTGAGATAGCTATGCCAACCATGCCTATATATTTTAAAGAAAAAGAAGAATTAAGAATGTCTTCAAAAATATGAACATGTTAGTAACAGCTAGAAATTTATTTTAGGGGTTAAGTAAATCTAAAATAAAATACATAAAATATTATTTATTCTATTTCTATATAGATTTTATGCGATATAAAATAATCTGACAATAAGATTTATAATAAATATAAAATACGCTTAATATAATTTATATATTAAAAAAATATATGATAAGTCAAGAACATATTATTATAATAAATATATATATTAAAAATACGTTAAAAATCATCAAATTTATCTTTTATTTTTTTATAAGAAAAATATGTTACTAAGTTATTATATTATTTTATTTTATATGTGATGTATTTTATTTTTAAATTAGATTAAATTTTATAAAGGGAATCAAGATAAATTTTAGATAGAATCAATATAAAATAAAATTAATATTATTTTATTAAATCATAAAAAATAACATATTTTATTTTTCTTTTAAAAAAAAAAAAATTATTTCTTTTTAATAGAGGAGTGGAGCCCCATCGTGAGTTTTATGATATTGCATGTTAGTAATAGATCACCTAATCTAAACTCCTGTTCTAATGTAGCTCTGTCATTGTAATATAGTAATATTTATTAAAATATTGAGTTGAATTGAAATAAATTAAATTTTATATAAATAATAATAATTAAGTGAGTTTTATGATATTCACTTAAAATATATTTATAAAAAGATGAGAAAATTTTAAATTTTAAGTTTTAAATATAAAAAATTATTGAATTAAAAAAATTATAAATTACATATAAAAAAATGAGTTGATATAAATTTAATAATTTAAAAATTAAATATTTAAATATTAAATTAAAGTTCAAAACAGCGCCTATTCTCGAGAAAAGAAAAAGAAAGAAGGAAAGGAAAAAGGTCTCATCTTTCCTATACAATGCATAAGACTGCACTGCTTTTTCTTGGTTCTTTCTTGATTTTTTTCTCTTTCTATTTTTTCCAAATTCTGTTCAGTGACTGACACCGAAAAGAGAGAGATCACCGACGACAAACCAGAATCCAGTACCCGGTCGTTGAAAATTTTGTTGATAATCAAATCGGTTTTGTTGAGGTTGAGAGACATTCAAAGGAAGCTTCTTCTTCTTCAACTTCTGTGGACATTCATGATCTCAGCCTCACAGACCCGTTACATGAAGACTCACTTTCTGGCTCTTAACGATGGCGACCGTCGAGAAATCCCATGTTGTCGATGTGGAGGGAAGTGATTGCCGGAGCTCGGGCGTCGGTGTCTGCGATGTCGACTTCCATTCTGGCGAACGTTCTGATAAGGAGCAGAGGCGTTCAAAAGGATCTGGGATTGAGATTGTGGGGATGTCTGAGAGGCAGAAGGGATCCTCTGCGTCAGACTGTTCTGTGGAGGTGGATTTGGAAAGCGTGGTCCCTGACGCTAAGGTACATTTGTCAGAAGTGGAGAGGGATTGTAGGATTTGTCATCTGAGCTTGGATGCAGCCAATCTGGGATCTGGGGTACCCATTGAGTTGGGATGTTCTTGTAAGGATGATTTGGCTGCTGCTCACAAGCAGTGTGCTGAAGCTTGGTTCAAGATTAAGGGAAACAAGTAAGTTCCTTGAATCGAAAAAGAGAGAGAGAGAGTAAATTAGAAAAAAGTAAATGATGTCCTAAATTTTTTAGATATGATCCATTATTGGTTCTTGGCAACTTGCAATTTGTATTCTCTTTTTGGATATGATTGGCTTCTTTGTGTTATCAGTTTATTCTGGGTAGAGGCGTGCCGGGCAGCAGCCTCCCACATGAACAGTGGAATTACTGTACAGTGATTCCACTGTTCCTGCGAGAGGCTGCTGCCAATATTTTTTCTTCTGGGTATTGTCAATTTGCGACAAATCTTCGAAAATTATATGTGAATTTGCTAATAGTGAAATGCTAAGTAAATTCCCTTTTCCTGGCTATTTGCATACTTTCTATGAAACTCTACAGGAAACCGGGGTCCGGGGCAATAACCCCGCCGCGGCCTCGTGTCCTATGTGGCACGCGTTTTCATAGTGGGACGCATGCCTGCGTTGCAGAGACTTGTTTGTATAAAGTTGCTATATTTCGATTGTTTTTACATAGATAGAGATGAATAGTTGATTGATTAAGTTCTGATGAAAATGGGACAAACTTGGTGATAATGCAGGCAACAGACCATGCCCAATAAAAGGAATATGATATATAATGGGAAGCAAAATTGTATCCAAGTGTGCGAATGATTATTCTTTCTTCTCCGCTTAGCTTTAAATTAGAATAGCAGACATATTACATCTAGTTTACTTTTTTCCGATTCCTCTTTATTTTGCGCTGGCCACTGCGCAAGTTGGGTTTTCTGCTCTAGTTGGTCTGGACCTTTTCCAAGTTGAAGTATTTTTTACTACTTGATTTTCCTGATATGGTGCATTAATTACTTCTGCTCTAGTTCGGTTCTTCCATTATAAACAGTAAATACTTGGCACGATCTTATGAACATAAATGTGAGTTGTGAAATCCGGTCTATTGCCTTTTAATGATCTTATTGATTGCTATTCTGACGTCTTTGTGTGAGTGTATGGTCTTTCTTTATTGGTTCCATTTGACTGAATTGGTATAACACAAACATAAGGTGCCTGATAAACAACTACAAAAACTTGTCTGATTTTTCCTAATATGGTTAAATTATTCTTGAGGTTGCAAGATTTTTTCTTTGAGATTGGATGTACATCTACTTTTACGGATTCCCTTTTAAGGAGAAAGGGGTGCAGTGCTTGTTTATGAGTGGGAAATGGGAGGGAGGGGTGGGGGGATGATTCACTATGTATCATTGAACATCATATGAAAAAACCATGGCTATGGCGCATTTGACTCCTTGTACCCAAATCATGTAGCCATTCCAGGAAATAGTTTTCCAATCAACCGAAGGCCATGCGCTATCAGGAAATTGTGTGGGTTACGAAGAGCATGTAGAGAGGCTTGTTGAACTACTTGTATTGTTTCAAAACAAAATGTGTAATCTTCTTTAATATATAAATGCAGGACTTGTGAGGTCTGTGGATCAATTGCACACAATGTTGCTGGTGTGAATGATACCGAGTTGATGGTGCAGTGGGACGAGACGAATGATGCTACAGCAACAGCACATATGCACCAAACAGAGTCTCGGCGCTTCTGGCAGGGTCACCGGTTTCTGAATTTTCTGCTTGCTTGTATGGTCTTTGCCTTTGTCATCTCTTGGCTCTTTCACTTTAATGTACCTTCATGAAATACTGTGACAAAAAAGAAATATATATATATATATATATATATATATATATATATATATGGCATTTCTCTTAGGTTGATGGCTTTTAGCACCTGCACAGGCACCATGCTCGATAACTGCATGTCCACTCTTGCTTTTAGTATTTGTCTATCGGATTGATGTTATTGTATAATTGAGAATGTATTCACCAAGATAGTTGTTATCATGTCAATGTTGTTAGTTGTAACTATATTTGCTTTTTAACAGTTGTATTAAAATGTAGCCTTCTCACTCTCTCACGGTCTCACCTTTCATTTTCTGGGTTTCTTTGGACTCTGTATCGGATGGAGTTGTTAGATAGTCGGATTGATTGATTTTTTTTCCAACTAAATCAGACCTATCTACGGGTACCGAATCCATGGTGATCGATATGCTCGGATTAAAAGAGGCTGGGAAGCAAATATCATCAGTACGTGCATATAAACTAAGGGTATTCATTGAATATTGAGAAAGCCCCTTGTAGTTCAGATGAGAAGAACAAACTAGTATTGCTCTGAATCTCTCTGATTGGAATTGGCACCATGAATGTTAGGATCAACGATGGGTTTCTGAATGTAGTATTACTCATTTGTCAATATCAGGCCAAAAGAAAGAGAAATGTTACAGGTTCAAACTTAAAAAATAGACGGAGAAAAATAAATTAGCATCATTGGATCGAGTCTGACATGAATTACAGAAACATTATACTTAATACGAGCAGCAGTCACATGAAGTGTCATACTCGGTGGTGTTATTAGTATAGTTGGTGGCGTTCTTCGATAGATGGATGCACGAGTTGCCCCTCGATGAACATGCCGTGATTCGCGGACAAAATCTTGATCTTCAGACTCCGGAGAGGGAAAGAGCTCGAGGCAGGCGTTCGGCCTTTCATGAGATTCTTAGTGCTATTTTGTTTTTTTTCGTTTGTTTTGACTATAAAGTATAAACTATTTTTTCTTTAAAAAAAAACCTATTTTTTGAGTAATAGACTAAACAGAGGGTGTAATGAATCCCGACAAACATTTATAAAGCCGATTTAAGTTGCGTAGATTTTTAGGAATCAATGTTATACCTAAGAGATAACATCAAAATAATTTTATAAATTGACGTCACTTCTTATTAGATTTATGTTATAATAAAAATAATTTTATAATTTAATAAATCAAATCAAGATATATCAATTTATAATATTACTTTTATGTAATTACTTTGTAACTCGAGTATTCTCATGATGGTAATTCATAAAAGTGAGTTTTAGGTCTCGATTCGATACAGAATCAATTTTATCTCATCATTATAATTTTATTAAATTTTCATATAAAATATAATAAGTCATTAACTTTTCCTCTGTCTGCAACAAAAAAACAAATATGTATATTTAGATAATAGATTTGCAAGGGAGGGAAAGATAGCATTAGCCCAAGAATTTTCTGTAATAACAAATAACAATTAATTAATGTTACGTAACTCGTTGCCACTTCAATGGATAAAAGCTAACCACTCCCATCAGAACGTGCTTGGCATGATTGGAAACATGCAGATGTTTTAAGCATGCAGCAAGCTGGACGTTGTATGTTTGATCCCTCCTTTTGGCTTCATTCGCCAACCCCCTTTCAATTAAACTAAAGCAAAATTAATTGAGAACGTTCCAGCTAATGCGGTACAGCAACGGCGATACAAACAGATAAAAAGAGTGTCTTCCTAAATCCTCAATCAAAAATGTCGGTCGCGTGCTCCGGCATTGGCTTTGTATCGCCGACATTCTCAGTGTTAATCAAATCGATATGCTGCTGTCAAAGGTATCAAAGCGGTACCAACAAAACAGGGGATGTATGCTTGCTCAGAATAAAAGATACCGGGAAACATTATAACATAAGCTCCTCTGTATCTGGAACCCGATCTTTTGCTTTTTGCCTTCTTCACTACTTTTCATTATTACATAATTGGCTAGATATTTCCCTTTTCATTATTACATAGTTGGTTAGATATTTCAACATAATTTATTTTAATATAAATAAGAGAAATAACATTTACAATTGTGAAATCTGCAAGTATTATCTAATTATTTTTAAAAAATGAATAAATTTTTTAATAATAAACTCAACTATTTTTAAAATATGCACCATTTACGATTATATTCTATAAACAAATATTTTAATAACAAAATTATAAAAAAGTAAATATATAAAATGATGTAATTTGATATGTTACGTCATAATAGATTATTATTATTTTTTGTTATCAACTAAGAAAGTAATTAATTAACCGTAAATAACGTAAAATAACAGAGGAAGGAAAAGCTTATAATTATAATTTGCATCACATGAAAGACTTTTTAAATGTGTGAAGTCTTAGGAATAAAATCTAATTGTCACTCACCATCCATTTTTTGTATTAAATACAACGAGCAAACTGAGTATTCTAATGAGAGAGAGGGAGAAGGAGAGAGCGTGCAAACACGACATAGACAAAGCGGACCACGTTTACAAGGAGGCCATGGTCGGTTGTTGGTAATTCTGCACCCCTTTCTCTCCCTCCCTTTCAATCTAAGACTCTCACCCTCTTTAGCATTCACCAGTACTGCTGCTACCTCAAAACTAAGCAAAACCCGCATCGATCATCTTCCAAACCCTCACTGCCAATATTGCGAAGACCCGATCAGCTCAAACTCTCCGATGAGGAAGCTCTGTCCAAACTATGATCGAGAAGATGGTCTCGATACAGTCCTCGAGGTCCCAATCCCAGAAGAAATGTTCTCGGCCAACAGGAGCGGCGCCAACAAGTCGTGGCAAAACATGAAGTCGTGGATGAAACCCGCAGCTGAAAAATCACAGCAGTCCATGACAACCGTCTTTGGAAGCCGTAACTCCGAGATACAGCTCTTGCTCGGCGTCGTTGGAGCCCCGTTAATCCCTCTCCCTATCCAGTGCGTTCAGAAACCCATTAACCGCAACATCAAAGACCATCCTATCGTAAGTAGCTATCGATTTTTTTTTTTTTTTTCTCATCGGTTTTTTATTCATTAAACACTATGCAAACCGTATATGGGGTTTAATTAAGGGTCAACTTGTGATATATTGTAGGAGGTATCGATGGCGAAATATATAGTGCAACAATACATAGCAGCAGTTGGGGGAGAGAAAGCTATGAGTTGCATAGACAGCATGTATGCGATGGGGAAGGTGAGAATGGGGGCGTCGGAGTTCTGCACAGGAGAAGGGAGCTTGAACAACAAGGTGGTGAAGGTGAAGAGCTTGAGAAATGGGGGTGGAGAAATGGGAGGATTTGTTGTATGGCAGAAGAGGCCAGAGTTGTGGTGTTTGGAGCTGGTTGTCTCAGGGTGCAAAATCAGTGCCGGCAGCGATGGAAAGGTGGCTTGGAGGCAGACCCCTTGGCACCACTCTCACGCTTCCCGTGGCCCACCTAGGCCCCTTCGACGTTTCTTGCAGGTAAACCACCCACCTGATCTCCCTCTCGATTAATTCTACTTACAATCACTAAAATATGTATATATTTTTTTAAATATAAATTTCATTTTTTATTCTTTTTTTTTTTTAAAAATAAATACGTGACAACAGTTAAATTCACAATTACAAATATCTTTTCTTTCTCCCTCTCCCTCTCTATTTTGGCTACTAATTTCTTACCGTTTTGTTTAAAGTCATGTGATCATGAGAGTGATTTGTTAGAAGTCAGGACTGGTTTCTAATGGAGTCGTGGTCTTTTAGGGGATGGATGTTTATTAGCTTAAAGCTGATCATGTTTATCTTTTTAGGATACCTTTTTTTACCACTTTTTTCTCACTTTCCCGAAGATCGGAGCTGGGACCGGAATTCCAAGTGGCATTTTTTTATCTTTTTTATCCCTCGACTTTTTCACTTCATAGTTCTTCTTATTGGGTCAGAGTTCCATCATGTTCGTGGTTCACCACAACTAATTATCTTTTCAACGCTCTATGGCCCACTTTAAATGTGGGGCCTAGCCCACCAATTACATTAAGGTTGTTAATCACCACCATCTACGTGTGCTCTTTTCCTTGAACCTTCCTGCAATTGTATTCTTAGCAGAAAGTCTAAATTTTAATATGAATCCAGAAGAGTCAACAGTCTTAATCAATTGTTAGCCAAAAAGTAAATGGTTCAACACAATTGTTTTTTCTTTGGGGAAGAAAAAAAGAAAAGCAAGAACCAAAAAAGTCCGCTTTGGTTGGTCTATCATTCCGGTTAAGTCGTGTTAAAGGGTCCGCATTCCCACTGATGAATTGGGTAGCGTAACTGAAATGGAGAATGATATATCCTCCATATGCATTTAAATAACCCAAAATTCTGCTTGACCCACTTAGGCACTCAACAGCAGGCTGCTCCAATATCAGCCTGCAAGGTCCCTACAATTCGGCCCAGTTTGTTTGAGTTCATACTCCAAAGCTCCTATCATTCCAGTCCCGTAATTGTATAATATAATATATATATATATATATATAATTGTGAAGTACATAAATATATAAGATATAATCATTTTAAAAAATAGGGATTTATTATTAAAAAATTCCTTTCTTTCATGTAAAATCTGTATTTTACTTATTTTTTTAGAAGAAATAATGCGAGATTTAAACAATCTACAATTGCAAATATAGGTTTCTTATTGTAAAAAGAGAACTGTTACCCAAAATCATATTGAAGCAAACCAAATTGATTTCAACCGACTCATGTGTGTGACATTCAACAGGGTCTCGATCCAATGTCAACGGCACACTTGTTCTCCAATTCTGTGTGTATTGGGGAGAAGGCAATCAACGATGAAGACTGTTTCATACTAAAACTGGAAGCAGAATCGTCGACGCTAAGAGCAAGAAGCAGCAACAACGTAGAAATAATGAGGCACACAGTGTGGGGCTACTTCAGCCAAAGAACAGGCCTCCTAGTTCAGCTTGAAGATTCTCACCTCCTCAGAATCAAAGCCTCCGGAAACGAAGGCATCTTTTGGGAGACAACCATGGAATCATTGATCCAAGACTACCGGACCATAGATGGCGTAAACATTGCACATGCTGGCAAAACCTCGGTGTCTCTGTTCAGGTTCGGAGAGAGCTCGGAAACTCATTCGAGGACTCGCATGGAGGAGTTTTGGACAATCGAAGAAGTCGATTTTAACATAAAAGGATTGTCCATCGATTGTTTCCTGCCACCTGCTGACCTGAAGAAAGAGGAGGAATCTGGATCATGTGCTGGTGTATTAGAAAAAAACACCAAGTTACCAATAAGGATTAGATCGGCTTCGTCTAGGATTAGTTCCTGTAAGGTAGCTGCCATCGATGTCGATGACTCCGAGAATGCTGAGAGTGATGAAGATTAACCGTGAATCTGTTTTCATTAATTTTGTACATATAATACGTACGATTACATGATTAGGCATGCATGATTTATAATTAGTTTTTTTATACATAGGACAAGCTGAAGAAGCTTCTCGATGTCTTAATTAGGACATTATAGGCGCTGCTTTAGAGAGTTTTTATTTTATTTTTTTAAGGTTTAAATATCGTATTATTTTTAGTCATATAGATTAGATTGTTATGACAAATAAAAAGTATTCTCATATGAAGAACGTAAAAATATGATAAGAGTAGTTATTTTAATTATAAATGATTGAAATAAAAATAAAAAATAAAAATATTTCTATTATGAGAATAAATCCCAAGTTGATCAGTTAATACTAAGATTTTTTCCTATTGTCAACCGGACACATCATCAATTATTTATTTGAAATCGACATTACTTAAATTTATTATTAGAAACAATATATTAAATAATATTAGATGACTTTGGAATACATACAAATTTGAGAATATTCTCATCAACTCTACTACCATCATTTATAAGATCATCGTTAATTGGCTTAGAAGTCTCAACATCCTTTTTAAGCCTCGTTCTGATCTTTTTCTCGGATGAGGTCAACCCTATTGAAGTGGTTTCCTCGTCTTGGGACCTTTAAATTATATTGACAGTGTTTAATGAAGGCAACCCTGCTTTTAGCTATTATGGTTATATTCTCAGGTCCTCTAATTAATTCATTATTCCTGGTTTTTGTTGGGCTTAGGCCTTACGTACTATGACTCTTATAAAATTATCAAGAGTGGCTGTATGCTCACAAATTGATCTTGACTGGGATTTCATTTAATTAAAAATCTTTTATTTTATGTTTTTTTTTATTTGCTATATTTTTTTATCATATGAAAAGGAAAAAAATTATTATATGATTAATTCTATAAAGAGTCAATTTTAAGGAGTCGAATGGGACTCAATTTTAATTTTAAAATTTTTTTTCGTCATCTTCAATCTCATTTTCCTAGACCTATTGAGTTTTAACAAAATTTTCAGTCGAAATCCCGTTTGTGGAAATGGGATTTCTTAATTATCAATTCTGAATTCCGGTCTTATTATATATTATGGATTAAGTGTTTTCAATATTATTAAATTGGATTCTTGTGGTAAACTAGTTTAATACCCAATCACAATTCTAGCTCTTGTCAATATTTTGATATTTGAGATTATATTTTATATCCAGTTCAAGCATAATTTTCCTTTTAATCTCAATTATGTTTATAGGGAGGATAATACTTTAGCGGCTAGCTTTGCCTCTTTTAAACCCTTGGGCCCCACGATAAATTTCTCTTCTCAAGTTCAATTTATCTAAACGTATGCTTGGTTTGTATGCTGTGAATCGTGTAGATGTTACTAACTTTTAGCTTGCATCAAGTCTTAATTCTTATTTTTTTTATGGACCCATTATGGTAATTTATTATTAAGTTTCTCTTTTAATTTTTTTAATTAAAAGTTTTGTTTTGGAAATTAGTTGTAGCCCACATGCTTCTTTTATACTCGGGAGTTATCAATTTCGTAGAATAATGAGTAAAACTTATTATCTGTCTATTTGTTTATTCTTTTGAAAAGAAAGGTTTAGCTTAGAGCATTTTATAGTCCAATACATCTCTAAAATTTAGAGTTAAGCTTCAAATAACATCCATGCTTATCTGGCCATCTGACTTCTATCTTAATATTTTGCTACAATAAATCATAAATTGTGGCTATGTTTGGAGGGTTCTTATTCACACTTTCATTTATATATTAAATTAATATTTAATTTAAGAGAAAATATATAGTAAAAATATATATATTTCTTATTAAAATTAATATTTAATATATTAAGTGTATTTGTAAAATTTTTTTATATTAAAAAATATATTATTATATTATTATTTAAATTTTGATTTAACTAAATCAATATAAAGTCTTTAACTAAACTATATAAATTATAGCTAAAAAAAATAAAATTAGCTTTCATTTTGGATTTAGTTTTGACAAATTACAAATAATATCTTATTGTTCCAGCATATTTCCGTACGAGCTTTAGCGTAATTACCAAGAGCAGCCCTCGAACATTCTAGGACCTGCTCCATGAGTCCATAGAATAGTCTGGAACGTTCATCCGGATTATAAAAGGTTCCCTTCGTCGGTCTCTTAAAATCATCAATTTCATTTCCATTTCCAAGTACTCGAATCGAAATCAAGCAAGCATGTCGATGATTCCATCAATTTTCGGACGCCGATCCAACATCTTCGATCCATTCTCACTAGAGGTGTGGGATCCGTTCGAGGGTTTTCCCTTCCCTCAACGCTCCGAGATCCCTTCTTCCTCCGAGATGTCTTCGTTCGCTCACTCTAAGGTCGACTGGAAAGAGACCCCGACCGCTCACATCTTCAAGGCGGACGTGCCGGGACTGAAGAAGGAAGAGGTTAAGGTGGAGGTCGAGGACGGACGGATCCTCCAGATCAGTGGGGAAAGGAATCGCGAGCACGAGCAGAAGAGCGATACCTGGCACCGCGTGGAGCGCAGCAGCGGGAAGTTCGCAAGGAGGTTCAGGTTGCCAGAGAACGCCAAGGCCAATGAGGTGAAAGCAGCAATGGAGGATGGAGTGCTCACTGTGACCGTGCCCAAGGAAGAAGTCAAGAGGCCTGATATCAAGTCCATACAGATTTCTGGTTAGTGGTTATAAGAACTTAGATTCCGTATTGTCATGGTGCTAGGATTTGGTGGAGCTTTCTTTCTGTGTGTGGTGTGGGAGCCAGGATTGTGGTAAATAACGGTTGGTTAGGTCGGCGCTATGTCGTAACTTTCTCTCGTGCTGAAATTCTGTTTATGTTTAGTACCGTGTATCTTGTCCAATATGAATGCATAATTCTCAGCTTGTGTTACTTTAGAGTACTGCGTATATTCTTTAAGCTTAAGTGAAATACAAATTTTAATTGCAGACCACCTAGTTTGAGGTGAAACAACAGAAAATAAGCCAAGATTTGATTCGGAAAGGCTGCTAAAACCTCATCTAAATATTGGAATGCAAGTGTCGAAAGTAGACCGAAATGGCTGAGCGCCATCGGCTGCTTGGACGATGTTGCCTTATGCGGAGGGCACTTTAGAATAGCTTCTGGTAGCATGAACAAAATGGGAAGAAAAATAGCACACACAATACACGAAGTCCGAACGATTAAACCACCAAGCCCATGGGCCATGTTGTAGCCGAAACCCAAAAACGTACGAAATTTTACTTTCCACTCGCACTCAGAAACAAAACTTGGAGGCAAAACGACAAGGTTATGAGATGGTTTCTTTGAAGGATTTTTAAGGAGGCTTGGCTGATAAGTTAGTCAAACTGAAAGTTTGTTTAAGACACAATGGCAGAGCTGGTCTAGGGGTAGTCATTAGAGATAGTCCTTTGGAGCAGCTAAATAAAATTGCATAAGAAAAGCCCCCTGCTATCTCTAATGACTACCCCTAGACCAGCTCTGCCAGAAATTCTATCAAATGCAGCATCAAAATTTACTTTCATCACAGGCCATTGAGGGGGAGACCCCTTCATATTCATAGTGCTTATCTGTGCAGATGCCATACCAGTTTCCTTAGCATTTGCCTCCTTAAAAAAAGCTGATTCCATTAATAGGTTTGGAGATTTGAATTTGTTCGAAAAAACAAATTCATTCCTCCCATTCCATAACGCATGCAAAGTCATAGTAACAAAATCTAGCTGTTCGCCTTCTAAATTCTGATATAAAGCTGCCCATACAGATTCAAAGTCAGTAAAAAATGTCTTCCACTTTTTCACTGGACTTAATCCAACTCCCCATACATCTATAGAGGGTGGACACATCCATAAAGCATGTACCACAGTTTCTTCCTCAATTTTACACACTGGACATACAGTGGAATCTACCACCTTCCTCTTACCTAAGTTAGATTTAGTAGGCAGAATGTTGTTGAGGGCTTTCCACATGAGTTGCTTAACCTTTCCAGGCACATTTAAGTTCCATACCCTCTGCCATTGATCTTCTTTATTATTCATATCTGACGTACCATCACTAATAGATCATCTTGGTAAGCACTTTTGACAGTATATAACCCCCTTTGTAGCAGCCATCCATATTAGTTTATCAGAAGCTGCACTTTGACTTATAGGCATGGACAAAATGTCTCTGGCTTCCTCTTCATTAAACATAGATTTCACCAACTCCTGATTCCACTCCCTATTGTCCTCATCAATTAGAGAAGCAACCTTGGCATCAGAATCTAGAATCTTTATGGGACTTTGGACCTGGTATAAAATAGGAGTTGATAACCATTTGTCCTCCCAGATTTTTATATCTTTCCCATTTCCCACTCTCCAAAGTAGGTTCCTTGAGTAAGTCTAAGCAAGAATGTATGCTTTTCCAAATATATGAAGGGCTGGTCCCCAGATTGGCCTCCAACAAAGAACAGTTTTTGAAGTATTTATTCTTATAAATGCAAGAAACAAGAGAGGAGGGATTTGTAACTATTCTTATAAAATTGGTCATTTTAGTAATATGAAATTGGTGTTTTTGAGCATAGGTTAAACGATAGAACTTGTAGTGAGTGCTAATTGTAAAATGTATAAAAAATATATTTTAAGTAAAAAAAAAAATATTATTATTTAATTTAAAAATGCATAATTTAATGTGGAAACTTTTCTTAATATGCAAAATTAATTTTTAAAAAATGTAATTTTGAAGATGAACATAGAGAAATTAATATTGTTAGTGCTCTAATGTGTGTTTGACAGTTATGAGCGAAATTTAGGTAAGAAGTTTGTTTCAAACTTGTTTGATAGATAGTTTGAGTGAACAGAGAGTTTGTTAGAAGTGTATTTGATATTTCATTCAAACGGATAATGTAGAAAAATAAGAATTATTATGTTCTTATCGTACTTAATGAATATTATAAAAAGTTTTGAGAATTTTGAACGGTAAGGTTTTGCTTAAAAGTATATTTTATAATTTTTTTAAGTACAATAAAATCTTTTACAATTTTTTAAAATCTTTTACAATTGTTTGATAGACATATTAACTTTACTTATGTTGGAAGAAAACTTTCATAACAAACTATCTTTACAAACCAAATTAATCAAACAAGCAAAACATAAAAAACCAAACTAAATAAACATCACACTACGCCTAATATAGGCCGTACCCATTTTATTCTATTCAAGCCTCTTAATGAACCCGAAAACTGAACTGCATTCAAGAATAAAGAATCCTCCTCCCATGCAGTGACTCACCATATCTAAAGCCAATTCATCGACAATTTTATTTCCTTCTCCAAATAAATGCCTAATAAATGCGGGAGGGAGAAATTGTGGTAAAGCATGCGTCAAGTGTCAACTTCGTGTAGAGGATATTCTGGTGAGAGTGATGATCGTCTACATTGTATCTGGATGAATATTCTTTGGAAAATGATAAAAGAGTCCGTTGGAAAGTCTCCTTTTTGGGTTTCGTTCTCTGTTATTTATTTATTTAATAATTAAAAAAATATTGTTTAAAATATTGTGATTTTTTCTCTTTTATTTTTAAAATATTCAAGCATATTAAAAAAATGATGTGAAAAAATATAAAAATACAAAAATAATATATTAACACTTAGTGGACATTCTAGTGGGGCACGTTAACGGACCCCTAGCAATGTCCATATTCTTTTACAAGTTCAGGACACATGAGGGAGTACTCAAGAAAATGTGTAATGCCCAAATATGAAAGCTTCGACTTTGATTTGTTAGACATTATTATAGCGGGTTTAGTCCAAACTCAATTATGTGGTTTTATTTTATTTGGTTTATAATCTCAGCGACTACAGGTCATAAAATGAAGATCACTGGTTAAATTAAACGGGTCCAATTTTTTTTTGTTTTCTAAACGATATCTTTGCACCCTACTTGGTAGGAGACTTGGCACCGTTTGGTTTCTAAGAATCTAAAGTCTCTCTGTTTTTTTAAAGCAAATAAGCGAGCACTCATAAATAAACAAAGTCTACAAGCAGAGTTTCAAGAAAGACAAAAAAGAAAAACTACAAGTCTATAGAAAACTAACAACTAACAATTTGAGGGATCATTGTCACTATGAAAGTTTAGCAGAGAGTTCGAAATTTAGATAAGAGATATATTTTCCAAGACCTGCGAAGATATTGCCCATTGCGCTAAGGAATGCGCATATTAATTACAAGATCGATGAATTTTTTCAACCTTCCACTCGTGAAAAAGAAGAAGATAGTTTTGAATATCTGCAATGATAGGGCTAATTTGCTAGTCCCTAAAAGTAGATTTCCCATTGATGGCTTGAATGGTAACTAGGGAGTTTCTCTCTATCTGAATTTTTTGGATACCTTTGAGTGATGGCCATTAAGGCAGTTGCTGCTTCACCCACATTAAGATTGATGGATTTGATGGCATTAGTTATTGCAAACACTTGCTCTCCCGTATTTTTCCAACAAATAGCTGTTATAGTGCTGTCTTGAGATCACACTGCCACATCAAATTGGATAAGGTGATTGATCAATGGGTGGTTAGCATTTGGCTCAATGGGATGGGTGATGATTTGTCAAGCTCTCTTATGTTGCTGAAAAATTAAAAGAGTTTGCTCGGCAAATTACATGGAAGCGGGATTATTACTGACAACATTATGGGCAACATTATTACAGGCCAACCAAAGAGAGTCCATGGCAATACAAGCAAAGAGCTGAAAGTTTTTGTTTTGTTCTTCTGAGAACTTTAGATGGTGTTGAGGGTCTAAAATACAATTGATCCAATGAGTGAGTGGATTACTTAGAAATGGGGCGGTATCAATGGGTCACTTAGAAGTTCTCCACAGCACCCTTGAATAGATACATTTGAGAAAAAGATAAGAAAGAGTTTCTTGATGGACATTACACAAGGGACAATTTATTTGGTTCTCACTCAGGGGCATAAACCGATTGATATTGCTCTTGGTAGGAATGATTAAGTAACAAATTTTCCAAAGCAACAGTTTAGATTTATCTTAAATCTTTAAAGACACAAGTTTAATTCAAATTAGATCAAAATTTGGTGAAGTCAATGTTACTGTTTACGTTACTGTAATTACTGTAAACAAACAGATCTCATAAGCTTTTAGGTTTGATTTTTTATTTTTATTTTTTCTTGTAAGCTAATCTCTCTCTCTCTCTCTCTCTCTCTCTCTCTCTCTCTCTCTCTCTCTCTCTCTCTCTCTCCAGCCAAATGTCAGAATTTGCTTTCATACACATTGCTTGTACGCAAATAATTCTAGGGAGAGTTGACTGGGCAGTCGAACCCCAAAGTCAACTGACGTGTCATCAACAAATTAAAAATAAAACATTTGAAACGAAGCAGCTTTGAGGTGGGAGTTTAGAGATAGAGTTGCCATTTTCGTATGAAACTCGTGTGAGAAGGTGAGAGAACCTCTGCGATTTCAACTCCGGCGTCATCATCCCAAACTCCGACATTCTTCAACTCAGACTCCGGCAAACTCCCACCCTAACTCCGACGTCGTTGCAGTTAGAGGAAGGCGACTAATTTGTTGAAGAATGCGAAGGATTTAACCTGATCAAACCCTGACGTTCTTCAACCCACAACCCAAACTCCGGCAAACTCTCACCCAAACTCCAGCATTTAGAGAGAGAAAACCATGACATTCCCTCCGTCAACTCTCACTAGCCATTTCCTCCGTCGACTCCTGCCAGCCATTTCCTCTGTCCATTGTTAGCGTAGTTTCCGAAAATCCCTTAGATCTAGAAACCCAAAAAGCCATCTATAACCTCCGTCTGGGACAATCGTGTAGAAAGAGACTTCAATAGAGGTAAGGAGTTCAAGTCCATTTTTTTCCATCAACATTTGTCTTGGACACCCGATTGTGTGGAAGTTTGAAGTCATTAAAGTTTGGAAAACCCAAAAAAGCCCATTTTTTGCCTTCAACCTTCATTTGGGACACTCAATTTCTTTGTCACTTTTCTCCACAATAGCCTGATCTGTCCCCATTTGATTTAAAGAGGTAAGAAGTTCGAAAGATCTGAATTTTTTGGTCTATTGAATTATTGATGTTGATGGGTGTTCTATTGTGTTCTTAAAATATGTTGTTTAGTGATTGGTTAGTATGGATTTGGGTATATGGTTATGCTGGCGTTTTTAATTTACTGCGTTGGTGAATGTATCTCAACTTTACTCATGGGTTTTGACTTTTGGGACTAGGGAATGCAAACTTATTGGCTATTTCTTGCAATATGAGCGGGTTACTGCTAAGTGTTAGATATGGTTAAGCAGTTGAGTTGGTTGGTTTTTTAATTTGTGTAATCTCTGAATTTCCCTTTTCTCGCAGGTAAGTTCTAGATTGGGAATTTGATTGATTGGTTTGAAGATGAAGAGAGTTGTGCTAGTGAATTACTATAGTGGCTATCGCTGCTACAATTGGAAACTTTCTAAAAAAATGGGATAATGCTACAATTGCTAGTAATCCTTCTTTAACTTGTTGGAATCTTGAATCTGTTTAATGATCTCCAACTATGTCATTTTCTTCTCTTGCTTTGTTTTAAGTTGTCTTTAGTTTAGCAAGTATAGTTTGTAGCTGCATGGCTTCTCATGTATCAACTCCACTCTAAGCAAGTAAACTTGCATGAGTTCAAAAAAATTAAAAGATTCAGATTCAACTAATAATGGTAGTATTTCAGACTTGTAGTTGGAAATATGCCCCTGTGATAATGTTCTTCTGACCATGACTTTTTTTTTTGCATTTCTTTTAATCTGGAAGGTGGTGAATGAAGGAGATTGCTTTATTTCATTTTTTATGATTCGTAAACAACTTTTATTGGTCTCGTTTGTTGTCATGCTAAGAAGCAAGAAAATGAGAATCCTGGGCTACTATTCCTACTGCAATCTACATTAAGCAATTTGACAATTTTTTCTTTCTAAGTTCCAATTGTTTATTTGGGCAAAGCATCAAAGGTTTGCATTAATTGTGAGAAACATTCGATTCTGCTCTGAACCACCACATTAGTCAACCAGTATAGAGACATCTCAAAAGAGGTATCAATCAATTTTCAAATTTAAAGAAGAAAAAAAAAATCCTATTTTCTGAATTTTCTTTTATAACAGATGCATATATAGTGATTGTTGCTTTAGGTCAACAAATGTTGTTCTAGCTGTTGGGCACCTTTTTTATTAGCCTAAACTTTTATTCAAATTTTGAAGGACGAAGAAGATTTAGATTTAGCTGAAAGAATGAACGAAATAACCAATCAAAAACATACGATGACTGAAGATGCAAAATATAAACCTCTTGAAAAAAAGTACGAGGAAAGTAAGAAAAATCCAATGTTATCATGGTTTTGTATTGTTGAATTTTGTGCTGTAATTTTTTTTTTTAATTTGAACAATAATTGTATATGTCAGCCAATGCTAAGATGACAATTGTATTTGTATTTTGGGTTGAATTAGTGTATGTAAGCCAGACCTGCAAATGAACAAAAGTACAATTCGATATTAGTTCATGAACTCTATTACGGCCATATATTTGAACCTGTTTGGTATTAGTGAGTGACAAGAATATATAATTAGCACATTTGTTATTCTCTCTTCATTTCTATTTTTTTTTTCTTTCATTTTCCTTCATTACCTGAACTGAGTGACAAGAATATTGAGTAGTGTTGGCACCAGGTAGAAGTGAGATGGAATATTAGGTGTGATAAACATATTACAATGGCGAAAAAGAACAGCAGTAAACGACCAGAGTATTGTAATGGAACTACTTACTGATTAAAAGAAACAAGTATTGTAATGGAACAACTATAGGCTATAATTCTTCATGCAAGTCTCATCAATCCAGGAGAAGAAAAAATGACTAGTCAGGGCCAAATATAACATGTGCAGTAGTCCTCAAGTCGCAGCTGTGCCAAATATAACATTTTTTTTTACCAATTACTCCGTCGTAGACTACATCCATGAACTTTAATTGGCTAAATTCACGTGACTTTCTTCAAACTGTATCCTTGTCTAAATAGGCATTTATCTTCGTCTAAATAGACTTTAATTGCCACGAGATACAGACTATCTAATTACAGGCAAACCAGTTCTTCATTTGGATGGTCCGTTCATATTTTTTTAACCAATAAAGCCTAATGATCAGCTAACAAGCATGAACTTCCTAAATTAAGAAACATTATTTTAAGAGGCTGGACCAACTCGATCATGAACAACTTAAAACTAATAATCTGAACGCGTTAAACACGAAATGGTGTACAGGTTATGCCAGTTGAAGGCTTGGACTGTTTGAAAACAACACCCTTGGCTCAAATCAGTGGCCAATCTGTCCAAAAATCCATCCAACTAAATTTGTTCATTACTAAATGACCAAGAATCCATCCAATCCATTAATAAAAATCTAATAAAAAAGTCCAAAAATATGAATAAATAACAAAATAACAAGTCCAAAAACCTGAACTTTTAATAAACTAAATTAATACATTACTAAATGACCAAGAAGCCATCCAACCCCTTGATAACAATCCTTTAAACAAGTCCAAAAATCTAAACCTCTAATAAACTAAATTAATACATTACTAAATGAGCAAGAATCCACCCAACCCATTGATAACAATCTAATGAACAAGTCCAAAAATCTGCAAATCTGTCCAAAAATCCATCCAACTAAATGTACCCAAACCTGAACTTCTAATATACCAAAATCTCTCATTTTGCAACAATCTAAACTTTTAATAGAGTCTAATTTTCAATTTCATTTTTACTTCAGCCAAGATTGAATTTAATCACGAGCCTTGCAAATTAACAAGTGGAAAAGTGTCACACGGAGACCGAACTAACTAGGAGGTTTTCGTGTGTATCATAGAGTTTATTTATAAATATTATTCCACAAACTAAATGAACTAAATGAAAAAGTGTCACATCTTACAAACTCCTTGAATATCATCTAGCAGGAGGATGTGTTTTTCTGCTTTTTTTTTTTACTTCTTATTAAGTTACAGACTTCAGTGAATCAATATTAAGGTCTCAGCAAGTGCAAGGCATCCGAAAAGCACAAGAACTCACAAGAAAGCAGTACTCTTCCCAAATAAGGATGAAGGTGATCAGATATATCTGGCATTTACTCAAAGACCAAAACCCAGACACTCAACAAAGGAAAAAAATCACGAAGAAAAATAATCAATTAGAACAAACCTTTGTAGCCGTAGTCACTCTAGGGTTTGGATTTCTTGCAGTCTACGAATGGAACGTCAATTTCATGGTGGAGGCTGGAAATTGAAGATGAACAAATCCAAGAAGAAAGTAGTCGATTTCTAGGGTTCCAGCCTTGAGAATCCGTTGGAGATTTAACAAGCAAATCGATTTCATGGAATTACGAAGATGGTCCGAGTTTAGGTTGTGGGTTGAAGACCGACGGGGTTTGATCGAGTTAAATCTGTCGCGTTCTTCAACAAATCAGTCGCCTTCCTCTGACAACAACGACACCGGAGTTGAGGTGGGAGTTTGTCGGAATCTGGGTTGAAGAACGCCAAAATTTGGGATGATGACGCTGGAGTTGAAATCATAGAGGTTCTCTCTCCTTCTCACGCGGGTTTCATATGAAAATGACAACCCTATCTCTAAACTCCCGCCTTCAAAGCTATTTCGTTCCAAATGTTTTATATTTAATTTGTTGATGACATGTCAGCCGATTCTGGGATTCGACTCCCCAAGTCGACTCACGTTAGAATTATATGAAAAGATATTACAGATTATGAATTTTACAAATTCTTTCGTTTTATTAACTTATCTAAATTTATTTAATCATTTAAAACATTTTAAATAATAAATTTTATAAAACTCATTCAACTAACTACTATTCAAAATAAATTTATCTCAACTCAACCTTTTTCAACATTCAAATATAGGCTTAGACTACATATTAATGTTGAATTGAATTAATTTTTTTATTAATAATAAAGAGTTGAGGTGATTGAATAAATTTTATAAAGTCTACTTAAAATAAATTTAAATGTTAAAATAAATTTAGATATATTTATAAATTTTTTTAAAAGAAATATGAGTATTGCAGATAAAAAAACATTAAATTGAAAAAAAATTAAAAAATAACCTATAAAGTGTTTTTGAATTAAAATCAATTTAAGTCTGATTTATTTTAAAGATGAGATAAAAGTTATAAAAAAAATATTATTATAAAGTATTTATTTTAAATTAATTTTGTTTTAAGATATAAAAAAAAATTGAAATTAAAAAAAATTATATTTTATATAAAAGTTAAAAAAAATATAATAATAAATTAAATATAATAATTTTTAATTTTATCTTTCGCAACAAATCCGGCCTTAATAATTTGATAATTAAATATCTAAATATTAAATTCAACTTCAGCTGGAGCAATTAATGTTAAGTCAATGATACCGCGTCCCTCACTGTTAAAAGGGTGCAGAGATCATGCGTACAACAGATTAGTTCAGATTCAATTAAGATGGAAGAAGAGTCAAATGCTCATCCTCCTCCACATGTTCTCATCTTCCCCCTTCCCGCACAGGGACATGTAAACTCCATGCTCAAGCTGGCCGAGCTTCTTTCCCTAGCCGGCCTCCACATTACGTTCCTCAATACGGACTACAATCAAGATCGTCTTTTTCGTCACACCAACGTCCAGGCCCGTTTTTCCGGCTTTCCTGGTTTTCAATTCAAGATCATCCCCGACGGCCTTCCAGCCGATCACCCGCGGGCCGGTGACCACTTTCGTGAGATGTTTAAAAGCATGAATATGGTCACTAAACCACTTCTTAGAGAGATGCTGGTTTCTAGTAAACTCCAATATGATGCTAATTCGGGCAGGAGTACTAATAATATTAGATCAGAGCCAGTGACTTGCATCATAGCTGATGGGATCCTGACCTTTCCTATTGATGTTGGTAATGAACTTAGAATTCCGGTCGTTCATTTCCGTACCGTCGGTGCTTGTGCCTTCTGGATTTACTTTTCCGTTCCAGATATGGATGAAGCAGGGGAACTTCCCAATATTACTTCGGGTATTTATTGCAATCCTACTTTTTAGTTTAATTTGTTGGTACTCCTGATTTTTTTTTAAAAATTTTATTAAAAAAATTGTTAATAAAGTTCATGATTATATCATAAAAATTACAATAAATTTAACATACGATTATAATTTGGATTGAGGGATGGAAATATAGTTCCATTTAAAAAAATTTAAGTCTTTTGTGGGGTATAAAATTTTAGATTAATGGATGCAGTAGTTTTTTTTTTTTTTTTTTTTTTAAATTGACACATTCATGACACATTCAAGATACAACAACCTAACCGAGCGTTGTATAGTTTGAACTAACTCTGAATAAGTAGTTGAATTCAAAGTTGGGAGACGCCGGAGACCGATCTGGCTGTCCCCAGCGTCTAAAGTCCCCTAACTTTGATTAAAAACACATTAAAATAAAATAAAAAATAAAATAAAAAATATAATAAAAAATATAATAAGATAAAAATATATATAATAAAAAATATAATAAAAAAATAAAATGAAGAAAACATAATAAAAAACATAACAAAAAAATGAAAACATAATAAAAAACACAATAAAAAATAAAATAGAGATGAATTTTAAGGAGTATTCGGTACCGGACCCATTTCGGGTTTAAACCTTCGTGGGGCACACCGGATGTCGCCGGAGCTCGTCGTTGAAGGGGTAAGCTCGTCAGAGCCCGCCGGTCGGAGGCCGCGGGCTGCATTTCACACAGGAATCGGTCTGCAGGATATTTCTTCAAAGTTCTACTAAAAGATTAATTTTCTTTTATCTAAAAATACTCTAAAAAATGTAGCCATCAACCTTGTTTTATTTTCTCTTTTATCTTTACATTTTTTCTTCTTGGTATGTTTAGATAGTGTTAAGTATTTAGAAATGTTGAGAATAGTAATGAAAAAATAATAATAAAGTAATAATAAAAAATGGATAATAATAAACAATAATAAAAAATAACTGAAATAAAATAATAAAAAGTATCAATAATAATAAAGTATCATAAAAATATTTGGAAAGTGCTTGCCACCCAAATCTACTCTTCATACGAAGGCGGACTAAACACACACATATGACATATATACATTAATATAATAAAAAATTGATGTGAGGGGGTGTCAGGTGTGTGCACTGGCACACAGTCTAAGACTAAGAAAGGTCTATCTCAAAAAAAAAAAAAAAAAAAAAAAACAAATAAAGGCCCAGGACTTGCAAAGACATAAACGGGAAAAGAAACAAAAACAATTAAGGGTGCTAACATAATTACTGATCTTCAAAACCAAAGTTAATCATGGAGCCCAACGGCAAACTTATAAGCCCAGATACATTGAAGAGCAATTGAATGGTACTAATAAATTGAAGAAAAGCAACGGTACTAACACTACCACAATTCTCTCCAACGGTAAAAGAAAAGGTTCTTTTATTAAAAAAACACCAACATTTTGGAAGTTTAGCAGTACTCTTTTCCAGCTTAAATCTAGCGAATTAAGTCCTCATGTATGGTGTGAAAAGATTAGAAATTAATTGGCACCACTTTCTACAAACATTTATGTAAAAATTCAAGTCTCTATTTTATGTTAAATGATCTAAAGAAAAAGTCTTGTATTTATACTTAGAAATATGGAGTAAAACTGAAAGCTAGTTTTGTGACTAAGCGGATCTCAATTTCCACTTAAACTTATAGGAGAAGGAGACATGGATCGCATGATAACAAGGGTGCCAGGCATGGAAACATTTCTCCGGTGTCGAGACCTTCCGAAAGTTAACGAACTCGGCCATCAGGAAAACTCACTCCAAGTTCTTGGGGAATTGACCAAACAATCCACCCGAGCCCATGCACTGATACTGAACACGTTTGAAGACCTAGAAAGGCCTGTACTTTCCCACATACGTACGCAATGTCCTCAAATCTATACCCTCGGCCCCCTCCACGCACTTTTGAAACATAAACATGGATCCAAAACACCTACCTCGTCTGAGTTTTCGAACAGCCTCTTCCAAGAAGACAAAAACTGCATAAAGTGGCTCAACGCTCAACCATTGAAGTCTGTAATCTATGTGAGCTTCGGAAGCATTGCAAAAATGACAAGTATGAGATGCAAGAGTCTTGGTATGGTTTAATCAATAGTAAGAAAAGATTCTTGTGGGTCATCCGACCGGACATGGTGGACAGAAAAGATGACGACAGTCAGATCCAAGTGGAGCTGGTGGAAGGGACAAAGGAGAGGGGATATATGACAGAATGGGTCCCACAAGAGGATGTCCTGGCCCACCCAGCAGTAGGTGGGTATTTCACACACGGTGGGTGGAACTCAACCATAGAGAGTATAAGTGCCGGGGTCCCAATGATTTGTTTGCCTTACTTTCTTGATCAGCAAGTAAACAGTAGATTTGTGAGTGAGGTTTGGAAGCTTGGGATCGACATGAAGGACATTGTGTGCAATAGGATTGTCGTGGAAAAGATGGTGAAAGATCTAATGGAGGAAAGGAGGGAGGAGTTCATCAAATCATTGGATAGAATGGCTAGGTTGGCAAAAGAAAGTGTGAGTGAAGGTGGGTACTCTTACTGTAATTTGGAACGTTTGATCGAGGACATAAGGTTTATGAGTGTTGGTGCAAAAAAATAGGAGTTGTGTTATACTCACGAAGGGATTGTATAAAGATAATTTTATAAATTCGCATCATTTCATGTGGTTTGTTAAACTTATTTTATGATAAAAAAATTTATAAACTGACAAATGATATAGTATTTATGAGATAATTTTATTAAGTCACATTAATTTATGAGATTATTTCTATGTAATTATTTTATAATTATAATATTTTTCAAGAAATAATAATATCTAGCTTCCATCATAATCATGTTTGCCAACACATGAAATTTGGAGAGGTCTCCCATCATTAAGGACTTGAGGGTATTGGATCTCCCTTTTACAATTTTTACAAGAAACCACCTAGCTCTTCACATCATGCATAAAACCAAGTAAATGACATCCTTAGACAGGAATCCGATGAATGTGATGAAACCAAGTGAGTCCTTAACTTGGTTATGTTTTAGTGACTTTAATGAAATTATTGGGCAGGATGAGAAATTTGGGGCAGCCTTGAGATCTTATTAGCAAATGGAGAACTTCAAAAGATGTTTGGATCAGTGTGGTCTGAGTGATTTGGGCTATGAAGGTCTAAAATTTACATAGAGCAATAAAAGAGAAGGTCCTCTATTTACGAAAGAAAGACTAAACTGAGTTCTAGGCAATTTGGAATGGACCTTAATGTATGATTACTATAGATTTAGTAATTTAGCCACACTATCATCTAATCACAGCCCCATTTTAATTAGCTGGAGCAAAAGAAATACCAATGCTTAGTTTACAGAGGAATAGGATAGGAGGGAAAAAATTTTTAAATTTGAGGCCAGCTGGAACTTTAAAGAAGAGTGCAAACATATCATTGAATCAAGCTGGGACAACCAAAGAGGAAATCAAGCTACTGGTGTTTAGAGGGTAAATGAAAAGCTAAAAAATTGTAGGACAACCCTAGAATAATGTAATAGAGCATCATTTAAAAGATCTGATAAAGAGCTTTAGAAAAAAATTCAAAAGCTGACTGATTTACAGAGGGATAACAGGGGTTTAAACAATGAAGTCATTAGAGAATTGAAGAATGAAATTGATGATACTTTGGCAGAGAAAATGCAATATGGCAGCAAAAAGCTAAATAAAATTGGCTCAAAAATGGAGACAGAAATTCTAGATGGTTCCACAGATTTGCTAGCCAGAGGAGGGAGTATAATAAAATTAAGAAGATTATCAAAACAGATGGAACCAAGACTACCAACAAACAAGAAGTGGTTGGGGTATTTTCTAATTTATATTATGAGTTATTTACTTCTCAATTACCTAGTCGTATTGATGAATGCATTAAATATATTAGTCCGAGTGTCTTTTAAGAAATGAATAGAGCTTTAACTTGTTTTTATACTAATGATGAGATTAAATATGCTCTCTTTCAGATGAATCCTATGGGCTCTACAAGCCCAGATGATTTTTCCCCTATTTTTTTTATCAATCTTACTGGCATATAGTTGGTAAAGAAGTTACTAAAGCAATCTCTGAAATATTAAATAATGGTGCTCAGATTGAGTCTATAAATAAGACCTTCATAGCTCTTATTCCTAAAATCAAGAAGCCTAAGACAGTGTTTGATTACAGACTCATTTCTCTTTTTAATGTGATCTACAAAATAGTCTAAAAAACTATTGCAAATAGGCTCAAGAGGATCCTCTCTCAGATTATTTCTAAAAATCAGTATGCTTTTATTCATGAGAAAATGATTCAAGATAATGTGGTTATAGCCTTTGAAGCACTCCACTCAATGACCACTAGAGATAAAGGAAAGCAAGAGTATATGGCTATAAAACTTGATATGAGTAAAACTTACGATAGAGTGGAGTGACCTTTCTTGGTAAAAGTTATGGAGAAATTGCATTTTGATCATAATTGGATTAATCTGCTCTATAAATGTGTTTCCTCTATCAAATACTCTCTATTAATTAATGGTAGTCCTCAGAATATGTTGATTCCTTTGAGAGGAATTAGACAATGTGACCCTATAACCCCCTCTTTATTTTTATTGGTGGCTAAGATTTTGAGTTCAATGATAAATAGAGTTGAAAGTAACAAGGAGATTCATGGGTACAAAATTAGTAGGGGCTATCCTAGTATAAACCACTTGTTCTTTGCAAATGATGGTTTGATTTTTTGTAAGGCAAATGCTAGTGAGTAAGCTACCATTAATAAGATCCTCACCCTCTATAAAAATGCCTTAGGGCAAAAAGTTAACAAGGCCAAGTCTTCTATTTACTTTAGCTCAAATATTAGAAAAGAAACTAAAGATTACGTTTTAAGTATTGCTGGTACCCAAGCCATTTGTTCCAATGAAAATTACCTAGGCCTCCCAGCCATTGTGGGGAGATCAAAATAGAAAGCTTTTAAGAATATCTTGGATAAAATTAGGGGGAGATTGAGCAATTAGAAGACTAAATTCCTTACCCTATAAGGAAAAAAAATTCTCTCCAAAGCTGTTATTTAGGCTATCCCTAATTACTGTATGGGTGTCTTTAAATTGTCTAAACTTCTCTTGAAAGAAATGAACAACCTTAAAAAAAATTTCTGGTGGAACTTCATGCAAAATGAAAAGAAATTGCATTGGGTGGCTTGGAAACAAATGGGGAAGGGCAAAGGAATAGAGGAATTGGGATTTAGAGACTTTGAGAGCTTTAATGTAGCTTTGTTGGCCAAGCAAGGTTGGCGTATTATTCAACATCCTAACTCCCTCTTTTCTTAGATTTTAAAGTCCAAATACTTTTCAAATTCTGATTTCTTCAATGGTAAAATTGGTTCAAGGCCTTTAATGATTTGAAGGGACCTTTGTGCCTTTAGGAAACTGTTCTAAGAAGGCTCAATGTGGAGAGTGGGGAATGAGACAAAAATAAAGGGTTGAAAAAGTATATGGATTCCAAGACCCTACACTTATAAGATTCAATCTCCTATCCATAATATTCATGAAGACTCTCAGGTGTGTGATCTGATAAATCGGAAGACCAAACAATGGAATAGGGAACTGTTCACAGAAACCTCTCAAGAGGAAGACAAAGAAATAATTTCTAAGATACCCATCAGTTTACATAGAGAAGAAGACAAGCTAATATGGTTGGGTACAAAGAATGGTCTGTTTACAGTGAAAAGTGCTTATCACAAATATAAAGAGATATTGGAAAATGTAAGAGAGCAATCATCTAGAAATAATGCAGTGAAATAGGAATGGACCAAGCTTTGGAAATTAAAACTACCGAACAATGTTAAATCCTTCTTAAGGAGAGCATGTTTGGAAGCTCTTCCTACTAAGCTGGGTCTCTTTAAAAGGAAAGTGGTGGATTCTCCATTGTGTCCTATATGTAACTCGAAGGAAGAAACTGTTAATCATGTCATCTGGAGCTGTAGAGCTGCCCGAGATGTTTAGGGCCAAGGAAACATTAAATTTTAGAAAATGAAGGTTTTAGAAGACAACTTTAGACATTTTTTAGCATATATTGTCTACTTGTCCAGTTGAATTAACCGAAAGTTTCTTAGTTATAGCTCGGGCTATTTGGAATAAGAGAAATATATTTTTGTTTGAAAACTTTTTTACTTCTTCCTCTTCTATTATTATTTCTACAGAAGCTTTATTAGAAGACTATAAACTTGCTCAAGGTCAAAGTTGTATTGTGAACCCTCCAAGCATTAGTCAGAACACCAGTTGGCTTCCTCCCCCTACAGGTTTTATAAAAATTAATTGGGATGCTGCTTTAAACAAGAAGAAGAACATAATTGGGATTGGCCTGGTAGCTAGAAATCAAGAAACTAGGCTGGTGGCTACAAAGAAGATCTCCATGGCATCATTTATGGATTATTTCCTGGCGCATTAGGAACTAAAGAGGCGGCTATATTGACTAGGCAACTGAACCTCAAATCTGCCATCATTGAAGGTGACAATGAGCAACTTGTTAAAGAGTTGAATATGATCACTAGGAGATGGGATTGTAGTGGTATTGTTATTAAAGACACTATTAATCTATTGTCTTCGTTAACTATATTTGTTAGATATTAAAGACACTATATTTGTTAAAGAGGAATCCTGGGGGGCAGACGGGCTGCCCCCCTCACAAAAGCAGCCCCGCCGCCCCCGGTGGCGGTGGGCGACACCGCCCCGTACGAGTCCGAAACGGGTTTAAGGCTGCCGGGGGCACACCGGAGCTCGCCGTCGAAGGGGTGGGGTCACCTGAGTCCGCCGGTCCCGATGGCGTGGGCGGTGTCGCCCACCGCCACCGGCGGCGGCTCCGTTCGCTCCATGGCCGAATCCCCTTAAATTCATCTTCATTTTATTTTTTTATTATGTTTTTATTTTTTTATTGTATTTTTTATTATGTTTTGTTCATTTTATTTTTTTTAGTATATTTTTAATCTTCATTTTTTATTTAATTATTTATTTAATTTTATTTTAATGTATTTTTCATCATCAAACAGCCCAACTAATGTTGGGCTGCTTTAGACGCTGGGGACAGCCGGATCGATCCCCAACGTCTCCCTTTGTTAAAAGGAATATGAATGAAACAACCTATTGTTTAGCAAAGGAGTCTAGTTTGCTAGTTGACGGAGTGTTTGAACTGGTTGTTTAACCAGTATTGTAACTCTCTTATAATCTCTTCTTGCTTTTATGAGTAAGAGTGTTTCCTTTTAAAAAAAAAAACGATATGGAAGTTCCCCACTCAATTTCGACTGATTGATTTTTCCGGAAAGCTTTCTTCTACCTGCATGGCATGGATTAGTTGAGATAGCATTGTAGTGCTTGAAACTATTATTAATTTATACTCGATGAGCTATAATACATGCACTTGTGGCAGAAGAAAAGTCCAACTTAAGAATGTGACCATCATAAATTAGGACAAAACAGGTTTTTGGAATGAAAAATAACATAAAAGGAATTACAGAAAAATAAACTCACATATTAATGTGATTTTATGTTTGGTAAGATAATATAATCATTTTTATTATAAATTAAATCTATTAAATAATTTTATAAAAATATTACATTAATTTATAAATTTATTTTTATTTAATCTCTTTATTTATATATCAATTATCCTTCAAAATATGTTGAGATCATCTTCAGCCCATTATAACGCCCAGCCAATAATGTCGCTTCACAAATGATAATATTCCTTTCACTTCTTCTAGTTAGATGCTTATATATTTAAACTGAAATAGTAGATTACAAGTAAATTTATTAATTAACTACAACAATAAAAGTCAATTAAAATCGACAGCGGTGGCCAATAGGGCTGTTCACCCGACTCGACCGACTCAATAATAGTAGTTTCCGAACCGACTCAAAAACCTTTTTATGCCGTTACCATTACCGATAAGCCGACCGATTCCCCGCTACCATCACCAGTTCTACAACCCAACTAACTTCAAAGGAAAAATCACAACCCAATTCTAACTTGTTCTAAATCCTTAACAGATTTCAAAAAAAAAAAAAAATCACAAGATTCTCAACCCATTTTTAAATTACCGTAAATCTCTAACTGATTAAAGAAAAAAAAAAGATCTCAACTCAATTCTAAATCGTTTGAAACCACCCCTAACAGATTTAAAAATAAAAAATAAAAATTCTCAAATTCTCAAACCAATTGTAAATCCCTAACCCATTTTTGTCGGAACAAGAACCAACTTTCTCCCATGGAAATCTTACCGAGAATTCTGCCATTATCGTCCACGATCTTCACATCAAGAAGACTATATGTGGTAAGGGCCATAACCATGAAACCACTTGACATCCACCCCTCAACTCCCTTTCCTAGAACGATGTTGACTTGAATGCCCATCAACGTCGAAAGAGAGCTTGAATCGCAACTTGGATGAGTGAGTTTGAAAGTTAAAGTCGAAAAGAGACAGAGTTTGAATCGCGGCTTGTGTCTGGAGGGAGGGGATTTTGAAGCTTAAAGTTGATTTTGAAGGTTAAATCAATAACGGGTAGTACCTGTTACCAAATTAAAACACTAACGAGTTGGAAATTTGGGTTGAGTTATTCGAAAATTCGGGTCAGGTTGGAAATTCGGACTTTTTTGTTCACCCCTAGTGGCCAACATAACTACAAACGATATAAGTTCATGATTAATGTCAATATTATTCACGATACAAATAATTGGCAAGTGAAATTTGAAGATTTCTTTTAAAGAATTACAGGGTTCAACAGTTCCAGACCTGGTGACTTACTTGAGCTTAATTAAAAAGGGTTTGCAAATCCAATAAGTCTACACAGAGTCGCTATTTCATGGAGTCGCTGGAGTTGGATGACGTGGCATCACGCCATGTATGATGATTTTAAAAAAACGAAATTAAAAATGAAAACGAAGTAAACGCGGGTTGTGGAGAGAGAAAATCAGATTTGAGAAATTTCCTGCGTCTTGGAGAGAGAAGCTCCGGCGATTCGATCCGATGAGAACCTCCGGCCACTCCCTCCGTTGAATCTTTTCGGCCATCGTCTCACAGTATAGTCTCTTTTTGATTCATTGCTGTCTTAAATACAAGAAGAAACATGAACAGTGTGGCTGCTGTTGGGGGAGGAGGAGGAGGAGGTGGAATAGATTTTTTCAAGAGGTGGAGGTGGTAGGGTTTCGATGACGATCCCTTCCCACATGCAGACGACGATCCATGACATCAGGGAGATCACGGGCAAGCAGCACAATGACGATGAAATCTACGCTGTGCTCATGGAGTGCTCCAGGAATCCCGTGAGACCACCCAGAAGCTCCTTTATTTAGGTATACATTGCAAGGCTTTTTCCATCCATTTGCCTTCCCTGCATTAGGGTTTCTATTGCGCTTTAGCTCATTCTCTATGCACTAGATTTTTGCTTACATGTATGCGTATTTGTTTATTTCTTTTGCTTGGGGAGGAGGGTAGGACGGAGGTTCTTGTTCAGCGGTGTTGATCAGGGATTTTTCCTGGTTTTGCGTGTTGTTTTAGAAGTTCTATTTGCTGACTAAGAAGAAAGGGAAAATTGTAGTCTTTAAAGAACATAGCAAAACAACTGCTTAATAATAATCCAGAACTACTAAAAGTTTCATTATTATCAGCTTTTATTTTCATTGCTGTTATTGATTTGTTTTGTGCTTGGTTGCGAAGAAACTTAGGGGAAAAGAAATTCTTTTATTTATTTTTTAAATAAATTTTACTTTTTTTTTCTTTATTATTCCGTTTACAGTTTCTCATCGTCCAATTCCGTGCAATATCTAATGAGTGGTATCCTCACTTAAATGAAAAGGCTAAAATAAATAATTAAATAGTGACATGTATTAAACTGGTGGTATGTGTTGTTTTGGATGGCAGATACATTCCATGAGGTGAAAAGGAGACGTGATCGTAGAAAAGAGGTAAGATATCATTGTCCTTGTCCACTGGCTAAAGTAATTTCCCACAAGTTCAATGAGAAATATCTCACTTAACCTTTTGTTTCTGTAAGTTTATGCTCTAAGATGCAACTCATTGTGGTGGAATAAATTGACTCTTCTATTTTTGGTTATTGCATCATTGTGGTGGAATTTATGCATCAAGCAGAGGGCATCTTAGGGCATCTCAGAGGGCATCTTCCACAATGATGCAGTAACCAAAAATAGAAGAATCAATTTATTCCACCACAATGAGTTGCATCTTAGAGCATAAACTTACAGAAACATAAGGTTAAGTGAGATATTTCTCATTGAACTTGTGGGAAATTACTTTAGCCAGTGGACAAGGACAATGATATCTTACCTCTTTTCTACGATCACGTTTCCTTTTCACCTCATGGAATGTATCTGCCAACCAAAACAACACATACCACCAGTTTAATACATGTCACTATTTAATTATTTATTTTAGCCTTTTCATTTAAGTGAGGATACCACTCATTAGATATTGCACGGAATTGGACGATGAGAAACTGTAAACGGAATAATAAAGAAAAAAAAAAAGTAAAATTTATTTAAAAAATAGATAAAAGAATTTCTTTTCCCCTAAGTTTCTTCGCAACCAAGCACAAAACAAATTAATAACAGCAATGAAAACAAAAATTGATAATAATGAAACTTCTACTAGTTCCAGATTATTATTAAGCAGTTGTTTTGTTATGTTCTTTAAAGACTACAATTTTCCCTTTCTTCTCAATCAGCAAATAGAACTTCTAAAACAACAGGCAAAACCATAAAAAATCCCTGATCAACACCGCAGAACAAGAACCTCCGTCCTACCCTCCTCCCCAAGCAAAAGAAATAAACGAATACGCATACATGTAAGCAAAAATCTAGTGCATAGAGAATGAGCTAAAGCGCAACAGAAACCCTAATGCAGGGAAGGCAAATGGATGGAAAAAGCCTTGCAATGCATACCTAAATAAAGGAGCTTCTGGGTGGTCTCACGGGATCCCTGGAGCACTCCATGAGCATGGCGTAGATTTCATTGTCGCTGTGCTGCTTGCCTGTGATCTCCCTGATGTCATGGATCTTCATCTGCACGTGGGAAGGGATCGACGTCGAAACCCTACCACCTCCACCTCCTAAAAAAATCTATTCCATCTCCTCCTCCTCCTCCCCTGACAACAGCCACACTGTTCATGTTTCTTCTTGTATTTAAGACACAGCAATGAACCAAAAAGAGGCTATACTGTGAAACGACGGCCGAAGAGATTCAACGGAGAGAGTGGTCGGAGGTTTTCACCAGATCGAATTGCCGGAGTTTCTCTCTCCAAGATGCGAGAAATTTCTCAAATCTAATTTTCTCTCTCCATAGCCTACGTTTGCTTCGTTTTCATTTTTTATTTCTTTTTTTTATTAAATCATTAGATGACGTGGTGTGATGCCACGTCATCGGACTCCAACGACTCCATGAAATAGCAACTCTGTGTAGACTTATTGTTGCAAATCACCGATTTGACTTTTGTGAAGTTCCGGCTTTTCTAGAGATTTCAAACATGGGTCTGTTGCCATGGGCAAGGTACAATCAGTGCATAGATAAGTAAAACCCTTTCCAATTCAGCTATTTACTAACTTTAAAATCAAGACATCAGAGTTATAAACTAAATACCAAATTTTGACAGCCATCTTATTTTGTTTTTTAAGACGAGAGTAATATAATTAATTAGTTCAAGGCAACAACTAAGATAAAAAAGAGACGGATCAATTGTAAATGTTTGTTCTTCAATAAATTTAAGGGGAGAAAAATACGTTGTGAATTTTTAAAGGGAGATGCTAGGAGCTTAATAGAGGATTCACTTCTTGTACCCATTTAGTATATTTTTTTTTTCTTTTGATTTTTTTAATTTATTTTTACATCATTTTTTAAGCATTAAGCATTCTTAAATATTTTTTTAAAAAAATAATATTATTAAATAATATTTTCTTAATTATTAAATAAATAAAAAAACCAGCGGACAACAAAACAGGACACCAAAACTATGGACCCTTATCATTTTCCATTTTAAAATGTTTGTTGGATGCCCTACCTCTTCGTTAGACTTCTAGCATCTCCATTTTTTCTTACTTGGATCCGTCATTCTTCCTTGGGACTAACTCCGTAGAAATATTTAAAGAAAGGCTCCACGCTCTCCAATTGGTTAGCAGTAAACTGTTGAATAATGATATACATGTATCTGTCTTATAATTTTTATTTTATAATTCATTTTATATCAATCAATGTAATCATATCATTTGATCAAAAATGGATTTTAATTATTATAAAAATATAATTCATTTCATAGACTAATAACAAGTTGTAAACAAGACGTCATAGACTCGTAGGTTAAACATTTTCTCAAGTGGAATCTTCAATGAATGTGATAGAGCCGGCCCATTACTTGTCTCATTATATTGGATTTTTATCTTAGTTTTATCTTATAAAAAATGATAGATGCAATCGTGATCTTGTAAGTAACATACAATTATTTTGAAAAAAAATTAAAATATATAAAAAATTCACATAAAAAAAGTTACTTTTTTTTCTAAGTAATTAATCACTACTAAATGACCAAGAATCCATCCAATCCATTGATAACAATCTAATAAAAAAAATTAAAAAAACTGAATAGATAACAAAATAACAAGTCCAAAAATCTAAATCTCTAATAAATTAAATTAGTAGATTACTAAATGAACAAGAATCCACCCAACCCATTGATAACAATCAAATGAACAAGTCCAAAAATCTGTCAATCTATCCAAAAATCCATCCAACTAAATGTACCAAGACCTAAGCTTCTAATATACCAAAATCTGTCATTCTGCAACAACTTGAACTTTTAATAGAGTCCAACTTTCAATCTCATTTTCACTCCAGCTAACATTGAATTTAGTCACATGCCTTGCAAATTAACAAGTGGAAAAGTGTCACACGAAGACCGAACTAACTTGGAGGTTTCCGTGTGTATCATAGAGTTTATTTTTAAATATTATTCCACAAACTAAATGAACTAAATGAAAAAGTGTCACATCTTACCATGAAAACTCCTTGAAAGTCCTCAAAAAATTCAATATCTGCAGTAAGAAAATACTTCAAACTAATTTCAAAATTTAGTGTGAGAGTGGAACCCAAACCCTACATGCTCAAAATGATTTAAGACTTGAAACTAGTAAAGGGTAACTTCTAAGTATGACAAAAATTCAGAAATGACGCTTAAGACGGACCCACAATCACCTAATCATGAAGCGAAAAGATTAAGAGGTGTAGAATTCAACACCGCCAGAACAATATTGATGTTCATGTACTGTCATTAACCTAACATTAAAATCAGACCCATGTGATAAGGGGAATTAGTTCATTAGATTTTACAAAAGAAACCATAAAATAATTCTCCTAAAACTTGTATATTCCACAAGAAAGAAAGGAAAAAAAAAAAAATGGATGGAAAAGTACACATCGACCTGTAAATATTTTAAGACAAACTCCAAGATGGGACACTCATCATCATCCACTTAATGGTTAATTGCCTTAATAGCTTAATGGGCAGGTTAGTTATAAGCTATATGATTGAGAGGAAGGAATCTTTCCACGTTATTAGGTGAAGAAAACCATTAAAAGAAAAACAAAGACAAAACTCTTCTCTTTTCAAATGATACATTGATATGGGCTACACCAAATGTTTATGAATTGAAGCATCCTAAGAAAAAGCTCACAATTTCTCTTGGAAAGAACAAATTCTCTTTTCCCATGGTTTCTTTCTTCTCCAAATAGGAATAAATCATTAAGAAAAACAAAGCAGCACAAAGTATTAGAGGGAGATCAGGAAATCTACCCATAACTTTAAACATCAAAATTTAAAAGGAAGTCAAGTTCACATATCAAAATATAAATTAAAACCTACCAGAGGTATGAAACAACATGCAACAAGTAAGAGTGTTTTACTGTACATATTATGAGGATGCAGTTCAATGAAATAAAACCAAATGTAAGAATATCATCTAGCAAGAAGATGTGATTTTCTGCATTTTTTTCTTCTTATCAAGTTACAGATTTCAGTGAATCGATATTAAGGTCTCAACAAGTGCAGGGGATCCAAAAAGTACAAGAACTCACAAAAAAGCAGTACTCTTCCAAAATAAGGATGAAGGTGATAAGATATATATGACATTTACTCAAAGACCAAAACCTAGGCACTCGACAAAGGAAAAAAACTACGAAAAAAAATAATCAATTAAAACAAACCTTTGTAGTCGTAGTCACTCTAGGGTTTGGATTTCTTGTAGTCTACGAATGGAACGTCAATTTCATGGTGGAGGTTGGAAATTGAAGATGAACAAATTCAGGAAGAAAACAATTGATTTCTAGGGTTCCAACCTTGAAAATCCATTGCGGATTTAACAAGTCAGTCGATTTCATGGAACTACGAAGATGGCCAGAGTTTAGGTTGTGGGTTGAAGACCTTCAGGGTTCCGTCGAGTTAAACTCGTCGCATTTTTCAACAAATCAATCGCCTTCCTCTGGCTGCAATGGAGCCGAAGTTGAGGTGGGAGTTTGTCGGAATCTGGTTTGAAGAATGCCGAAGTTTGGGATGACGATGCTGGAGTTGAAATCACATAGGTTCTCTCTCATTCTCACGTGGGTTTCATAAGAAAATGGCAACTCTATCTCTAAACTCCCGCCTTCAAAGTTGCTTCGTTTCAAATGTTTTATTTTTAATTTGTTGATGAAACTTCAGCCGACTCTGGGATTCGACTCCCCGAGTCGACTCTCCTTAGAATTATACGAAAAAAAATTACAGATTATGAATTTTACAAATTCTTTTTTCTTATTAATTCATCTAAATTTATTTAATCATTTAAACACATTTTAAATAATAAATATTATAAAACTTGTTCAACTAACTACTATTTAAAAGAAATTTATCTCAACGCAGCATTTTTCAACATTCAAATACAGGCTTAGACTATATATAAATGTTGAATTGAGTTGAAATGAATTAATTTTTTATTAATAATAATAAATTGAAATGATTAAATAAATTTTATAAAGTCTACTTAAAATAAATGTAAATAAATTTAAATGTTAACATAAATTTAGATATATTTATAAATTTTTTTAAAAGAAATATGAGTCTTGCAAATAAAAAAATATTAAATTGAAAAAAATATTAAAAATAACCTATGAAGTGTTTTTGAATTAAAATTAATTTAAGTTTGATTTATTTCTAAAGATGAGATAAAAGTTAAAATATATATATATTATTATAAAATATTTTTTTAATATTAATTTTGTTTTAAGATTTGAAAAAAAAATTAAAATTTTAAAAAAATTATATTTTATATAAACGTTTAAAAAAATATTTTAATAAATTAAAAAAGAATTTAAAATTTAAAATTTTATGTTTTGCAACAAATCAGGCCTTAATAATTTGATAATTAAATATCTAGATATTAAATTCAACTTCAGCTGGAGCAATTAATGTTAAGTCAATGATACCGCGTCCCTCACAGTTAAAAAGGGTGCACAGATCATGCGTACAACAGATGAGTTCAGATTCAATTAAGATGGAAGAAGAGTCAAATGCTCATCCTCCTGCACATGTTCTCATCTTCCCCATTCCCGCACAGGGACATGTAAACTCCATGCTCAAGCTGGCCGAGCTTCTATCCCTAGCCGGCCTCCACGTTACGTTCCTCAATACGGACTACAATCAAGATCGTCTTTTTCGTCACACCAACGTCCAGGCCCGTTTTTCCGGCTTTCCTGGTTTTCAATTCAAGATCATCCCCGACGGTCTTCCGGCCGATCACCCGCGGGCCGGTGACCACTTTCGTGAGATGCTTAAAAGCATGAATATGGTCACTAAACCACTTCTTAGAGAGATGCTGGTTTCTAGTAAACTACAATATGATGCTAATTCGGGCAGGAGTACTAATAATATTAGATCAGGGCCAGTGAATTGCATCATAGCTGATGGGATCCTGACCTTTCCTATTGATGTTGGAAATGAACTTGGAATTCCGGTCGTTCATTTTCGTACCATCGGTGCTTGTGCCTTCTGGGTTTTCTTTTCGGTTCCAGATATGGATGAAGCAGGGGAACTTCCCAATATTACTTCGGGTATTTATTGCAAGCCTACTTTTTAGTTTAATTCGTTGGCACTCATGATTTTTTTTTTTTTAATTTTATTAAAAAAATTGTTAATAAAGTACATAATGATATAATAAAAATTACAATAAATTTAACATACGATTATAATTTGGATTGAGGGACGGAAATATAGTTCTATTTAAAAAGATTTTAAGTTTTTTAATGTTGTATAAAATTTTTAATTAAACGATGCAGTAGAATTAAACGGGAAAATAAATAAAAACAATTAAGGTTGCTAACAAAATTACTGATCTTCAAAACCAACGTTAATTATGGAGCTCAACGGCAAACTTATAAGCCCAGATACATTGAAGAGCAATTGAATGGTACCAATAAATTGAAGAAAAGCAACGGTACTAACACTACCACAATTCTCTCCAACGGTAAAAGAAAAGGTTCTTTTATTAAAAAAAATACCAACATTTTGTATGGTGTGAAAAGATTAGTAATTAATCGGCACCACTTTCTACAAACGTTTATGTAAAAATTCTAGTCTCTATTTTATGTTTAATGATCTAAAGAAAAAGTCTTGTATTTATACTTAGAAATATGGAGTAGAACTGAAAGCTAGTTCTGTGACTAAGCGGATCTCAATTGCCAATGAAACTTATAGGAGAGGGAGACATGGATCGCATGATAACAAGGGTGCCAGGCATGGAAACATTTCTCCGGTGTCGAGACCTTCCGAAAGTTAACCAACTCAGCCATCAGGAAAACTCACTCAAAGCTCTTGGGGAATTGACCAAACAATCCACCCGAGCCCATGCACTGATACTGAACACGTTTGAAGATCTAGAAAGGCCTGTACTTTCCCACATACGTACTCAATGTCCTCAGATCTATACCCTTGGCCCCCTCCACGCACTTTTGAAACACAAACATGGATCCAAAACAACTACCTTGTCTGAGTTTTCAAACAGCCTCTTCCAAGAGGACAAAAACTGCATAAAGTGGCTCGACGCTCAACCGTTGAAGTCTGTAATCTATGTGAGCTTCGGAAGCATTGCAAAAATGACAAAGTATGAGATGAGAGAGTTTTGGTATGGTTTAATCAATAGCAAGAAAAGATTCTTGTGGGTCATCAAACCGGACATGGTGGACAGAAAAGATGACGATGATCAGATTCAGGTGGAGCTGGTGGAAGGGACGAAGGAGAGGGGATATATGGCGGAATGGGTGCCACAAGAGGATGTCCTGGCCCACCCAGCAGTAGGTGGGTTTTTCACACACAGTGGGTGGAACTCAACCATAGAGAGTATAATTGCTGGGGTTCCAATGATTTGCTGGCCTTACTTTGTTGATCAGCAAGTGAACAGCAGGTTTGTGAGTGAGGTTTGGAAGCTTGGGATCGACATGAAGGACGTCGTGTGCAATAGGGTTGTCGTGGAAAAGATGGTGAAAGATATAATGGAGGAGAGGAGGGAAGAGTTCACCAAATCAACGGATAGAATGGCCAGGTTGGCAAAAGAAAGTGTGAGTGAAGGTGGGTACTCTTATTGTAATTTGGAACGTTTGATCGAGGACATCAGGTTTATAAGCGTTGGTGCAAAAAAATAAGAGTTGTGTTATACTCACGAAGGGATTGTATAAAGATAATTTTATAAATTGATGTCATTTCGTGTGGTTTGTTAAATTTATTTTATAATAAAAAAAGTATAAACTGACAAATGATATGGTATTTATGAGTTTATTTTATTAAGTCACATTAATTTATGAGATTATTTTTATATAATTATTATATAATTATAATATTTTCCCAGAAATAATAATATCTAGCTTTTATCATAATCATGTTTGTTGACACATGAAATTTGGAGAGGTCTCCCATCATTAATGACTTCATGGTATTGGTACTTCCTTTTACAATTTTTACAAGAAACCACCTAGCTCTTCACATTAGGGCTGTACAAAAAATCGCCCAATCGATCGAACCTTGGAAATAGATCTCCAATGTTGGAACTGATCGCCACCGACGAAGAATCGGTTGGCTGGCAGCTCAAAAGACGTTTCAATTGTGTCGGTCGGCATTGGTAGCGGTTCGACCCCATGTCGAACTACTAAATCGACCGATAATATTTCTTTTATACATATATATATTTATATAGAAACGACATTGTTTCAATTAAAAGGAAACGACACCGTTTCTCACACAATACACACACGGAGCCACGCTGCCTTTCTTCCACCCACGACGTCGTTTCACATAAAAGGAAACAGCTCCGTTTCTTACACCCACGGGGTAAAACCCTACAACCCCACTTTCTTCCTTCCCTTATTCACTCCCCCCGCCCCTCCCCAACACCAGCAATCTGCCAAGTTCCACCTTCCAAGGCCTCGTCCAGTGTCATACTCTCTCCCCAGATATTTTATTTTATCCATTTCATTTATTTTTTGTGAATCCACCTTACCAAATGGCGAATTGCCGTATACCGAGCATAAATCGGTTAGTGGGTAAAGTTTAGGGTTTGTTTAATTTGGGTATTGATTGTGTAATGTTTAATCGAGTTTAGGTATTGGTTGGGTAATGTTTAATTTGTGTTTTGATTGGGTAATGTTTAATTTAATTCTAGGTCTGTTTACGGGTTTGTTTATTGTTTAATAAATTTTGAGCATAAATCAGTCCACTCTAGTGTGGACTACCTCTGATTGTAATAGTAGTGGTTGGGTCCGTTGGGACACAGCAATTAGTCACCATATGAATTAAATTTTAATTTGGGTATTGTTTAATCTGGTTTGGATATTGTTTAATTTGATTGGGTTTTGTTTAATGATTTAATTTGAATTGGATATTGTTTAAAATATTGACTGTTTAGTGACTATTGATCTTGACAATATTTTCTATACTTAGATCAGTAGATAGATTCGTCATCAACTCCAATTGATCTTGACAATGATGATGGGATGCCTAATATGGAGGAGATCCAAACCCACACACCTAATCTCCCTAGTGTCCCTAAAAGTAATACTTGTCCACTTCCTAAAAAACGGAAGTGGAAAGAGCCCTCTTATTTTTGGAACAATTTTGAGAAAGTTGAGGGTTGTCTCCCAAATGAGCCTAGGACTAGGTGTATTTATTATGGCAAGACTTACCCTTACCACTCAAAGAGGAACGAGACCTTAACTATGAAGTTACATTTAGAAATATGTCTAAAAAATCCTCACAGAAAGAGATCTCCATATAAGTACCAACAAATATTAGCAGGTAAGACAATAATTCAAGATGGGATTGGAGAGGGTGAAAGTGGTGTGACGAAGAATATGGTAACCTACAAATATTGTGAAGAAATAGTGAGGTTGGCCATTGCAGTGATGATAATTTTTGATGAATTGTCATTTAGAATTGTTGAAAGGTTTTAGGAATGTGTGTCGATTGCTTGAACCAAGATTTAAAGTGCCATGTCATATTACAGTTGCAAGAAATTGTATGAAGTTGTTTGCATATGAAAAGACAAAACTTAAGAAGTTGTTTAAAGATAAGGGCATGAGAGTTCCATTGACTACCAATACGTGGACATCAGTAATGTGGTGAGCTTTGTGGTAGAATCTAGTAATGTTTTTCTCATTCAATATTCATTTATTTTTATTAATTTATTTAATTTATTTTTTATTATCCAAGTTTATTAACATTTTTTATTTTTTTTATAGAGTTGAAAGAACAAACAGGCATCACAAGTATTGAAGATTGAGCATTTGGAATCTTGTATTAATCACATCTATTTTGGTTTGTATTTGTAATTTTTTGTAATTGTAATTTGTATTAAACATCGACTCAACTAGTGGACATTTTTATTGTTTACTTAGTAGTTATTAAATTATTATTTAGTAGTTATCTTTTAAATTAGATGTTGATAATTGACTAATAGATTATTGATAATTGTCAATTGATGTTGTGAATAAAGTAATATTGATAATTGACTAGTTGTTATTTTTTAAAATAGATGTGAATATTGATAATTGACTAATAAAGATATTTTTTTTAAAAAGGCTAACGGCTAGCCTAAAAGAGGCCCAAAAGGGGCCCAAACAGATGGCCTGGTCCAACCACCCGACCGACGCTGACACACCATCACACTGTGAGGTCAGTGGCGGTCGATGGATCAGACCAATAAATTGGTCGGTGGAGTGTCGGTCGGTGACGGTTTTGCCATCGACGCCGACACTGCACAACCCTACTTCACGTCATGCATAAAGCCAAGTAAATGAGATCCTTAGACAGAAATTCGATGAATGTGATGAGACCAAGTGAGTCCTTAGATTGGTTATGTTTTGGTGACTTTAACAAAATCCTTAGACAGAATGAGAAATTTGGGGTAGCCTTGAGATCTTATTAGCAAATGGAGAACTTCAAAAGATGTTTGGATCAATGTGGTCTGAGTGATTTGGGCTATGTAGGTCTAAAATTTACATGGAGCAATAAAAGAGAAGGCCCTCTATTTACTAAAGAAAGACTAGACTGGGTTCTAGGCAATTTGGAATGGACCTTAATGAATGGCTGCTATAGATTTAGTAATTTAGCCACACTATCATCTAATCATAGCCCCATTTTAATGAGCTGGAGCAAAAGAAATACCAATGCTTAGTTTACAGAGGAAAGGGATAGGAGGGAGAAAAATTTTAAGGCTAGCTAGAACTTTAAAGAAGAGTGCAAACAGATTGTTGAATTAAGCTGGGATAGCCAAAGAGGAAATCAAGCTACTGGTGTTCAGAGGATAAATGAAAAGCTGAAAAATTATAGGACAGCCCTAGAACAATGGAATAGAGCATTGTTTAAAAGGTTTGATAAAGAGATCCAGGAAAAAATTTAAAAGCTGACTGATTTACAAATGGATAATAGGAGTTTAAACAATGAAACCATCATGGAATTGGAGAATGAAATTGATAATGCTTTGGCTAGAGAAAATGCAATATGGTAGCAAAGAGCTAAACATAATTGGTTCAAGAATAAAGACAAGAATGCCAAATACTTCCACAGATTTACTAGCTAAAGGAGGGAATATAATAAAATTAAGAAGATTATCAAAGAAGATGGAACCGAGACTACCAACAAACAAGAAGTGGCTGAGGTATTTTTTAACTTCTATTTTGAGTTATTTACTTCTCAATTACCTAATCATATTGATAAATGCATTAAAGATATTAGCCCGAGTGTCTCTCAAGAAATGAATAGAGCTTTAACTTGTTTTTATACTAATCATGAGATTAAAGATGCTCTCGTTCAGATGAATCATATGGGCTCTCCAGGCCCAGATGGTTTCTCCCCTATTTTTTATCAATCCCACTGGCATATAGTTGGTAAAGAAGTTACTAAAGCAATCTCTGAGATATTAAATAATGGTGCTCAAATTGAGTCTATAAATGAGACCTTCATAGCTCTTATTCCAGACCCACTTCTCTTTGTAATGTGATCAAGAAGGCTAAGACAATGTTTGATTACAAACCCATTTCTCTTTGTAATGTGATTTACAAAATAGTCTAAAAACTATTGCAAATAGGCTCAAGAGGATCCTCTCTTAGATTATTTCTAAAATTCGGTGTGCTTTTATTCAGAAAAGAGTGATTCAAGACAATGTGGTTATAGCCTTTGAGGCACTCCACTCAATGACCACTAGAGATAGAGGAAAGTAAGGGTATATGGCTATAAAACTCAATACGAGTAAAACTTACGATAGGGTGAAGTGGCCTTTCTTGGTAAAAGTTATGGAGAAATTGGGTTTTGATCATAATTGGATTAATCTGGTCTATAAATGTGTTTCCTCTATCAAATACTCTCTATTAATTAATGGCAGTCCTCAGAATCTATTGATTTCCTCGAGAGGAATTACACAATGTGACTTTATCTCGCCCTACTTATTTTTATTGGTGGCTGAGATTTTGAGTTCAATAATAAATAGAGCTGAGAGTAACTTGGAGATTCATGGGTACAAAATTAGCAGGGGTTGTCCTAGTATAAACCATTTGTTCTTTGCGGATGATAGTTTGATCTTTTGTAAGACAAATGCTAGTGAGTGGGCTGCCATTAATAAGATCCTCACCTTTTATGAAAATGCCTCGGGGCATAAACTTAACAAGGCCAAGTCTTCTATTTACTTTAGCTCAAATACCAGAAAGAAACTAAAGATTACATTTTAAGTATTGTTGGTACCTAAGCCACTTGTTCCCATGGAAATTACCTAGGCCTCCCAGCCATTGTGGATAGATCAAAATAGAAAGCTTTTAAGAATATCTTGGATAAAATTAGGGGGAGATTGAGCAATTGGAAGACTAAATTCATTACCCTAGAAGGAAAAGAAATTCTCTCCAAAACTGTTATTCAGGCTATCCCTAATTACTGTATGGACGTCTTTAAATTGCCTAAACTTCTCTTGAAAGAAATGAACAACCTTATGAAAATTTCTGGTGGAACTTCATGGAAAATGAAAAGAAATTGCATTGGGTGGCTTGGAAACAAATGGGGAAGGCCAAAGGAATAGAGGGATTGGGATTTAGAAACTTTGAGAGCTTCAATGTAGTTTTGTTGGCCAAGCAAGTTTGACATATTATTCAACATCCTAACTCCCTCTTTTCTCAGATTTTAAAGTCTAAATACTTTCCAAATTCTGATTTCTTCAATGGTGAAATTAGTTCGAGGCCTTCAATGATTTGAATGGACCTTTGTGCCTTTAGGAAACTATTGGAAGAAGGCTCCATGTGGAGAGTGGGAAATGGGACAAAAATAAAGGTTTGGAAAAGTAGATGGGTTCCAAGACCCTACACTTGGAAGATTCAATCTCCTATCTATAATATTCATGAGGACTCTCAGGTGTGCGATCTGATAAACTAGGAGACCAAACAATGGAATAGGGAACTGTTGACAGCAACCTTTCAAGAGGAAGACAGAGAAATAATTTCTAAGATACCCATCAGTTTACATGGAGAAGAAAACAAGCTAATATGGCTGGGTACAAAGAATGGTCTATTTACAATGAGCAGTGCTTATCACAAATATAAAGAGATATTGGAAAATGTAAGAGAGCAATCATCTAGAAATAATGCAGTGAAATAGGAATGGACCAAGCTTTGGAAACTAAAACTATCGAAGAATGTTAAATCCTTCTTATGGAGAGCATGCTTAGAAGCTCTTCCTACTAAGCTGGGTTTCTTTAAGAGGAAAGTGGTGGATTCTCCCTTGTGTCCTATATGTAACTCAAAGGAAGAAACTATTAATCATGTCATTTGGAGCTGTAGAGCTGCCTCAGATGTTTGGGGCCAAGGAAACATTAAATTTCAGAAAATGAAGGTTTTAGAATGCAACTTTAGAGACATTTTTTTAGCATATATTGTCTACTTGTCCAGTTGAATTAACTGAAAGTTTCTCAATTATAGCTTGGGCTATTTGAAATTGGAGGAATAAATTTTTGTTTGAAAACTTTTTCACTTCTTCCTCTTATATTATTTATTTCTGCGGAAGCTTTATTAGAAGACTATAAACTTGCTCAAGGTCAAAGTTATATTGTGAACCCTCCAAGCATTAGTCAGAACACCAGTTGGCTTCCTCCCCCTACAGGTTTTATAAAAATTAATTGGAATACTACTTTATACAAGAAGAAAAATATAATTGGGATTGGCCTGGTAGCTAGAAATCAAGAAGTTAGGGTGGTGGCTACAAAGAAGATCTCCATGGCATCATTTATGCATCCTTTCTTGGCGGAAGCATTAGGAGCTAAAGAGGCGGCTATATTAGCTAGGCAACTGAACTTCAAATCTGTCATCATTGAAGGTGACAATGAGCAACTTGTTAAAGAGTTGAATATGATCACTAGGAGAGGGGATTGTAGTGGTATTGTTATTAAAGACACTATTAATCTATTGTCTTCGTTAACTTGGAAAGCTATATTTGTTAAAAGGAATATGAATGAAATAGCCCATTGTTTAGCAAAGGAGTCCAGTTTGCTAGCTGAGGGAGTGTTTGAACTGGTTGTCTTCCAGTATTGTAACTCTCTTATAATCTCTTCTTGCTTTTATGAGTAAGAATGTTTCCTTTCAAAAAAAAAAAAAAAAAAAAAAGGACGTTGGAAGTTCCTCACTCAATTTCGACTCATTGATTTTTTCAGAAAGCTTTCTTCTACCTGCATGGCATGGATTAGTTGAGACATCGTTGTAGTGCTTGAAACTATGATCAATTTATTCTTGATGAGCTATAATACACGCACTTATGGCGGAAGAAAAAGTCCACTTAAGAATGTGACCATCATAAATTAGGACAAAACAGGTTTTTAGCATGAAAAATAACATAAAAGGAATTACAGAAAAACAAACTCACATATTAATGTAATTTAATGTTTGGTAAGATAATAAAATTATTTTTATTATAAATTAAATCTATTAAATTTAATAAAAATATTACATTAATTTATAAATTTATTTTTATTTAATCTCTTTATTTATATATCAATTATCCTTCAAAATATGTTGAGAACATCTCAGCCCATTATAACGCCCAGCCAATCATGTCGCTTCACAAATGATAATATTCCTTTCTTTTCTTCTAGTTAGATAGTAGATTACAAGTAAATTTATTAATTAACTGCAACAATAAAAGTCAGTTAAGATTGACAGCGGTGGCCAACATAACTACAAACGATATAAGTTCATGATTAATGTCAATATTATTCACGATACAAATAATTGGCAAGTGAAATTTGAAGATTTCTTTGAAATAATTATAGGGTTCAACAGTTCCAGACCTGGTGACTTGCTTGAGCTTAATTAAAAAGGGTTTGCAAATCACTGATTTGACTTTTGTGAAGTTCCGGTTTTTCTAGAGATTTCAAACATGGGTCTGTTGCCATGGGCAAGGTACAATCAGTGCATAGATAAGTATAACCCTTTCCAATTCAGCTATTTACTAACTTTAAAATCAAGACATCAGAGTTATAAACTAAATACCAAATTTTGACAGCCATCTTATTTTGTTTTTTAAGACGAGAGTAATATAATTAATTAGCTCAAGGCAACAATTAAGATAAAAAAAAAAAAAAAAAAAAAAAGAGACGGCTCAATTGTAAATGTTTGTTCTTCGGTAAAGTTAAGGGGAGAAAAATACGTTGTGAATTTTTAAAGAGCAATGTGAGGGAGTATAATAGAGTCACTTCTTGTACCTATTTAGTATAAATTTTTTTTTCTTTTGATTTTTGATTTATTTATTTTAATATTATTTTTTAAACATTCTTAAATATTTTTTTTTAAAATTCATAATATTATTAAATAATATTTTCTTAATTATTAAATAAATAAAAAACCAGCAGACAACAAAACAGAACACCAAAATGGATACCTTATCATTTTCCATTTTAAAATGTTCGTTGGATACCCTACCTCTTCGTTGACTTCTAGCACCTCCATTTTTTCCTACTTGGATCCGGCATTCTTCCTTGGAACTAACTCCTGAGATATAGTGGAAATATTTTAAGAAAAGCTCCACGCTCTCCAATTGGTTAATAGTAAACTGTTGAATAATGATATACATGTATCTGTCTTATTATAATTTTTATTTTATAATTCATTTTATATCAATCAATGTAATCATATCATTTGATCAAAAATGGATTTTAATTATTATAAAAATATAATTCATTTCATAGACTAATGACAAGTTGTAAACAAGACGTCATAGACTCATAGGTTAATCATTTTCTCAAATGGAATCTTCAATGAATGTGATAGGGCCGGCCCATTACTTGTCTCATTATATTGGATTTTCATCCTAGTTTTATCTTATATATATATATATATATAAACATCCCATGACAAATGGCCAATAGCGAAAGACCACATCTGACAAGATAAAGACCCGTTCTTGGTATGTAGTCTTAAGTTTAAGCTGGAGCAATTAATATTAATTCAATAATACTGCGGCCGCCGGCCACGTGCATATAGCCATGCATCCACAGTTAAAAGGGAGCAGAGGTCATGCGTAAAACAGATGAGTTCAACTAACATGGAAGAAGAGTAAAATGCTCCTCTCCTCCTCCGTACCATTAGTGCTTGTGCCCTCTGGATTTACTTTTCCGTTCCAGCTATGGAAGAAGCAGAGGAGCTTCCCAATATTACATCAGGTATTTATAATTGCAAGCCTACTTTTATTACTTTAATTTGTTGTCACTCATGAATTTTTATGGTTTTACAGAATTAATTGTAATTTTAGCAGTACTCTTTCTCAGCTTGGGTTCCTAATCATTAGTTAATAGTTGTTCTGTATTTATATTTAGAATTTTGGACTAAGCGGGTCTCAATTGCTAGGAAAGGAAGACATGGATCGCATAATAATAAGGGTGCCAGGCATGGAAACATTTCTCAGTTGCAGAGACCTTTCGAGTGTTAACCGACTCGGCCTTCAAGACAACCCACTCCAAGTTATTGGGGGAACTGACTAGACAGTCCACTCGAGCTAATACACTGACACTTAATATGTTTGAACAATAAAAACCTAGAAAGGTTTGTACTTTCCCACGTACGTACTCAGTGTCCCCAAATCTATACCCTCAAACCTTTTCACGCACTTTTGAAACACAAACTCGGATCCAAAACAACTACCTCGTCAAAGACTTCGAACAGCCTCTTCCAAGAGGACAGAAACTGCCTTGTGGCTTGACGCTTAACCATTAAGTATGTAATCTACATGAGTTTCAGAAGCATTGCAAAAATGACAAAGTATGAGATGAGAGAGTTTTGGTATAGTTTTAATTAATAGCAGGAAAAGACTCTTGTGGTCATCTGACTGGAGATGGTGGATTGGAAAGATGACGGTCAGATTCAGGTAGAGCTAGTGAAAAGGACGACGAATGAGAGGGCATATTTGGCAGAATGGGTCCCACAAGAGGAGGTCTTGACCCACAATGGGTGGGTTTTTCACCTACAATGGGTGAAACTCAACCATCGAGAGTATAAATACTGGGGTTTCCATGATTTGCTAGCCTCAATTTACTAATCAACTAATGAACAGTAGGTTTGTGAGTGAGGTTTGGAAGGTTGGGATGGACCTGAAGGACATCGTGTGTGATAGGGTTGTTGTGGAAAAGATGGTGAATGATCTGATCGTAGAAATGAGAGGAGTTCATCAAATCAACGGATAGAATGGACAGATTGGCAAGAGAAAGTGCAAGCGAATGTGGGTACTCTTACTATAATTTGGAATGTTTGATTGAAGACATAAGGTTTATGACTGTTGGTGGAAAGAAATAAGAATTGCGTTACAATCACAAAGGGATTGTGCCAAAATAATTTATCAATTGACATGATTTTATAAGTTCTGTCAAATTTATTTTATAATAAAAATAATTTTATAATTTAATAAATAATATAATATTTGTGAGATTAATTTATTAAATCACATCAATTTATAAGATTAATAATTGTGTATGCGGACAAATGAAATTTGGAGGGGTCTCTCATCATCAATGACTCGAGAGTACTGGTAATCCCTTTTACAATATTTACTAAAAATTAAACCACCTAACTCGTCACGTCATGCATAAAAAGAAATTAACAAAACAAAAATAGAAGGAAAATGGGTGACACTACTTAAAAGTTTGAAACCAACAACGCTGGGCATTCCTCGCTCAATTTCGACTCATTGATTAGTTTAGATAGCGTTGTAGTGCTTGAAATTGTGATCAATTTATACTCGATGAGCCATTAGCCTGATTACAAGCACTTATGGCGGAAGAAAAGGCCCAACTTAAGCAAGCTAGGTGACCATCATGAATCACGACAAAACAGGTTTTTGGAACGAGAAATTACATTTAGAAATTATAAAAATTAAATTCACAAATTAATATAATCTAATGTTAAAATTATTTTTATTATAAATTAAACCTAATAAACTTCATAAATTTATATTAATTTATAATTTTATTTTTATTTAATTTCATTATATATAACACCTATCGTTCAAAATATGTTGAGATCATCTTCAACCCACTATAAGGACTACCAATCATGTCACTTCACAAATGACAATATTCCTCTTTTCTTTTAGTTAGATGCTTATATATTAAAACTGAAATGGTAGATTACAAGTAATATTATTAATTAACTACTACAATAAAAGTCACTTAATGTTAGCATGCTAGTAGTTATTTCAAGTCAATACTATCAAAAAAATGTTGAATAATCATATAAATGTAACTCTCTTATAATTTTTTTTTATATTTTATTTTATATCAATCAATGTAAACATATCATCTGATCAAAAATGAATTTAATAATTATAAAATTATAATTCATTTCATTGACTAATAACAAGTTGTAAACAAGACGTCACCGGTTAATCATTTTCTCAAATGGAATCTTCAAAGAATGTACTGGTAGGTACGTTTTCATGATGGTTTTTTATTAGCCATCGGTCGGCCCATTACTTGTCTCATTATATTGGATTCTCATTCAGGTTTTTATATTATATTATATATAAACTTGCCACGACAAATGGCCAATAGCGAAAGGGAGAGAGCAAAGAGACAGACCATAAGTGATCAGATAAGGTTCCGTTTTGGGTACGTAGACTTAGGCCCCGTTTGGATTCGGAGATGAGATGAGTTGAGATGAGTTTGGTTTATTTTTTAATATTATTATTATTTTAAGATTTGAAAAAGGTGTGTTGGAATTTGAAAAAAGTGTATTGGGATTTGAAAAAGGTGTATAGGAATTTATGTTTTGTATAAAAAATTATAAAAATATAATGATAAAATGGAAGTGAGTTGAGATGAGCTCAACCCACTTCCGAATCCAAGCAGGGAAAAAGTTTAAATTAATATTAGTTGATCAATAATGCCGCAGCCACTTGCATATAGCTGCCATACACAGCTAAAAGAGTGCAGAGGTCATGCGTACAACGGATATGTTCAATTAACATGGAAGAAGAGTCAAATGCTCCTCCTCCTCCTCCTCCTCCTCCTCCTCATGTTCTCATCTTCCCCTTTCCTGTACAGGGACATGTCAACTCCATGCTCAAGCTGGCCGAGCTTCTTTCCCTAGCCGGCCTCCACATCACGTTCCTCAACACTGACTACAATCAAGATCGTCTCTTTCGTCACACCAATGTCCAGGCCCGTTTCTCCAGCTTTCCCGGTTTCCAATTCAAGATCATCCCAGACGGCCTTCCGGTGGATCACCCACGGGCCGGTGACCACTTCTATGAAATGTTTAATAGCATGAATTTGGTCACTAAACCACTGCTTCGAGAGATGCTAGTTTCTGGTAAATTACAATATAATGATGATTCGGGCAGTACTAGTATTAATAGTAGATCAGGGCCAGTGAATTGCATCATAGCTGATGGGAGTCTGACCTTTCCTATTGATGTTGGCAATGAACTTGGCATTCCGGTCATTCATTTCCGTACCATCAGTGCTTGTGCCTTCTGGGTTTACTTTTCCGTTCCTGATATGGAAGAAGCAGGGGAGCTTCCCAATATTACATCAGGTATTTATTGCAAGCCTACTTTATTAGTTTAATTTGTTGGCACTCATGAATTTTAATGGTTTATAGAATTAATTTGTAATTTTAGCAGTACTCTTTTCCAGCTTAAATCTAGCGAATTAATAGGTACTCATGTATGGAATGAAAATATTAGTAATTAATCGGCAGCAGTTTCTACAAACGTGTCTCTAAAAATTCAAGCCTCTATTTCATGTTTAATGATTTAAAGCATAAGCCTTGTATTTATACATGGAGTAGAACTGAAAACTAGTTCTAAGACTAAGCGTCTCAATTGCCGATTAAACTTATAGGAAAGGAAGACATGGATCGCATAATAACAAGGGTGCCAGGCATGGAAACATTTCTTCGGTGTCGAGACCTTCCGAATGTCAACCGACTCGGCCATCAGGAAAAACCACTCCAATTTATTGGGGAATTTACCAGACAGTCCACTCGAGCCCATGCACTGATACTCAACACGTTTGAAGACCTAGAAAGGCCTATACTTTCCCAAATACGTACTCACTGTCCCCAAATCTATACCCTCGGACCCCTCCATGCACTTTTGAAATACAAACTTGGATTCAAAACTACTACCTCATTTGAGTCTTCCAACAGCCTCTTCCAAGAGGACAGAAACTGCATAAAGTGGCTCGATGCTCAACCATTGAAGTCTGTAATCTACGTGAGTTTTGGAAGCCTTGCAAAAATGACAAAGTACGAGATGAGAGAGTTTTGGTACGGTTTAATCAATAGCAAGAAAAGATTCCTGTGGGTCATCCGACCGGACATGGTGGACGGAAAAGATGAAAACAGTCAGATTCAAGTGGAGCTGGTGGAAGGGACGAAGGAGAGAGGATATATGGCGGATTGGGTCCCACAAGAGGAGGTCCTGGCCCACCCAGCAGTAGGTGGGTTTTTCACACACAGTGGGTGGAACTCAACCATAGAGAGTATAATTGCTGGGATTCCAATGATTTGTTGGCCTTACTTTGCAGATCAGCAAGTGAATAGTAGGTTTGTGAGTGAGGTGTGGAAGCTTGGAATGGACATGAAGGACGTCATGTGTGATAAAGTAGTTGTGGAAAAGATGGTGAATGATCTGATGGTGGAAAGGAGGGAGGAGTTCATCAAATCAACGGATAGACTAGCCAGATTGGCAAGAGAAAGTGTGAGTAAAGGTGGGCACTCTTACCTTAATTTGGAACGTTTGATCGAGGACATAAAGTTTATGAGTGTTGGTGCAAAGAAATAAGCGTTGTGTTTCAATTATAAAAAAAAAAAATTTTATAAATTGACTTGATTTACGTAACTCATTAAATTTATTTTACAATTAAATAGTTTTATAATTTGATAAATGATAAATTATTTGTGAGATTAGCTAGTTTATCAAATCACATCAATTTATAAGATTATTTTTATATAATTATTTTGTGACTATAATATTTTTTAAGAAATAATAATGTCTAGCTTCCATAATTGCCGACACAAGAAATTTGTGTTAGAAAATAAAGAATAAGAAGAAATGCAAATTATGACAATTTCGTGAGGGTGTTTATCCCACAAGTTGGTGATGGCAAGATGAAGAATGTGAGTGAATGATTTGTGCACTAGTGGCCTCTATTTATAGGCAACCATACATCCATTCGAAAGAGCCACAATTATTAATATCTCAATGGTTACTAAGTGAAACAACTCTTAGTAAGTGACACAACATTTTAATTAAATTAAAGCGTTTTATCCTTTAACATTTCACAAGAGATGCAACATTTTGAATATGTCAAAGATTGTGCCTCTACATTCTCAAACATTTTCACCCCTCATGAGAACTATCATTATGGAGAGGGTGCAATTTCAAGGGGTATACCATTTGGTGATCACACCTCATGGAATAACATCTCCCACTTGATCACACAAAACAGTGATGATCCAGTTGAAATTAACCTTGATACCAATATGGGTTATCTCCTACTCAACTCTTATTTGCATATCTTTGCAGATCGACATCAGAGCATGACAAGCCTTTACATGCGCACGTTTGATGCAATTCCAAAAAATACATTATTTAGTGATCACATTCCATAAGATAAAAATTTGGAGGAGTCTCCAATCATCAATGACTCAAGAGCACTGGTACTCCCTTTTACAGTTTTTACTAGAAACCACCTAGCTCCTCACGTCATGCATAAAACAAAAGTGAGTGACACAACTTAAAAGTTTGAAACCAACAACGTTGGGAGTTCCTCGCTTAATTCCAACTCATTGATTTTTTCATAAACCTTTCGTCTACAGACTACATGGCATGGATTAGTTGAGATAGCGTTGTAGTGCTTGTAATTATGGTTAATTTATACTACATTTTTTTTAATCAACTTATACTACATGGCATCTTATTATTATTTGGTTTAAAACTACATAATTCATAATTCAATGTGGGAGTTTTTTTTATATGTACAATTAATTTCTAAAAAATGTGATTTTGGAGGTGCACATAGAGAATTAATGTTAGTGCTCTAATGTGTGTTTGACACTTGTGAGCGAAATTTAGTTAAAGAGTTTGTTTTAAACTTGTTTGATAGATATTTTGAGTGAATAGGGTTTGTTAGAAGTGACATTTCGTTCGAATGAATAATGTAAAAAAAGGAAATTATGTATTTTTATTATACTTAATGAATATCATAAAGAGTTCTGAGAATTTTGAACAGTTAGGTTTCGCTTAAAGTATATTTTATAATTTTAAGTATAATTTTGAACAAGAAATTTTTTGACAATTGCGTAGATAATATAACTGGTTTTTTTTTTTTTTCTAAAGAAGGACATAATTCTCATAAATTTTATTAACTTCATTTGTAGTGGAGAAAACCCTTCATAACAAACTACTTTTACAAAATCAAACTAACCAAACAAGCAAAACATAACAAATCAAACCAAATAAACATCACACCCTATGCGTAATATATACCCATTTTGTCTAATTTAGATTTGTTTATCTAGGTCGAATCTTGAATTTTTTTTATTTTTTAATAATTTGATAATTTCATTTAAAAGATTTAAAAAATTATTCATTTTTCTAACCAAAATTCCTAGATCGAATTCGGATCAACATGTCTAATTTAATCTATACAAGCATCTTAATGGACGGGGAAACTGAACTGCATTCAAAAATAAACAATTAGGATATCATGACGTGAGGAGCTAGGATATCTGGCACCTTATTTCGTAAATTGATTTAGATTACGCTAGAATATTGATTTGAATTAAGATAAATTAAATTTTTTATATATAATGGAAAATTAAGATATATATGTTGTGCCTAATGCTTCCCAGAAAACAAATATAAAATAGATAGAGACAATATTAAAGTGGTTCAGTAATTTGCCTATGTCCACTGGAGCGAAAACTTACTATTCAAAATGTTTGTACAAGATTACAAACACTCTCAATGCCTCTCTATCTCTCAAATGGCACTTACAATCTCACACACTCAAAACACTTCTTCTTGTTGGGATGATTTTAGCTTCAGCATTCCTCTCTTATTTATAGGAGAGGTTGGACTTCTCCCTCCACGTAACATGAGCTGGAGATGCTCAAACTTTCCAATGCACATGGTAGTTCTCATCAGAAAGGTGGAAATCACCACATGGGTGGACCTCAATATGAGCTGGAGAACATCAACACATGGGTGGTCCTCAACACTATAGTTGAGTAAATTTTGTAGATTACATTTAAGATGAGCTTAAAAATATTTAAATATTAAAATAAGTTTAGATATATTTATAAAAATCAAAAAAGATTATAGATCTCGTATATAAAGAAATATTAAATTAAAAAAATTGAGTTTTATGTGTAAAGTCTTTTTGAATTGAAATAAATTTAGTAGTTTAAAATTTAAATATTTAAATATTAAATTTAATTTAAAATTAGGTTAAATTAAAAAAAATATTATAAACAAATGTCAGAGATAAACGCCAAACAGTTACCAACTGATAATATGTAATGTTTGATATTTGTTAGGTACTGTATAATATTTATAAATTAAGAAATAAAAAAATAAATTTGAAACTAAAAAAATTAAAATTAATATATTTTTTTTATTATATTATATCAATTAAAATTTATCTATCATTTATTTTTAACATTTATCCCAAGATTGTTCTTAAATTATAAATAGCTTCAACAACTCAAGTACGGTGCCTTAAATTCAGTACATGTTCAACAACTAAAGTACGGTAACTTAAAAGTTCCAGCTGGAGCAATTAATATTTGGGGAAATACTTATTGAATCGATGCTTTACCATGGTTGATCGATTTTTTTTTTTTTAGTAATTTATAAAACGAATTTGATTTAATATATGTATTTTTTATTAAAAAAATGTATTTAAAAATGTTTAAAAATCGGTAAGAACTAAAAAAAAAAAAAATAGAAAAGCAAGACATCGGTACAAAATGGGTAGGGACCCTCGGTCCAGTAACACTACTCTTGATATTAATTTATTAATGAGAAATAATAGATCGAATCGTAAAATTATAAGTTATATATAATTACTTTAAAAAAAATAAATATATATAAAATTCATGTAAAAAAAAAAAAAATTTGAAATCATTATATACCGTTTATAATTTCGCGATGCGAACAAAGTAAATTCAATTAACATGGAAGAAGAGTCAAATGCTCCTCCTCCTCATGTTCTCATCTTCCCCCTTCCTGTACAGGGACATGTCAACTCCATGCTCAAGCTGGCCGAGCTTCTTTCCCTAGCCGGCCTCCACATCACGTTCCTCAACACTGACTACAATCAAGATCGTCTCTTTCGTCACACCAATGTCCAGGCCCGTTTCTCCAGCTTTCCCCGTTTCCAATTTAAGATCATCCCCGACGGCCTTCCGGTGGATCACCCACGGGCCGGTGACCACTTATATGAAATGTTTAATAGCATGAATTTGGTCACTAAGCCACTGCTTCGAGAGATGCTAGTTTCTGGTAAATTACAATATTATGATGATTCGGGCACGACTAGTATTAATAGTAGATCAGGGCCAGTGAATTGCATCATAGCTGATGGGAGCCTAACCTTTCCTATTGATGTTGGCAATGAACTTGGCATTCCGGTCATTCATTTCCGTACCATCAGTGCTTGTGCCTTCTGGGTTTACTTTTCCGTTCCTGATATGGAAGAAGCAGGGGAGCTTCCCAATATTACATCAGGTATTTATTGCAAGCCTACTTTATTAGTTTAATTTATTAGTTTAATTTGTTGGCACTCATGAATTTTAATGGTTTATAGAATTAATTTGTAATTTTAGCAGTACTCTTTTCCAGCTTAAATCTAGCGAATTAATAAGTACTCATGTATGGAATGAAAATATTAGTAATTAATCGGCAGCAGTTTCTACAAACGTATCTCTAAAAATTCAAGCCTCTATTTCATGTTTAATGATTTAAAGCATAAGCCTTGTATTTATACATGGAGTAGAACTGAAAACTAGTTCTAAGACTAAGCGTCTCAATTGCCGATTAAACTTATAGGAAAGGAAGACATGGATCGCATAATAACAAGGGTGCCAGGCATGGAAACATTTCTTCGGTGTCGAGACCTTCCGAATGTCAACCGACTCGGCCATCAGGAAAAACCACTCCAATTTATTGGGGAATTTACCAGACAGTCCACTCGAGCCCATGCACTGATACTCAACACGTTTGAAGACCTAGAAAGCCCTGTACTTTCCCAAATACGTACTCAATGTCCCCAAATCTATACCCTCGGACCCCTCCATGCACTTTTGAAATACAAACTTGGATTCAAAACTACTACCTCATTTGAGTCTTCCAACAGCCTCTTCCAAGAGGACAGAAACTGCATAAAGTGGCTCGACGCTCAACCATTGAAGTCTGTAATCTACGTGAGCTTCGGAAGCCTTGCAAAAATGACAAAGTACGAGATGATAGAGTTTTGGCACGGTTTAATCAATAGCAAGAAAAGATTCCTGTGGGTCATCCGACCGAACATGATGGACGAGGAAGATGACAACGGTCAGATTCAGGTGGAGCTAGAGGAAGGGACGAAGGAGAGGGGATATATGGCAAAATGGGTCCCACAAGAGGAAGTCCTGGCCCACTCGGCAATTGGTGGATTTTTCACGCACAGTGGGTGGAACTCAACCATAGAAAGTATAATTGCTGGGGTTCCAATGATTTGTTGGCCTTACTTTGCTGATCAGCAAGTGAACAGTAGGTTTGTGAGTGAGGTTTGGAAGATTGGGATGGACATGAAGGACTTCATCTGTGATAGGGTTGTCGTGGAAAAGATGGTGAATGATCTGATGGTGGAAAAGAGAGAGGAGTTCATTAAATCAATGGACAAAATGGCCAGGTTGGCAAGAGAAAGTGTGAGTGAAGGTGGGTACTCTTATTGTAATTTGGAACGTTTGATCGAGGGCATAAAAATTATGAGTATTGGTGCAAAAAAATAAAGATTGTGTTATAATCATAAAGAAATTTTATAAATTAACATGATTTTATGATATTTGTCAAATTTATTTAATAATTAAAATAATTTTATAATCTTATAAATGATATATATCAGATTGTGAGATTAGTTTATTAAATTATATCTATTTATAAAATTATTTTTATATAATTATTATGTGATAATAAGATTTCTCAAAAAATAATAATGTCTAGCTTCCATCATAATTATGTGTGCCGACACATGAAATTTGGAGGGTCTCCCATCATCAATGAATCGAGAGCACTGGTATTCCCTTTTACAATTTTTACTAGAAAGTAGAAACCATTTAGCTTGTCCCGTCATGCATAAAAAAATAAAAAATATAATCGACTCATTCATTTTTTCAGAAAGCTTTTACCTACCTACATGTCGTGGAGTAGTTGAAATTATGGTCAATTTATGCTCGATGAGCTATAAGCCTATAAGAGCATTTATAATTCATTAATTATTTTATTTATTAAATTAAAATTTAGCTAAAAATATTTAAAGAGTGAAGAATAAGAAAATTAAATTTATTTTAATGTTATTGAGTCTATTAAAACTTGTTTTTATATCTTTTAACCAAATTGAAATTAAACAAATGATATAATTAATAAGTTGTAAGTGTTCTAACAAATTAATATTTAAATTATAATTAAAATTAAAATAAATGAAAAGTTAGAAATTAATATTTTAATAAAATAATTTTTGATTTGTTGAATTTATTATTTAATATAATAAAAGGTAACTAACTAAAATTTATAAAAATATTATTTTAAAGTAAAATTTAACTAAATTTTATTTAATGAATTGTGAATGCTCTAATACATGCACTTGTGGCAGAAGAAAAGGCTCAACTTAAGCATGTGACCATCATAATCACGACAAAACTGGTTTTTTGAATGACATATAACATAAAGGAATTATAAATAAATAAATAAATCGTAAATTATTTATAAATTTATTTTATTTAATTCTATGTATAACAATTATCTTTCAAAATATGTCAGAGATCATCAGCCCATTATATAAGGCCCAGCCAATCATGTGGCTTTACAAATGACGAGTAAATTATTAATTAATTAATTATACAATAAAAGTTATAATTTCACTTTCTTTAAAATAGAATGAAGTCTATTTTTATAAAAAAAAAAAAAAAAAAAAGAATAAAGAATAAAGGGAGTCAGTACTCTCGAGTTATTGATGATATAGAAGTAACTTTGATAAATAAATTAGGTATACCCAAAATACAAGTTAATTAGTGACAATTGGGATACTATTAGTACACAAATGATTTTGTGACTAATTTTATCTAAACTTCTACAATTCTCTCAGATAACTCATCTGTGAAACCACTTTTTATCAAAGATAGAAATTACAAAATCTCTTTTTTTTTAAGAAGGAAAGAATTATAATTTTATGGATATGTTTGAGAGACTATTTTTATTTTTATTTTTATTTAATAAAATATAAACAAAAATAAAAGAAATAACAACATAACACAAAAATAAATGCAAAATTCACAACTAAAAAATTAATCAACTGTGATGATGCGAAGAAACCTACACGACGCTAGAAGTGAGCAGCCGTTGGGACGCCCTTTAGTGTTTAACAAAATTTACTAGAAACCACCTATAGCTCATCACGTGACATGCCATGCATCAAAAAAACGGCTGACGCTGTTATATGGCATGGACTAATAAAAAGAGAAAATCTAAATACTGGTTGGACTTTTAAGTTTTAAAAAAAAAAAAAAGCCATCTTATAACATTATGTGACATTAACAATTTCTCAAAAATCATAATAGATTCATTACGCATGAAATATGATGACACATCTTCTCCTTTCGTCCCTTCTCGAACTTTCAGTCATTTGCTCATAAACATGCCTATTTCCCGTTCTTAGCCACAAAAAGCAATTTCTTTTATCAAAAAAAGAGAGAAAGCAATTTCTTTGCGAGAAATCCATAATCAGGTGAAGAAATGTCTCTATTTTGAAATTTTCTTTGTGTGTCACCGGGCTTGTTGCTTGACGTAGTTACAGATAGCAAAGTTCACGCCAAGAATAAAATACGATCGACAGCCTTAGGCACGATAAAATTGCTGGACAACTCTAGGAGACCCCAAAACTCCAGTTCCCATTGCATCAAGCCATTCTCTGTGTTTAATCTGGTGGGTTTGTTTTTAAGGGTTAAAATGCATATGCTAGAAAAGATTGTCGATTTCAGAAATAGAAATTGTTGGAATAAGTTGTAATATATATAAAGTTGAATGGATGAAATGTGTGGAAATGGTTGAGAATTGAACTTGAGGTCGAGACTTCGCTCAATATGTCGCTCGAGCAAGGGCGAGGCCGAGACTTCGCTCGATACTTGCTCGATATACCGCTCGAACGAGAATCAGGCAGTGATCTCGCTAGATATTCGCTCGACATTTCGCTCGAGCATGAAATTGAATGAATGCGTCGTCTGAAGGACAGATGCGTCTCAACCAAAGAGGTACGTGACTTTACCATTGCTCACTTGATCTCGCTCGACTAGTCGCTCGAGCGAGAATCAGACCGAGATATTGCTTGATACTCGGTAGATGTAACGCTTGAGCAAGAGGTCAGACAGTAACTTCGCTCGACCCTCGCTCGATACTTCGCTCGATCGAAAAACGGTAAACTTCCTCCAGACGTGATTTTTCACACATACCTCTTTACTCTTTATAAATATAGTCGTAACAGACATGTCTAAGTACGATCAATTATTATCTCCCTCTGTTTCTGTCATTTTCAATAATAATTCTAATAATTCTACAAAATTACTATTTATAGAATTTAAGACTTTGTTGTATCTTGGAGACGATTTGCTAGAAACCTATTAGCAAACTCTTTGTGAGTGTGGATAAATATCGTCTTAAAAACAGTATTATCATACGCCTCAAAGCCTTGATAAATTTTCGGATTCTTTTTCCTTTCTCAAAAAATTTCCAACAAAAACTTGGGAGTTTGCTCATCTCTTTCTATTTATTTGGGTTTCAATATGGGGGTAATTTTTTTCTCGGAGTTTGAGTTATGTGCAATGATATAGTAATGGTTTTCATTTAATTTGATTTCTTAGTACAGTGAGTACGTCATTTGGATTATGTGATCAGTTTTGAAGTTTTTATACTATAGCGTTTGAGGTTAGTATGGTAACGTAAGAAGGAATTAGATATACAAATACTGATGAGAGAAGCCCATAAAGTAGAGATACTTATGGAGTTGGTGATGGTGGGAGACGAGACAATGGGGATGCTTCTGGGACGAGGTGAGAGACGAAACTAAATTTTTCCTTAAAAGGAAAAAAAAGGAATGTGCGAAAGGAGGTGTGACATGATTGTGTGCGGGTAAATCTTTTTTTATATTGGTGATGTCTGATGTAGCATTAATTGATAATAGGAATGCTACTTTTCTAAAAAAACCAATCGGACCAGTCCTAAGTATCTCTCTATTAAAAATAAGTTGAAACCAACAACGTTGGGAGTTCCTCAATCAATTTCGTCTCATTGATTTTTTTAGAAAGCTGTCATTTAGGTGGCATGGATTAGTTCAGATAGCGTTCAATGTAGTGCTTGAAATTATGGTCCATTTATGCTTGATGAGCTATAATACATGCATGGCTTACTATAAACGCACTTATGGCAGGAAAAAAAAAATGCCCCAACTTAAAGGATAGTTTTAGGTGTTAAAAAGAGTTATGAATAGAAGTAAAAAGTTAGTGAAAAGGTAATAATAAAATAATAAATAATAGTGAAATGTTTGAGAATACTTGAGGTACTCTCGTATTGCCAAATGCAACCTAAGCCTGTGACCATCATGGATCACGACGAAACAGATTTTCGAAATGAGAATCACTATAGATTTAAAAGAATTATAAAAAATAAATTTCTAAATTAATAGCTTGGTGGAAACCAAGTTCGCGTGTCAAAGAAGATCTTCGTTATTGAGTCCCTTCTAAGCAGGCTCAGGATATGGACAACAAATATGACAGACGATCATTTGCAGTCAACAGGTCAAATAAGGCCCATTTATAAATTTATTGTTCTTTAATTTAACAGTTCTTGGTCATCCTCAGCCCATATAAGGCCCAGTCATTCATGTGGCTTCAGAAATCTTATCTTTTAGTTAGATGCTTATATATTTAAGGGTAAGTCTACAAATATACCCATAATGGCAGTCACATTACACATCCGCTTATGTGGAATTTTTTTTTAGTTACTCATCATCTTCATTTCGTAAATAGTCCCCCCCCCCCCCCCCCCCCGGGCGCCCAAAAGAAACATTGATTTGCCGTCTTTGAGTTGCCCCTAGTCCAGTACTTGCCACCGTTCGATTCCAGCCGGTAAGCTGCCCTCCCGCCGAAAGAAGCCTCCGCAAAAATTACTGCAGAGATCTGACTTGTGGTGTCTATAATTTTATCAGTTAATTCAATAAATAAACATACTCTTCATGACTAAGAGCTCAACCTTCACCATGGTCAAAATTCGACAAAACACTGATGAATGTTGGTCTATTTCAAACATTGAATTTCCACTAACATAATAGTTTTCAAATGAAAAATCCCTCTTCTGAGCATGCATTTGCATTTGAAAAATAACTAGAATAGAGTATTAAAATATCCATAACCATTACAGCAAAATTCTTAAAACCTGATTAATTGGCCCAAACGAAAATTTTCTATCAGGAAAAGTAGTAGAAATCATACCATGAAGAAGAGCAAACAAGCTTCCGGCAGTCATATAATCATAGACAATCAATTCCTCATCCTTGGAATAGTAAAACGCTCTGAGAGAAAGCACACTCTCATGCTTATCTTCTTTAGCACCTCCATTTGCATCTCGAACTCTCTCTTTGTGACAGCCACATCTTTAAGCCTTTTCACCACCACCGTAGTTTCCTCTTCCAACACTGCCTTGTACGAGGTCCCCACGCTTCCTTTCCCTAAAACTTCGGCCGATGCCCTCAACAGGTCCTCCAAGTCAAAGCTAACACTAGATTATTCCTCTCCGCCTCAGTAGACCCACCAGTGACGTTGTCCTTCCACGACGATGTCCCCACCTCTGTCGCCATTGCACGCATCGTAACTGGCGGCTTTGGTGACATATATGTCTGTCGAAGCTTTCGTTTCTTGAGACAGAGCACGAGGAATATCAGTAGAAGGAAGGCTACCACCACCGAACCAATTACGATTAAATTTTTCACTGTATTTTTTTTTTTAATCCTACCGCATTAGCTATATTGCCACAAGCACATGATTAATGTCATTATTTCACGATACAAAAAATGTTACCAACATGATTTCCACAAGCACGCCATTCGCAGTGGCTATCATCATAGACGGTCATAGTATCAACCATCTACAAGTAGGGTTGTTAAAAAAAGTCGATTTTCGATACCGTCCGTTTTGTCGACCCAACTCGAACCGAAACGCTTGACTTGTTATGGATTCGGTTGGTATCGGTTGGCCGACTCATTTACTTTCCCCAAAGCACGAACCTTCCTTCCACTTCTAAACTTCAAAAAAGTATTAATGTCGTTGGAAATGGAAGCACCCTTAAGTGAGCTAAATGGAAACAAAAGCACCATTTTTCTAGCAGGTGAGCCAAATGAAAAGGACTTCGGCAGGAAAACTCTCCGTTACCCTTGAATATACTCGTTGACCTTCCTTTGACGAGTTGCAAAACACCATGGGGGCAGCCTACGCAAGGACTTCGGATCCATCTTCTCCACAAGTATTACACCAAAAATTGTTTGACGGTAGCCCTCCTATTGACGATGGGTACTTACAGAACTGAGCTAGACTCGTATTGCTTATTACGATTGTAAACTTGTGTACCTTTTTTGTAGAAACCTAACATGTTGTGTTTGGGCTCGTTGAGTAATCGGCCAATCGGGCGAGCGACCAAATGGAAGAAGGTGCAGTAAAAATACTGTATATAGCATTACACTTCATAAAAACACTTGGTTTATGTAGTAAAAATACTGTTTATGATTAGCGGTTAGCATTTTTTGGTGGATTTTAGAGTAAAGACATTTGTTTAAAGTTATGTAGTTTAAAGATATTTAAATAATATTATTATATAAATAATATTATATATATAGTTTTAAAATATGTAAATTTTGTCTATTCTCTTTAATAAAGAGTAGGATATCTCTTTCAAAAATTAATTTTTTTAAAAAAATCACTGTGCAAGTAAATATCATTTCCTTTATGATATATATGTTTTAAATCAGGCTGGCGTTTTAATGGGAAAAATGGTTGTACCCAACCACCTCCATCTTTTTTCAGCATTTGAAGTGTACTTTCACTGTTCCACATCCAGTGATTTGTGAAGCCGATTTCCTTTGTTTATTAGTAAGAATAAAGTTTAAACATCAAACTAAGGCCTAATTTGAACTCATTTGAATTGAGAGATAAGATAAATTAAAAAAATTTGAGTTTATTTTTTAATATTATTATTATTTTAAAATTTAAAAAAATAAAATTAGAATTTAAAAAATGTATGTTGAGATTTGAAAAATGTATATAGAGATTTGTGTCTTGTATGAAAATTTGAAAAAATATAATGATGAAATAGAGATTAGTTTGGCTGAGTTTTGAATCCAAACCGAGCTGAATTCGAAAACGAGTTGAACTTATCTCAATTCATCTCAAACTTATCATTATATTTTTTTAGATTTTTATATAAAATATAAATTCCAATATAACTTTTTCAAATTTCAATACAGATTTTTTAAATCTCAATTCAACTTTTTCCATCTCAAAACAATAATAATAATATTTTATTCAACTTTCAAACTTCATCTAAACTCATCGCATCTGAACTCCAAATCCAAACGAGATTTAATACGATCATTGCAATGCATCCTACCCTGCCAACTAGTTTTGGGATCAATGTCACAATCATTATTCAACATGGCCCATATCCAAGTTCTACACTTAAAATTAAAAAATATATATATATATTTCTATATTCCTTTCAAACTATTTCAAATTTTAAAATGAAAATTTGGAGCTCAAAATTTCATTCCACCGAATATATCAAAAATATATGTTGAGAACGTATTTCGCAATTTAGACTATTTAGTGATGATCCAACCACCTCGAGCCTGTAAAATGAACAAGATCCCTGAGAGTGGGGTCGGGTTCGAGACTTTTCCGATGTCAAAGTCAATTTTTGAATAAGAGGAAGAAGGATAATGTGAAGATAAGAAATTAAAAAACATAAACTTACTTATGAGGATCTGGGTGCTATTTATAGGAGCAGTTGTGTCCAATTGGTGGGTGGAGTCTACATGGATAGTCCTGTGTCATCGTGCGGTTGTCATTCGACCAGTGGTGTGAAAGAGAACAGGTTTACTTTAGACAACTCGGCGTGATTAGGTCAGGCGTCTCCCGTCCAGTTCAAGCTGGTATTAACTCCCATAATTCTCGATACGTTGAGACTATAATTCTTAATTCCTAACTGGCATTTAATACGTCGTGACACTCGATATAAACCCTGTCCCATTTAACATTTAATGTAACACCAGTCGCTGTTCATGTCATTCAAGTGTCCAGGTTCCTTCCTCGTATCCCGCAAGCGTCTCGAGTTGCCTTAGCTTTCCTCCTTCCAATCGGGTTGCTACATCTTATCCAAATTGGACCCAGGTTGACCTCATGGGCCTCTTGTCCCCCTCCACCTTTTGGATGGGCTTGGCCCAATTGGGCTCCCCACACAGGAGAAAATTAATTTATAATAATTATTGAGATCTTCACCCTCTTGTTTATTTACAATTCATAAATTTATTAATCCGCTTGAAAAATATATTTTCATTTATAAAGTGATTTTTTAAATAAAAATTCCTTGGAAAATATTTAGATGTTTTCTTTTATATGCTTCCCCTATTTCATTCGTTTTAATAATAATCTTATTCATTTACATATAAAACAAAAAACCTATCATAAAATAAATATAACAAAGAACATCAAATCATTCAATTTATAGTTTAATTTTATATAATTTATGTGCAACACTTCTATCAAATATCATTCAAATATAATTTATAATTTAGTTGACTGTTTCGGTTACATTATAGGCTTTATGCCCTTTTAATTTTAAAGAAGTAAAATTATTTTTTCAAAAAAAACAAAAATCATTCTGAAGTGACAGCAATAGTGCTTGAGCACTCCCTGTACCAATCAAAACGTATTTACAAGAACTATTTCACAAAATAAGTTTGAATTAGATTTAGTTGCAAGCCTATTATGAATATCTTCTCACAAATATTTTCTCACGTAAAAAGGACGATGTATCATCGAGTCAACATTGCAGTGTGTACGCTCTTTTTTACGTGAGAAAATATTTGTGAGAAGATATTTATAAGCTTACAACTAAATCTAATTCAAACTTATTTTGTAAAATAGTTCTTGTAAATACGTTTTGATTAGTACAAGGAGTGCTCAAACACTATTGCTGTCACTTCAGAATGATTTTTTTTTTTTTTTGAAAAAATAATTTTACTTCATTAAAATTAAAAGGGCATAAAGCCTATAATGAAACCGAACACTTTTTCTAAGCGGGAAAAAGCAAAGGGACCCAAATCTCGGCGAACCTTAAAAGGCCCATCAAAATCAGGAAGGACCGTACGGGCATATTTAATCCCCATTAATCATAATCAATGTCCATCACCATCTTTTATCCCCATCCAAACATCCGACCCAACTCCATCCAATGCTTTACGCTGAAGCAACTCCACCAACTCTCCATTTCCAACTTTTTTACCATTTATTCGTCAAAAAGTGACTAGAAATAACGAGCCTTCCCAGTCCGGCTCAAACCTGCAATCTACTCCTTAATAGAAATAGAAGAGTATCCCCATCCCCATCCCCATCCCCATCCCGTGAGTGTAATGAATACTCTCAAACAATGAATGTTCTCTAACATTGCTATAAAGTATAAGCAAATATCATGCAATTATGCAGGGTCAATTTTTGACCAAATGGGAGGGAGCACAGCCAAATCGAGCTGGACATGTGTAATGTTGCTGCTTTCAGCATATGAATCAGAATTTTTAGGCCACCAACTTGAAATCCATTCAATTACAGTTCAACAACTTTAATACCAGTCAAAGCTTGCCACACCTGGCTCCAGGCATTTCATTAGTTCAACCACCATGCCAGTGGCCAACCAAATCGAAGGACCTTATAATAAACATGAACACGAGATTTACTGAACTGATCTAGTCATAACATGAAGAAAAATGTGTGAAATCAAAGCATATAAAGGGGAATACAGAACTTAGAGCTTTAATTATTACTATAACTTTACCCGTCAAGGGATCTTACAAGAGGTTTGTCGATACACCTCATCTCCAAAACCTCATTTTTAACCAACCAACCCCAAACTACATATTTTTCCCGGCCATCGTCAAAAGCCATGGATGAACTTTCCCCGCTTATTACTAGAAGATGGCAAAACCATCTGCCATCCTTCCTCCCACAACTATTCTTTCTGTTTAAAGCTTTCCCCTAAAACCTAAAACACAAAATGTTTAAAGCTTCCCCTGAAACCTACAACACAAAAGCTGGCAACTTCCTAAAAAAGCTTGGATCTTTCATTGCGCTGAAACAACTGCACTCCGTTTCTTTAATTTCTTTGCTACAAAACCACAATACCCATATATCCTACCACAACCTTCTACATTTGTACTACTGCTTGCTGTGTCCGACAAAACAACCCTATCAAGGAGAACAAGAAACATAGGACTAATTGCAGGCTCAATATGTCCAATCCCGAGGCAGCCGTATTTCATGATTTAGTGACCCCTCCGGCCCTAAACTTCGTCTTTGCTGCGACAAGAGGGCATTTGCCCGGGACTTCATGCAATCTACAAGTGAAAACAGAGCTTAAAGATGCAAAGTCGAGTGACAGATCGTTAAGATTTTCGATCTTATTTCAGAAGTTCAGTTTCATAAAAAATTAGATTACCGTGGTCAAAGGTAAAGCCTGCATTGAAGCGTGGCTGAGCTTGACCACTAATGTCATCGAAGCTCAAGTTCAGCGCTTGAACAACCTTGGCCGGGACAATAACTGTTGGACAACCTGAGAAAGAGAAACAAATAAATGCTTTCTTTTGGTTACAAGCAAAATAACCCAAAACAAATTCCAAAGAAAAACAAATGGTCCAAATCTAAAATGGTACAAATGGTCCAAAGACCATTAATGATTAAAATCTTATTCAAGATATACCTGTTTTCTTGCGAATCTCCGGAGCACTACCGTACCTACGAGGTAAGAAAACCCCAGTTCCAGCGGAGTCCCTCTTCACGCCAGATCCTCCCCGAAAAGCGGCTCGCACGCCGGAACCAGAGTGGGATGGCGGTTGTTTTTGAGGTTGAACATGTAGGGAAGGCCATGCAGAATGGGGAACACTCAAAGGCCGACCACATCTTCCACTCTTGAACTCAGTATTACTCACTCTGCTGTGGATCTGTTCCGGATCTTGCAGATTCTGCTGAGCAGACCAGCACAACTTCATTTGGTCCGGCCTCCCCCAGATTGAAGCTTCGGGTGGTGGCTTCAGCACCTGGTCCTGCCTTGCATTTTGAAACTACAAGCACAAGACCCATGACGAAAATCAAAACGTCAACAATTAGATTTTTTCTGAGATCCCCAGCTTCTTCGGAATTTTCCTTGTTATTTTCTCGGACGACAGAGTTTAAGAGCTCTAAAGAACTAGAATATTACTCACCTGAGGACGATTGTGAGCAACATTCTGGTTGGAGTACAACCCGAAGTACCAGCTCTTCGCCGTTGAAACTGGAGTTGTACTCAAAGGGGGAGATACAAGTCCTCTGCTCTGGTAGCTATTTTGTGGCGATTCACTGCTCATTTTCAGCCGCGCAACCTGCCCAGCTGCTGCGTATATGACATCCAAAGCGTCGTTGCTAACACCGAACGGCGTCGTTGGAGGTGATGGGACCTGAGAGGGACCGTTTGAGCTTCCATTGCTCGAAACCGCACTTCGACCCGACCAGCTCCCGATTCCGCCAAGAGTCGATTGAGGCGACCCGGCCATTACCCACTGAGTCAAAAAATAGTCTGTATTACAGCTCGCTTTCCAAAAACCATGATATAAAGTTACAAAAAAAAACAGGAGAAAAAAATAACCTCAGGTTTGTTCTGAGTCTCTCCACGAACAGTGAGTTTCTGAGTTTCGTGAAGCGAAGACTGAGCCAGGCGGCGAGTCAATCCGGCAAAAAAGTCCTCTTCATCGCTGCTCTCGTTCTCCGTCGAACCGGCCACGGACTCAACCGGCGAGCTGAGGGACGAGTGAGGACCAAAGGAATCGAACTCGTACGGAAACTCGTTGGGAAAGCAGAAACTCGGTCCGCGTTTGTTGAAGTTTACCCGTTCCATTGGAACGCCCCCTTTAGTGAGAAAATGAAAGGGAAGCCAGGCCTCGGGGTCGGCGACAGACTCGGCCATGCAAAGCCGCAGAGAAATATAAAATGAAGAAAAACAAGCCTAGTTGCGATGAAAACGAAACGGGTATGAGGATGTTTCTGGTTAGAGAAGATTTAATAATAACCCAGCAGAAGAAGCAGCAGCTGCGTTTAGCTGGGTTTGCAGGCTGAGGGACCCAACCAAAAGCAGGAAAAGTAAAAAAGAGTGAGGAAGAAGTGTCTCAGAGAGAGAGAGAGATAGAGAGAGACAGCGAGAGGTAGAGAATGTTGAAGACAAACTGCTTTTTATCAAGTTTGGGGGTCTCTTCGAGACAAAGTTAAAAGGAAGAAATATGAGAGAGAGAGAGAGAGAGAGGGGAAGCGTGAAAACAACTGGAAGGATGGCCCAGTGAGTGGGGACATTTGTCCTTGTATGTGTAAGTCGAGTGGCAGGCCATTGCCCATTTTTATAAAATTGCACAAATGCAGAATTAATTATTAAGGATAATTTGTATATTAACATATGATTGGGATGTGGATTCTGGGTTTCTTTACTGCTTAGCATTCTTTTGAACTACTCGACATTCTTAATTCTTGTCCTTGTCCAGTTTTTTAAAATCACGCAACTGGCTGGTTGTAACAGCATTATCATTTTTTATTATTTTTTTTAAATTTGATTAAAAAAATATAAATTTAAAAAAAATTTGAAACATTTGAAAAAGTTTTAGATATAGTTTGTATTTTAAATTAATCTTAACTTATTTCAATTCATTTTTATCTCATTATAATAATTTTTTAATTTTTCATACAAAATACAAATTCTTATATATCTTTTTCAAATTTTAATACATATTTTTTAAATTTCAATACATATTTTTTAAATATCAAAATAATAATAATATTAAAAAATAAACTAAACTCATCTCATCTCTCAATTCAAACAAAACCTTACATTAAATTCATCAAACTAAAAATACTTTATTTTATTTATTTTATTTTATTTTTTTCATTTTTGATTAAATCTGAAGATAGCTTCTTGATTAATTCAATATTAAAAATTTTAAATATTCTATTTCCATCAATTTTATATTTTTATCAAATTTTAATAGAATTAATTCTAGTACTCTAAATAAAAGAATTTTATTGCTCTTAGCTTTTTTATCCGTTTATCCACTTTGACTAGGCATAATAGCTCATATCAAATTATTTCTTAATAAAATTTATTATTTTTTTAACTTTCCGTTAAAAAATTAAACTAGTCTCGATCTATCATATATATTAAAATATATATACATATATCAACTTATTTATATTTAAATACATCTAAATAAATACATAATATACTTGAAATTTGTTAATGAATGTATTACCGCTGTTTTATGGTTTGATTTTGGCAATTCTTTTTAGGTCTTGTTCAGACATGCTGTTGACAGAACATTGGCATTTGTATGTGCATTTCAAACTTAGTGGATAGTGGCCATTTAAATATTTTATCCTGCCGCAAAAAAATGGACATTAGAGTATTGATATTTGTCTCATCAAATTCTTCATTAAATATAAATTTAATGATTTAAACTATAAATAACTCCATATTTATCTTATCAAAATGTAAATTACTAATTTTAAGTTACAGTAAAATTTGTCAAATTCTTTAAATTTAAAGGGTCACTATTCACCCATCAAACTATTTATTTAATATATTTTATGTCCCATTCTTCTTTCCTTCCATTTCTTTTTCTTTTTTTTTTTTCTGTCCTACACTATTGACTCATAAAATTAGTCAAACTGTTATTATTTTTTTATTATTTTAGTTTTTAAAAAATTTGTTAAAAATAATAATTTAATTATCAAATTTAATTATTAATATACATGTGATTAGTATAACTATAAAATATAAAAAAATATTTAAAAATATTCTTTTTAAATAAAATATTATTATATTATTATATTTAGGAGTCTATAAAATATTATTATATTATTATGTTGATGAGTCTAATAATAAATTTAATATAGAGTTATAGATGTGGAAGTGTGTGCTTCTTATCAAAATTGTACTTTTCATCAAATTTTGATATTTTTTTTATAAAACCAACGTCAATACTCTTAGCATTCGAATCGAAAAATAATAGTGATTTTGTCCATATAATTTAATTCCAAAAAGTCCTATAAAACGCATTAAAATTTAAGCTTAATTTAATTTTTCAAACTATCTCATCTTATTTTATCTCGTCTTAAATTTATTATTATATTTTTTTTAAAACCTTTTATACAAAAAAAAAATAAACCATTTAACTTTTTCAAATTTTAAAATAAAAATAATATTAAAAAATATCTTATAATAATATTTTTTTTAACTTTTATCTCATTCTATTTATGAAAACAAGTAAGTCCGTTTTCTCATTTATTTTGTTTATAACGAGGTCTGCATCATTTTTAACTTTAGTAATTTTTTTAAAATTATTATATTCTTAGATTGATGGATAGACTATAAATTGACATTATTAAATAATAAAATTCAATTCTTTAGATTTAAATTTTAAAAATTATTTTTTAATCAAATTATGTCACATAAATACACCTTCTTCAAAATAAGATGAAACAAAATCTTTCAATTTTCACTTTCTAAATAGATGCTAAAATCATAAGAGAAAGATCAACCTTTAACTCTATGAGTTGTTTGTTTTGGAAAGTAGGTTCAACTCATCACATCCCATCTTGTACTTTTAACTCATTTCAACCACTCATTTTAAATTTTAATTCATTTCAACTATTCATTTTATTACTATTCATAATTCATCTCATCTCATCTCTTTATCTCTGAATCCAAGCAACTCATATATCATTTAAGTACCAATTCTTTTTAAACAAAGTTATAAAAACAAAAACAGACAAAACTTCAACTGTACGTCATCAGCAGCACTTCAAAACGACGGTGTATGAGAACTACATTTATTTTGGGATGAATATCCGTTTGGATTTGAATTTTGAGACGAGATAAAATGAGATAAATTGAGTTAAATTTATTTTTTAATTTTATTATTATTTTAAAATTAAAAAAAATTAACTTCAAAATTAAAAAAATATATTAAAAATTAAAAATTTTATATTAAAATATATATTTTATATAAAAATATAATAATATGAGATCGTCTCACCTTCAGACCAGGCGGCTGCAAATTACTTTCTTTTTCCCCCTCGGGTACCATGATCAACTTGCAGTTGTTGAATACTTACATTTCAAATCCCAACTTTTTATAATTTCATTTCATTATTATATTTTTTTATTTTTTTATACAAAACATAAATTCTTATACACTTTTTTCAAATTCCAACACATATTTTTTAAATCTCAAAATAATAATAATATTAAAAAATAAACTAAACTCATCTCAACTCATCTCATCTCCAAATCCAAGTGGGGCCAAATACTTCAATGATAAAAATATTACATAAAAGTGAACAATAAATTGAGATATGATTTAGAATATGAGTTGAGATTAAATAAATTGAAATAAATTTTAAAAGTTATATAAAATATTATTAAGATAATATTTTTTAATATTATTATTATTTTAAAATTTAATAAAATAAAATTATTTATTATATTACGTATAAAAATTTTAAAAATTTATAATTTAGAAATGAGATAAAAATTTAAAAATTTTCAATTTTCAATTCAATTCATAAAATGTGATTTTATAATTTTAGGTTTGGTTTGAATTTATAACTCATCTTATCTTAATTTGATTTATTTCTATTTTATTATTATATTTTTTTAATTTTTTATATAAAATACAAATTTTTTAAATTTCAATACATTTTTTTATAATTTTAATTTAATTTTTTTAAATTTTATAATAATAATAATATTAAAAAATAAATTAAATCTATATCAATTTACCTCATCTTTTTAAATTTAAACGGAACCTTAATTTAGATGAAAATAAAGAAGACAGAGGACAGAATACAGATGACAAATGGGGTTGGCGGGGGCTTTGTCTTGTCGAGCGGCCCCACAGCACTAACAACTTCCCTTTGGGTTGGGCCTTTTTTTTTTTAGTACCAGCAGGCTGCAGCCGATAACTTCACTACTGTTATTTTCAATTACCTCGTTTATTTATGAGTACTATGCATTATAATTATTATTATGATAATAATAGCGATAATAATTGAGGCATGCTTCTTTTTCCCGCAACGCAATCCTTTTTATTTTTTATTTTTTATTTATTTTTGAATTTCCCGCCGAAAGCCCGAGTGGATTGAGACCCATCTCGAGTCAACTCAACCGTCGCTTTCAAATAATATGTCCGTTTTTTCCTTAGCGTTTTTGTATTTTTTTGGGAAACGAAAAAGTAAAAACCTGCGATTTTTTTATTTTTTTTTTTGAATTTTATAAACTTGTGATTACTTTGAGTCTTTGACTAAACATTATACAACCTTATTTAAAAGCAATGCTAAAGATAAATTCTATTGGGTAGTGAATAGTGACGCCTCTTTAATTTGTCCGTTTAGCATGCTCTTGGGTTTTTTTATTTAAAATTCATTTTAATTTCTCTTAATTTATAATCCTTTCATTATTATATTTTTATAATTTTTATACCAAATATAAATTTTTATACACATTTTTTCAAATCTCAATACACTTTTTTCACATTCTAATACATATTTTTCAAATCTCAAAATAATAATAATATTAAAAATTAAATTAAATTCATCTCAGTTTATCTCATCTCTAAATCCAAACAGAACCTAAAATGTAATTTATATTTTTCTTGTTTTATATTTTTTTTTTATTTCAAATATTTTTTAAATGTATTTAGATATTTTGAAAAAATATAAAAAAAATCTTAATACACGCATACTCACTGTCTTAATCATAAAGCAAAAAAATTAAATATATATATATATATAAACAGTCAAAATAATGAGGCAACATAGTATTGTTTCTCAATTCCTTTTATTATTTTCACATATTATATATCACTTTATTTTTTAGCTTAAGAAGAATAAACTAAAAAATAAAAAGAATCATAAAGTTATGACTCCCCATATATGAATGTAGAGCCACTTTATTTTAAAAGAGTAGTGCGACTTACGACTTACAGTTATAGAATGCACAAATAACATATAATCATTTTTAAAAAATGTGAGGATTATTGTTAAAAAAATAATTTTTTTTTCATATAGGATTTATATGTACTTACTTTTTTATAAAAATATGTGACGCTTGCTTATTTTTGAATTACAAATATCATTTCTTATTTTAAAATCAAGGATATATTGGTAATATTATTTTATAAAAGTGATATTATTCTACAAAAAGGAAAATGCTAGTAGGGTCCCTCAAAGTTACTACTCGATTATTTTAAATTTTTTACTCAATCATACGGAAATAAATATTAGTAAAGTTATGTATTTTTTTTATTTTCTAATGATTAAAGATGTTAAAAAACTGTTGAAAAAGATAAAAGGACAAAAAATACAAAATTTAAATATGCTAGTGCTACGCCCAGCAGTAACCGCTATGTACCCGCTCGCAGTATTTTGTAACATATGTTGTAAAATATATTATAAAATATATTGTATATATCATTATTTAAAAAAAAAAAAGAAAACGATATATTACACAATGCACAAGAGTTTTGGTTTGAGAAAATTTAAAGAATATTTAGAAAAGTTTTTCATCTTATTTATCATATTTTATTTTCTTTCTAGCATGATTTAAATATAAGCACTTCAACCTAATAATTACAACTAAGACTGTTCATCTAGATCGAATATTTTTTCGATCTGGTCTAGAAATCGGATGTTCAGAATCTGGTTCCGAAATCCAACCTAAATTAATTCAAATTCGGAATCCTCATTTTAATAATCTAGATCAATATGATCCGGATCCGGTTATATAATCCGGAACCCGGTTTATATATTAATAAAGGCTTAATCTTTTACAATCTTACTCTCTCTCTCCTTGCATCCGTCTCTACCCCCTCTCTCTTTCTCTCACGCAAGCGAAACGAGATCCTAGCAGCCGTCAAATGATCATGCTCAACAACCGCGAGGGACTCGATCTATCGCTGTCACCGATCTCCTTTGTAGAATTGCCGTCACCGTCTCCAAAGCACAAAACCGCAGTGTTTCTCGTCAAAAACCTTTAAATAAGACTCTCTCCCGATCTGTGAATAATAGTTTTATATTTGAGTAGATTTAGTGATTTGGTAAACTGGGTCTTTTTTGACTTCGATTAATGTGATAGATCTAGAATAACTAGATCTCTCTTGGGAGTAGGCGATGGAACTAGGTTTTTTTCTCACATTGATCGTCATTGTTATTGGATTTAAATGCAAATGAGGCCGAAGTCAAAAAGGAAGACGAGAGGATCCTGTATATAGAGACGCAGCCCGCAATGTCGAAGAAAATGAAGAGGTGAAGATGATGATACGGGCTTTTGATTTATTTGTGTTTGTACTATGAATAATAATATTGGTTTTCATTATTAAAAATAAAAAGTGGTTTCAATCCGGTTTCCGTATTCTGGGTGCTAGTAAACCCGAATTAATCCGGTTCCCTGTTCGGATCTTGATCCGGATATAATTGGGCTGGACACCAATTCGGATTTAGACCCTGAGATCCGGGCTGGGTATATCCACATTTTTGGTCTACTAACCGGATGAACAACCTTAATTACAACCAATGGTAGAACCACTTGAGGCCCTCTCTCCCCTGGCGAAATCATAAAATAATCCCTACATTTTATACCTGATTTTATAAATAGAGAAAATGACATTCCCAAAATATTAATAATTTTCATATACTCTCTAAATTTTTAAACTTTTTAACATACTTAAAAATGTCTCTCTCCAATTTTTTTTATAGTTCCAAAATTTTATTTAATTTTTATATATTACCTATTTTTAAGGACGTGACTTCTCAAAAATTAAAATTAAAATTAAGTTTATAAAAAATAATAAACTTATTAATTTGAGTCCAAAATTTTTTAATTATATAATGTTGTATTTCTTAATATGGAATCCACAATATAAATACCAGAAACACCATTTAAGGTTGATGATCTATATGATTTTATGATTTTATAGATTTACATAAGAGAAATGATGTTTGCAGTCTTAGGATCAAGTGCAAGCTCTACCAATTCTATTTGAAAAAATTAAATAAATTTAGGACACACATGAAAATGAATCTTTTTTTAATTGTGGACCTTATTATTATTTTTTAAAAATGAAATATATAGAATTTGCATACCTTAAGACTATATTTAGTATTACTCTTTATATAATATGTTATACAATAAAAAAGTTGGCCTCCTCAACATAACTGTTGATTTCGCCACTAATTACAACTACCATAAACTAATCATTACAATTTTTAAATAAAAAATACTCAATTTTTTATTCAAAATTGTCTTTCTTATTTTTCAAAATCCAATAAATAATTAATTCAAACCATCTCATTATCATTCACAATTATCTTATTACTATTAAGAAAATTTTCTTCCTCATATCATTCTTCAAATATTCCGTAATTAGAATTGGTAAGAAATTAAGGTCTGATTTGTTTATTGAGATGACATTAAAATTTCAAAACATATTTCAAACTCATCATTATACTTTTTTATATCTTTATATAAAATATAACAAAAAATTTAATTTTTTCAAAATTCAAAACACAATTTTCAAATTCTAAAACAAAATTAATATTAAAAAAATATATTTCAACAATATTTTATTCTTTTTTTTTTTACTTTTAATTTATCTTATCTCTAAAAATAAATCAGGCTTAAGAATGCATAAATTTGATTCAACATTATACTCTGTATTAAGGTGGTTTGAATTGTTGGCCAAGTTTTATGTTTTGTATTTGGGACATTCGGAGTGGCTACGTGGTACCTGTAGTTATTGATTGTTACCATTGTGGGAACTAACTAGTTTTGTAATTTTGTAACGTATCACAACTGGTTTCCTCAATTTTGGGTGGGGGGTGATGTCCTGTTTTATTACGACCACCTACCTCTCTGAGTAGTGTTTGGAAATTGGACTATATCTTGAGCATCTCTGAAAATCCTTCATGGGTTCTGTATAATTTTAAGGGGACCCCACAGATCAAAAAGATCACGAGCCCTCCGTGCTAAATCCGGTGCCAAAAGAAGGCAAGTGATGCCTCACACCATACCCCCTCTGTCGTTGTCTTTGAAATCTGAGAAACGTACGTAATTTCAAGTATGATGTGTAGGTCCTACATTCACATGCATGGGACAAAAATTGAACAGGATTGGAGTCAAAGATTGGTTTGAATCTGATAACAAGAAGAATAAGTACCGGTTTGGTTTTCTAGAAAAAATCTTAAATTTATTATTATATTTTTAAATTTTTATATAAAATATAAATTTTAATATAAATTTTTTTAATTTTAATATATTTCTTAAAATTTTAATTCAATTTTTTTAAATTTTAAAATAATAATAATATTAAAAAATAAATTAAACTATCTCAATTAATTTTATCTCCTAATCCAAATCAGTCTTAAATGTGAAGATTACCTTTGGCAATCAACTGGGTCACATGGGCAACAGGGAACGCACGTGTGGGCCACTACTCGGCGTTTGTTGGCTGTTTAAGAAAACTTTGGGCAACATGCATGCTCAGTTGCTCTAGTAACACCCACCCACCGAAAGAGAAAATGGAAAATGCTATTTGTTTTTATTTGGAATTCTGATTTAGGATATTAATTTGTATTTTATTTTACACAATTTTAAATAAATAATTTTAAATAATGTTATGACTTTTTTGTATTTTTATAAAATATTTTAAGATGTTAAAAAATCATGAATTTTTTACATGAATTTTTTAATATTTTAGAATATTTTTTAAAACGAAAAAAAAGTATAATATTATTAAAAGAACTTACTTAATTATAAAATTAAAAAAAAAAATCCAAATCAAGATCCCAAATCGGAACGTGTAGTACGGCCCAATAGGCAGACACCGGTCAATTGAACAATTTGTAGGCCTTAAGCGACTAAAGATGAACAGTTAAATCAATTCAATCATTTTTTAATAAAATAAAATCACAAATTTATTAAAAAATAGTTCTTTAATTATTAAATCGAAAAAAAATACCATCAGAACAACTCCTCAAAAGTACGTCGACCTTAGCTTTTTATTTATTTATAAACAGTACTCTCACATCAACCTAATTTATTGATTTGGGCCCCAGAAATTTGGCAGATCCAATGTCATGGTGGATTATCAACGACAACATTAAACGCGCGCCCTGCTTTTTCTACTTTGTGATGACAAAGCTCTCTAGTAGATACTAATGTTCAAACGCCGACCCAATTAATTAGTGTTGCTCTCTCTCGCAAGCCAAGATTTCGTACCATTAAAAACATTGTGCGGTCTATTGCTGTGCTGCAAAAATGTGAGTTTTCCTGAATAAATCTTGACGACCCTGTTGAATCTCAGACTTGCAGATCCCAAAATCTGTGTCCAGCTCATGGTCCTGTATTTACAGCTACAACACTCATCTTTCATATGAATAATAAATAATAATTATTTTTGTTTATAAATAATAATAAATTATTATGATAGTATGATAAATATGTTGAATAATATAAAATTAATCAAATGAAAAAATAAGATAAAAATCACATACAAAGATTTATGTGGGTCGACAGTTTGTCATCTTGCTGCTATATATATATATATCAAATAAGAGTCACATATTTCAACATGAATTGAGATGGTGGAGTGATTTTCATGAGATCCACCTAAGATGAATCTAAATATGTTTTGATGTTAATATGAATTTATATATATTTATGAAAAATTGAAAAATATTATAGACCCTACATGTAGAAAAGTATTGAAATGAAAAAGATTGTAGATTTAATGTGTAAAGAGATTTTAAGTTGAAATGAATTTAATAATTTAATATGAATATTTCTATGTTAGACTTAGTTTAAAATTATACTAAATTTAACAACCCAAGACAGATAAAGTACTAATCAATAGAGCATGATGATGCTTATTCTCTCTCCATACAGACAATTTCCGGTGAGCCCATTCATTTTTCCGTTCGTTCCTAGGCGGGAGTGAGTTGGAGCTTTGGCTCCGATCACTATCTCTCCTATCGTTTACTCTTTTCTGACCTTTTTTTGTTATTTTTTGTCGGGTTTTTAGTTTGTTAGAGAAGTCGAACCTCTTTTTGCTCGTCTATTGCTAGCCGGCCTTTCTTGACCAACATGCATCGTCCCATTAGCTTTTACTAGTGCTGATCTTCAAGTATGGGGGGCGACTTTGATGTTCCGATGGGCGAGTGGTCTTCACGCGCGACCTTGATCGAGCGCGTGGTCCACTCACAAAGGCTTATTGGAGCTTGTTTGGTGGCTACGTGCGTCGTAGGAATCCTCAGCGGCCCTCAATCTGTCAGATCAAGCCTTGGGCATTTTTGTTCTAGTGGTGCGTGGTTCATAAGCTCCACCTCTGCGGCAGTTGGTCTTTTGTCGACGACCAATGTTTGTGGTGGTTCCTTCTATTTCTCGATTATTTTCTGTTTTGTTGGTTTTGGTTGGTTTTTTTGTGTGTATGTTTTGTGTTATATTTGGTGTATAGTTCATTTGTTTTTGTTTGTAGAGATCTGTTAGATTTAGGAGGAATGATGGTCGGTATCGAAGGGCTGGGTTGAGAAGGGGTTTCCTTCAAAAAAGTCGTTGTTTGGGCTATGATTTTTGACTTTGTTTTAGCTGAATGTAGCAGCGCAAGTTTCGTGGTTTGGGACCTCCTAGCCACGGTTCTCTGTCGGTTTCTATTCACCACCTACTTGAGCGCGGTCCTCTTTAGGTTGTTGAGTTTGGTGGTTTAGTTTGTGTATTTTGGTGGTTTAGTTTGGTAGTTTAGTTTGTTGCATTTGTGTAGTTAGGCTGTCACTCTGCTGTGGACAGAATTAGGCTATCTTTTAGATAATATTATTTAAAATGTTGTAGTTAGGGTTAGACCATATCAATCACTGTTAATTGTACTGGAGAGCTACAAATCGGAATTTAGTTATTTTGTAATACATATTTAAAGATCATTTGTAATGCTCTTATCTATGAATGAAATATGTTCATTATCAAAAAAATAAAAAAAATCACTAGAGCACGGAATCATGGACTGTGTATGTAGGGAACCCTAGATGAAACCATGCTGAGGGATAAGGGAAAGAAAAGGGCCCTCGTGGGCTGAAATGGTTGTGGGCCGAGAAGAAGACCTTAAAAAATTTAGCCTGGGCGGGATCCAGGAGTTGCTCCAGAACCACTCAAAGTTAGCTAACGAGGTTCGCTGCAATCGGTATATAAATATACCAAATAGATATTCATGCAGCTGCGTACCCGCAGGTTTTCTTTCAAATGGTCAAAAAACCAGTTCGCGTCAATAACTGACAACAAATTCATGGACAAATTATGACGATTGAAGAGGGTCGAAAACATAAACTACAAGCTACCAATCGGTAATTAAACTGCTGAGAAAGGAACCAAAAAAAAAAAAAAAATGTGGTCATTCAACCAAGTCGTTGGTTCATAATTATTAAATTCATAATTGACATTTAATTTCAGTAAATGGACTTGCATCGTTTGTTTGGTGGTGATTCATGCAAATTTATTGTTTAGAGAACTAGTAGTCCGTTCACCTTTGACCAGGTTTGTACAACTCCATCACTTCTGGGATGGGTTTTATGGTGATCGGTGCTACTGTCTCTTTCAGTGCCAAAAATATTTCGGTTTTTACCATTCCAGATCCAATCATCCAAATAACAGAAGGCCCCGGTAGATTCATAGGATACAACAATGATTTTTTTTTTCGATGTAAAATTTATACAACAAACGTGGGGGATTTATATTTAAAATAAAAAAAGAATTGAGATAATTATAATTACAAAAAAAAAAAGATTCTACCATATTAAGTAATATTCTTGATTCTCACAAATAATAATAATTTTTTTAATACCTACTTGTTTTTTTGTTAATATAAAATATATAATCCTAATAATTGGTACACAAATTTTGACTCGAGATATTTTCTCTTATGGTTTTAATTCAAAAGGCTTAACTGCAGCCCTTCTTCCTTAATTACTTTTTACAGATATGGCTATCACGTTGGCATAGTCTAGCCTCTGCGTAATGGAGTTTAGAGCGAAATGTAAGCCTGTTTCAGAAGGTGGTGTTGGCTTGCATAGCTTGGTGGAGGTCCAACGATCTCTTTATATGAATTTGCCTGAAAATTGTTGAATGATCTCTCTCTATGGTCCTCTGTTTTTAAAGCTAAATATGTTAAAAGCCGTCATATTTCTTTGATTGAACAAAAGGAGACTAGATTTTGGAAGAGTGTTATGAAGGAGGTGCCACATGTTTTGAACCTCTGTTTTTGGCGTATCCAAGATAGCCATGTCTCTTTTTGGAGAGATAATTGGCTTCCTCCAGGTCCAATTAGTGAGACGCATCATATGGGGGATAGACCCAATTCATGAATGTAGACTTGATTTAATTACTCGGCTAGTGGGTGTGGATAAGATGCAGGAAATTGTTGATGCCTTGGGTGAACAAAAAAATGGTAATGATATACTTATCTGGAAACCAGCAGAAGATGGTAAATTTTCTTCCAAAAGTGCTTGGGATTGTATTCGCATTAAGGCTCCTAAGATGAGATGGTTGGAATGGATATGACATAATGTTTTACCCAAAAAAATTTCATTCATCATGTGGAAAGCAATCTAGTTCTGCCTACCAGTGAATGATCATATACGTCGTGTAGGTATTCCGATAGTCTCCAGATGCCAGTGTTGTGCCTCAGGCTCGTATGAAGATCAGAATCATATTTTGGCTACTGGCAACTTGGTAGAGGAAATTTGGAAAAGAATTTCAACTCATCTTAGTATACCTTATAATCAAGGTAGAACTTGGAAAGAAAGGGTAGATGTATGGTTTTGACTAGCTAGGAACTCTTCGCCTAAAGGTATTTTGATTGGCCTGATTCCTTCTATTGCGTCTTGGAAATTATAGTTGTGGAGATGTGATGCTAGAATGGATGGTAAAGTTGTTCCTTTAGAAGCTCTTTGGCGTAACATTAAATTCTGGATTTCTTGGGTGGGTTTGAAATTAAAAGAGGCGTCAAAGTTCCGTTTGGCGGATGAAGGTACTTTGAATGCACTCAATATTCGGGTAAAGCCGCGATGCCACAAGAAGATGCAGATCATTGGAATAGACCTCGGGAGGATGGTCTTAAATTAAATATTGATAGAAGCTCTATTGGAAATCCTGGGAGATGTGGAGCTGGTGGTATCATATGCTACCCTAATGGAGACTTGAAGATGGCTTTTGCGGCTTCCCTAGATAATGGTACTAATAATTTTGTCGAACTTTCCTCTTTGGTAATTGGAATTCGCCATTGTTATCAAGCTGATATTCAAAAATTGGAAATAGAAATGGATTCTTTAATTGTGGTAAAGTGGATTTCTGATAGATCATTGTGGGCTTTGGTATTTCTATGATTTTTTGGAGGAAATACGGAGTTACTTAAAAAGAATGGAATTCATGTTTCGTCATGTTTATAGATAATGCAATGTGGCAACTGATTTTCGTGCCCGTTTTGGTGCGGCAGGGACTAATAAAATATGACATCATTATAGAGACATCCCTCAAAAGTTAAAAGGTATTTTAAAAATTGATAAAGCTGGTCTTCCCTCAATAAGATGCTAAGTCTTGTCTTTAAGTTTGTTTAGATTTGTTCTACTTTGATTAAGCTTGTTTAAAGGTTTCTATTTTTTGGTTATTGGTTTTAGGTTTTTGGCCTTAGGTTATGGTTTTTTTGCGTTAGGGTTTTGGTTTTTTTATAAATTTTTAGGCGTTTAATTTGTAATCACGGTATTCCTCTGCCACAAGTGAGGGCTTATCAATAAACTTGGGACGGGGTCACAAGACGAGTGACTACCGACTCTTTGAAAAAAAAAAAAAGTTAAACGAAAAAATCCAAAAAGACCCAAAGGCGCTAATGTAGACCTCGATTTAAAAACTAATGCTATAAATCACGTTCTAATTCTATCTTCATTACATTATATAAAATTTGGCACTTTGGAATCATTCTTTATTTTTCTTAAAAAACAAACTCAATAGTCAAAAGTTGATGAACAATGACATCTCATCGTAGTGAGATGAAAGTGAAAAAAAAAAAAATTGTCTTAAAGTGGTCCGATTTATATAAGGATAAAAATAGTAGGCTAGACTTATACCAAAGATTCTATGACCTGATTGATATAATTCACAACTTTTAAAATAAAGATTTGAAGTTCGAAATCCTGCTTCAAATATATAAAAAGATAAAAAGAGTAGAAGGCTAGACCTTGAAATAATGGTCCAATTTGCAGTGAACGAGACGAACTTGACTTGAAAAATAATTGAACATTAAACCGTTTATATGTTCAAATAATGGTAGTAGTTGTGTAGTTGAAGCACCCAAAGCCCAAGGGACGTCTGCATATAATGGCATCATTAATTAGAGACCGGCCAGCACATGCACTGTGAGTGATGCACATTATATATGGCTGATTTGCATGCACTTACAGAAGGAAGGGTACGGTACGCCATCCAACTTCGTCCGTACCAAGTCTGGCATTAAATTGAATTGCAAAGGAGGGATAATACATAAGACTTACAAAGAGTGTAAAATAAAAATATGGGACTTTATGAAAAGTAAGCGGCAAGCATGCACGTATCAAATGTCGAGGACAGCCTGCTTTCTTTGCTTTATCGAACGGGTATCACCAAAGACATATGCTTTAGATAGTTTTTATGCTGGATTTCACTTTTCGTTAAAATTATTGGGTCAAAAGTCAATGATTTCAGCTTGCTGTAACAAAAAGGTTCAAAATAAGTTTTTAGAGTGGAGGAAGGTCCTTTTCGCGGATAACGGAACGATTGCTCCAGCCATACGGTTCTTAACTGCCCTCTCTCCATAACATTTTAAACAAACATCTCATATTTACAAGGATGAAGAATGTCCTATTGCAATCATGGTTCAGGCTAGCCCACCTCACAGTCCCCTCGAGATTTTCTTCTACTCTTCTCTCTCAACTGCCACTGTAAACATGCTTGTAGGCGTTTAGCAGTTTGTTGACACCGCGAAAACTTTCATGTTGGAAGGAGTCCGGATGGAATCTTTGATAAAGAAGAGTGAGAATTTTCCAAAGAAAAAGGATGGGTCTAAATCGTTTTCTGGTAAAGGTGTTCGAGCTGAGTCGCACACTGATTTGAGCTCCGAGTCCAGGGAGAGCGGCAGTTCTTCAAGATCAAGCTGCGAGACCTCGAGTGAGGAAGTGAAAGCAAAAGTGTTTTCTTCCCCGCCTCCATTGGGCTGGCCTATTGGCAATGCTCAAGTAAGCAAATGTTCGGTTTCTGATGTGGGCCAAGCTGAACAAAAACAACCCAATGTAGACGATTCGAAATTGGAGAAAATGGGTTCCCAAAATTCAGGTTTGTTATGTTTGGTTTCTAAGAAAATTTTTAGAAGACAATAATTTCAAACTTTGAATGTTACTGCTCTTTCGTTTTTTAAGACCTCTGGAAGCGAAAGTATCTTTTATATCTTTTTCTTCTTTCCTGTTTTATTCAAGAGCCAAATAGACTCTGAGGGTTGGGCATGATTACCCATCGCTTCTCATTATCTGACCATCTCTTATAAATTATACTGAACAGAGATGAATATGATGAAAGAAAGGTTTTCGAAATTGTTGCTTGGTGAAGATATGTCAGGGTCTGGGAAAGGGGTCTACACCGCATTAGCTATCTCAAATTCCATTACCAATCTCTGTGGTATGCTCTCTATCTAAGGTTAATTTAAGTGTTTGGTGGGATTGTCCGATCTTGAGTTTTAGATTACTTCATCTGGCTCTGTTTCTAAAAATTATGTAGCTACCATTTTTGGGCAAATATGGAGATTGGAACCCTTGCCTACTGGGAAGAAATCAATGTGGCGAAGAGAGTTGAATTGGCTACTTTGCGTCAGTGATCACATTGTCGAGTTGATACCCACTTGGCAAACATTTCCTGATGGTAGTAGGCTTGAGGTATTACAATGACTGAGTTGTTATTTAGATGTTGAAATTAGTCTGTAAAATTCTGTTTGGTTGCTGGGAAAGAACATAACAAATGTTTGAATCTTAAAATTTTGATAGTCGTTTGGGGTTACCCATATTTAGCATGGCTAACCATACTAACGGCTGGGATACCAATCGTCAATAGCATGATTGAAAATGATATGGGAAGGCTAAATATGGGAGTGTTAATTCATTTTTCTTGTTTGCTTCTTGTAAATCCTGCAGGTTATGACTTGCAGGCCGAGATCAGATATTTTCATCAATCTCCCAGCCCTACGTAAACTAGACAACATGCTTCTTGTAATGTTCAGTTTTTTCTTGTTTGATAGTATACTATTTTCTGTATTGTAACCACTCTTAATTTGTTAGGCAACTTCTTTTATTACAGGAAATATTAGATAGCTTTGTCAATACAGAGTTTTGGTATGTTGATCAAGGTATTGTAGCCCCAGATGCAGATGGGTCTGCCTCCTTTCGCAAAACAACTCTGAGGCAGGAGGAGAAGTGGTGGCTGCCTGTACCCCGACTAGCTACTGGCGGCCTCAGTGAAAAGTCAAGAAAACTGTTGCATCACACACGTGAATGTGCAAATCAAATATTAAAAGCTGCAATGGCCATAAACAGCATAGCTTTAGCTGAAATGGAAGTTCCTGAGTCATACTTGGAAGCTCTTCCTAAGGTATGAAGATCCAGTATCGGAGATACAGAGGATGTGATAAAATGTATATAATTGGTATCTGAATTGCAATTTATTGATCTCATGTTTTGAATCCTTCCATACAAGACGCACATAATGTACATGGGTGTATGTGGGTGTATTTGTAAGCATGTGTTAGATCCCTTGATATATTCTCTGATTCATGATGTTTCTTCAGCTCTTTAAATGGTCACCATTCAAACATCACTGATATGGAACTTTTGTTAATTTGCTTCAGAATGGGAGAGCCTGTCTAGGGGATGTTATTTACAGTTACATCAAATCGGATCAATTCTCTGCAGAGTGTCTGCTGGATTGCCTCGACTTAGCCTCGGAACATGTTGCTCTAGAGATTGCCAATCGTGTGGAAGCCTCCATACATGTATGGCGTCGAAGATCTGACGCTAGACTTCCATCTAATTCTAACCGTTCCATTGGGAAGTTCTCATGGGAAATGGTCAAGGACATGATGATTGATGGGGATAAGAGGGAGCTGCTGGCTGAAAAGGCTGAGAGCCTCCTGCTTTGCTTGAAGCAGCGGTTCCCGGGTCTGACTCAATCTTCTCTTGATACAAGCAAGATCCAATGCAATAAGGTTGAAATTATATCCTCTCCGATCAACTCGTCCCACATTTTCCCTTCCATTTCTTGAAAAATAAAAAAATAAACTTAATTTTGCAAACTTTCAGGATGTTGGAAAATCCATTCTTGAAAGCTATTCAAGAGTTTTGGAGAGCTTGGCATTCAACATTGTGGCGCGTATTGACGATTTACTATATGTCGATGACTTGACAAAACATTCCGATAGGCTGTCATCAGCTCCCACAGTGAGTTTGATTGCTCACAAGAAAGTCTCTATTTCATACTCAGTGCCTGACTCGAGCACTCCATACAAAACTTTTCCCACTCCTTTTCTCATCAACCACCATGGCAAGCCTCTCCGCCGTGGATTTGGTGTGAGAAGAGTCTTGACGAATTATCTTGGTGTTGAGACGAAGGCGAGGATCTGTGGCAATCCAATTGCCGGATTAGCTTCAACGCCAGAGCTAAGTGACAACGAAAGTTTGGAATATAAAAAAGAATCAACAGCCCACCGAAATGGGATCAAATTGCGTCATGATCGCTGAGATTCTGTCTGTTGATGTATATTCCCTCGAGAGGATTTTTAGGGAAGAAGCGGGGGACAATGTGATTGAACCTGAACATAGAAAAACTTATGGTCTGATAAAAAACTTATGAGTTGGGAAATCAATGTATTGGTCTAATATTTGCTTTGAACTTGAATATCGACAGATTCAAATTATTCAATAAAAACAGAAACATGATTGGGGCATTCCGAGAATTGAACTCGGGACCTCTCGCACCCTAAGCGAGAATCATACCACTAGACCAAATGCCCTTCGGTCACAATTGCAGACAGTTATACACTTATGACAGATCTCAATTAAGATTAACGGTAGCCACCAAGCCACTTGACAAGACCATTATACTTATCTAGATTTAGTAAGACTTAAATAAAATAAGATTATGGTATAAATGAAGATAAGTTTATTATAGGGAATTTAGATTCTTGACACTGAATTTAGAGATGTTTGGGACAAGAGTGATAGGCTAGAAATGGATGCTTGCATTGTGGCATGGAGCAGAAATCAGCTTCTTTTAGTTGCCTATATATTTTAAACTTTTGATAAGCAAAATCAGGCTTAATTAAAACATACCTGACTTCATAAATAGTTTTATTTTAGAGATTGGTGGCATTTGGGAAATGAAAGCAACACCTGATGAAAGAATTGGACGGGTGTATGCTCATTATATGCTCTCCATAATTTTTTATTTTTTTTATTTAAAGGAAAAATCATTTTTGATAAGGCAATTAAGGCCTGAGGCTCTTGTTACAACGTAGTACGTCGGCTTTATAATTAGGTGACAAATAAGAGTCAAATAATTAAAGTAACGGTAATAATTAATTATGATTCCAGGACAAGTCAACAAAGTCGTTGTAGTGACAAATATTCCTGCTTGTCACCTGTTTGACCCGGGTTCGATCCCCGACAATAGTAATTTTGAATGATATATTTTGATAAATACAACGTTTCAAATTTATTTTTTTCAATTTTAAATTTTTTTATTTTTTTCTTAGTTTATAGATAGTTTATAGATATTATGTAGCACATAACATATACTAAATATTATAAATTATCAATTGATGTTTGTCCGCCGTTTGTCGTATTTGTCCCTAGTGTTTTTATTGTGCATTTGAAATCACCCACCCGTTGAGCTCGTTGTTGTGGGTCCCTCCATGTGAGGAGGAAGCCAATTCATACTCAACTTAACATATACATATATATGTTTTTCGGTCAAAATAAGTGTGCATAGCAGACAGAGAGCGGACAGAGAGACGTAGAGAGCAAAAAGAAGAGAAAAGCAAAACGGGGAGAGAAAGAAACTCTCGTCTAGTTTCAATCGAAAGCTCCGATCTAAGTCATCTGTGGTTCGATTGAGCTGAGATTTTGCAGGAACGTTCACAACTCAAGGTTCTACAATCTGAACGGTGGAGATCAGATTTTGAGTAGTATTTTTGGTGTTCGAGTTCGTAAACAGTACTGCATCTTGGTGCTCGAGATTGTAAACAGTAACACTTCTTTGAAAGCTCCGATCAAAGTCTTCTGTGGTCCGATTGAGCTGAAATTTTGTAGGAACGTTCACAACTCAAGGCTCTACAATATGAACGGTGGAGATCAGATTTTGAGCAGTATTTCTGGTGCTCGAGTTCGTGAACAGTAATCATTTTGGTGAGCTCTTTCCTAATCACATTGTTTGGTTGCAAAGAAAGTGTTTTTCTTGAAATCATTGTTGATTGTATGCCTCTAGTATTATCTAGAGAGAATATTTGTGTACTCAAACATTGTTGATAGTGGAAGTTTTAACTGGACTAGGTCCCGTGGTTTTTCCCTTTGCATTGAAGGGTTTTCCACGTAAAAAATTGGTTTTCTGTGTGTGTGATTTTTCCTTGTATTGTTATCTACTCAATTACTTCCTAATAGGTTCACACAAAGTGGGAGATAATTTTTCCGCTGTTTAGATTTATCTCCCAACAAAGTGGTATCAGAGCGGGGTTATAACCGTTTAATACTTTGTGTTGAATAATGGAAGCTAATTTGAGTAGAATGGTTACTTTGAATGGTTCAAATTATCATATTTGGAAGGGAAAAATGGAAGACCTTTTATTTGTGAAGCAATTTCATTTACCGGTGTTTGCTTCTGAGAAGCCGGAAAATAAATCTGATGAAGAATGGACTTTGCAACATCGACAAGTCTGTGGATACATCAGGCAGTGGGTAGATGATAATGTCTTGAATCATATTAGTGGAGAGACACATGCACGTACACTCTGGAATAAACTTGAACAGTTATATGCTCGTAAGACCGGAAATAATAAAATATATTTGATCAAGCATTTGATGACTCTGAGATACCAAGATGGAACCCCGTTGACAGATCACTTGAATACATTCCAAGGAATAATTAATCAGTTGGCTGGAATGGGTATCAAGTTTGATGATGAAGTACAGGGATTGTGTTTGCTTGGTACATTGCCGGACTCTTGGGAGACATTTAGAATGTCATTATCTAACTCAGCCCCGGATGGTGTAATCAGTATGGATCTGGCGAAAAGCAGTGTTTTGAATGAAGAGATGAGAAGAAAATCACAGGGCTCTTCTTCGCAGTCAGATGTCTTGGTTACAGAAAAGAGAGGGAGGAGTAAAAGCAGAGGTCCGAAGAACAGAGATAAGGGCAGAAGCAAGTCAAACAAGTTTGCTAATGTTGAGTGCTACCATTGTGGCATGAAAGGGCATATAAAGAAATATTGCAGAAAGTTGAAGAGAGAATACAAAGAAAAAGGGAATGAGAAGAAGAACGACGATGAAAAGAAAGATGATCAAGTTGCTACCACTACTACTGGAGACTTCTTCATTGTTTATGATGATAATGATACTGTAAACATCACTTCTCATGAAACTAGCTGGGTGATTGATAGTGGTGCTTCCATCCATGCTACACCTCGAAAGGATTTCTTCACAAACTATGTGCCCAGTAACTTTGGCACAGTAAAGATGGGCAATGGTGGTTTGGCTAAAATTATTGGAAGTGGAGATGTATGCTTGGAAACGAATAACGGTACGGTTCTTGTTCTTAGAGATGTAAAGCATATTCCTGACATCCATTTGAATTTGATTTCTACAAGTAAACTTGATGATGAAGGGTATTGCAACACCTTTTATAATGGGCAGTGGAAGCTTACAAAGGGTGCTATGGTTATTGCTCGAGGAAATAGGGTATCAACCTTGTACATGCTACAAGCAAGGCTCTCCAGTAACATTGTTAATGTTATGAAGAATGAGGATACAGTACAATTGTGGCATAAGAGACTTGTCCACATGAGTGAGAAAGGCCTGACAATATTGGCTAAAAAGAACCTTCTATCTGGGATGAAGAGTGCGCCTTTGAAAAAGTGTACTCACTGTTTAGAAGGGAAGCAGAACAGAGTTTCCTTCAAAAGTTCTCCTTCTTCAAGAAAGTCAGGAATACTTGATCTTGTGCATTCAGATGTTTGTGGCCCTATGAAGACAAGAACACTTGGCGGCTCTTCGTATTTTGTGACTTTTATAGATGATCATTCAAGAAAGTCATGGGTTTATCCCCTGAAAATAAAAGATCAAGTATTGGAAATGTTTAAACAATTTCAGGCCTTGGTTGAGAGACAGACTGGAAAGAAACTGAAGTGCATCCGAACTGATAATGGAGGAGAGTATTCAGGCCCATTTGATGACTATTGCAGACAGCAAGGTATTCGACATCAAAAGACACCTCAAAAAACTCCTCAGTTGAATGGTTTAGCTGAGAGGATGAATAGAACACTGATTGAGAGGGTGAGATGTTTGCTTTCACAAGCACAATTGCCTGGATCTTTTTGGGGAGAGGCTTTGAGTACTGCTGTACATGTTCTCAATCTCACACCATGTGTTCCTCTTCAGTTTGATGTACCAAACAGAATTTGGACTGGTAAGGATGTTACTTATGATCACTTACGTGTCTTTGGATGTAAAGCATTTGTGCATATTCCCAAAGATGAGAGATCTAAGCTCGATGTGAAGACCCGACAATGCATCTTTCTAGGTTATGGTTTGGATGAGTTTGGATACAAATTGTATGATCCAGTTGATAAGAAACTAGTGAGAAGCCGAGATGTTGTGTTTATTGAAGATCAAACCATACAAGATATTCAGAAAACAGACAAAGCAATGCTTCAGTCCAATGATAGTTCAGTTAACTTGGATCCAGTGCCATTAACTAACTTGCCAGCACAAGTTGAAGATGCTATCCAAGATTACCAACAGAGTCCTAGTGATGCAGATCCTTCATTTCAGAATGAGACCCTTGATCAGTTGCCAGAATCAGAGCTGCCATTAGATGTTCCACTCAGGAGGTCTATCAGAGACCGACATCCTTCCATTCGGTATCCTACAGATGAGTATGTGTTAATGACTGACGGGGGAGAGCCCGAATGTTATGCAGAAGCAATGGAAGATGAACATAAGGCAGAGTGGGTTGATGCCATGCAAGATGAGATGCAGTCATTACATGACAACCACACTTTTGAGTTGGTAAAGTTGCCTAAAGGCAAAAGAGCTTTGAAGAACAAGTGGGTTTATAGATTGAAGCAAGATGAACACACCTCCAAGCCACGATACAAAGCTAGACTTGTTGTTAAGGGATTCAGTCAACGAAAGGGTATCGACTTTGATGAGATCTTCTCTCCAGTTGTGAAAATGTCATCCATCCGTGTGGTTCTTGGCTTAGCAGCTAGCCTAGACTTAGAAATTGAACAGATGGATATGAAAACTGCCTTCCTACATGGTGATTTAGAGGAAGAGATTTATATGGAGCAGCCTGAGGGTTTCAGTGTGAATGGCAAAGAAGATTGTGTATGTTGGTTAAAGAAAAGCCTATATGGTTTAAAACAGGCACCCAGACAATGGTACAAGAAATTTGAGTCAGTTATGGAAGAGCAAGGTTACAAGAAGACCACCTCTGACCATTGCGTATTTGTGCAGAACTTTTGTGATGATGACTTCATAATATTATTGCTTTATGTTGATGATATGTTGATTGTTGGCAGGAATTCTTCAAGGATTGAAAATCTAAAGAAGGAATTGAGTCAGTCCTTTGCTATGAAGGACTTGGGGCCAGCAAAGCAAATTCTTGGTATTCGAATTTACCGAGATAGAAAAGAGAAGAAATTACGGATGTCACAGGAGCGATATATTGAGAAGGTGCTTGACAGATTCAATATGGATAAAGCTAAGACAGTTAGCTCTCCACTTGCTACTCATTTTAAGTTAAGCACAAAGCAAAGCCCTTCCACAAATAAAGAGAAGGAAGATATGGAAAGAGTCCCATATGCCTCAGCAGTGGGTAGTTTAATGTATGCAATGGTATGCACGAGGCCAGATATTGCTCATGCAGTTGGTGTCGTAAGTCGTTTTCTCTCAAATCCAGGTAAAGAGCATTGGAATGCTGTTAAATGGATTTTGAGATACCTCAGAGGAACTTCCAAAGTATGTTTATGCTTTGAAAATGGTAAGCATATGCTTGATGGGTTTACTGATGCTGATATGGCTGGTGACATTGATTCCAGAAAATCTACTTCAGGATATTTGATTACTTATTCAGGGGGAGCTGTGTCATGGCAATCCAAACTACAAAAATGTGTTGCCCTGTTTACTACAGAGGCTGAGTATATTGCCATAACTGAAGCTAGCAAAGAGTTGCTATGGATGAAGAAGTTCCTAGAAGAACTGGGTCAGAAACAAGAGAAGTATACTCTCTACTGTGATAGTCAAAGTGTCATCCATCTCAGCAAGAACTCGACTTTTCATTCTAGGTCCAAACATATTGATGTGAGATATCACTGGATTCGTAATGCTTTGGAGATGAAGTTGTTACAGATTGAGAAAATCCATACTGATGAAAATGGATCAGATATGATGACAAAACCACTGCCTATGCAAAAACTCGAAGTATGCAGAGTAAAAGCAGGTTTGATGGAGCCTCTCACATAGTTGGGAGGGGGAGATTTGTTGTGGGTCCCTCCATGTGAGGAGGAAGCCAATTCATACTCAACTTAACATATACATATATATGTTTTTCGGTCAAAATAAGTGTGCATAGCAGACAGAGAGCGGACAGAGAGACGTAGAGAGCAAAAAGAAGAGAAAAGCAAAACGGGGAGAGAAAGAAACTCTCGTCTAGTTTCAATCGAAAGCTCCGATCTAAGTCATCTGTGGTTCGATTGAGCTGAGATTTTGCAGGAACGTTCACAACTCAAGGCTCTACAATCTGAACGGTGGAGATCAGATTTTGAGTAGTATTTTTGGTGTTCGAGTTCGTAAACAGTACTGCATCTTGGTGCTCGAGATTGTAAACAGTAACACTTCTTTGAAAGCTCCGATCAAAGTCTTCTGTGGTCCGATTGAGCTGAAATTTTGTAGGAACGTTCACAACTCAAGGCTCTACAATATGAACGGTGGAGATCAGATTTTGAGCAGTATTTCTGGTGCTCGATTTCGTGAACAGTAATCGTTTTGGTGAGCTCTTTCCTAATCACATTGTTTGGTTGCAAAGAAAGTGTTTTTCTTGAAATCATTGTTGATTGTATGCCTCTAGTATTATCTAGAGAGAATATTTGTGTACTCAAACATTGTTGATAGTGGAAGTTTTAACTGGACTAGGTCCCGTGGTTTTTCCCTTTGCATTGAAGGGTTTTCCACGTAAAAAATTGGTTTTCTGTGTGTGTGATTTTTCCTTGTATTGTTATCTACTCAATTACTTCCTAATAGGTTCACACAAAGTGGGAGATAATTTTTCCGCTGTTTAGATTTATCTCCCAACACTCGTCGCCGTCCGTCCTCCGGATCGGGATCTATGTCTAAGGTGTCATCTCCATTCTCGAGTGCGCGTTCTTGATGCTGGCTCTGGTTAATGTGGTTCAGATCATGCTGGGGACTTTGGCTTTTGGGAGCTCACAAAGCTTGGTTCCGTATGTTTTTATGGTATTGTACGGTTTTACTTGCTTGGATTATTGCGTGAGCTCGAATTGTTCTTCTCTCGAATGCAATTTATCATCGAGTACGTTAAATTGCCGATGGTTTCAGTTTGTGCTTATGATATCTTCGGGAATTATATCATATGGAAGACTCATGAAGTCGAGAAAATGAATGAGAAATGCTATTTATAACAATCTAATTGTATATGCTATTTGTTTCTGTATTCAACAATGTATTCCGATCTCATCATATTTATTTTTCATGAGTTGAAGATACCATTATTGCGACGACGCTGTTTGCCAATTTTTCTGAGTGAGTTTGTAAAATGCTGTGTCAACTTTCTTTAATATCCAAAAGAATTGCTGCTTTTCTACCGTCCCTCGCTTCATCTACTTATTTGCAACATTTCTTCCTGTCATGCCAAACTTCACGATTAAATAGGAAATTCGCACCAAATCAGAAAATTTTGGTAGATTATAGGAACAAATGGATTCATATTCTACATGTTATAAAGTATAAGTGGAATGAGCACTCTCCGGTTGTGCTTTAATTTTCCCCCTTCCTATTATCTGATCTTCTTCATATGATAACCATTGTTCATGCCACAACGCTCATCAGGACTTGAATATGAATCATCCTTCTCGAGAAGGACAAAAAGTAAAGTCGAATGATCAATGACCAAGAAGGAAGCACTATCCTTGTCGGCAATAAAACCCACTTCCGGAGTAGGTGCTGCTATAAAAAAAAATGCCATTACTCAGTGCTGTTTCCACTATCTTTTGTGGGTTTTACGTGTTAACACTTCCTGAGCTGCCTGTTACACTATAAAAGTCCTCAGAGTTGGTGTGGGCAGTGCATCAGAGAAATGCAACTTCCAATAATGAAGTCCATTTGGTTTCTAGTGCTTGTTGTTGTTGTAGGTATTGCTGCCATTGATGAGGTTTATGGGGCTGGTGAATGTGGGAAATCTTCTCCTGACATGGAAGCATTTAAACTAGCTCCATGTGCATCAGCCGCACAAGATGTGAATGCTCAAGTTTCTGATAGATGCTGCAGCCAGGTGAAAAAGATTGGCCAGAACCCAAAATGCCTTTGTGCTACTATGCTTTCTAACACAGCTAAAAGTTCCGGGGTTAAACCAGAGATTGCAGTGACCATCCCCAAACGCTGCAATATAGCTGATCGTCCAGTGGGATACAAATGTGGAGGTATATAAACACAATTTACTCACACTCAATGATTATTCGCCGCACAATCACTTTAAATAAAATGAATAAATACGAGAGTTACATGAAAAGAACTAGTACACAATCACTTTGGTAATAAATTCACTTGCTCTGTTTTGCAGCCTATACATTGCCTTGAAGACTGAAGCTCCCATGTCATGGCGTCTGTGTTTGTGAAGTAGTTGCTCTTAGTATTAGTGTGCTGAGATTGTGTTTTTGTAGCTGCAGCATCTAGCTGAGCAGATTACTGTGATATCTAGGCACACGAATAACAAAATAAATAAATGAATGATGTTTGATCTGAGGTTCTGTCCACCTTAAGTGTGCAAAGAAAACTGCAAAGCATGAATCAGAATACCCTTTCTCTCCTGGATTTTCAGCTATATCCAAACTCATATTTAGCTACCTTTAAACTGGTAAATGGCTGCAGAAGCATAAACATTAGTTAAGGTTTGACAAACTTGGACCAATACAACCATCCCAAAAAGTTGGATGAAGACTTGTGCAAATTCAGTTATTTTTCATATTTTATTTTGTGTACTTTTTCTGAAGTGAACTTCAATAAGCGGTTTAATGAATAAGGCCAAGGAGAAATAAAAGCAAAAAATAGTATGAAGAGATTAGGATCCTAATTGATGATAAGAACAGCCAAAGTTAAGTTTACCAGTGATCCTTCCGATTTTTGAGGGATAGTGTAGAGATGATAATGAGTTCAACGTACAAGAATAAACTATCCAATTGCAAACTTTTGATCCTAGAAATTTGCATCCATGAATTTTATTATTATTATTTTGCTCGATATATTGGTGGGTTTTCATAGACTGATGAAGATGCTTGTCCTGACTGCTTTGTGTATATTTCCTTCCCAAATAAAAGGAAGAAAAAAATGTTCTATTTCATACACTTACTTGCATTCATTTCCAATTGGTAAAACCTTAGCTATAAGCTAGTCAGCCAATTCAAGTTGCATCGATTGAACAGAAACCAAGTAGATAAGTATGGGATGCTGCTTTTGTGTAGTAAACAAGTCGACAAGTAGTAATCTAGTCTGTAGAGAGAGAGAGAGAGAGAGAGAGAGAGAGAGAAAGAGAGAGAGAGAGAGAGAGAGAGAGAGAGAGAGAGGGAGAATATAATATACAATATAGTCTATATAGATATATATATATATATATATATCAAGTTACAAGTAGATGGATAACCTCCAGTCCAGACAGCGTATTAAGTACATGGAACAGTACAATAATCAACTAAAAGGAGTACTGGCATCAAGCTCCTAGATACTGAAAATATTAAATCAGTTGGGACAAAAAGAACCCAACACGTTTTCCCAAGTCATGACTCATGAAAGTGTAATATACTCTATTAAGCTAGCCAGGCTACTGATATAATATATATTGCCACCATCTTATTTCCTTAATATTAAGCTACACCATGATACTGTCACCACCCTTCCCTGCAACATGGTCAAAATAACACCAATATTTCAGTCATTTGATTAAAGGGTCATAGGCAAAGGCAAAGGCAAAGACTAATTGTGGGCCTTTTATATTTATTCTCCTTCTCTTTTAGGCCTTTTCAGCATCTCATTGGGAATTAGGAATAAATGGGAGAATTAGGAGTTAGGACTACTCAAGTAGATCGGGTGCCAGCCAAAACATATAAAAAGCGACAATCATGTCGGCTATTCATAGCCATGAGTCTTTTGATTCGTTTCCCATAACTTATGACCCTTAAAAATGGTGCAAATGCAGTTTTATTGATAGCACATGATGGGGGATATTGCAAAACAATATTAAAGAGGAGACATTTTATTTGCAATCTTGATCAATATGGTAAAGATTGCGCAAATGCATGAGTTTTATTGATAAATGAAAAAAAAAAAATATTATTATAATTTTAAAATTTTTAAAAACTAGATTTATATTGCAATTCTCGTTCCAAGACTCTATGTACACTAATTAAAAAGATCCATCCACCAATCTGTTCAAAATTAATTTCGAATATATACCTCTGCGAGGTGCGGGATGGGTTCATTAATTCGATGTTAGTAATAGAGGGAACCTGCAGAAACCAAGAAAGTAGGGTTTAAGTTTTCTATTATTTTTATTTTCCCTCCAAATACCCAGTCATCATATATACCTTCCCACCAGTTCCCTCTGGAAGCGCTGTTCGGATTGTTTCCGTTTGAATCATCGTCTCCACCATCCTTTTTAAACTAATTAAAAATTCGAACATATGTTCATCAACATCAGAAATCATCACTATATATTTTATCTACATATCAAACATATATCTATATGTTATATATATATATATATTCAATATCTTTGAAAGAAACGGCAAATCTCACCTCACATAATCATAATTAATTCTTACACAACTTATTAGCTAGCAATGTCTTTAATTATATCAACAACTTATTTTTTATTATATTAATTTATTTTTCTCAGTTTTAGATTATGATTAAACCTTAGCTTATAGATGCACACATTATTATTAGTATTGACAAATATATATATATATATGCATTAATTATCACGTATGAATTAAATGCATGCAGCATGCCCTACAGCACTTACAGTATGTTGGGATTCGGTGGAGTGGGTCCTTGGAGAATAATCTTCTTGACCACCGTAGTAGATAGATGAACTAAAGTAGCAAGCTGGTTCTGAGCTAAAATGGCTTGGTTCCATTATCTCTTTCTGGTAACTGGCCGATTCCTTTTCTCTAGCACTATTTTCACCCTTTCCATTCTTGGTATTAATATCTGAATACAACCAAACAACCTTGATGATGAGGTCATGCAGTATACATACATATGCATGATAAATTCACATAAGCTGGGTGTACTGATAAACAATACCTATATTTCCATATTTGCTACTGACACCTCGATTATGAGTGGAGTCCGGCCTTCCTTGCACCTGAAATTGACGAAGGAAAAACAATCAATTAAATTGGAATTGCACCACTGTTCTGGCTAACATGACCAAATCATCAGGAAGCAAGTTTTTTGATGCAAAATTTAAATCTTATTTCTTATTTTTCTTTATGTATCTTAGCAAAAAGAGGGCTAGCGCATCTAAAATATATGCATGTAAAAGTACATGCTCTGATCTTAATATCTACAAAATCAAAGAAGTCGATATATATATGCTCTCATCTCCGATCCACTTCAAGGTTCTAATTTCTAAGCTCCATATATAAAACTTAAAGAGTCCTAGTCATTAAAGAAAATGGATGGCGTGATTCTGACGTTTGATTTGAGTTCTACAGTACTCGCATTCGATTGTCATATTTTTCTAATTTTAATTTAAACAGAACATTAACATGCAAGAGATACGCACAAAAAAAATAAATATAGAAGACCATATTGATTAGATGTCATATATCGTCGATGGTTCTGAAAAAGAAATACCGTTGAGGGAGGTGGAAAAATGGATCCAAATATTCCAGAAGTGGAAGATGCTGAAGTAGCTGAAGAGCGGTCCTTGGGACCAAAAAGGTGATCGAAAGTGGTGGATGAAGATGAGACACCCACTTGCTTCTTGTTGTTCTTGTTCTCCATAGCTACTACCGTTATCACTCGGAAAGAGGTTAATTCTATTTCTCTGTCAACCAACGAACAAAACTACCCTTATGATAGATATGTATCTCTTAACTGCCGAAGACCCAAAAAGGAAGAATTGAATAAGATTTACAGAGATGCAAACAAAGTGATTAAATTACAGAAAACCAGCGGGCCGGAGGCAGAGCAGATAGCAGATAGCAGATAGAGAGAGCACGTGAAGATTGCAGATGTGGAAGTCTTGTAAACGATCGAAACTATTTATAAGCCCCAAAATACGATGCTCGGCTATTGTTTTGCATCCCCCATGTGCTATCATTCAATTCAATCCTCTCCGTCTGTCTCTGTGTCTCTCTCTGATCTTTTGACACATGGGTGCATCTTTCGCATCCAAGTGGACATGTTGCCTGCCCCAAGCCAGCTCCAAGGCCCTACTGCCACGTGTTCTCATACTAGATCTTTGACCTTTGTTCAGTGGTCAATTCTGTAGATATTTTTTTTTAATTTTTTAATTATTGTTTATGAAAAAGAGACAGATCTAATTTTCATAAATATATAAAGATCAGTTGAGCAAAGGCTCAAATCTGTTATGGTTCTATACGTATAATCGATCCCACAAAAGAAGAAAAAGGGTTAAGGTGGCTGGCTCAACTTGAAATTTTATGCCTACTTTTGCCAAATAGTTAATGAAGATATTTTACCTATCTTTTACCCCAAATCTTTCAAATAAAGAACTACACTTTCTACTGTGTTCAGATATAAATTTTATGCCTACTTTTGCCAAATAGTTAACGAAGATATTTTACGGCCTATCTTTACCCCAAATCTCTTTCAAATAAAGAACTACACTTTCTACTGTTCAGATTATCGAGAATCAAAGGCGTTGAAGGGGGTGGGGGAGAGAGAGATAGAGAGATCTCAGAGAGAGAGAGAGATCAGAGAGAGAGAGAGAGAGAGAGTAATCATTCATGATAATGTAAATTTGTTTTGTAGCGCAATTGGTAGAAAGGATCGTATGGATATGTCTGATTATCATGATCACGGGCCTCATTTTAGGATAAACGCTATCTTAATTGTGATATATTCTAATTAATCAGCTTCATAGCTGCTAGCTTGGCGTTTTCAATGCTGACAATAAGTACGTAAGTAACACAAAACTACTAGATTATAAACCTTTTTAAAACATTATTTGCTTGATGATAAGCTATTATATTAGGTTTTGATAATCTACAAAGCAAAGCGCGCATTATAAAAGTGACAAAAGATATTATTATATATTAGAATGAGGATGACATGCATGCATACCTCAAGTGCTTGTAATTTTCTTCACTTTCAAAAAATATAGCATCTTTAGGTTTCATTTGAATTTTTGAATGAATTTAGCTTATTTCAGTTGAGTTCTATTTTAAACTTATTCCAATATCTAAACTTATAACTCACAAATTATTAAACATTATTCAATTCAAAACTTCTTTACACACTCATAATTTTTTTTCAATCAATTTCTCTTTATATAAATGATTCATAACCTTTTTTGATTTTTAATAAATATATCTAAACTAATTTTAGTATGTAAATATATATTTGTTGTATTTAGATGTTAAGCTAAATAGAGTTAATATGAGTTATTTATGAATAATTGTGAGTTGAGATAATTGAATATATTTTATGAGATTTATATAAGATGAGTTTAAAATATATTTAAATGTTAAATTGAGTTTAAATATATTTATGAGAATCTATAAAATTAGTGAACCATAATTATTTACTGGCAGTGCTTGTCCTCCATCGCGCCATTGATCAGCAGTGATATTTTGGAAAAGAAAAAAAGACTTGTGCTGGCCGGAACGAAAGAGAGAAATAGAGAGTTGATGGCTTGTTAGAGAAAGAGAAATGATGGCCTGTGGAGAGAAAAAAGAAGAAGAGAGAGATAGAGATAGACGGCAGAGAGACAGAGAGAGAGAGAGTTACGGCAACAACAAAAAAAAGCTGCGAGATTTTTTGACCATGAATTTGTTAGCTAGCGGGTCATGTTGATCCGAGATATTTTGCGGGTATCAAGAATCTCGACTTTTTGTGATATTACAAATATTATAAAAAAGTAAGTCATTTTAATTATAAATTAAAATATCATAAATATATATATATATATATATTTTTTTTTGTAGTGACATTTCCTTTGATATCATTAGTGAGGTTCCTTTTGGATAAATTGGGAAATCAGTCAAGGAATGCGACATATTCCAGGCCCAACGTGGAGCTAATTCCGCGTTGCATGCAGTCCGATAGAGGCGGGTTGATGATGTACGTGCAAATCCTTTCTACTTTTTACCTTGTACAAGCAGCTGTCCGGTTTATGAATGAACCGACAATGTTTTACTATATACAAAAATAATAATAATAATCAGGCGGTACATACCCATCTGATAAAAAAGCGAAACAGCTACACGTTCCCAATGAATGGCCCAAAATTGCCTGTGGTGCAGGATGCATGGTGTTGTTACTTAATTAGTTAGGCACCTACGCACGTACATGCATGCATGAGGATACTTTATATGAAGGGATCGAAGAATTCTCACCCTGTTGCTGTGTCCGTTGGATAGCCATTAGTCAAAAGCAGAGTACTAATTAGAGAAATCTTACAGTAATATTCGTCCTTCTACTCTGGAGAATCTTAAGCCAATTTGCAGCAGTACTACCGTCGTTTTGACATATCCAGTGAATGCGAATCAGAAGAATTTGATTTTAGAACATTCTGCATTCATGTGTACTTTACGTGTACATTGAATTGTATGGAAGTTTTTGGCGATGATCAAAGAGTTAATTAAATTAATGAGAAAATTAATCTGAACAAATTCTAATTCTAGAATATCGGGATGATCATCATATATTGAAACTTACTATTAGATGACCTGGCCTTTTGGTATGGCACCATCATGTGATGCCTTATAATTTATTAAAAAAATTAAAAATACAAACACAAATTAGTGTGTAGAGAAAATTTGGACATTCAGTCTTTTTCTTTTTGTATATATTTTCGAACGTCTTTTTGGTTTAAATATTGTTTTTTGTGTTCTTTTAATAAACAACGTTGTGGTGCAAAGTGAAAAAGGTGATCATCTTAGTTATGAATTCCAGACAGTCCAATAGCATCACTATATATATTTCAAAAAATGAAGAAAAGTAAGGTCTGACTTGGATGGTAAGGTACTCTCATCTCTGCATCTCATCTTGATATAAATACTTTTCAATTTTAAATATTTAATCTTATAATGTAATAATTACATAATCATTAAAATCTTCTCCGACTTTCAAATAAAATATAAAATAGAATTCTATTTTTTCAAATATCATAATAAAAATTATATTAATTCTCACAATATATTAATGTTATAATATTTTTACTCAACTTTGTCTCACTCAATTTTCAAATCCCATCATCATCTTATACAACTAAAATTATTTTACTATTATTGATACAAGAGGATCTGAATCAGATAATATTGAGTTAATATCAGATTGTATGTTGATGGCGTCGATATACCTTGATTTGGCAGATCAGCACAAATGTGACAAGTAATCGTAATCTTTTTCTAATTGAGGTAGTTTTGGATACATTTTATTATTTTGGCTATAATTTTGGCTACATGTATCAAAATCGCGTATAAAAGCCCAATTTGAAAAGTTCTCTTCAACACACACATCGTGGACTTCGAGTTATGCTCGGTGTGCACCTTTTTCGAGGTCGAAATCTACTATTTTCCCTTTCGAATCCCCAATTTTAGTTATTCTTTGTCTTTTTTGATTATATTTTATTTATCGTTTAGGAAATGATTCTAAATCTGATTTGGTTCAGATTTTTAGCAGATTACTTATTTTATTACATATTTCATTTCAGTTTGATTAATAAGATTTTGTTATTTTTAATAAAAATTCGATTAGACGATTTTTAACTATACAATCCAGCTTGTGGACTGATTTTTGACATTGATAAATTTAATAAATATTTTCAATCGAACATCAGAGACATTTTCTCTGTATTTTTGAGCGACTCTTTTATGCTCTTCTTTATAAATCATCTATTGGAACAAACCTCATATAAAATAATTACTATTCTATCCGACATCAATCATTTTTCTACCACCCACCAACAGTCTCTATTCTCGTTTTCCTAAATTTATGCACCAAAATCCACCGAATTATATTCTTTCGGATTTGAAACTAATATCAAATTAAGTTGAGAATCAGTTCTTATTCTATATATGTGCTATTTCAATTGAAAACCTACTTGCCGGCTAGCTCTCGGCTCTCCCCCCCACCCCCCCCTCCCCCCTCCCCCCAAGTTGACCGAATTTCTGCCAACTTTTGATTTTTATTTTCGTATTTTTAAGCTTTTGAATTTTACATATATAATTTACTGATTTTTATTCATATAAGTGATACCATTCGAATAAAAGAATTAAAAAATAATTTCTGATCTAGCTTATCTTATAAAATAAAATTTTGATATACATCGATGCATGTATTCGGCGCCCCCCACTGACTTATAATAAGTATAACTTTTATTATCATGTCTTACTTTTAATTTCCAAGCTATCTATGTATACATAAACATCTTATTTTTTGAAGCCAATTAGCATATGCAGGTAGTACTGCTCCGCATAAAGCCAGAAATCCAAGTCATGGATTATTACATACAAACCAACTCTCATTTGTCCAACGAGGCTAATCTATTATAAAGAAATATTAATTATAAGTAGACACACACACACACACACATATATATAATTAGTAACATGATAGAAATTAATGAGTAGTCATTCTAATATTGCTGAATCACAGAAGTTTCCATGGAAGGCATCGGAGCAACCTATTGGGGCAAGAAGCTGCTGCGCCCCACGTGCTTCTGTAGTCACCTTTTATACCATCACAACACTTGCACACAATCCCAAGAGTCCCCACAAACATCTTCGAGTTATATATACCCTACACATTTATCACAATAATATTATTCATCCCCTTATTTTACAGAGATCATGGCCAATAAATTCTATGACTGATCTGATCATCGAAATATAACCCGTAATAAGCATAAGGATGGAGTACTTCTTTTTGTTTCTTCTTCTTCTTCTTCCACTTTTCAGCTAATGATTGTTCTTAATTAATAATTTGCTTACCTTGGTGATCATGATCATCATGATGATCTTCGAGTACTACCAGTAATGGCCTGGCTTCTAACGCTCCTGGTTGTTCATGCAAGGCAAGGATCATCAAGATCATAAGCCAGAAAGACAGCCTAGAAAACTTTGACATAATACCCATTAATTTCCACAACAAATCTGAACAAGAAGTTAATTTAAACGCAAAAGGAGGCCGTAAGTGTTTTGAAAGAGCTATAAAGGCATGAGAAAACTTCAAATAAAATTTTAGACTTCAAAGTACATACTATAGGGGCCGGGGCCGGGGCCGGCGTGGGTCGTTATATTCGAACTTTTTGGGAGGGTTTCTAGAACAAATGGTAGCTGAGCCACGCGTTTTCTATCGACTCATTAAGTTTCTCGATAAGGGGGGGCCAATTTCCAAAGAAAGAGCTTTGCACTCTAAACTTTTTTACTGGTAGATGAAAGGAAGATGCATGAGAGACTTCGAGCCTGTATAGGATTGAGATGATTTTAAACACTTTTAAATTAAAAAAAAAAGAAGTTTATAAAAATTACATTAATCACTTAAAAAAATTGAATGTCAGTATTAAATTGAAATTTTTATAAATATGTTCCAACAATTATATATTTTAAAAAAATTACTATAACTAATTTTAAAAAAGTTTTAGATACATGTTTACTAAATAATAAATAATTTTTAAAATATAAAACTTATTATTTAAGTTATAAGCTATAAGACATAAAATTATAAGTTACATTTTCTATCAAAATCTCAAACTTACACTTTGACTCCTCTTGCGTATTTAATTTCGAATTGATATCATATTTAATGGGTTTGTGGAAATTAATGACACTGTTAATTTATAAGAAGTTCTACACAACCTTCTAACCTCCACACACTATTATTTTTTTAATTTTTTTTTAATTTTTAATTTTTAATTTGTTCTTTTTAAACTATTTTAATTTTTTAATTCATTATTTATATATCAAATATTTAATAAAAAAATATGGTGTGTGAAGGTTATATGAATAGTAAGAAGTTGTATAAATTTTTTCTTAATTTATTGCATGTTTGGCTTAAGAAAAATTTAAGTTAAAACTCTTCATTGAGTAAAATTGATGGCGTCAATTTTGTTTCTCTGACTGATCAAATTTTTTGATTGCATGCGCTTTTGATTATTAAATTATTATATCCCAAGTGCGAATAACTTGAATTTTTCTTAATTTAATATATATATATATATTAATATTTTGGCGTCTGACTCTGATGCTTGATCAAAAGACGTATGCAGTGCATTTTCTAGATCTATTCATTTTTAAAGTGGCTTCTCATGTTTACATGCATGCGGTGTAACTTAATTACTGGCCACTGTGGGGACAAAGCTGGCATTATCGAGTACATACGTACCCCTATCCTTGCTTAATTAATTGACAGACCATACGCTTTGAACACGCAAATGTTTCATATCAATTTGACTTCTCTGACAAAAGTAATGAAAAGCAAATAGAGAATAGAGTCCTCTGATCTACAACTAATTGGAAAAATAGATCGAAAGTTTGAAAAAGTAGATCATGAAGAATGAGTAGATTTTTTTTAGTCCAAATAATACTAAAAACATAACGAAGAGTAAAGTAAGGAAGAAGTTAAAAATGCTTATTCGATGGATGCGTACTATGCATTTCATCTTATCATCCATCATATGATCTTATCATCCATCGCGATAAATCATATGATGGATGATACAAATTATATATTGTGATCATATAATCAAAGTTTCTATGTTTATATTACTTTCCTACCCTATTCTTTTAGATCAATATTCTTACCAAAAATACAATAGATGAAAAATTGGTACTTATATAATTTGTTTGTCTGTTTTATTTTAGTTCTTTACTTTTCATCCCCTAAACTATATATGGAATTCCAGATGAAGGATTCAGAAACTAAACTCAGGAACTACCACTAAATGTTGCTCTTTAAATCTTAAAAAGTTGTTCTTATTTGGTTAACCTTTTTAAGTCCAAAGAATGAAAGCCTGGGCCATGCATGAAAAATTGCCTAAATGAGATCCAAACAAATCATGCATTCACACACACACACACGAATAGCAATTAGGATATCAATGATCATGATTAACATATAAAGACAACAATAATATTGATTGATGCATGCAACAGTGGATCAAGTAAGGAAAGTTGTTTTTATCCCTTCCCATACGACTTAAGCAATTTGGGTCAGAGAGTGGAAAGGATGTTCACACTCCCCTAATCAGGCTGGGCCTAACTCATCTCTAGGAGCCTTGCAATCAAAGCGTAGAGATAAAACGAAGGAGGGCCATGGCTAGCACGGGAAGATGGTTGACGTGAAATGATGGGACACCAACCACTCTAACACAACCTTGCACACGCATGCAGTAGCAGAGCCAAACTGCATTTAAAGACCAGATATGGAACATGGATAGAGAGTACGACAAGGCACTCTATTCCTGATAGATCTTAAAATACAATATTCAATTTCAATTTGATGATGTGGCTCAATATCATTAATTAATGTAAATATGTTAGTTAGTTACATTCAATCTTACTTCTATAAATAGGTTGAGGTAATCAAGTTGAACTACACTGATTAATTCAATACAGAATCGAGTTTTCATATGACTCTATTTTTCCCTCTTTTGCTTTGTTTCCATTTCTTCTTCACATTAAGAATTCATAGAAAGATTCAGAATTTGTCATGGTATCAAAGAAATTTGATATCTTCAATTAATTTGATTCTTCATGGATTTCTTGGATTGAAACTCAATCAAGATTCTCGTCAATTCTTTCTACCATGTCAAGGCCAATTTCTTCTACACCATCAAATCCTCCAATACAAAATTCGATCGGTGATTCTTATTTCTTACACTATGAAGAAAATCCTGGTTTGATACTTGTGTCACAACAACTGAATGGAGATAATTACCCTACATGGGCGCGTCCAAAGCACTTAGTGCAAAGAACAAGTTAAGGTTTATCAATAAAACCCTAAAGAAGCTTGCAAATGCATCTAATCCAACATATTCAGCATGAAAAGGTGCATTGCTTCCAGTGTCCTGTACATTGATGTTGCCGCAGAGGTTTGGAAAGATTTGCAAGAACGACTTTCACAAGAAAATTGACCTAGAATTTTCTAGTTGAATAAGACTCTTAGTTTTCTAACTCACGATCAAATGTTGGTCAATGATTGCTTTACACAGTTAAAAACATATTGGGATGAATTGGCAAATTATCAACAATTGCCACAATGTACATGTGAAATTGTTAAAAATTACCTAGAATTCCAACAATAAGAGTGTATTTTACAATTCTTGATGGAATTGAATTATTCATTCACTGCCATAAGAGGATATATTTTGTTGTTAGATCCTCTACCATCTATGAATTATGTTTTCTCTCTTGTTCTGCAAGATGAAGAACAACGTAAAATCAAGATCAATTCTGCTTCAAGTTTTGATTCTGTCGTTACTGTGACAACCAAAAACCCTCCCACAATCACCAAAAATGGCAACAAGCAATCTGGGTTTCAAAAAGACAGACCTCTATGTAGTCATTGTGGATATACAGGACATACATAAGACAAATGCTACATAATACATGATTTTTCACCAAGATTTAAATTCAAGAAAATGTTTTGTCAGCAAATCAAGTAACTTCTTCTCCTGCAGATCAAGCAAGTATTGAGGTTCTACAACTATCATTCACACAAGAATAATGTCAGCAAATTCTTGCCTTGATAAACCCTCCCACCAAACCTCTTCATTAAGTTTCAACTTCGTCTACTGCTCTGCCTAGCACATATTCTAGTACTCTTCCAACACGAAATCTCCAATACTCTGAAAACCTCTCAGGTAAAAGCTCTTCAATTTTCTCTCATTCTCTTCCTATTAATGTGGCTCTTGCTTCTATCAATTCTCCAATAATCCCTTGGATTATTGACACTGGAGCCACAAACCATATAGTATGCTCCACTAGTTTTTTCTCTTCCATTAGTTCGTCTGTTTGCTCATATGTTTGATTACCAAACAATAATTTTGTTTCGATTACTCATAAATGAATGTGACTTTATCTAGTAAATTAGTATTACATAATATTCTTTGTGTGCCTTCATTTTCATTTAATCTCATCTCAGCAAGCAAATTGACAAAAGATACTTATTGTTGTCTCATTTTCATTTCTAGTTTGTGCTTTGTACATGACCTATCTACATGGAAAACGACTGGATTGGGTAAAGAAAAAGCTGGTTTATATCATCTCATGCAAAAACCTTCGGTTGGTTCATCCATTGCTCTTTCAATCACTCAACAATTTGATCTTTGGCATTATAGATCATACCATCTTTCTTTGTCTAGACTACAAGTTTTAAATAAGTCTGTACCAGATATTAAAGTTTCAAATTCCTTTCCATGTACTGTTTGCCTATTGGCAAAACAAAAATGTCTTCCTTTTGAACTCAACAATAGCAATTCTTTCATTCCTTTTCACCCTGTGCATTGTGATATATAGGAACCATTTTTAGTTCCTTCCTTAGATAGTTCTAAATTTTTTCTCATAATTGTAGATGATTTTTCCAAATGCACTTGGGTCTACCTAATGAAACAAAAATCACAAACAAGACAATACTTACAATCCTTTTTGTCTTGTTGATAATCATTTCAATTCCAAGATCAAATACATTCGGACAAATAATGTGGTTGAATTTAATATGATGGATTTTATTTAGCTAAATGTGTGATTCATCAAAGGATTTGTATTGAGAAACCACAACAAAATGGTGTGGTTGAAAGATAACATCAACATTTGCTGAATGTTGCTAGATCTCTTAAATTTCAAGTCTCATTACCTTTATAGCTTTGGGGTGATTGTATTTTAATAGCAACTCATTTAATCATCTAACTCCCACACATCTACTACTTAATAATTCACCATATGAGGTTCTTCATTCATGTCCTCGATCATATAAACATTTGAGAGTGTTCGGGTGTTTATGTTTTGCCTCCACTCTTATTCGAAATAGATCCAAGTTTGATCTTCGAGCCAAAAAGTGTCTTTATTGGATATCATTTTACTGTAAAAGGATATAATTGTATGATTTTGAATCTCATACAACATCTCTTTCCCGTGATGTAGCATTCCATGAATACATTTTTCCTTTCTCATCCATCAACTCCAATTCTTTTGATGTTGATCCTATTGATTCTTTCTTAGTCTTACCAAATCCTATTTCTGAAATTTCAACTCCTTCTCCTTATATTTCAGTTGCTACAAATAATATGCTGTCAACAAATTTTCCATCTTTTGACTCCACAATTTCTAATTCAAACAATTCGTCTTAACCGTCCCTTCCCACTCCTCTTAGACAATTCAGAAGACAAAGAAAACAACCAAGTTATTTGTAAGATTACCATTGTCAACTAACTTCGACAGAAAATAACCAAGCTCTTCATTCTCCTCAATCGGGTTTCATGGCATAAAATAACCAAGGTACATTTTATTCTTTTTCTAACTTTACTTCTTATGACAAACTTTCATCTTCTCACAAGTGTCTCACTTTGTCAATTTCCTCTCATACTGAACTAAAATCTTTCAATAAAGCCATCAAAATACCTAAATGCCAAGAAGCCATGCATGCTAAAATCAAAGCTCTTAAACAAAACAAAATTTGGACTCTTACTTCTTTACTTGTAGGAAAGAAACCTATAGGCTGTAAGTCAATATATCGTATCAAATACAAAGCTGAAGGTAGTATTGAAAACTATAAAACATGTTTGGTAGCAAATGGCTATACACAAGTTAAAGGTTTCGATTTTCATGAAACTTTTTCTCCTGTTACTAAGTTAACAACAGTGAGATGTTTGTTGGCTTTGGCTGCTGCTAAAAACTTGCATTTACATTAATTGGATGTAAATAATGTCTTTCTACATTATGAGCTCAATGAAGAAGTTTATATGGACATTCCACCAGGATTTGCAACAAGAGGTGATACTCGGGTATGCAAGCTTACCAAGTAACTTTATGGTTTAAGACAACTTCACGCCAATGGTTTCCTAAGCTATCTTCTGCCATTATTGAATATGGATTTACCATGTCTAATTCTAATCACCCCCTCTTCATTAAGTCTACTACTTTATTTATTGTCTTGTTAGTTTATGTAGATGACATAATACTAGTAAGCAATAACCTTGATTCTATCGTTTCCTTGAAGTCTTTCTTAGACAATAAATTCAAAATCAAAGATTTGGGAGTTTTCAAATACTTTTTGGGACTAGAAGTGGCCAAATCTAACAAGGGCATAAGTTTATGCCAAGTTTACCATGAAATATGCTTTAGATATTCTTCAAGACTCGAGTATGTTAGCAGCAAAGCAAGTCCAGTTTCCTATGGAACAAAACAAAAAGTTATCCTCATCTGATTAGTGATCCCTCAAGCTATCCCAAGTTAATTGGGAGGTTAATATATATCATTATAACTCATCCAGACTTGACCTATGCAGTTCAAGTTTTAAGTCAATACATGGACAAATCACGACAACCCTATCTTGATGAAGCTCGTAGGCTATTAAAATACTTGAAAGGCACACCTGCTCAGGATTTATTCTTTCCCTCAAGATCAAATTTCCATCTCAAAGCCTTTTTGACTTGGATTGTGTAGGCTATGTGGACTCAAGAAAATTAGTCACTGGCTTTTGTATTTTTCTTGGTGACTCATTAATCTTTTGGAAATCTAAAAAGAAACAAATTTTATCAAGGTCTTCAGCTAAGGCTGGATATAGAGCTATGGCATCCATCACTTGTGAACTCTCATAACTGCTTGCTTTGTTAAAGGATCTTCAAATTAATCATGCCTAACCTGCATTGCTATTCTGTAACAATAAGGCTGCTCTCCACATTGCGACAAATCTTTTAGTTAGTTACATTTAGCCTTACTTCTACAAATAGGTTGATGTAATCAAGTCGAAATACGCTGATTAATTCAATAGAAGATCTAGTTTTCATATGACTCTGTTTTTCCCCCTTTTGCTTTACCTCTATTTCTTCTTCACATCAAGAATTCATGGCAAGATTCAGAATTTGTTAATAGAAAGCGCAAAGATAGCCGCATTGACTAATTTGCCATAAAAAACACAATCTAGGAGAGTCATGCCTCAATATTAAAGGCGACAATGTGATATCATGTACGGAAGATGGGCACCTTTGATACGGGATATGGAGGATCACGTCAGCAAGGGTATAAAAGCCAGACTCCAAGTTAGAATGTTTTTCTTAAGATCTAAGAGATACAAAATTTCTTCTAATGATTAACAAACTGACTTAGGCATAAAAGATATTTGATCAAATCTAAGCCATCATCTTCTTTCTGTTGCAGGTGATTGAGCTCTGTGACCAGGGTGCAAAACACATCATCAATAGACAGATTGATGGGTTCATCCTCTAATAGATCATGTACAAGATCCTTGGGACTTAGCATTATGATGATGACATGCCATATATATACTGTCATTCAGTTTGTGGATCATATAACTAAAGTAGGATAGAGCTAGCTAGCAAGTATTGGATTATATTAGAAAGATGAAGATTTTTTTAGCACACTACGTACAATGCAATGCAGAATTGCATGGCAGTCACGAAGGCTTACATTCCAACTATATTTTACGGTACTGAGTACATCAGTACTTGGCCTTCATCACATTCTTTTGTGCATATTCCTCCACATGCAATTGATATCGGTTAAACTTAATACGTAATACATGATATAGTATCATATATATGTAGATTAATATCATTATGGAACAAACACAATATTGGGGCTCCTCACTTGGAACTTACTGTCAAACCATATAACAGAAGCTGAGGCTCTGCTTTTTTCTATTCTTCCTTTGATCGTTAGCTCAAAAGATAGCTTTTGTCTCAACTTTTTGAATGATAACACGTTTGGCTTGACTTTGACTGTAAGTGCATGTGGAGAGGTCACAACAGCTTTATACGATGATGTTGGTGTTGTGGGCAAAACACACACACACACCAATGATGATAAATAAAAGGGAAAACAAGCACAGTCAATCACACGACACAAGATTTACGTAGTTCGACAAACTGCCTACGTCCACAGTGCTGCAGAAATCTTATTAGTTAGAGGAGATTACAATCACTCAATTTCAACTCACTCTCTTTAGGGGTTTTCGCTCTCTCACATAATATGCACTCATTATGTAATTGCTCTCTATCAGAATATTCTAAAAAACGTGTTTAAGTAGTCAAATATAACATATTTATAACAAAAACGGTGTTGAAAATCCTAATTTTGAAATTCCTGCGAATCTTGCTTGAATAGGATGTCGAGCGAATGTCGAGCAATATCTATATCTGAATCTTGCTTGAGCCAGTATCAAATGAGATCTCGCTCAAGTCAAGTGTCAAGCTAGGATCGAGCAAGATTCCTGACATATAATTTTTAGCTCCCAGACTAATCTCCACATGCAACTCAAAAATTGGCGATACAACATTGGTGACAGTTCGATAGAAAACATGATAAATAAATTTGGAGGGGGACGTGGGAAGAGCAAAAGTAGGATAGTTTAAGTCGAAAATTGGTCCGTTAGAGCCTTTAGAACAACGATTAGTGGTATATTCTTCACGAGATAAGAATTTGTGGTAGTCGAGTGGTTTAATATCATATATCAAACTAGGATATGTAGCCTTGATAGGATTTATATTGCCTGCACCATATCAAAATTCAACTTCGGGATTCTTCTTGGCGCTCATGGAGGCAGCTACATACAAGCAATTAATTAATACACAGAACGTGGAGCGAGTTTGTCATGCAATGCATGGTTATGTTCATGTACTGGTTATGTTATGCGCATTGAATCATCGAGATTGATATCGATATATATTACCTGTAGTGATCATAAGAGTAAACATGATAGCCACGGGTGACCAAGTGGGGTGGAAAGATTTGACGTAGGCAGCCGCCCCTGTTGCAAGTGGGCAAGCCATTGATGTCCCCGTTTGTATGCTATATAAGTATTGTACTCTTTTATCACTTTCGAATGAGGAAATTGGGGGAGATTGGAGGCCATGCTGCTAGAACGTGGACTCTAGGAGCAGCCAAATTATCCGGCTACATTAAGAGAGTTTTTTATTTTTTATTTTTAAATAAAGGTTTGATCAAATCACTTGATGAGTAACTAATAAATAAGTTGTCCCTAATAATGGGTCGTAAGTTGATCTACATGATATAGTCCATTTGATAAAAAATATATATATATATATATATATACGATCGAGCACCATGAAAGTGTGGGCTAGCTTTCTCGCTTGAATCTTATAACATGATTATTAATTTAAATAACCTTGAGAATGGTGGGTGAAATTAGGTTTGGACCCCTTAATGAGATGTATGGGGACGATGTATCTTTACGCTCATTGCTCTTGAGGATGGTCGCAGTTGGGTTCTTGTAATTGTGTATATATGTTGGATCACTTTGATCAATTATACGATAATGTTTTACATACGAAACTTGTTCATAATTATATGATAATGTTACCCATTTGACCTGTAGTGTTTCCGCTCTTTAAATTATGAATTATCTCGATTCATCAAGCATCAAATTACCAAACCTTTTTAATCATTTATTTTTGTGTTTCATGGAAAGAAAGCATTTTTGGGAAAACCGTTTTACTTATTAATTCTATTTTAAAGCCACTTATTTCTCCAACACCACAGGCACACACCAGTTGAGCTGATTTTTTGTAATTTTTTTTTTTTGTCAAAAAAATTGGCACTGGATTTTACTCTCAGCCATCCGATCGATTTCACTTCATTCAAATCGTTTTGATTTTACTCTCGCATCAGATTTCGGAAAGAATCCCCAAAACATCGGATGCGAAAATCTGATCGCAATCCATTCGAATTCTCCTCTCACGTTCTTTTCTCCCAAGCTTCTCCCCAAACAATAGTATCTCTCCCCAGACAACCGTCGGCGATGACTGGACGTCTGATTGAGCTGATGGGAGGGTTTGTGCACTCGTACCAAATTCGGCAGGTCGAATCATGGGATTCTTTCCTAACGACGACGACGTGGCTCGTTACAAGAAATGATGATGATTTTCCAAGAATATTTTTTTACCTTTTTTCTTAGTGCGTTGCAAGAATCTATGAAAAAATCCCCTCTTTACAGACAATATCTCCCATAATGTTTCTCCCAAATTTGTACATTTTGATGACGTCAATATACCGAATGTTGAACATGTTGTTTTTGTGTTCTAGTCGCGGCGTTGTTAAAAAAAAATAAAAATAAAAAAATGACTGGCCTTACCCAGAAAAGAAAACCACTTAAACAAGTTCCAGTCAAGTTTTTTTTAGTGAGAGTTTAAAGCTATTCTGGGTTTCTTCTTTTTGTTGGAAGAGCAAGAAAAGCTGGACCAAAAAAGTTTAGTAGATTTCTCACATGGAAGTGTAGGGAGAGTGGGATTCATGTCGCATGGGAGAAACGGGGGAGAAGCGATCGATGGGATGGGAGGGTGTGGGGTTCTGTTCTGTTCTGTTCTGGAGTGAATTGGACCGGACTTTCTTCGGGCTGGGATTGCGACATAAGAAAGGGTTTGGTGTGTATATTAAAAACCGGCCATGGAATAGAATTATTCATATAGTATTGTCGGTTACAAAGACAGTGGGTGTGCAAGGAGAGGAATCATCTTTTTCCTGAAAACAAACATCTTGAAGTGAGGGTGGTGGGATAAGAGGAATAATCTTGCTCATACAAACCAAGTTCAAAGCCAAGTTCATACAAACCAGTTATAACTTATAAATTAAGAATGTAAATGGCATTTTATAAAGGGAAATGATACCCCACGTCAGTTTTTACAATAACTTTCACAACATTATTACGTGTCATCCGAATAAAGAAGTAACTATGATGAAATTTTCAAATTTTCAATCTTTATTTATTTATTTTTTATTTTAGCCTTTGAATTCCTCTCACGAGTCATGATATTAAGGACAAAAAATAATTATTAATTAGTAAAATTGTTTGAGACAGAGTCCACAAAGTATTGAGATTTTAAAAATATATAAAAAATTTATTTTTTCTTAATGATACTTTATTTTTTCATGGCATACGAATTAACTAATTTGATATACAGTCCCTTAAAAATAATTACTTTTTTTTTAAATTTAAAGTACACGCTAAATATATGTGTACAGTAAAATGAGATAAAATAATTTTTTTTAAAATTTTTTATTTCTCAAACAATACTGCAAAAAATGGGTTTGCAGGCAAAACACATTTTTTTTTTCTTTACCGCCAAGCCCCTTAATTATTTGACAGCCCATTGTTTAAGAAATTAATATATATATATATGTAAATTGTATTTTATCTCATTTTACTGTTCACATATATTTGGCGTGCACTGTAAACTTGAAAAAAAAAAGTAATTGTTATTGAGAAAAAATAAATTTTTTATATATTTTTATATTGAAACCTATTTTTCAAAAAAATTAACAGGAAATTTATTCATATTTATATAAATTATTATTTATAAAAAGGTAAAATTTTAGTACTTTTTAGACTCTATCTCAAACAATTTTATTAATTAATAATTATTTTTTATCCTTAATATCCTGAGAAAAAACAAAAAATAAATTTCATTATGGCTGCACTCTATTCGGATGACACGTATAGGTGTTGTGAAAGTTGTTGTAAAAACTGATGTAGGATACCATTTTCCTTTTATAAACTTTTAATTTTTAAGGTGGTTGAGCCCGGGGGCTGGTGTGGGAACCACATGTCTTGAAGAGAACTGTTACATATATAAAAAAATTAAATAAAATATATTTACAAATTAATGTAAATTTATGAGATTTGTTAGATTTATTTTATAATAAAAATAATTTTATAATTTGATATTATATTGAGATATATTAATTTGTAAATTTATTTTTATATAATTATTTTGTGTTTAAAGTATTTCTTATTACAAAACCATTAAAAAAATCAAAATTTTTAATTGACGATAAGTGATTAAAAAATGGAGAGAGATTATAATAGATTTGTTATGAATTATTAAGATCTGTCTTCGCCCCTTTAATTATTTTGTGAATGACCCCACCACCATTATTTTAAGTCTTGCACAGTAACTTACATAGTAATTTCAACACCTATAAATATGGGTTTCAGTTGTTATGAAATTCATAAGAAAATATATATAAGGAAGAAAGTTTCAGAGAGTTTTTTAAGAGTTTCTTTTGTATTTCTTTGCAATAGTAGTAGTTTTCTTTTTAGTTTTATAACACGTTATCAGCACGAGGTTCTACCGATACTGAAGCTAGTGGTCTTCTACTTCAAGTAAGTTTTTCAATATATTATTTGCAGTCCTCGAGATAAATATTAAAGGTAATATTGCTGAATATTACTTGATAAAATTCTACTTTTATTCTTATGATAATGTGAATATATTTCTTAAATTCACAGATTTATTTTTGTGATATAATGTCAAATATTGAAATTTATTACTATTGACATTTCTAAAAAAAGTTATATATCCAGGATCCTTGATGAGATCCATTTGGATATGATGATGAACTTGGGAGATACAATCATAGAAAAAAATCATGTGTCCCTGAAGGACCGTGCTGTGTATCTCATGATGAAAAATCATCTTACTGTGTGAAATAAATTAAGAGAGAGATATGAACACCAGAAGATGTAATCCTCTCAAAAGATCATTATGATTTATTGCACCTGAAGTTGCAAGATTTTAAGAGTGGTATTGAATATTCTGCACTCTTTTAAATCAGCTCAATATTAAAATTATGCAGTGAAAAGGTCACTGATGATGATATATAAAAGAAGACATATTATTTTTCATATCTCGAATGTGCTCCTGCAGTAGCAATATCGAGAATGAAAGTTCAACAAATATTCTGAACTTTTATTTTGTCTTCCAGTGATTGAGCTAAATAATGAGTTTTTGTTAATAAATCACCAGTTACGTTTTATTAATGATATTGAATTTACACCATTCTCAGAAGTGAACGGTGCATCCTTTCAAAGGAATTAAGGACGTAGACGTGGTAGAAAAACTATAGAAGTGTTGGTCCTAAAAGCGACAACACTAAAGATGATAAAAATATATCATATCACCAGAAGTGATCCAACTTAGAGAAGGGTAAAGGCCCTCAGAATAATTCTTCATAAAAAGATGAAGATGTTTCTCATAGATATGGTATGACTAAACAGTGGTCACGTACCTGTTGTACGGCCAAACACTTGATAAGCTTTTATATATAAGCTTATTAATATTTCATCATGTTTTGAAATAATGAAATATCGATGCCTGAAGCACGATAGAAATTATTTGGGATAATAAAACCTTGTCTAAATTTGATCCTCTTACAACTAAATGTGAACCAGAAGTTTAGAGGATTATCTATCTGCAAAGTGTTGCAAATCAATTACATGATATATTTACTGACACTAAAAGTGTTGTAAAATCATATATTACTGCTGTTAATGCTTAAGCAATAATTGAAATCCCCGAAAGATGAGTTGTTAAAACAACAATAAATGAGTTTAAGATACGCCTGAAGCGTTGAAGACCTATTGGTGCACAAAAAAAAAAAAAATCGGTGCTCATGAAGAGACCGTATTTTCTGTATAAAATATAATCCTCCTGAAGAAGTAACTCCTGAAGAGTATAACTCCTGAAGAGTGTAACTCCTGAAGAGGTAACTCCTGAAGAGTATAACTCCTGAAGAGAAAACTCCTGAAGAGTACAAACTTCCTGAAGAGGAACCTCCTGTAGAGGTGTTTCATAAAATGTTTTCCCCTGAAGAGGAACAATGAGATCTCAATACATTTAATGAGTACTGAAAAATTTATGGATAGAAATAAAACTGTTGTCGACAATATATATGATAACACTTGACATTATCAGAAGTAATGAAGAAAGTGAGCCAAAAACCGTCGAAAAATGTCGACATAGAAATGATTGGTCAAAATGGAAAGCAGTTATTGAAACTGAATTAAAATCGCTAGCAAAGCGAGAGGTATTTTGACCTGTTGTCCAAACAACAAAAGGTGTAATGCCTATAAAATATAAGTGAGTATTTATACGAAAGCGTAATGCGAAATAAAATTTTGCGGTATAATTTGTCGCACAAGGCTTCCTGCAGAAACTCGAGAGCAGTTATGAGGAAACATATTTCCTTGTTATGAATGCAATCACATTCATATTTTTAATCGATTTGGTTATTACAAAAGGATTAGATATGCTATTAATGAATGTGGTCACTGCATATTTATAAAGATCATTAGATCATTACATATATAAAGATATATGATACTTGAAGCATCTAATCCAAGTACATTTAGGAGTATATACTTTATAAAACTTCAAAGATCTTTATATGGGTTAAAGCAATCCAAACGCATGTGGTATAATTGAATCAACGAGTATCTATTGAAAGAAGGATTTAAGAATAATCCTATATGCTCATGTGTTTTATCAGAATCCGAATTTGTCATTATTGCAGTTTACGTTGATGATTTACCTTGTTAGAACTCCTGAAGAGATCACAAGAGCTGCTATAAATTCAAGGAATGCATTTGAAAAGAAAAAATCTTATTATTCAATTGATAGATGAGTTACAAGAATTTGAGACTTTTAGCCTCATCTCTCAAATGCATTTGCTCTTCATAAAGTAACATACCATCCTTATCTAAAGGATTAGGCAGTCGAAATGAAGAGGCAAGTAAGGATTTAAAATCCTTATTCTCTTGCTTTAAGTCTGCAATTTTTCTGTCAGACTCTTGAACGAGTAGTTGAAGTACGGAAACCTTCTCGTTAAGCTCTTCAATCTTACGATTTTTGGATTGTAATCGGTTGGAAAATCCAACAGTAGAGGAGGAGTATCGGGTGCCGAGAGTCACCAGCTTATAAACGGCTTCACGATCTGACTTATTAGCCAGATCATTCGCTTGCTGCAACATGATACCTGCGAAAGATGCACGAATAATTTGTAATTGAGGTGAACGACACCTCATATGTTGATCGTGAGAAATAGTAAAAGGAAATTGATGAGTCATTAAAAATTTGTAGAATACAAATACAAATACGAATACAGATGAATTATAGATATGAGAAGAAGATTTGATGCGTACTAAATAAAGCTAAAGACGGTTCTTATAGAAATGGAAATAAGAATAAGACAAACCATCATCTCTTCAAATCTCACTTTACAAGATATACTGGATGCATAATTTCAAAAGCCAGCGAGATTAATTACAGCTATCCTTATTTTCTTGTAAACTCTGAACTTTTGCCGTTAGCTGCTGTTGTTGACTTTGTATCTGAGCTCTCTCTCGCTCTAGCTCTTCTACTCGTGTTTTCAGGTCACGAGAATACCAGTTTACAAGTTTCTTCAGCTCCTTGTTTTCTTGTCTTAAATCTTTATTTTTTCTATTTTTAGTTGCAAGCGTTTGATGCAACTCAGATATTTGAGTTTTAAGATGATCAACCTCACTCGTTCTCGCTAATAGCCTCTGAGACATGGTTGTAAGAGAGACAGCATATTGAGCACTGAGGGTTCTTGATGCTGCAACAATTTCAGGATCAGATTTACTAGAAAGATATATCTCTGCTCCTATCATGGTGTTTACAGCATCAGGAGAAAATATAAGGGGTTGAGGTATAAAAGGTTTATGGTTTAAATCTGGGACATTAGAATTTCTATAAGATATAATATCGTTCTGAATGAACAACAACTGAATCTACGAGGAATGCGAGATCTTTTTGCTGGAGTAAACCAATGGTAAAATTGATTATATTTAAACAACAACCCGAAGCCTTCAAATCTCTTTAAGATCTTGTTTATCCACAATGTCAAGCGGATTTGATTTTCCGCCGAACCAATAATATTAGACCTCAAAGCTTTTACAGCTTTTATCATACATGAATGGTTTCCAATGTTATTTCCGCCGTATATAAACAAATTCTCCCTAATAATGCCGAATGAGGGGGAGAAAAGTTTAGATGAAAATATTATCATGTTCTCTCTAATGCATTATTTAGATAGAAATCATGTTTGAATTCGTAATCTGTTATATATGCTGAAATAATGTTTGCTTAATACTTGAAATACTAATGCATATTATCAGGGGGAGTTTAAGTATTACTGCAGGTATCAGATTTCTATTAAGTCTGTCAACCAGATATTATTTTTCATTTTCAAATCACTCAGAGATTATTGCAATTCATTAAACAAGTCGAGAGTATATTTGGCTAAGATCAATGACTCAACATATCCAAGAAAAGTGTGGTATTTCATAATCAATGATAGCTCAACAATTTTATACGAAGATAATGCTACTTGTATCATTCAAATCAAATGAGGATATATCAAAGATACGATCAAATGATAATCTGGCAGATTTATTCACGAAGGCACCACCAACTGCGACATTCAGGAAAATTGTGCAGAATATTAAAATGTGAAGACTCAAAAATCTATCGTCATGCACTTTCCAGGGGGAGATTAAAAGTCCTGAAGACTTATGCTGATTGTACTCTTTTTCCTTCGCTAAGGTTTTGTCCCACTCGGTTTTCCTTTGCAAGGTTTTAATGAGGCAATCTTAAAACACTTGTGGATACATAAGAAGACTGTACTCTTTTTCCTTCGCCATTGGTTTTTTTTCCACTGGGTTTTTCCTTGGCAAGGTTTTAACAAGGCAGATTCTTTATGGGTGGTCATTTAAGGGGGAATGTTATGAATTATTAGGGGTGGTCCCCACCCCCTTAATTATTTTGTGAATGACCCCACCACCATTATTTTAAGTCTTGCATAGTAACTTGCATAGTAATTTCAACGCCTATAAATATGGGTTTCAGTTGTTATGAAATTCATAAGAAAATATATAGAAGGAAGAAAATTTCAGATAGTTTCTTAAGAGTTTCTTTTGTATTTCTCTTGTAATAGTAGTAGTTTTCTTTTTAGTTTTATAACAAGATTCATTAGATTCATATATTTGGATTTTCGTGCGACATGCCGGACCTCAAAGTGTGTCAATGTCCAAATTAGGAGGCACTAGGTTTAGAGTGGTGTTACTGTACCTTCTCAATTTGCTTATTTGGTGTTCCTCCTAGTGTAATTTGTACATTTTTTAAACATGTTTACTCATTTTTAAAAAATATAAAAAATATATCAATGCACTAATAGTTAATTTCTTAATTATTAATATATATATATATATATATATAGTCAAAATGAGTGGATTAAGTGTGGCAGCATAGAAATATTTTCCTTAGGTTTAAGATCCAAAGGGCTCATAAACAGCGCCCAGTCCAACAAGCCAACGTAATGGGCCGCTTAGCCCAATAAGACAACGCAATGGGGCAACTTTCAATCTGGAATCGGATTATCGGACAGTGTAAAATTTAAATTAGATTAATCAAGTGAAATAGATAAGCCGTAGTTTTCCTGCTTCTACTTACGTCTGAGTTTGCCGTTTTAGTTTAGATAGACCAATTATATTAAAAATAAGAGAAATAATACTATTTAATTTAATATATATTAAAATATGTAAATACTATATAATATCTTTGAAAAAAAAGTAAATAAATAAATAATTCACATGAAAAAAATATAATTTTTTAAATATTAATAGACCCTATTTTTTAAAACGATTGTGCACTCCACAATTATATAAAATATTATTGAAAAATAATATAAGGTAAAACTCGTTTTTTACCTTATTATCACTAATATTAATTTGTTATACAAATATCTGCAGAATAATTCATTGACTTATACAAACAATTATTAAATTCCTTAATAAACTCTCAAAATGTACATGATCTAATTCATTACCAAATAATAATACTGTCACAAGTTTCGATCTCAATTATTTCTAAAATTATAATTTCATTTATATATGACAAAGAAATATTATAACATATAGTTGATGGGCTTCTTTTATAGACATTTCTATTATTAAAAAAATAAAACAAAAAATGTCAATGATAAGATAGTACCTCACAATTGAAATATATATATATATATATATATATTACAATCTTTGTTTTCTTTTTTCCCATCTTCTTTATTTGGTAAATAACTATCCAGTTTTAGCTCGTTCTTTCCCACATGAAAGGCCGGTTTAGGTACCTTTGCTTCCTTTATTCTGTTTCTTCTCATTTGGCTTGGGAAAATTCTTACCTTCCGACTCCCTCCTTTTCCTTCTCCTTGAACTTTTCCAAAGCAAAATCAATGGGATAACAAAGCAACGTCCATCTTAATTTTTTTTGGGGTTAGTTTTTTACTCTCATTGTATTTTCTTAGAATACGTTTGGTTCTCGAGTTAAACACTAAGAAAAGAAAAAAAGAAAATGTAGGCTGAATTTTCATTTCCATATAATTCTAGCCATTTCGTGTAGAGACGCAAGCGGATTGATCTTGATTATCGATTTTGGCATTTGATGTTAATGCATGCGTGGTTTTGGAACTACTCGTGTTATCTGTCTGTCTGGTTGGCAGATTTTGGGGACCTGTATGGAATAGAACAAATGGCGTACAAGGTGGTCCATAAATTTGATTCTCTCTCCAATATCGTATTGATCGGGGACTCAAAACATTCTATCCAGGTTTATGCGGAACAAGTTCTGCCTCGTGTCCAAGTCCACCATTGGTGTCGAATATAAATGAAATTATATGTTATAATATTTCTTTGTCATATATAAATGAAATTATAATTTTAGAATTAATTAAGAGAGGATGCAGTATACATACATGATATACACACACTTTTTTTTTTTGTGTGCGTATCTCTTGCATGTTAATGTTCTGTTTAAATTAAAGTTAGAAAAATATGACAATCGGATGCGAGTACTGTAGAACTCAAATCAAACGTCAGAATCACGCCATCCATTTTCTTTAATGACTAGGACTCTTTAAGTTTTTATATATGGAGCTTAGAAATTGAAAACTTGAAGTGGGTCGGAGATGAGAGCATATATATATCGACTTCTTTGATTTTGTGCATAATAAGATCAGAGCATGTACTTTTATATGCATATATTTTAGATGCACTAGTTATCTTTTTGCTAAGATTCATAAAGAGAATAAGAAATAAGATTTGAATTTTGCATCAAGAAACTTGCTTTCTGATGATTTGGTTATGTTAGCCAGAACATTACTACAATTTCAATTTAATTGTTTATTTTTACTTCGTCAACTTTAAGTGTAAGGAAAGCTGGACTCCACTCATAATCGAGGTGGCAGTGCCAAATATGAAAATTCAGGTATTATTTACCAGTATGCTCATCTCCACTCATCTACTCGAAGCTGAGCATACTGGTAAATAATACTTGAAATTTCATATTTGTCACTGTTACCTCGATTATGAGTGGAGTCCAGCCTTCCTTGCACTTGAAGTTGATGAAGGAAAAACAAACAATTAAATTGGAATTGCAATACTATTCTAGCTAACTTGGCCAAATCATCAGGAAGCAAGTTTTTTGATGCAAAATTCAGATCTTATTTCTTATTCTCTTTATGAATCTTAGCAAAAAGAGGACTAGTGCATCTAAAATATATGCATGTAAAAGTACATGATCTGGTCTTAATATGTACAAAATCAAAGAAGTCGATATATATGCTCTCATCTCCGACCCACTTCAAGTTTTTAATTTCTAAGCTCCATATATAAAACTTAAAAGAGTCCTAGTTATTAAAGAAAATGGATGACGTGATTATGATGTTTGATTTATGTTCTACACTACTCGCATCCGATTGTCATATTTTTCTAATTTTAATTTAAACAGAACATTAACATGTAAGAGATACGCACAAAAAAAATACATATAAAAGACCATATTGAGTAGATGTCATTGTCGATGGTTCTCAGGAAATAGAAATACCATTGAGGGTAGGCCTATTTATCTAAGCTGAATTTTATTTGGCTCAATTTTGAAATTGTATTTATTTTTCAATAAATTTGATATTTTTTATTTAAAAATTTAAGAAAAATTTAAATTTAAAATCTAAATTCTTAAATTCGAAACTCAGACAAACCCTTCTAGTTGAAGGGGTTGGAAAAATGGATCCAAATATTCGAGAAGTGGAAGATGCTGAAGTAGCTGAAGAGCGGTCCTTGGGACCAAGAAGGTGATCGAAAGTTGTGGATGAAGATGAGACACCCACTTGCTTCTTCTTGTTGTTCTCCATAGCTACTACAGTTATCACTCGGAAAAAGAGGTTTCTATTTCTCTGTCAACCAACGAACAAAACTACCCTTATGATAGATATGTCTCTCTTAACGGCCGAAGACCCAAAAAGGAAGAACTGGATAAGATTTACAGAGATGCAAACACAGTGATAAATTAGAGAAAGCAGAGGGAGAGGCAGAGCAGGTAGAGAGAGGCACGTGAAGATTGCAGATGTGGAAGTCTTGTAAACGGTCGCAGCTATTTATAAGCCCCAAAATACGGTCACCCATGTACTATCATTCAATTCAAGTTTAGTTTGAATTTAGAGATAACGATGATTTCAAATCAGTTTAATTTATTTATTATTATTATTATTATTTTAAAAATTTTAAAAAATATATTAAAATTTTAAAAAAATGTATTAAAATTTTAAAAATTTTTTTATAAGAATTTATGTTTTGTATGAAAAATTAAAAAAATATAATAATAAAATAAAAATGAATTAAAATGAATTGAAATAACTGTGGAATTCAATCCTCTCGTCTCTGTGTCTGTGTCTCTCTATAATCTTTTGACACATGGGTGCATATTTGGCATCCAAGTGGACATGCTGCCTGCTCCAAGGTCCTACTGCCACGTGTTCTCACACTAAATCTTTGACCTTTGTTCAGTGGTCAATTCTGTAGATGATTTTTAAATTTTTTTTTTATTATTGTTTATGAAAAAGAGACAGAACTAATTTCCATGAATATATAAAGACCGGTTGAGCAAAGGCTCAAATCTCTTATGGTCCTATACGTATAATCGGTCCCACAAAAGAAGAAAAAGAGTTAAGGTGGCTGGCTCAACTTGAAATTTTATGCAGACTTTTGCCAAATAGTTAATGAAGATATTTTACCTATCTTTACCCCAAATCTTTCAAAGTAAGTTTGTTTTGTAGCAATTGGTAGAAAGGATCGTACGGATATGTCTGATTATCATGATCACGGGCCTCATGTTAGGATAAACGCTATCTTAATTGTGATATACTCTAATTAATCAGCTCCATAGCTAGCTTAATTGGCGTTTTCAATGCTGACAATAAGTACGTACGTAACACAAAACTTGATCATAAACCTTTTAAAAACATTATCTGCTTGATGATAAGCTATTGTAGGTTATGATCATCTACAAAGCAAAGCGCGCATTATAAAAGTGACAGATATTATTATATATTACACTAAAACATATAAGGCTTTTTACGGCATTTCATAAGTCACCACAACAAATTTTAAAATCATCGTAAAAAATTTCAAAATCGTCACAAAAACTTCAAAATCACGACAAAAAGTCATTTATTGCATTTTTAAGATTGCGGGTTAACCGCAGCTATTTGGGCGTGACAATAAACTTAATTTCTCGCGGTAAATGCCTAATTTCTCGCAGCAATGCTACTATTTACAGTAAAATTTAACTCTCAGCTAAACAAAAGCAACAAAAAATCTTATTTATTGTAGTGTTAGTAATGTTAAGAAATCAGGATGACATGCATACATACCTCAAGTGCTGCTAATTTTCTTCACTTTCAAAAAATATAGCATCTTTAGGCTTTGTTAGATTCTTTAAATTCAGATCATTTCATTTCAATTAAGTTTTGTTTTAAACATATTCCAACATTTAAACTTATAACTCACAAATCATTAAATATTATTCAACTCAAAATTTTTTTATACATTCATAATTTTTTTTAACTTAATACTTTTTTATATAAATAAACTATAATTTTTTTTAACTTCTAATAAATATATTTAAATTTATCTTAACATTTAAACATATATTTGTTGTGTTTGGTATTGAATTAAGTTGAGTTGATATGAGTTTTTTATGAAAAATAATGAATTAAGATAATTGAATCAGTTTTATGAGATCCATGTAAAATAAATTTAAAATATATTTAAATATTAAATTAAATTTAGATATATTTATAATAAATTATAAAATTAATGAGATACATATTTATTCACTAATAGTGCTTGTCCCATCACACCATCCTGCAGTGATATTTTGATAAGTAAAAAAAAAAGGAAGACTCGTACTGGCCAGAAGAAAAAAACGAAAGAGAGAGAAACAGAGAGTTGATGGCCAGTGGAGGGCAAGAAAGAGCGAGACAGAGGTATAGGTCTCGTTTGGATTGAAAGATGATATAAATTTAATTTATTTTTTAATATTATTATTATTTTAAAATTTAAAAAAATTAAATTAAGATTTAAAAAATATGTATTGAATTTGAAAAAAATATATAAAAATTTGTATTTTATATAAAAAATTAAAAAAATATAATAATAAAATAAAGATAAATTAAAATGAGTTAATGAGAATTTTGAATCCAAAAAATAAAATTGATGACAAAGAGAAAGAGAGTTACAGCAATTAAAAAAAAGTTACGAGATCAGCTTGTGTCAATCTATCTATTGAAACAAACTCATCTCAATTTCATCATCTGAATTTATTATTATTTATAAAGAAATAAACTTATTTCAACTTAATTCAATAATATATTGAACGCGTCCTTAATATTGTAACTTGCGTTCTAGTAGTTTTTAAGGCAGAGGGTTCTAGCGAGATTTTTTTATCATGAATTTGTCAGTTAGCGGGTCATGTTCAGAGATATTTTGCGGGTTTTCTCAAAAAAAAAAAAAAAAAAGATATTTTGCGGGTACCAATTAAGAGGGTTAATTAATTGTTAAAATGATAAGATTGCCAAAGCATCTTCTTTGATATCATTCGTGAGGTTCCTTTTGGATAGATTGGGAAATCATTCTATTCCTGGCCCAACGTGGAGCTAATTCCGCGTTGCATGCAATCCGCTGGACGCGGGTTGATGATGTATAAAAATAATAATAATCACGCGGTACATACCCATCAGATAAAAAAGCGAAACAGCTACACGTTCCCAATGAATGGCCCAAAATTGCCTGTGGTGCAGGATGCATGCAGGTGTCATTACTTAATTAGTTGGGCACCTACGCACGTACATGCATGCATGAGGATACTTTATATGAAGGGATCGAAGAATCCTCACCCTGTTGCTGTGTCCGTTGGATGGCCATTAGTCAAAAGCAAAGTACTAATTAAAGAAATCTTACAGTAATATTCGTCCTTCTACTCTGGAGAATCTTAAGCCAACTTGCAGCAATACCGTCGTTTTGACATATCCACTATCCAAGGAGTGCGGAGAAGAATTTGATTTTATGCCCGGTTTGACTCTTTTTTTTTTTTTTTTATATAAAATATAATTTTCAATACAATTTTTTTTTTTAATTTTATTATAAAATTTTCAAATCTCAAAACAATAATCATATTAAAAAAAATAATATTTTATTCAATTTTTAAAATCCATCTCATCTAATCTTATCTCCCAATCCAAACTACCCCTTAGAACATTATACATTCATGTGTATGTTACGTTTACATTGAATTGTATGGAAGTTTTTGACGAAGATCAAAGAGTTAATTAAATTAATGAACAAATTTGAACAAATTCTGATTCTAGATCGACGGGATGATCATCATATATTTAAACATTAATGTGACTTGGTAATATGAAACTTACCACTAGATGACCTTGCCTTTTCGCATGGCACCATCATGTGATGCCATATAATTTATTAAAAAAATTAAAAATACAAACGCAAAGTGTGTAGAGAAAATTTAAACATTCAGTCTTTTTCTTTTTGTATATATTTTCAAACTTCTTTTTGGTTTAAATATATTTTTTTGTGTTTTTTTAATAAATCACGTTGTGGTGCTAAGTCAAAAAGGTCATCTGAGTTATAAGTTTCAGATAGTCCAATAACATCACTATATATATTTCAAAAAATGAAGAAAATTAAGGTCGACTTGGATGGTAAGATACTCTCATATGTGCATGTCATCTCAATATAAACACTTTTCAATTTTAAATATTTAACATTTTCATCTAATAATTACATAATTATTAAAATCTTTTCAAACTTTAAAATAAAACATCAATCGGAATTCCATTGTTTCAAAATCAAAATAAAATTAATATTAAAAATTAATATTAATTCTAACAATATTTTAACTTTATAATATTTTTATTCAACTTTTTCTCTCTCATTTTTCAAATTCCATCAACGTCTTATACCATTAAAATTATTTCACTAATATTGATGCAGCAGGATCTGAGTCAAAAAATGCTGAATTAATACCAAATTGCACGTTGATGACGTTGAGATCTCTTGAGTTGGCAGATCAATGTAAATGTAACAAGTTATTCTTTGCCCTTTTTGATCATATTTCATTTATCGTTTAGGAAGTAGTTCTAAATCTGATTTGAGTTAAATTTTTGGCAAATTACTTTTTTTTATTACGTATTTAATATTGGCTTGATTTGATAAATATTTTTAATTGAACATCAGACAAGTTTTCATTGTGTTTTTGGGTGACACTCTTGTGTTATTTACTGCAAATAATTTGTTGGAACAAATCTCATGTAAAATAATCACTAGTCTATCTAACATCAATTATTTACAAATTATTTTACTATTACTCACTATTATATCACTTTTCTATACTTATGCACCAAAATCCACGGTATTATATTCTTTAGATTTGAAACAAATATTAAATTAAGTTGAGAATCAGTTCTTATTCTATATATATGTCATTTCAATTGAAAACCCTACTTGCCGGCTAGCTCTCAGCTCCACACCCCCCCCCCCCCCCCCCCAAAAAAAAAAAGTTGACCGAATTTCTGCCGACTTTTTATTTTTATTTTCATATTCTTAAGCTTTTGAAATTTACATGTATAATTTACTGATTTTTATTCATATAAGTGATAACATTCGAATAAAGGAATTAAAAAGTAATTTCTGATCTAGATTATAAACAAAATTTTGATATATATCGATGCACGCGTCTCCGGTACCCCTCACTGACTTATTAGTAAGTATACTTTTATTATCACGTCTAACCTTTCATTTCCAAGCTATCTATGTATACATAAACATCTTATTTTTCGAAGCCATTTAGCATATGGAGGTAGTACCACTCCAATAAAACCAGAAATCCAAGTCATGGATTATTACATACAAACCAACTCTCATTTGTCCAACGAAACTAATCTATTATAAAGAAATATTAATTATAAGTAGATACATACATATATATATATATAATTAGTAACATGATAGAACTTAATTAGAGCATTTTTATTAGATTGGCTAAAAGTCATCCTTCAAAAAATGTATTTTTGTATAAATATTAAAAAATAAATGCATTGTTTTAGCTTTTTGGCAATTATTTTAATTTTACTATTCACTTCAAATATTATTTAAATTTTTTTTCACATATTTTATTATTATATTTGATTGATTATAATATTTATTTTTTAATATTTATACAAAAATATATTTTTTAAAATATAATTTTTAATCAATTTAATAGGAATACTTTTAATAATCATTCTAATATTGCTGAATCACAGAAATTTCCATGGAAGGCATCGGAGCAACTTATTAGGGCAAGAAGCTGCTACATCCCACATGCTTCTGTAGTCATCTTTTATACCATCAGAACACTTGCACACAATCTCAAGAGTCCCCACAAACATCTTCGAGTTATATATACCCTACACATTTATCACAATAATATTATTCATCCCCTTATTTTATAGAGATCATGGCCAATAAATTCTATGACTGATCTGATCATCGAAATATAACCCGTAATAAGCATAATTAAGGATGGAGTACTTCTTTTTTGTTTCTTCTTCCACTTTTCAGCTAGTGATTGTTCTTAATTAATAATTTGCTTACCTTGATGATCATGATGATCTTCGAGTACTACCAGTAATGGTCTGGCTTCTAACGCTCTTGGTTGTTCATGCAAGGCAAGGATCATCAATATCATAAGCTAGAAAGATAGCCTAGAAAACTTTGACATAATACCCATTAATTTCCACAACAAATCTGAACAAGAAGTTAAATTAAACGCAAAATGAGGCCGTAAGTGTTTTGAAAGAGCTATAAAGGCATGAGAAAACTTCCAATAAAATTTTAGATTTTATAGTACATACTATAGGGGGCGGGGTCGGGGCCGGCGTGGGTCATTATATCAGAACATTTTGGAAGGGCTTCTAGAACAAATGGTAGCTGAGCCACGTGTTTTCCATGGACTGATCCTAAGTTTCTAGATGAGGGTGGGCCAATTTTCGAAGAAAGAGATTTGCATCAAGGGCGGATCTACTTGGGAATTAGGGAGGACTATGGCCCCCCTTAAATTTTGAAAAAAAATTAAATAAATATTAATTTTTTTATAATTTAATAAAATAATATTAATTTTAACATATATTGATCCCTTTTAAAAAATTATATTGACTTTTTTATAAAATCATTTTAATTTTATTTTAAAAATAAATTTTTAACAAATATTTAGTTATCTATATTGAAAAAGAAATAACTAAAAGTTTTGATTTAGATTCAATATTTGATGTTTTTATTTATTTAAAAAGAGTGCAAATTACAATTTTAGACATTTTGTGTTTATTTTGTTTAATATATGTATATGAGTGTATTTATTTTATTTCAATAATATATTCTTCTTGATATATCATATATATTTTTTAATACATAGATTATATTAAACGTATTTTATTTTTATACTAGATCTTACTATCAGATTATTCTATACCGCAAAAAAAAAAATTATATAAAAATAAAACAAAAAATATCTTATATATATTATTTTAGTTTTATTTGGCCTCATCTAAAGCAAATTACTGGCTCCACCACTACTTTGCACTCTAAACTTTTTTCCTAGTAGATGAAAGGAAGATGCATGAGAGACTTCGAGCCTATTTAGGGTTGCATTTTGAATTTTAAAAAGTGATTTTAAATAGTTAAAAGTATTTTTAAACAAATAAATATATGTTTGATAATTTTATAAAAAATATTTTAATCAATTAAAAAAATTGAAAGTTAGCTTTTTTAGAAAATACCAAATTAAAGCTTTTATAAAAAAGTTTTTGCAGACCTCTATATATATTTCAAATAGTAAACAATTTTTAGAATACAAGACTTATTATTTAAGTTATAAACTATAAACTCTAAAACTATAAATTATATTTTCTATCGCAATCTCAAACATGCACTTCAACTCCTCTTACGTGTTTAATTTCGGATTGATATCATATTTAATGGGTTTTTGGCAATTAATGACACCATTAATTTATTGCATGTTTGGCTTAAGAAAAAGTTAAATTAAAACTCTTCATTGAGTAAAATTGATGGAGTCAATTTGTTTCTCTTAACCGAAATTTTCTGATTGCGGGCGCTTTTGATTATTAAATTATACATAATATTTTTGTAAGTTCAGTTCTAGCTATAATGTATATTATATATATATTAGTATTTCGGCATGTCAATATTCCAACTGTGAATTACTTGAATGTTCGGGGTCTTTCTTTAAGAAGTACTGTCAACATTTCCGGAAGGTCCGTGGGCTTTGGTCGTCTGAATCTGATGCATAATCAAAAGACATATGGAACGCATTTTCTAGATCTATTCATTTTAAACTGGCTTCTCATGTTTACATGCATGCAGGGACAAAGCTGACATAATCGAGTACGTACCCCCTATCCTCGATTAATTAATTGACAGACCATATGCTTTGAACACGCAAATATTTCATATTAATTTGATTTCTCTGACAAAAGTACTGAGAATAAATAATGATCAAAAGAAAATAGAGAATAGAATCCTCTTTACAACTGATTGGGAAAATAGATCGGAAGTTTGGAAAACCAGATCATGAAGAGTGAGTTGATTTTTTCAGTCCAAATAGTACTAGAAAAATAATAAAAGGTAAAGTAAGGAAGAAAGAAAGAAATGCTTATTCGACCGACGCGTACTACGCATTCCGTCTTATCAACCATCGCAATAGATCTGATGGATGATACAAATTATACATTGTGATCATATAACCAAAGCTTCCATGTTTATTTTACCTTCCTACCCTATTCTTTTAGATCAATATTCTTACAAAAAACTACAATAGATGAAAAATTGGTACTAATATAATTTGTTTGTTCCTTTTATTCCAATTCTTTACTTTTCATCCCCTAAATGGAATTCCATATGAAGGATTCAGAAACTAAAGTCAGGAACTACCACTAAATGTTGCTCTTTAAATCTTAAAAAGTTATTCTTATTTGATTAACCTTTTAAGTCCAAAGAGTGGAAGCCTTGGCCATGCATGAAAAATTTCCTAGATGAGATGCAAACAAACCATGCATATATATATATATATATATATATATATATACACACACGCACACATGTATAGCAATTAGGATATCAATGATCATGACGATCATATAAGGACAACAATAATATTGATTGATGCATGCAACAGTGGATCAAGTATGGAAAGTTGTTTTTATCTTTTCCCATACGACTCAAGCAATCTAGGTCGGAGAGTGGAAGGGATGTTTACACTCCCCCAATCAAGTTGTGCCTCACTCGTCTACAAGAGCCTTACAATCAAAGCGTAATCAGCGCACGAATCAAGATAAAACGAAGGAGGGTCATGGCCAGCACGGGAAGATGGTTGACATGGAATAATGGGACGCCAACAACTCTGACACGACCTTGCACACGCATGTAGGAGCAGAGCCAAACCGCATTTAAAGACCAGATATGGAACATGAACTGAGAGTATGACAAAGCCTTATATTCCTAATAGATCTTAAAATACAATATTCAATTTCAATTTGATGATGTGGTTCAATATCATTGGTTAATGTAAATATGTTAGTTAGTTACATTCAGTCTTACTTCTATAAATAGGTTGATGTAATCAAGTTGAACTACATTGATTAATTCAACACAGTATCCAGTTTTCATACAACCATGTTTTTCCCCCTTTTGCTTTGTTTCCATTTCTTCTTCACATCAAGAATTCCTAACAAGATTCAAAATTTGTCACGGTTTTAGAGAAATCTGATATCTTCGATTAATTTGATTCTCCATGGATTTCTTAGATTAAAACTCAATCAAGATTCTCGTCAATTCTTTCTACCATGTCGGAGCCAATTTCTTCTACACTGTCGAATCCTCCTATACAAAATTCGATCAAGGATTCTTATTTCTTACACCATGGAGAAAATCCTAGTTTGATGCTTGAGTCGCAACAACTGAATGGAGATAATTACCCTACATAGGCGCGGGCTATGTCCAAAGCACTCAGTGCAAAGAACAAGTTAGGGTTTATCAATGGAACCCTAAAGAAGCCTGCAAATTCAACATATTCAGCATGGGAAAGGTGCAATGATATGGTGTTGTCATGGATATTAAACTCAGTGATCAAGAATATTGCTTCCGTATCTTGTACCTTTATGTTGCCGCAGAGGTCTGAAAAGATTTGCAAGAACGATTTTCACAAGGAAATCGACCTAGGATTTTCCAGTTGATTAAGGCTTCCAGTTCTTTAACTCAAGATCAAAATAGATTGTCACATTGTTGGAGAAAAGATGGCCAATCTCATGAAACCACTTCATGTTGCTTCGGCTCACCAACTCAGTGATACATTCACTAAACCTCTCGACTGCACTCAATTTCACAACCTACTCTCCAAGATGGGAATTATTGACATCCATTCTCCATCTTGAGGGGAACTCTTAGAATCCAATATTCAATTTCAATTTGATGATGTGGCTCCATATCATTGGTTAATGTAAATATGTTAGTTAGTTACATTCAGTCTTATTTCTATAAATAGGTTGATGTAATCAAGTCAAAATACGCTGATTAATTCAATATAGAATCCAGTTTTCATATGACTCTGTTTTTCCCCCTTTTGCTTTGCTTCGATTTCTTCTTCACATCAAAAATTCATGGCAAGATTCAGAATTTGTCAATAGAAAGCGCAAAGATAGCCACACTGACCAATTCGCCACAAGAGACACAATCTGGGAGAGCCACGCCTCAATATTAAAGGCAACAATGTGATATCGTGTATGGAAGATGGGCACCTTTCATATGGGATATGGAGGATCACCTCAGCAAGGGTATAAAAGCCAGACTCTAGGTTAGAATGTTTTTCTTACGATCTAAGAGATACAAAGTTTCTTCTAAGGATTAACAAACTAACTTAGGCATAAAAGATATTTGATCAAATCTAAGCCTTCATCTTCTTTCTGTTGCAGGTGATTGAGCTCTGTGACCAAGGTGCAAAACACATCATCAATAGACAGATTGCTGGGCTCATCCTCCAACTAGACCGTGTACAAGATCCTTGGGACTCAGCATTATGATGATGACATGCCATATATATACCGTCATTTAGTTTGTGGATCGGATCAACTTAATAAATTTGTTGAAAGCTTATTTTGTTTATTTAATATTTAACAGTACTTATTTTATGATATAATATATATTTATATATATAACATAATCATATAATTAAAGTTGGAGAGAGCTAGCTAGCAAGCATTGGATTATATTGGAAAGATGGGGATTTATTTAGCACACTACGTACAATGCACTACAGAACTGCATGGCAGTCACGAAGGCTTACATTCCAACTATATTTTACTGTACTACGTACATCACTACCCAGCCTTCATCACATTCTTTCGTGCATATTCCTCCACATGCAGCTGATATCGCTTAAACTTAATACGTGATACATGATATTGTATCATATATACGTGGGTTAATATCATCATGGAACAAACACAATAATGGGGCTCCTCACTTGGTACTTACCATCAGACCATAGTATAGAAGCTGAGGCTCTGCGTTTTTCTATTCTTCCATTGATTGTGAGCTCAAAAGATAGCTTTTGTCCCAACTTTTTGAATGACAACACGTTTGGCTTGACTTTGACTGTAAGTGCACGTGGAGAGGTCACAATAGCTTTATACGATGATGTTGGTGATCCAACATTTGTGACAGTTCGATAGAAAACATGACGGATAAGTTTGGCGGGGGACGTGGGCAGAGCAAAAGTAGGATAGTTTAAGTCGAAAACTGTTCGATTAGAGACTTTAGAACAGGGATAGTTAATGTCCCCGCCGGTAATTTTCTGTAATAACTCGGTGGTATATCCTTCGTGACATAAGAATTTGATGTAGTCGAGTGGCTTAATATCATATATCAAACCAGGATATGGAGCCTTGATAGGATTTATATTGCCTGCACCATATGAAAACTCAGCGTCGGGCTCCTTCTTAGCGCTAATTGGGGTAGCTGCATGCATGCAAGCAATTAATTAATACACAGAATGGGGAGCGAGTTTCTCATGCAATGCATGGTTTTATACTTATGTTATGCGCATTGAATCATCATTGAGATCTTGGGAACAACAATTATTAATTAGAACATGATTAATATCCGTATTACTTGTGGCAATAATAATAATATATACATATAGTCCTAGAGTATAAACGTTGCATAATCGATTAAAAAAGAATGTAATATACTATTAAACAATTATTTTTTTATATAGGTCTCACATTTTACTTATTATTTTTAAAATGATTATATGACGCTTGCACACTTCATAACTACAAATATTTTATGACTGAAAATATTATTTACCTTACCTGTAGTGATAAGAGCAGACATGATAGCTGCAGGTGACCAAGTAGGGTGGAAAGATTTGACGTGGGCAGCCACCCCTGTTGCATGTGGACAAGCCATTGATGTCCCCGTTTGTATGCTATATGAGTAATGTACTCTTTTATCCCCTTCAAATTGAGTTACTGGGGAGATTGGAGGCCATGCCGCTAGAATGTGGACTCCAGGAGCAGCCAAATCCGGCTACAGCAAAGTTTTTTTATTTATAAAGGTTTGATATTCAAATCATTTGTAACTAATAAATAAGCCCCAGACAATGGGTCGTAAGTTCTACATATAGTCCATTTAAAAAAAAACAAACAAACAAACTCGAGGACCATGAAAATGGGCTAGCTTTCTCGCTTGAATCTAAGATATGTTCTAATTTTCTAGAAAAGATTGTATACAAGTTATTTTTCTTATAACGTGATTATTAATTTAAATAACCTTGAGAATGGTGGGTGAAATTAGGTTTGGACCCCTTGATGAGCTGTACCATATGTATGGGGATGATGTATCTTTACGCTCATTGCTCTTGAGGATAGTCGCAGTTGGGTTCCTGTAAATTGTGTATATATGTTGGATCACTTTGATCAATTATATGATAATGTTTTACGTATGAAACTTGTTCATAATTTTGTAAGCAGATGTACCTTGTGGATCTTATGTATGCGTGAATGTTTTTAACATCCTTGGAGTCGAGCACAGATGCAGGCAAGGGAAAATTGAAAGCATTACCGTGTCGGTGTTTGCCTCCCATCACGCTACCAACTGCACCAGCTACAAATGACCCTTTACTCGGGACATCACACAGTACAATTTTACCCTTCACCAAGTTACGATCAAGCGAATTTGGCGTGCAATTCCTGCATTAATTAATTTGCAAGGAAAAATATATGATAGTACGCGTATCGGTATGCCCATGGCCGGTTAAATATTTAAATATATTTAAAAAACGTTTCAAAGAAGAGAACTACTTAAGACACAAAAATTACACAAATAAAAATTCACAAACTAATATAGCTTCACATTTCACAGTATCCGAATGTCGATCTACTTTATAATAAAAATAATTTTATAATGTGACGTACTTCATTAAACCATATTAATTTATAAGTTTACTTCATTAAACCAGCTTTGGAATTAAAGCATTTTTCTTTAATTTTAGCAATTAGTACTGCTTAGTAATTTGCTTGATTTTTCATTCATGCAAAGACAAGCAAATAGTTTCTGTACTACGTACATAAAATAAATAAATAAATCATTATAGTTACCTGGAGAAGTACCCATTGAAGCCTGCTGCGGTGTTCGGTGCATCTCCACCATAAATTATTGGATACGTTTCATTATTTAGGTCAAATACATTAATTGAGAATCCCTACGTATAAAAAAGAGAAAATTTTCAGAATTAGTGTATATATAGTTGTAATATCTTGCATTTATATTATGGAAAATGCTAAGTAGCTCCCTCATCAATTTGACCTATTTTAACTAATCTTTTTCTTAACAGTTGATGAGAAAGTACTGAAGACTAGTGAATGTGTGTTTTTTTAAATGTTTAAAAATATTTTTTTTTTAAATAATTAAAAATGCGTTAGGGGACACATCGAACGGTACCTGATAGATCTTGTTGTTACCCAATTTGACCTGAGTGAGGAACATTCGATCTATTGTGCTTGAAGCCACAGAGAGAGACCAGGGGGAAACGCTGTTTACTGTTCCTGGATTTGGACCTTTGTTACCAGCAGAAGTTGATGTCAATATTCCATTTGTCATAGCATGAAAGGAACCGATGGCAATTGAGTCTTCAAAATACTTCAGAGTACCAGTGGTTCCACCGAGAGAGGCGGAGATAATGTCGACGCCATCAGCGATGGCATCATCAAATGCTGCAAGTATGTCAAGATCAGAACACTCCACTTCCAAAGTACCCCAACATATTTTGTACACAGCAATGCGTGCCGACGGAACACCTCCTCGTGCTGTTCCCAACCCATACCCCAGCAAGCTTGCCTCGCTAACTAAGTTTCCAGCAGCTGTTGATGCTGTATGTGTCCCATGCCCTACTACATCTCTCGGGGATCTAAGATATTCTTTCCCAAAATATAATCGTTCGCGCTTGTAGTACTGTGCTCCAATTATTTTACTGCATGTACGTACGAGTAGTCATCATGGTTTTTTTTTTTTGAAAGGAAAGGACCGTATTTCATTTCATAAAGCTGCGACTGATAAAGCCGAAAAAATCCATATTACAAGCTTAACTAATCAGAAGGATCTGTAGTATCCCCGCACACAAAGTGACGAGCCTTGTCTTAACTTCTAATCTCTCGAAAGACAAACCACATGAAAATGATTTGTCTAAGAGAGTTTCGGGATAACCAAACTCCCACCTCACAAAGAGGGGAAGGGATCACCACCTCCAATCTCCAAAGGAGAATGAGGAAATGTCAGCCACATCTTCCAAAGGAAGGGTGAGAATTAATCAAGGAATAAGTCTATTCCTATTTATTCTAACAAGCATTCCAACAAAACGGTAAATAAACAACCAACAACACAACCAAAACATAGCAAAACCCAGATCAAAGGATCCGGTTCGGTACAAAAGGTAGAGCAGGGGCAAACATGGCGCGTGAGAGACACGCGCCACCTGGGGGTGAGCTTCACCGTCGGCCCAACAACAATCGACGGTGCTGGGTCCAGAACCACCGCGCAAAGAGGCGGTGGAGCAGGAGTTGGAGGTGGGTGGAAGCCCCGCCCCAACTTGAACCCGCGCGTGTAACGACACACCGTTGGTCTCAGCGAGGCCTTCAACAGTCTGGAACATCGGCGGCTGGCGAACCCTGGGGTGGTGAGCGTGCTGGTCGATGGCCACCGTAGGGTGTCCCAATTCCAGAGCGCCATCTCCGTCGGAAACAAGCCCTGCAAAACCAAAAAGACCGAAGAAACCAAGTGGGGGAGGGGGGAAGCAAGATGGAGGTGAAGGGGGGGAGGAAGGGAGGGAAGGAGCCGCAGCTCCCGTCCTCCCTCAGCCGACTGCTGGGTTTTGGAGACGCTTTGAAGAGAAAAGGTTCAAGAGAGAAGCTCTAGGGTTTTTTCCTCACCGAGTAGTCATCATGTGACAAGTCATGACAGCAAATATAATTAATATGTTTAGATAAGAGATCTAGATAATATATATTTATATGTTAATGTTAATCCCAAGCACAGAGAAACAAAAAAATGTGATCCATGTAAAGGCAGGTGATATATATAATGTATATCATTACAAAAATATATAATATATATATATAGATATATAGATCAGTAGTAAACCAAATAGCAGAGTACATGTTGCAGATTAGTTTAGCAAGCACTATGATATATAGATTAGTTTGGTTTTATCAACCTTATGATATATGGGCTTAATAACAAGGGAATCAGTTTGGAACAAACTAGCAGAATAATATTGGAGGCTTTTTGAAGGATTCTCAAGAATCTGATGAAAATCAAGAGAAAAATAACTTGAAGCAATTTTGAAAGGATCTATATACATAGACCTATTTTGTTCAATGTAAAACAGATTTTGAGCAATTTTTTTTTTTTTTTTTTATGTAATCAGATTTTGAAGCAGGGAAATTTTGGATGGAGGAAACAGGCTTGATGTAAGGATCATAAGGTGTATAGATGGTAGTTAAAAATGATGCAGTTTTAACAAGATGGATACCACCAAGAGTAGTAAACCGATTAGCAATTTCCAATGAAGAAGCTATATAGTAGTACTTGTTGCAAGTGAAGTTGGCTGAGGTTTGACAGGCCCCCTTCCATTTGCTAGGTGGTGGACCAAATCCTTTATCATCAAAGCTATCAGACTCGGGCCAAATTCCAGAGTCCAGCACTCCTATAATGATGTCGCTTTCGATACTTCTTCTTCTTTTAACTTGCTGAGTAAAGCCAAGGAAATCCCATGACCTCGTTGTATGCAGCTTTTTATGTTCGCTGGGAAACACGGACACTACACCATCCATTCCTGCATATTCAGTATGTATTAATGTACGTGGAAAACATTATGACATTTTTGTTATAGATCATATATATAGAATATGGAGTACATGAATCAATTTTATTAATGGGAAATACTCTAGTCAAAAATGGATTATACAAAAATAATTTTACAAAATAGTATATATAGCTTGATGTGATTGATTATATTATAAAATAGATCAAATAAATCAAATGAAACTACTCAATTTGTGAGATTATTTTTATATAATTTGTTGCTACTAAATGTATAAGTAATCTTTATTTATATATTTTGGGAGATGGAGAGAGGAAAGATTAATAATATATTAAAGGTACTACACCGACCAGCCACTTGTTGAGCTTCTTGCTCGGTTAGGTTCGCTGCAAATCCACTAAAACTCCTCTTGTAGCTGTAGAGCAGAGATTGATCCGGTCCAGCAGTACTGCCAGGCATGCATTTATATAAATTAATTAGTTCAAAATTAAACAGGTGATCTGGGCGCATTTCAATGAAAATCTCTTATATATGTAATATTTCCTGCCGCTAATTTATAAATTTAAAATTACCTGCCAAGGACTTCTTGCAGCATGCTTGTGTGAAGAGATGAGGTGGTGTCCTCGTCCCCCTGCCTCTCGCCCATATACACAATATATACCTTCGTCCACAATTTCGCAGCAATTAAATGAACTCTCTTCAATTTTCCCACACGACAATTAATGAAAAATAAAAGGCAGTTTGTTTATATTTATAAGAGTACTTTATGATGGGAAATTAAGTTGGTTATGATTAGAAAGTCGTTCGGCTAGTAAGATATCATGTGTGTGTGTGTGTCTGCGGCGGAAAAAGCTAGCAGATATATCCGGCGATCTACCTTTCGGTCATTCTGAGAAGCTGAGTGACGAACATGCAGTGTGAAAGCGAAGCTGAAGAGGAGAAGCCAAGAAAGAGTACTAGTACTAGTTTTACAGGCCATTGAGAGGGCGGATTTGCTATGAATTAACTTGGCGTCTCCCGTGTTATATATATACACAGATATCTTCACTTATTGGTAGAAAAAGTTTTTTTTTTTTTTTCCTTTTCTTTTGTTAATTTTGAGAAATATTTGACTAATTACATCTAAATAATTTGATTTGGTGAAAAAACGAAGTTGAAGTACTAGAGTTATTCCACGAGAAATCTCTGAAAATATTCCCCATATCTGTTGATCATCTCTCTTCTGATCTGTACGTACTTCAGTACTGTGTGTTCAACCTTTTTCTTATCATGAAAACTATATTCTATACTCTTCCCTCTAAATGCGAGCTAATTAAGATTCGGTTTGAATTTTTAGATGGGATAAATTTATTTTAAATTTATTATTATATTTTTTTAAATTTTCATATAATATACAATTTTTAATATAACTTTTCTCTAATTTCAATACACATTTTTTAAATCTCAATTAAATTTTTTCAAATCTCAAAACAATAAGAATATTAAAAAATACATTAAACTTATCTCAACTCATCTTATCTCTCAACCTAAATTAGGCCTAAATTAAAAATTAAAGCTAATTACATTATAAAAAAATAATTTATTTATGATTAGTTATTTTTAAGAAAAAAATTATTTTTTGTTAAAATAAATTTATGTTTCATTATAAATAATCATTTTTATAACAAATAATTCACTATAAATATCTATTTTTCTTATAATCATGTTATTATAAAAGCCATCCAGCTTGTACACGAATTACTTGACTCGATCGTTCTTCACGTAGACTTGAGAACGATACGAATTAAGATTGAACCTAATTAATTAGGTCTTTATATATCTCGTCAATTCCTACGTACATATCTATATATATATATATATATATATATATGAATGATATTAATTACTCATGCAGTTAGCTTATCAATGAACCAATTAGACCTTATTTATTTTTAAAGATGAGATGAGATAAAAGTTAAAAAAAAATATATATATTAGTATCATATATTTTTTTAATATTAATTTTATTTTAAAATTTAAAGTTTTAGAATTTGAAAAAATTAAATTTTTTATTATATTTTATATGAGAATTTTAAAAAATATAATATAAATTCAAAATATATTTTAAAATTTTGATTTATTTCAATAAACAAATCAATCCTTAGTCTCCATATTTTTTAAAAACCGAAGTTTATATATAAATCTAATTAGTGTGCGCGAAGATAATTATACTCAAAGAAAGGTAATGATCATGCATGTCGAATCAGATCATTATGATATCTATGGCGCCACATCCACATATGTCTGCAAAGTTACAAACAATTTATAAGCGTGAATGAAAGTCTTTTGTCTTTTTGTAATTATAAGTTGTAATCAATCTTTTGTTGATTTTAAGAATTGAAAGCAAAAGATTCATTGAACAATTGTAATTTGTAAGGGGTTGTTCCGGACCTCTTGATCGATTGGTCTCAGTCTCATGAATTGTAAATCAAAGAAAATCCGATCCAGTCTTGGAGTACGTTCTATAAATTACAGGCCATTCACAAGGTTTGGAATACAACAAAAGCAACAAATTAAAGTGTCTGTACTATATTTGATTTATTGTTATTATTATTTCATAAAGAATGTAAATAGTATTTTATAAACTTTTAACTTTTAAGAGCACTCGTATTTTACATGTAAAGGTAAAATTTGAAAATTTTTTCTAAAAATTTAGGCTTGATTTGTTTTGGAAGATAAAATTTTAAATTTTAAATTTATTATTATATTTTTTAAAATTTTTATATAGAATATAATAAAAAATTTAACTTTTTCAAATTTTAAAATAAAATTAATATTAAAATTAATATTTTATTTTATTTTATTATTTTTATCTCATCTTATTTCATCTCATCTCTTTCTCAATCCGTTACATGTAATGTGCTACTATTCACCATCTCTTTCTCAATCCGTTACAAAGTAAACTAATTTGTTTTTTAATTTCACTGCTGATTTTCCACTTCCCTTCATATTTACTTTACTCTATTTCAGCCCCAAAAATTCCCACTCAAATCTCGCGCCAGTGTTCCAGAGCTTCACTCATTTAAGTCCAATCGGCTTCTAAACATGATGGTGTTTTGAAGATGATGATGTTTAAATAACTAGCATAAAGTTTCAATTTTTTAACTTTAACTTCTCACCGATACCTTTTGTTCTACTATTTGCATGTAGTGAACAATGGAAAAGTGGAATCGAAAAGAAGAAGAGTATCAGAATTCGGAGAGAACTTTGGCCGTCCATTTGTGTTTACGCTTGATCGGCTGGACCTGCTATGATTTGTGTTTGGGTATTTAGGGTTTCAGAGGAAGTGGCTCGAAGTGGTTTGAAGATTCTGTTGAAGTGAGAACTGAGAAGTGTTCTTGTTTTGGAGAGTTTAAACTTTAAAGTTTTAAGAGAGAAGGAAACGACGTGACTTGCGCTTAAGGCACTCACGACTTCACTTGCTTAAGGGAAGGAAACGGCACAGTATTGGCGAGATAGTGTAAATATTAAAATACATGAAAAATTTGAAAAAATATTTAAAAGGAATAAAATAAAAATATTTAGATGATATAAAAAAGAATATATTAGTTGATAAAATATATATTATAAAAATAAATAGATAAAATAGAAAGAATGATCTTTAGTAATGTATTTTGAAAAAAATTAAAGAGTTCATTGTAAATACTCTTAGGTGATTGGGGTTGCGGAACCTCATGCATGTCTGGATATTTCTCATTTATAAAATTACAATGCCATAATTAACAAAATTGGGATTTTTAAATGATGATCGTAATTAGTGAATAAAAAAAAGTGAGAAATTATAATAGATTCGAAAATGTTAATTGTACCGATCAAAAAATAATAGATTCATAATTTCGGATTTTCGCGTGACGTGTCCGAGCATGTCATTTTTTGTTTTTTATACAAGGTGGGAAGTTTTTTATTTTATTTTTAACAAGCATTTCATAGATATATTAAGTGCTTATTTGGGATTGTGATAAAAAAATATTATTTTTTATTTAATATTCATAACTTAAAGTTTAAAATAATAATCTTTATTATTAAAAAGTTATTTATTGTTTGGGATTCATATGTTTAAAACGTTTTTAAATTTAATGACGATAGTTTTTTAAAAATATATAGTTATTTATATGAGCTTTTTGATAAAAGTTCTAATTTATGGTTTTTTTTTAAAATTGATTTTTAATTTTTTTAATTGATTAAAGCATTTTTTATAAAATTATCAAACATATTATTTTTTCTTTAAAAATATTTTTAACTATTTAAAATGATTTTTTAAGTTTTGAAAGTCAAAACGCAATTCCAAACAAATTCTAAGTGGTTATAAAAGATTCAATGAGCTATTCCAAAATAAACAAATACAACACAAAATAAATTAAAAAAGAAAATGAAAAAGGATTTGGAAAATGTGTGGTGTAAAGATTTTACTGTTTTATATTTTTTTTAAAAGAAAAAATCAAATAATTGCTCCATATTTTATGTACATGCTTAGAATTGCGATAAAAAATATAGTTATATTTTTGGACTTATATATAACTTATAACTTAAGTAATAAGTTTTATTAAAAAGTTATGTACTATTTTGGTAATTACATGTTTAAAGCACTTTCCAATTACGTTATCGTGTTTATTTGAAAAAAAAAATTAAAAAGTATTTTTTGACATAAAAATTACGATTTATTTAAATTTTTAAAAATTATGACTAATCAGAGTTGTATGGATATTTTCATTCATTAAAAATCTATTTAAAATTTGAATTGTCTTCTACATTATTCGAAAAAGCATGTTTGAGGAAAATCATCAAAATCAAATGCATTTTTTAGCTTGTTAATTTGAGATTAAAAATGTTTTGATTTGTAATACCAAAACAACCAATTTCTTTATTTTTTTTAATATTAAATAACATTAGTTTTAAAGCTATTTAAACATTTTTAAAATTAGTACCACAATCTCAACTAGGCCCTATCATTATCCATTATGAGGATAAATAGAATATTCCAAGCATATATCTTGGGGATAAATAGAATTCATAAATTAGATTAAAGGGAAAAACATTAGTGTGCGAAGATAAATACACTGAAAATTAGAAAGTTAATGTTAAATCAGATTTTGGCTTCTATTGCACTTGTGTTGTCAATGTTACAAACAATTTATATGCGTGAAAGGCTTTCCAGTACTGCAAAGCTAAAACAATCTTTTGCTTATGCTTTTTTCTAATCAATATTTTGTTGCTTTCTTGGGAAAGCAAGATTAATCGAAAAAGTAATTACCTTTATTTGTAGGATATTTCTTTATCCGTTTCAATAATACAAGTTTATCAAAGTGACATTAATTGAGGGTTTATAACAACAAAAGCGACAAATTTAAAAAAATAATAATAATGTGGCAATTATGTAAAATTAGCACTATATTTAAATCATGGATTATCTCGATTCATCAAACATCATATTATATATCAAACCTTTTTAATCATTTGTTTTTGTGTTTCATATAGTAGTGTCCGTTAATATAGTACTGTCGGTTACAAAGAGAGTGGGTGTGCGAGGGAGGAATCATCTTTTTCTTAAAAACAAACATCTTGAAGTGAAGGTGGTGGGACAGCAGGAATAATCTTGCTCATACAAACCAAGTTCAATGTCAAGTTCATACAAACCACATGTCTTGATATTTCTCGTTTGTATAATTATAAAAAAGAATTGCTCCATACATAATAAAATTAGACAAAATAAATTTATAAATTAAAATAAATTTATGAGATCTAAAAAAAATAATTCTATAATTTAATATATTATATCGGTTTCTAGATTTGTTTATATAATCTTTTTTATGTCTAAAATATTTTTCTATTACAAAATCATTAAAAAAATCAGAATTTTTAACTAATGATAAATGATTAAAACTGAAGAGAGATTATAATACATCCGTTAGATTCATAAATTCATATTTTCGTGCGACATGTGGATGCTTCACTTCAATTCTAGACCTTCTTAAAGATCCACAAAGAAATGAAAGAAACAATATCCAGAAATTAAAGATCCTTCATGCCTCCATTATTGTGTGCTCCTCTTGATCACTGGCTTCTTCTTCACCCCACCTTTAATGCTCCAACCATGGAGATTGCTTTAGGCTTTAAGATAATAGAACGTTAAACTCATTTTTTACCTTAAAATCACTAAAATTAATTTGTTATACAAATATCTGCAAAATAATAGAACGTTAAACTCTGTGTGGAGGTAGAGAAAGGAGAAAAGAAAATGAAATTAAGGAAAAATATTGAAGGACAGTTGAGGAAACTCGAGGATAAAAGCCACTTCTAGGAAACGCAAAGTAAAAGAGGATTCAAAGAAAAGAGTTTAAAGGGGGTGGAAGTGAGAATGTAGAAAGTGATATAATTTGTGAGTTTTGTTTGGAAGAAAATAATATTTTTGGCATCTAAAAAACTTGTTGGGTCAAAATTTTATGTTTTAAATAAGAATTTAATTATTTAGAAATTTGGGGCTACAAAATGAAGTTTAACAGAAATTTAATATATAGATTTAAAAAAGAAGTTTAAAAAAATGTAGCTAATAGTTGTTTTAAGAGAGGTAAACCGTAAAGGGGTCATTTAGATTTCGGGGAGACAAAGAATTCTTTTTATTTCTTATCATTGAACTATGCCTAGCTGCATCCATCTCCCATGGAGTAATGGAGCTTAGACTACAAGGAAATAGAGTTATTCTTTGCCTTTTTGATCATATTTTATTTATTGTTTAGGAAGTCGTTCTAAATCTAATTTGAGTTAAATTTTTGACAAATTACTTTTTTTATTATGTATTTAATATTGGGTTGATTTGATAAATATTTTTAATTGAACATCAAACAAGTTTTCATTGTGTTTTTAGGTGACACTCTTGTGTTATTTACTGTAAATAATTTGTTGGGACAAACCTCATGTAAAATAATCACTAGTCTATCTAACATCAATTATTTACAAATTATTTTACTATTTCTCACTATTATATCACTTTTCTATACTTATGCACCAAAATCCACGGTATTATATTCTTTAGATTTGAAACAAATATTAAATTAAGTTGAGAATCAGTTCTTATTCTATATATATGTCATTTCAATTGAAAACCCTACTTGCCGGCTAGCTCTCAGCTCCACCCCCACCCCCCAAAGTTGACCGAATTTCTGCCGATTTTTTATTTTTATTTTCATATTTTTAAGGTTTTGAAATTTACATGTATAATTTACTGATTTTTATTCATATAAGTGATAACATTCGAATAAAGGAATTAAAAAGTAATTTCTGATCTAGATTATAAACAAAATTTTGATATATATCGATGCACGCGTCTCCGGTACCCCCCCACTGACTTATAATAAGTATACTTTTATTATCACGTCTAACCTTTCATTTCCAAGCTATCTATGTATACATAAACATCTTATTTTTCGAAGCCATTTAGCATATGGAGGTAGTACTACTCCAATAAAACCAGGAATCCAAGTCATGGATTATTACATACAAACCAACTCTCATTTGTCCAACGAAACTAATCTATTATAAAGAAATATTAATTATAAGTAGATACATACATATATATATATATATATAATTAGTAACATGATAGAACTTAATTAGAGCATTTTTATTAGATTGGCTAAAAATCATCCTTCAAAAAATGTATTTTTGTATAAATACTAAAAAATAAATGTATTGTTTTAGCTTTTTGGCAATTATTTTAATTTTACTATTCACTTCAAATATTATTTAAATTTTTTTCAGATATTTTATTATTATATTTGATTAATTATAATATTTATTTTTTAATATTTATACAAAAATATATTTTTAAAATATAATTTTTAATCAATTCAATAAGAATACTTTTAATAATCATTCTAATATTGCTGAATCACAGAAATTTCCATGGAAGGCATCGAAGCAACTTATTGGGGCAAGAAGCTGCTACATCCCACGTGCTTCTGTAGTCACCTTTTATACCAGCAGAACACTTGCACACAATCCCAAGAGTCCCCACAAACATCTTCGAGTTATATATACCCTACACATTTATCACAATAATATTATTCATCGCCTTATTTTACAGAGATCATGGCCAATAAATTCTATGACTGATCTGATCATCGAAATATAACTCGTAATAAGCATAATTAACGATGGAGTACTTTTTTGTTTCTTCCTCCACTTTTCAGCTAGTGATTGTTCTTAATTAATAATTTGCTTACCCTGATGATCATGATGATCTTCGACTACTACCAGTAATGGCCTGGCTTCTAACGCTCTTGGTTGTTCATGCAAGGCAAGGATCATCAATATCATAAGCTAGAAAGATAGCCTAGAAAACTTTGACATAATACCCATTAATTTCCACAACAAATCTGAACAAGAAGTTAATTTAAACGCAAAATAAGGCCATAGGTGTTTTGAAAGAGCTATAAAGGCATGAGAAAACTTCCAATAAAATTTTAGATTTTATAGTACATACTATAGGGGGCGGGGCCAGGGCCGGCGGCGGTCATTATATCAGAACATTTTGGGAGGGCTTCTAGAACAAATGGTAGCTGAGCCACGAGTTTTCCATCGACTAATCCTAAGTTTCTAGATAAGGGTGGGCCAATTTTCGAAGAAAGAGATTTGCATCAAGGGCGGATCTACTTGAGAATTAGGGAGGACTATGGCCCTCCTTAAATTTTGAAAAAAAATATAATAAATATTAATTTTTTTATAATTTAATAAGATAATATTAATTTTAACATATATTGATCCCTTCTAAAAAATTATATTGACTTTTTTATAAAATAATTTTAATTTTATTTTAAAAATAATTTTTTAACAAATATTTAGTTATCTATATTGAAAAAGAAATAACTAAGAGTTTTGATTTAAATTCAATATTTGATGTTTTTATTTATTTAAAAAGAGCGTAAATTACAATTTTAGACATTCTGTGTTTATTTTGTTTAATATATGTATATGAGTGTATTTATTTTATTTCAATAATATATTATTCTTCATATATTATATATATTTTTTAATACATAGGTTATATTAAACGTATTTTATTTTTATACTAGATCTTACTATCAGACTATTCTATACCGCAAAAAAAATTATATAAAAATAAAACAAAAAATATCTTATGTATATTATTTTAGTTTTATTTGGCCTCATCTAAAGCAAATTACTTGCTCCACCACTACTTTGCACTCTAAACTTTTTTCCTAGTAGATGAAAGGAAGATGCATGAGAGACTTCGAGCCTATTTAGGGTTGCATTTTGAATTTTAAAAAGTGATTTTATATAGTTAAAAGTATTTTTAAACAAATAAATATATGTTTGATAATTTTATAAAAAATATTTTAATCAATTAAAAAAATTGAAAGTTAGCTTTTTTAGAAAATACCAAATTAAAGCTTTTATAAAAAAGTTTTTGCAGACATCTATATATTTTGAAAAACTTACTGTAACTAACTTTAAAAATGCTTTAGATACATGTTTATCAAATAGTAAACAATTTTTAGAATATAAAACTTATTATTTAAGTTATAAACTATAAACTCAAAAACTATAAATTATATTTTCTATCGCAATCTCAAACATGCACTTCAACTCCTCTTACGTGTTTAATTTCGCATTGATATCATATTTAATGGGTTTTTGGCAATTAATGACACCATTAATTTATTGCATGTTTGGCTCAAGAAAAAGTTAAATTAAAACTCTTCATCGAGTAAAATTGATGGAGTCAATTTGTTTCTCTTAACCGAAATTTTCTGATTGCGGGCGCTTTTGATTATTAAATTATACATAATATTTTTGTAAGTTCAGTTCTAGCTATAATGTATATTATATATATATTAGTATTTCGGCATGTCAATATTCCAAGTGTGAATGACTTGAATGTTCGGGATCTTTCTTTAAGAAGTACTGTCAACATTTCCGGAAGGTCCGCGGGCTTCGGTCGTCTGAATCTGATGCATAATCAAAAGACATATGCAACGCATTTTCTAGATCTATTCATTTTAAACTGGCTTCTCATGTTTACATGCATGCAGGGACAAAGCTGACATAATCAAGTACGTACCCCCTATCCTCGATTAATTAATTGAGAGACCATATGCTTTGAACATGCAAATATTTCATATTAATTTGATTTCTCTAACAAAAGTACTGAGAATAAATAATGATCAAAAGAAAATAGAGAATAGAATCCTCTCTACAACTGATTGGAAAAATAGATCGGAAGTTTGGAAAACTAGATCATGAAGAGTGAGTTGATTTTTTCAGTCCAAATAGTACTAGAAAAATAATAAAAGGTAAAGTAAGGAAGAAAGAAAGAAATGCTTATTCGACCGACGCGTACTATGCATTCCATCTTATCAACAATCGCAATAGATCTGATGGATGATACAAATTATACATTGTGATCATATAACCAAAGCTTCCATGTTTATTTTACCTTCCTACCCTATTCTTTCAGATCAATATTCTTACAAAAAACTACAATAGATGAAAAATTGGTACTAATATAATTTGTTTGTTCCTTTTATTCCAATTCTTTACTTTTCATCCCCTAAATGGAATTCCATATGAAGGATTCAGAAACTAAAGTCAGGAACTACCACTAAATGTTGCTCTTTAAATCTTAAAAAGTCATTCTTATTTGATTAACCTTTTAAGTCCAAAGAGTGGAAGCCTTGGCCATGCATGAAAAATTTCCTAGATGAGATGCAAACAAACCATGCATATATATATAAATATATATATACACACGCACACATGTATAGCAATTAGGATATCAATGATCGTGACGATCATATAAGGACAACAATAATATTGATTGATGCATGCAACAGTGGATCAAGTATGGAAAGTTGTTTTTATCTTTTCCCATACGATTCAAGCAATCTAGGTCGAAGAGTGGAAGGGATGTTTACACTCCCCCAATCAAGTTGTGCCTCACTCGTCTACAAGAGCCTTACAATCAAAGCGTAATCAGCGCATGAATCAAGATAAAACGAAGGAGGGTCATGGCCAGCAAGGGAAGATGGTTGACGTGGAATAATGGGACGCCAACAACTCTGACACGACCTTGCACACGCATGTAGTAGCAGAGCCAAACCGCATTTAAAGACCAGATATGGAACATGAACAGAGAGTATGACAAAGCCTTATATTCCTAATAGATCTTAAAATACAATATTCAATTTCAATTTGATGATGTGGTTCAATATCATTAGTTAATGTAAATATGTTAGTTAGTTACATTCAGTCTTACTTCTATAAATAGGTTGATGTAATCAAGTTGAACTACATTGATTAATTCAATACAGTATCCAGTTTTCATATGACTATGTTTTTCCCCCTTTTGCTTTGTTTCCATTTCTTCTTCACATCAAGAATTACTAACAAGATTCAAAATTTGTCATGGTTTTAGAGAAATTTGATATCTTCGATTAATTTGATTCTCCATGGATTTCTTAGATTAAAACTCAATCAAGATTCTCGTCAATTCTTTCTACCATGTCGGAGCCAATTTCTTCTACACTCTCGAATCCTCCTATACAAAATTCGATCAATGATTCTTATTTCTTACACCATGGAGAAAATCCTAGTTTGATGCTTGAGTCACAACAACTGAATGGAGATAATTAGCCTACATAGGCGCGGGCTATGTCCAAAGCACTCAGTGCAAAGAACAAGTTAGGGTTTATCAATGGAACCCTAAAGAAGCCTGCAAATTCAACATATTCAGCATGGGAAAGGTGCAATGATATGGTGTTGTCATGGATATTAAACTCAGTGACCAAGAATATTGCTTCCGTATCTTGTACCTTTATGTTGCCGCAGAGGTCTGAAAAGATTTGCAAGAACGATTTTCACAAGGAAATCGACCTAGGATTTTCCAGTTGATTAAGGCTTCTAGTTCTTTAACTCAAGATCAAAATAGATTGCCACATTGTTGGAGAAAAGATGGCCAATCTCATGAAACCACTTCATGTTGCTTCGGCTCACCAACTCATTGATACATTCACTAAACCTCTCGATTGCACTCAATTTCACAACCTACTCTCCAAGATGGGAATTATTGACATTCATTCTCCGTCTTGAGGGGAACTCTTAGAATACAATATTCAATTTCAATTTGATGATGTGGCTCCATATCATTGGTTAATGTAAATATGTTAGTAAGTTACATTCAGTCTTATTTCTATAAATAGGTTGATGTAATCAAGTCAAAATACGCTGATTAATTCAATATAGAATCCAGTTTTCATATGACTCTGTTTTTCCCCCTTTTGCTTTGCTTCTATTTCTTCTTCACATCAAAAATTCATGGCAAGATTCAGAATTTGTCAATAGAAAGCGCAAAGATAGCCGCACTGACCAATTCGCCACAAGAGACAATCTGGGAGAGCCACGCCTCAATATTAAAGGCAACAATGTGATATCGTGTATGGAAGATGGGCACCTTTCATACGGGATATGGAGGATCACCTCAGCAAGGGTATAAAAGCCAGACTCTAGGTTAGAATGTTTTTCTTACGATCTAAGAGATACAAAGTTTCTTCTAAGGATTAACAAACTGCTTAGGCATAAAAGATATTTGATCAAATCTATGCCCTCATCTTCTTTCTGTTGCAGGTGATTGAGCTCTGTGACCAAGGTGCAAAACACATCATCAATAGACAGATTGCTAGGCTCATCCTCCAACTAGACCGTGTACAAGATCCTTGGGACTCAGCATTATGATGATGACATGCCATACATATACCGTCATTTAGTTTGTGGATCGGATCAACTTAATAAATTTGGTAAAAGCTTATTTTGTTTATTTAATATTTAACAGTACTTATTTTATGATATAATATATATTTATATATATAACATAATCATATAATTAAAGTTGGAGAGAGCTAGCTAGCAAGCATTGGATTATATTGGAAAGATGGGGATTTATTTAGCACACTACGTACAATGCACTACAGAACTGCATGGCAGTCACGAAGGCTTACATTCCAACTATATTTTACCGTACTACGTACATCACTACCCAGCCTTCATCACATTCTTTCGTGCATATTCCTCCACATGCACCTGATATCGCTTAAACTTAATACGTGATACATGATATTGTATCATATATACGTGGGTTAATATCATCATGGAACAAACACAATAATGGGGCTCCTCACTTGGTACTTACCATCAGACCATATTATAGAAGCTGAGGCTCTGCGTTTTTCTATTCTTCCTTTGATTGTGAGCTCAAAAGATAGCTTTTGTCCCAACTTTTTGAATGACAACACGTTTGGCTTGACTTTGACTGTAAGTGCATGTGGAGAGGTCACAATAGCTTTATACGATGATGTTGGTGATCCAACATTTGTGACAGTCCGATAGAAAACATGACGGATAAGTTTGGCGGGGGACGTGGGCAGAGCAAAAGTAGGATAGTTTAAATCGAAAACTGTTCCATTAGAGACTTTAGAACAGGGATAGTTAATGTCCCCGCCGGTAATTTTCTGTAATAACTCGGTGGTATATCCTTCGTGACATAAGAATTTGATGTAGTCGAGTGGCTTAATATCATATATCAAACCAGGATATGGAGCCTTGATAGGATTTATATTGCCTGCACCATATGAAAACTCAGCGTCGGGCTCCTTCTTAGCGCTAATTGGGGTAGCTGCATGCATGCAAGCAATTAATTAATACACAGAATGGGGAGCGAGTTTCTCATGCAATGGATGGTTTTATACTTATGTTATGCGCATTGAATCATTATTGAGATCTTGGGAACAATAATTATTAATTAGAACATGATTAATATCCGTATTACTTGTGGCAGTAATAATAATATATACATATAGTCCTAGAGTATAAACGCTGCATAATCGATTAAAAAAGAATGTAATATACTATTAAACAATTATTTTTTTATATAAGTCTCACATTTTACTTATTTTTTTTAAAATAATTATGTCACGCTTGCACCTGCAAATATTTTATGACTGAAAATATTATTTGCCTTACCTGTAGTCATAAGAGCAGACATGATAGCTGCAGGTGACCAAGTGGGGTGGAAAGATTTGACGTGGGCAGCCACCCCTGTTGCATGTGGACAAGCCATTGATGTCCCCGTTTGTATGTTGTATGAGTAATGTACTCTTTTATCCCCTTCAAATTCAGTTACTGGGGAGATTGGAGGCCATGCTGCTAGAATGTGGACTCCAGGAGTAGCCAAATCCGGCTACAGCAAAGTTTTTTATTTATAAAGGTTTGATATTCAAATCATTTGATGGGTAACTAATAAATAAGCCCCAGACAACGGGTCGTAAGTTCTACATATAGTCCATTTGAAAAAAAAAAAAACTCGAGCACCATGAAAATGGGCTAGCTTTCTCGCTTGAATCTAAGATATGTTCTAATTTTCTAGAAAAGATTGTATACAAGTTATTTTTCTTATAACTTGATTATTAATTTAAATAACCTTGAGAATGGTGGGTGAAATTAGGTTTGGACCCCTTGATGAGCTGTAGCATATGTATGGGGATGATGTATCTTTACGCTCATTGCTCTTGAGGATAGTCGCAGTTGGGTTCCTGTAAATTGTGTATATAAGTTGGATCACTTTGATCAATTATATGATAATGTTTTACGTATGAAACTTGTTCATAATTTTGAAAGCAGATGTACCTTGTGGATCTTATGTATGCGTGGATGTTTTTAACATCCTTGGAGTCGAGCACAGATGCAGGCAAGGGAAAATTGACAGCAGAATCGTGTCGGAGTTTGCCTCCCATCACGCTACCAACTGCACCAGCTACAAATGACCCTTTATTCAGGACATCACACAGTACAATTTTACCCTTCACCAAGTTACGATCAAGCGAATCTGTCGTGCAATTCCTGCGTTTATTAATTTGTAAGGAAAAATATATGATAGTACACGTATCAGTATGCCCATGGCCGGTTAAATATTTAAATATATTTAAAAAACGTTTCAAAGAAGAGAACTACTAAAGATACAAAAATTACACAGAAAATTTCACAAACTAATATAACTTCACACTTCACAGTATCATAAAATAAAAGTAACTTTATAATTAGAAGTACCTCAATAAATCATATTAATTTGTAAGTTTAATTTTTTGTATAATTCCAGGTTTGAAATTAAAGCATTTTTCTTTAATTTTAGCAATTAGTACTCTTAGTAATTTGCTTGATTTTTCATTCATGCAAAGACAAGCAAATAGTTTCTGTACTACGTACATAAAATAAATAAATAAATCATTATAGATACCTGGAGAAGTACCCATTGAAGCCTGCTGCGGTGTTCGGTGCATCTCCACCATAAATTATTGGATACGTTTCATTCTTTAGGTCAAATACATTAATTGAGAATCCCTACGTATAAAAAAAAGAAAATTTTCAAAATTAGTGTATATATAGTTGTAATATCTTGCATTTATATTATGGAAAATGCTAAGTAGCTCCCTCATCAATTTGACCTATTTTAACTAATCTTTTTCTTAACAGTTGATGAGAAAGTACCGAAGACTAGTGAATGTGTGTTTTTTTTAAATGTTTAAAAATATTTTTTTTTAAAATAATTAAAAATGCGTTAGGGGACACATCGGACGGTACCTGATAGATCTTGTTGTTACCCAATTTGACCTGAGTGAGGAACATTCGATCTATTGTGCTTGAAGCCACAGAGAGAGACCAGGGGGAAACGCTATTTACTGTTCCTGGATTTGGACCTTCGTTACCAGCAGAAGTTGATGTCAATATTCCATTTGTCATAGCATGAAAGGAGCCGATGGCCATTGAGTCTTCAAAATACTTCAGAGTACCAGTGGTTCCACCGATAGAGGCGGAGATAATGTCAACGCCATCAGCGATGGCATCATCAAATGCTGCAAGTATGTCAAGACCAGAACACTCCACTTCCAAAGTACCCCAACATACTTTGTACACAGCAATGCGTGCCGATGGAACGCCTCCTCGTGCTGTTCCCAACCCATACCCCAGCAAGCTTGCCTCGCTAACTAAGTTTCCAGCAGCTGTTGATGCTGTATGTGTTCCATGCCCTGCTACATCTCTCGGGGATCTAAGATATTCTTTCCCAAAATATAATCGATCGCGCTTGTAATACTGTGCTCCAATTATTTTACTGCATGTACGTACAAGTAGTCATCATGGTTTTTTTTTTTTTTTTTAAAGAAAAGGACCGTATTTCATTTCATAAAGTTGAGACTCATAAAGCCGAAAAAATCCATATTACAAGCCTAACTAATTAGAAGGATCTGTAGCATCCCCGCATACAAAGTGACGAGCCTTGTCTTAACTTCTAATCTCTCGAAAGACAAACCACATAAAAATGATTTATCTGAGAGAGTTTCGGGATAACCAAACTCCCACCTCACAAGGAGGGGAAAGAATCATCACTTCCAATCTCCAAAAGAGAGTTAGGAGATCACAACCTCCATTCTCCAAACGAGAATGAGGAAATGTCAGCCACATCTTCCAAAGGAAGGGTGGGAACCAATCAAGGAATAAGTCTATTCCTATTTATTCTAACAAGCATTCCAACAAAACGGTAAATAAACAACCAACAACACAACCAAAACATAGCAAAACTCAGATCAAAGGATCCGGTTCGGTACAAAAGGTAGAGCAGGGGCAGACGTGGCGCGTGAGAGACACGTGCCACCTAGGGGGTGAGCTTCACCGTCGGCCCAACAACAATCGACGGCACTGGGTCAAGAACCACCGCGCAAGGAGGCGGTGAAGCAGGAGTTGGAGGTGGGTGGAAGCCTCACCCCAACTTGAACCCGCGTGTGTAACGACACACCGTTGGTCTCAGCGAGGCCTTCGACAGTCTGGAACATTGGCGGCTGGCGAACCCTGGGGTGGTGAGCGTGCTGGTCGATGGCCACCGTAGGGTGTCCCGATTCCAGAGCGCCATCTCCACAGGAAACAAGCCCTACAAAACCAAAAAGACCGAAGAAACCAAGTGGGGGAGGGGGGAAGCAAGATGGAGGTGAAGGGGGGGAGGAAGGGAGGGAAGGAGCCGCAGCTCCCGCCCTCCCTCAGCCGACTGCTGGGTTTTGGAGATGCTTTGGAGAGAAAAGGTTCAAGAGAGAAGCTCTAGGGTTTCTTCCTCACCAAGTAGTCATCATGTGACAAGTCACGACAGCATATATAATTAATATGTTTAGATAAGAGATCTAGATCATATATATTTATATGTTAATCTTAATCCCAAGCACAGAGAAACAAAAAAATGTGATCCAGATAAAGGCAGGTGATATATATAATGTATATCATTACAAAAATATATATAATATATATCTATATATATATATAGATCAGTAGTAAACCAAATAGCAGAGTACATGTTGCAGATTAGTTTAGCAAGCACTATGATATATAGATTAGTTTGGTTTTATCAACCTTATGATATATGGGCTTAATAACAAGGGAATCAGTTTGGAACAAAATAGCAGAATAATATTGGAGGCTTTTTGAAGGATTCTCAAGAATCTGATGAAAATCAAGAGAAAAATAACTTGAAGCAATTTTGAAACGTTCTATATACATAGACCTATTTTGTTCAATGTAAAACAGATTTTGAGCAAATTTTTTTTTTTTTTTTATGTAATCAGATTTTGAAGCAGGGAAATTTTGGATGGAGGAAACATGCTTGATGTAAGGATCATAAGGTGTACTAATGGTAGTTTAAAATGATGCAGTTTTAACAAGATGGATACCACCAAGAGTAGTAAACCGATTAGCAATTTCCAATGAAGAAGCTATATAGTAGTACTTGTTGCAAGTGAAGTTGGCTGAGGTTTGACAGGCCCCCTTCCATTTGCTAGGTGGTGGACCAAATCCTTTATCATCAAAGCTATCAGACTCGGGCCAAATTCCAGAGTCCAGCACTCCTATAATGATGTCGCTTTCGATACTTCTTCTTCTTTTAACTTGCTGAGTAAAGCCAAGGAAATCCCATGACCTCGTTGTATGCAGCTTTTTATGTTCGCTGGGAAACACGGACACTACACCATCCATTCCTGCATATTCAGTATGTATTAATGTACGTGGAAAACATTATGACATTTTTGTTATAGATCATATATATAGAAGATGGAGTACATGAATCAATTTTATTAATGGGAAATACTCTAGTCAAAAATGGATTATACAAAAACAATTTTACAAAATAGTATATATAGCTTGATGTGATTGATTATATTATAAAGTTACTTTTATCGTAAAACAAATCAAATAAATCAAATGAAACTACGTCAATTTGTGAGATTATTTTTATATAATTTGTTGCTACTAAATGTATAAGTAATCTTTATTTATATATTTTGGGGGATGGAGAGAGGAAAGATTAATAATATATTAAAGGTACTACACCGACCAGCCACTTGTTGAGCTTCTTGCTCGGTTAGGTTCGCTGCAAATCCACTAAAACTCCTCTTGTAGCTGTAGAGCAGAGATTGATCCGGTCCAGCAGTACTGCCAGGCATGCATTTATATAAATTAATTAGTTCATAATTAAACAGGTGATCTGGGCGCATTTCAATGAAAATCTCTTATATATGTAATATTTCCTGCCGCTAATTTATAAATTTAAAATTACCTGCCAAGGACTTCTTGCAGCATGCTTGTGTGAAGAGATGAGGTGGTGTCCTCGTCCCCCTGCCTCTCGCCCATATACACAATATATACCTTCGTCCACAATTTCACAGCAATTAAATGAACTCTCTTCAATTTTCCCACACGACAATTAATGAAAAATAAAAGGCAGTTTGTTTATATTTATAAGAGTACTTTATGATGGGAAATTAAGTTGGTTATGATTAGAAAGTCGATCGGCTAGTAATATATCATGTGTGTCTGTGTCTGTCTGTGGCGGAAAAAGCTAGCAGATATATACGGTGATCTACCTTTCGGTCATTCTGAGAAGCTGAGTGACGAACATGCAGTGTGAAAGCGAAGCTGAAGAGGAGAAGCCAAGAAAGAGTACTAGTACTAGTTTTACAAGCCATTGGGAGGGTGGATTTGCTATAAATTAACTTGGCGTCTCCCGTGTTATATATATACACAGATATCTTCACTTATTAGTAGAATTTTTTTTTTTTTTTTTTGTCCTTTTCTTTTCTTAATTTTGAGAAATATTTGACTAATTACATCTAAATAATTTGATTTGGTGAAAAAACGAAGTTGAAGTACTAGAGTTATTCCACGAGAAATCTCTGAAAATATTCCCCATATCTGTTGATCATCTCTCTTCTGATCTGTACGTACTTCAGTACTGTGTGTTCAACCTTCATGAAAACTATATTCTATACTCTTCCCTCTAAATGCTAGCTAATTAAGGTCGGTTTGGATTTTTAGGTCAGATAAATTCATTTTAATTTATCTTAAATTTATTATTATATATTTTTAAATTTTCATATAAAATACAATTTTTAATACAATTTTTTTCTAATTTCAATAAACATTTTTTAAATTTCAATTAAATTTTTTCAAATTTCAAAATAATAAGAATATTAAAAAATATATTAAACTTATCTCAACTCATCTCATCTCTCAATCTAAACTAGGCCTAAATTAAAAATTAAAGCTAGTTACACTAAAAAATAATAATTTATTTGTGTTTAGTTATTTTTAATAAATTAAATTATATTTTGTTAAAATAAATTTATCTTTTATTATAAATAATTATTTTTATCATAAATAATTTATTACAAATATCTATTTTTCTTATAATCATGATATTATAAAAGCCCTCCAGCTTGTACACGAATTACTTGACTCGATCGTTCTTCACGTAGACTTGAGAACGATACGAATTAAGATTGAACCTAATTAATTAGGTCTTTATATATCTCGTCAATTCCTACGTACATATCTATATATATATATATGAATGATATTAATTACTCATGCAGTTAGCTTATCAATGAACGAATTATGCCTTATTTATTTTTAAAGATGAGATAAGATAAAAATTTTAAAATATATATATTATTATTATATTTTTTTAATATTAATTTTGTTTTAAAATTTGAAAATTATATTTTAAAATTTGAAAAAATTAAATTTTTTATTATATTTTATATAAGAATTTAAAAAAATATAATAATAAATTCAAAATATTAATTTATTTCAATAAACAAATCAAACCTTGGTCTTCATATTTTTTAAAAACCAAAGTTTATATATAAATCTAATTAGTGTGCGCGAAGATAATTATACTCAAAGAAAGGTAATGATCATGCATGTCGAATCAAATAATTATGATGTCTGGCGCCACATCCACATATGTCTGCAAAGTGACAAACAATTTATATGCGAATGAAAGTCTTTTGTTTTGTCTTTTTGTTTTAAGGATTGAAAGCAAAAGGTTCATTGAACAATTATAATTTGTAAGGGGTTGATCCGTGATGCTGGAGGATTTGAGATAAATAATGTTGAACTATTTAATTATATATTGATGGTGTTGAGATATCATAAAAGGGCAGATCAGTATAAAGGTCAAAAGTAACTGTGATCTTTTTCTAATTAGGGAAGTTTTGGGTGCGTTTCAATCTTTTAATTATAACTTTGACTACGGGTATTAGAATTGCACATAAGACTTTAATTTGAAAAACTCTTTTCGACACGCACACTGTCCACATCGAGCATAGCTCGATGTGCCTTTTTTTCGACCTCGAATTTTGCTGTTTTCCTTTCCAAATTATCATTTTTAGTTATTTTTTATTATTTTTGGTAATATTTCGTATGTTTGTTAGGAAGTTATTTTAAATCTGATTTGTTTCGGATTTTTCGCAGATCGCTTATTTGATTTTGAATTTGAATTTTATGTTATTTTCGAGATTTTGCTATTTTTGGTAAAATTCGATTACAGACGAATTTTAGCTATACAGTCTAGCTTGTGGACTGGTTTTCGATAATCTTTGATTTGGTAATATTCAGTTTTTTTTCTCATAGACGTATTCTCTGTATTTTAGACGAATTTCTTATATTTTTTTTTGTAAATTCATCTGTTGAAATTAATATATAAAATAATTATTATTCTGTCTGGAGTCTGTCCAGACCTCTTGATCGATTGGTCTGAATCTCATGAATTGTAAATCAAAGAAAATCCGATCCAGTCTTGGACTACGTTCTATAAATTACAGGCCATTCACAAGGTTTGGAATACAACAAAAGCAACAAATTAAATAGTTTGTACTATATTTGATTTATTGTTATTATTATTTCATAAAGAATGTAAATAGTATTTTATAAACTTTTAACTTTGAAGAGCACTCGTATTTTACATGTAAAGGTAAAATTTGAAAAAAATTTCTAAAAATTTAGGCTTGATTTATTTTAGAAGATAAAATTTTATATTTTATATTTTTTTAATTTATTATTATATTTTTTTAAATTTATGTTAGAAAAATACAGTGGAAAAAATACCTCAAGTTTAGCTTAAAAAATTGCTCCACAAGTTTCTCCAGACTGATAAAATACCGGCGTTTCCTCTTAGTGGTTAGTGCACTACATAGTATAAAACTAGAGTGACATTAAATAAATCCACAACCTAAAAACAATTTCAAGAGTGAACAAAAAGAGAGAGAAATTTTCTTTTTTTATTTGCAGATAGATACCAAAAAACAAACTGATGGGGACTATTTATAATCTACCCACATATGGCTGGCTTTAAAGGCTAGCCATCAATATGCAATAAAATTGCAGCTGTTACAAGCTGCAACAGCTTGTAACGTATGGCATTAAACCATACATTACAAGCCTTGTAACGTATGGCTTAATGCCATACGTTACAGGTTACAGGCATTAAGCCTGGGAGGGGGGCAACCCACGTGGGCGCCCCTCCTTCTAATATCTCTCACTCGCACACAGTGGGCATGACCCTAGGTCTGTATCTCTCTAATGTTCTCAATCTTATTCATACAAGTAAATAGGCCGTGCGACCACCAAGCACATCTACAGAAAAGTGGGAATACATACACCAAATCTCTCCCAGAGAAGACCAGCATAGTAACATCCCTGAAATGTATGGTCATGTCCTAGACTTATTCGATCGCATCAAGTCAAGTATTTTCGAACCCTCTTGAGTTAATAAACTCAGAACAATGCTTGACTTTTTCCAAATCATTTCAATGTGTTCACAACCTTAGCCGCTACCAATATGCAGTGTCATAGTTTGACGTCAGCAAACACTATCGAAGATACGATATCGAAAAAATCTTCCTTTTGCACTCATATCATTCAACTTTGGTCAAACCGCTTTCTTAGCAATACCTCTTTAGATGGAATCAATCATGGCCATAGACAGCATGCCAAAGTAGCAGACATTATAACCTCTATCTTGTGATATAGTCAAAAGTAAATGACACCTAAAAATGAGACTCACACAGTGAGAAAGAGGGGAACCATTTACTCACTTACTCATATGGTCGAATAAGAACATGTAGTCTGAAACACATACTACGGTGGATTTCTCTTTCTCAAAGAGCATATGTCTATATCAACACCATACAGATCTTAGTCTAGGCGCTCATTAAGCGTCTAACCCAAGTTTCTCTATTTCCACGCCTCCAAGGCATTAAAGAGAATTTCGCATCTGGCTAACCTCAGGCTACATGGATGGTGGGTAATCCATTCACAGTCTTCTCAGAAGACCTCATCTTAGCTCCCACTAAGGCGACATATCTTTGTGTCAACTAACTTATCCCTTTGGACAAGTACTTAGGGACACAATGTCTCATCTCTTCTCGCTACTTAAGCGCTAAAGGCGATTACTCGTGTGAGTGAGCCAAGCTTAGCCTGTTGACATATCTTTTGTGTGTGTATTAGTAAAGAACAATACGATAAAGACAAGAACTGAATCATATTGTATTAATATCTCAAAAGAAATGTTACATCTCAATGTCATTTGAAATACAAATTACATTTACAATCTACGTAGTCCTAAATTCCTAACATAAGCCTCATATACATCTCGTGCAATAGGCTTTGTTAATGGATCAGCAACCATGCGACTCGTAGAAAGATGTTTCAGAACCACTTCCTTTTGTGCTACCATATCTCTGATGTAGTGATATCTGATATCTATATGTTTGGTTCTTCCATGATATTTTGAGTCCTTAGCATATGCGAGAGCTGCCATGCTATCACAGAATATCGTCACCGGATCTGAAGTATCCGTGCCAATGTCTAAATGCTTGAGGAACCTCCTTAACCAAACAGCTTCTTGAACTGCTGCAGAACAAGCTATATATTCTGCCTCCATGGTAGATAGAGCTATGCATGGTTGTTTCTTGCTGCTCCATGTAATGACGCCATTGTTGAGCAGAAAGACATACCCAGTGGTTGATTTGCGCTCATCTAGGTCACTGCCCTAATCGGCATCACTATAACCTCTTAGTTGCAAATCTGAACCCTGATAGCACAACATATAGTCCGCAGTTCCCTTGAGATATCGCATAATCCTCTTGACTGCTTTCCAGTGAGCCAGTCTGGGGTTAGATTGGAATCTACTCATTAAGCCAACTGCATAGCATATGTCAAGCCGAGTACACATCATTACGTATATCAGACTACCCACAGCATTAGCATAAGGTACACGGGCCATCTTTTCCTTTTCTCTTTGAGTCTTAGGACACAACTCTTTAGATAAGTTCTCGCTTCTTGCAATAGGGGTGTCAATGCGCTTACATCCACTCATTAGGAAGCGCTCGAGAACTTTATTTATGTAAGTCTGTTGGGACAAACACAAAAGTCTCTTTGAGCGATCTCTATAGATCTTAACTCCCAGAATGTATTCTGCCTCACCCATATCCTTCATCTCAAAATTGAAGGTAACCACTCTTTTGTAGCGACTATTAACCCTTTATCATTTTCAGCTAGTAGTATGTCGTCAACATATAATGACAACATAATGAAACTCTTCTTAGACCTTTTGACATAGACACAATGATCCTCTGTGATCATCGTAAACCCATTCGAGAGAATGGCTCGATGGAACCTGAGGTACCATTGTCTAGATGATTGTTTTAGGCCATATATAGATCGTTTGAGCTTGCACACTTTGCGCTCTTGACCTTTGACCACAAAACCCATGGGTTGATCCATATAGATCTCCTCATCTAGTTCTCCATTGAGAAATGCTGTCTTAACATCCATTTGGTAGAGTTCCAAATCCATTTTTGCTACTATAGCTAGAATCAAGCGAATTGAGGCAAATCTCACCACTGGTAAAAATGTTTCCTCATAATCTATACCCTCATGCTGGGTATATCCTTTCGCCACTAAGCAAGTTTTATACCTATTTATTGATCCATCCGACTTGCGTTTAATTTTAAGAACCCATTTGTTCCCAATAGGTTTACGCCCTGTCGGTAGATCAACCAGATCCCAGACCTGGTTGGTTTTCATAGACTCAATTTCATCATTAATTGCTTTCATCCATTCATCTTTAGTAGAAGATGAGAGAGCCTCATGAATTGTTCTAGGCTCATCATCATCATACGGAGCTACCATGAAAGCTTCTCCTTCAATCTCAAAACGACGACGATGAATACTTTCACGTATCCTGCTACGCGGCTGAGGTTGTTGTGATTGATTGACAAGTAGTGTGCTCCCACTCGGATTCAAGTTATTTTTAAATATTATAGGAGCTTGAAGAATTTCTTTCTCATTCTCAACTAAATTCTTTGGAACACTTTCCTCTTGTTCTATAATCTCATAGAGTTATTAACTCCTATCAACCTCACCTCTACTTGGAAACTCATCTTCAATGAAATCCACATCTCGTGACTCAATCTCAGTCACACTTCCATCAGTTTGTTCACCTATTAACACATACCTTTTAGAGTGTTCTGAGTACCTTATAAAGATACACTTCTTCCCTCTAGGGCCTAACTTTCCATACTTATGAGAAAGATCGTGAACAAAACCCGTTGAACCCCATGGCCGCAAGTTATTCAAATTGGGTTTCTCGCCGATCCATAATTCATATGGGGTGGAAGTTACTGATTTGGAAGGAACTCGATTAAGAATGTAGGTAGCAGTCAAAAGAGCATCCCCCAAAAAGAAATTGGTAGGTTTGTTTGCGTCATCATTGACCTAACCATCTCAAGAGTGTTCGATTTCTCCTTTCCGCCACGCCATTTTGTTGTGGCGTACTTGGCATCATCAACTGTCTTTTGATTCCTTTTTCATCACAGAGTCTTTTAAATTGCTCAGAAAGATATTCTCGTCCTCGGTCAGTTCTCAGAGTTTTTAAACTCTTGTCTAACTGATTCTCAACCATTATTAAATATTGCCTAAAACACTCCAATGCTTCAGACTTATGGGAGATTAAGTAGACATGACCATAACGTGAAAAATCATCTATAAATGTGATGAAATAAACACCTTCGTGTCTCGCCTTACAGTCATTGGACCACAAATGTCTTAATGGACTAGTTGCAGTGAAAAAAATGCTCTATTGGCTTTTCCAAACGGTTTTCTTTTAGCTTTTTTCATTAGACAATGTTCACACGTGGGCAAGATGACCTTAGCGAGATTGTCCATTAGGCCTTCTCTAGCTAACCGAGTCATTATATCTTGTCCTATATGGCCAAGCCTAACATGCCATTTATATGAATCCAAATTATCAAATGCAGAAAGAAAAGCAATAGATTCATTCATATTTGAATAATCCAAATTCATTATCATAAAACCGTCTTGAAGAAAAGCATTGCCATAAAACACATGGCCCAAGTAAAAGGAAACATGATTGTTTTCAAATTCAATCCGAAAACCAAATTTTAAAAGAGTAACTACAGAAATTTCGTCGGAGTTCTGGAGCGTATAACACATTGTGGAGGAAAAGAGTGCGGCCACCCCGCAAGTCCAGCTTGTAGGTACCAAGTCCTAGCACCTCCACGCTAGCTCCATTCCCCACCTTGATATCACGACTCCCAGCTGGAATCCGGCGATATTCCACAAATCCAACTCTATCTCGCGCTATGTGTTCAGTCGCTCCTGAATCAACAGTCCACACAGGATAGGAGTGAGCAATCATCACATGGCTAGTTACAAAAACAATACGAGAAAAGTTAGAGTATGCCTTCTTCGGCTCAGTGCAATCACGAGCGAAGTGACCTTTCTTTCCGCAGTTGTAACACTCTAATTTTGACTTGTTCTTCCCACGCTTGCCCCTCTTGCTGCGCTGAGAAGTTCCTGACACCTTCTTCACTTGTCCAACAGCTACCCCATTCTTGGACTTCCAACACTTAGGCCTTGATACCTTGCGTGAACCAGAATCAGCCACATAGACTGAATGATTGGTCTTAGCAGTGTCTAGGTGCTCAGCCTCCAATTCCAAGTGATGCGAGACATCATCAAAGTTTTTGATATTCTTGTTATGCGTCAGGTTCTGGCTCATATTCTCCCAAGAACTCGGTAGTGATCTTATCACTGCCTGGACTTGTTGTTCATCAGTCAGGTCGTTTCCTGTCGTCTTAAGTTCGCGGATCATGGTCGACATAGCCCTAAAATGCTGCATCATCGTATGGTCAGAGCGCATCTTATAGGATTCAAACCTCATGGTTAATCCACGTAACCTAGAGGCCGAAATTCCACCAAACTTCAACTTCAAAGCCTCCCACATGCTTTTGGCAGTGTCATAGGTCTCGAACTCACACATTAGATCATTGTGCATTCTGCTTAACATTGTTATGCGCGCGCACCGATTTTTCTTAGCCCATTCAGAATAGGCTAATTCGTCTCATTTATGTTGTTCTGAGTCCCCTTCCTTGGGCTTAGTCAGGGAGTGAGACAAGGCCTCTACGACTTCTTACTCATCTAAGACATATTGGATCTTTCAATACCATATGTCATAGTTCTCCCCATCAAATTTCTCCGCTTTGTTTAAATCGGCAACTATACTATTGGATGTCATATCACTACAAAACGCAAAGAAGGAATATTACACACACACCTAAGAAATCTGTTGCGTTCATCCAAGATAGAAAAGAAATAATTTAGACATGTCGCAAGATCGAAAAATCGTTAGGATTCAGAATCATCTTTTACGCCACAATATCCAATTATTAAATTTCTAACCTAATTCCCGCGCAAATTTAAAAAAAATATGGGAGATTTAATCATAAATCTCAACCATACTCCTACTATCTAAAGTAGTCACCTAGTCCTAGTCACGCGTAGAGACAGATCCTACTAAAATCGCAGTAACCTGTTGGGCCAGTCTACAAAGACAGCTACAACAACTACAGCAGCCCGTTGGGAAAGTCTATAAAGATGGTTCATATAAGACCATTACAGTCCATTTTTCTTGTTCCATCAGTGCATTTACAGTTCTTACTGGGGCTACTATGGTTTTGTCGCTATACAGTGCATTTACAGTTCTTACTGGGGTCACTGCAATTCTTTCAGCCTATCGATCTACACTCAACACAAACTAAGACTACTTAGTAGGAATTTCCTATTTTTTCACTATAATAAATAAAGGCTAATGTCTAATCATACAAGCCTAACATTTATACATGATAAAATAATAACACATCCACATGTTGTATACATACATGTTATCACATTTAATCCAAAAAAAAAAAAAAATTAAACATAATATCATATGTAATTTATCATTATGGAATTCATAAAAAAATATGAATATCATCAAATATCGACATGTAATAACAAGAAATATATCTAAGCATATATTAAAACATGTTAATTTTTTTTTAATCATTATTAAAAAAACAGTATATAACAAAAAAACACACACTTAGACCGGAAGAGACTCCCGGTCCAATGGAGGGCGTTGCCTTAAAACAACTGAAGGTCTTGGGTTCGAAACCCACGGCCACCCCTTTTCCTTCTTTTTTTTTTAAACAAAAGGAGCTGGGCCGTGTAAAGACCCAGCCCAAAATATATTTAAAACACAAACAGGCCGCAAGGCCCAAGCCCGGCCCATGAAATGGAAGAGCTTCAGCTTATCTTCAACATTCGGCCAGGACACTGTTCACATGAACAGTGCCCAATTTCCAGCAACCAAGAACAGCGGCCTAGGCAGCTGCCCGTTGTCGGAAATGAAGAGCTGGTGCCGCCGTTGCACCACCAGGTGCGCACGGCACCACCTGATGCGCGCGCGGTGGTGCGCACTGCACCACTGTGGTGCCCGCTGCACCACGCGGTGGTGCTCTACACGCTGCACAGGTGCAGCGCTGCACCTTCTAGTTTTTTTTTTTTTCCCCGTACAAAAAAAGTATTAAAAAAAATACATATTTCAAGTATATGTAAAAAATCAATTGGAAGCAATTTAACCTGGCTTTGATACCAATGTTAGAAAAATACAGCGGAAAAAATACCTCAAGTTTAGCTTAAAAAAATGCTCCACAAGTTTCTCCAGACTGATAAAACACCGGTGCTTCCTCTTAGTGATTAGTGCACTACGTAGTATAAAACTAGAGTGACACTAAATAAATCCACAGCCTAAAAACAATTTCAAGAGAGAATAAAAAGAGAGAAATTTTCTTTTTTTATTTGTAGATAGATACCAAAAAACAAACTGATGGGGACTATTTATAGTCTACCCACATATGGCTGGCTTTAAAGGCCAGCCATCAATCTGCAATAAAATTGCAGCTGTTATAAGCTGCAACAGCTTGTAACGTATGGCATTAAACCATACGTTACAAGCCTTGTAACGTATGGCTTAATGCCATACGTTACATGCATTAAGCCTGGGAGGGGGGCAGCCCGAGGGGACGCCCCTCCTTCTAATAATTTTTATATAAAATATAATAAAAAATTTAACTTTTTTAAATTTTAAAATAAAATTAATATTAAGATATATATTAAAATAATATTTTATTTTATTTTATTAATTTTTATCTCATCTCATCTCTTTCTCAATCCGTTACATGTAATGTACTACTATTCACCATCTCTTTCTCAATCTGTTACAAAGTAAACTAATTTATTTATTAATTTTACGAAAAGTTATAAAGTGAATCCACACTCAAAACACCGACTTTCATATATTATTATTCAAGTCACTCATTCTCATATATTACTGTTCACATGAGCATGAGTGCTATAAATATAGATTCACTTTAACACTTCTTAATTTCACTGCTGATTTTCCACTTCCCTTCATATTTACTTTATTCTATTTCAGCCCCAAAAGTTCCCACTCAAATATCGCGCCAGTGTTCCAGAGCTTCACTCATTTAAGTCCAATCGGCTTCTAAACATGATGGTGTTTTGAAGATGATGATGTTTAAATAACTAGCATAAAGTTTCAATTTTTTAACTTTATCTTCTCACCGATACCTTTTGTTCTACTATTTGCATGTAGTGAACAACGGAAAACTGGAATCGAAAAGAATAAGAGTATCAGAATTCGGAGAGAACTTTGGCCGTCCATTTGTGTTTACGCTTGATCGGCTGGACCTGCTACGATTTGTGTTTGGGTATTTAGGGTTTCAGAGGAAGTGGCTCGAAGTGGTTTGAAGATTCTGTTGAAGTGAGAACTGAGAAGTGTTCATGTTTTGGAGAGTTTAAACTTTAAAGTTTTAAGAGAGAAGGAAACGACGTCACTGGCGCTTAAGGCACTCACGACATCACTTGCTTAAGGGAAGGAAGGGTACAGTATTGGGCTTAAGGCTAAACGACGCCATTTTCAGAGGATAAAGATATTGAAGATGGAGAGATACTGTAAATATTAAAATACATGAAAATTTTGAAAAAATATTTAAAAAGAATAAAATAAAAATATTTAGATGATATTTGATAAAAGATATATTGTAAAAATAAATAGATAAAATAGAAAGAATAAGCTTTAGTAATGTATTTTGAAAAAAATTTAAAGAGTTCATTGTAAATACTCTTAGAGCATGTTTGGGATTGCGTTTCGAAATTTTAAAAGTGTTTTTAAGCAGTTAAAAGTACTTCTGCTTAAAAGCACTTTTAAAAAAAATGACATATTTGGATAACTTAATTAAAAGCACTTTAATTGATTGAAAATTTTAAAAATCAGCTTTTCAATAAGTACAAAATTAGAGTTTTTATCAAAAAAACTCCTGCAAATAGCTATATATTTTTGAAAAACTACCGTAACTAACTCTAAAATTCTAAAAATATTTTAGATATATAGATCCCAAATAATAAATAACTTTTTAATAATAAAGCTGATTACATTAAATTTTAAGCTATAAGCTTTAGTGAAACAAAATTGGAATTTTTAAATGATGATCGTAATTAGTGAATAAAAAAAGTGAGAAATTATAATAGATTCGAAAATGTTAATTGTACCGATCAAAAAATAATAGATTCATAATTTCGAATTTTCGCGTGACGTGTCCGAGCATGTCATTTTTTTTTTTTTATACAAGGTGGAAAGTTTTTTATTTTATTTTTAACAAGCATTTCATAGATATTTACTTAAAGTTTAATGTAGTAATTTTTACTATTAAAAAGTTATTTATTATTTGTTATCTATATGTCTAAATCGTTTTTAAATTTAATGACGATAGTTTTTTAAAAATATATAGTTATTTGCATGAACTTTTGATAAAAAAGTTAATTTAAAATTTTTTTAAAAAATTGATTTTTAATTTTTTTAACTGATTAAAACATTTTTTATAAAATTATCAAACATATTATTTTTTCTTTAAAAATATTTTTAATTGTTTAAAATGATTTTTTAAGTCTCGAAATACAATTCCAAACAAATTTTAAGTAGTTATAAGATTCAATGAGCTATTCCAAAATAAACAAATACAACACAAAATAAATTAAAAAAGAAAATGAAAAAAGATTTGGATAATGTGTGGTGTAAAGATTTTACTGTTTTATAATTTTTTTTAAAAGAAAAACTCAAATAATTGCTTGATATTTTATGTCCATACTTATAATTGCTAGTTATATTTTTGGACTTATATATAAAGTTATAAGTAATAAGTTTTATTAAAAAGTTATGTACTATTTTGGTAATTATATGTTTAAAGCACTTTCCAATCACGTTATCATGTTTATTTGAAAAAAAAATTAAAAAGTATTTTTTGACATAGAAATTACGATTTATTTAAATTTTTAAAAATTATGACTATATAGATTTTTAAAAGTTTAAAAGTGGTAATAATCTAATCAGAGTTGTATGGATATTTTCATTCATTAAAAATCTATTTAAAATATGAATTGTCTTCTACATTATTCGAAAAAGCATGTTTGAGGAAAATCATCAAAATCAAATGCATTTTTTAGCTTGTTAATTTGAGATTAAAAATGTTTTAATTTGTAATACCAAAACAACCAATTTCTTTATTTTTTTTAATATTAAATGACTTTAGTTTTAAAGCTATTTAAACATTTTTAAAATTAGTACGGTAGTACCACAATCTCAACTAGGCCCTATCACTATCCATTATGAGGATAAATAGAATATTCCAAGCATATATCTTGGGGATAAATAGAAGTCATAAATTAGATTGAAGGAAAAAACATTAGTGTGCGAAGATAAATACACTGAAAATTAGAAAGTTAATGTTAAATCAGATTTTGGCTTCTATTGCACTTGTGTTGTCAATGTTACAAACAATTTATATGCGTGAAAGGGTTTTCCAGTACTGCAAAGCTAAAACAATCTTTTGCTTTTGCTTTTTTCTAATCAATATTTTGTTGCTTTCTTGGGAAAGCAAGATTAATCGAAAAAGTAATTACCTTTATTTGTAGGATATCTCTTTATCCGTTTCAATAATACAAGTTTATCAAAGTGACATTAATTGAGGGTTTATAACAACAAAAGCGACAAATTTAAAAAAATAATAATCATGTGGCAATTATGTAAAATTAGCACTATATTTAAATCATGGATTATCTCGATTCATCAAACATCAAATTATATATCAAACCTTTTTAATCATTTGTTTTTGTGTTTCATATAGTAGTGTCGGTTAATATAGTACTGTCGGTTACAAAGAGAGTGGGTGTGCGAGGGAGGAATCATCTTCTTCTTAAAAACAAACATCTTGAAGTGAAGGTGGTGGGACAGCAGGAATAATCTTGTTCATACAAACCAAGTTCAATGTCAAGTTCATACAAACCACATGTCTTGATATATCTCGTTTGTATAATTATAAAAAAGAATTGCTCCATACATAATAAAATTAGACAAAATAAATCTACAAATTAATATAAATTTATGAGATCTAATAAAAATAATTTTATAATTTAATATATCATATTGGTTTGTAGATTTGTTTATATAATCTTTTTTATGTCTAAAATATTTTTCTATTACAAAATCATTAAAAAAATCAGAATTTTTAACTAATGATAAATGATTAAAACTGAAGAGAGATTATAATACATCCGTTAGATTCATAAATTCATATTTTCGTGCGACATGTGGATCCTTCACTTCAATTCTAGACCTTCTTAAAGATCCACAAAGAAACGAAAGAAACAACATCGAAATTTAAGATCTCCATTATTGTGTGCTCCTCTTGATCACCGGCTTCTTCTTCACCCCATCTTTAATGCTCCAATCATGGAGATTGCTTTAGGCTTTAAGTCTTGTTTAGATTAGGAGATAAGATAAGTTGAGATGAATTTAGTTTAATTTATTTTTTAATATTATTATTTTAAATTTTTAAAAAATTAAATTAAAATTTTTAAAATATATATTAAAATTTTTTAAAAATGTATTAAAATTTATATTTTATATGAAAAATTAAAAATATATAATAATAAAACAGTGATAAATTGAGATCATTAATCTATCTTTTGCTGCTTTGCATTCCCTTTCTTGTTGCCGCTGCTTTCTTTCTTGGTATTAGCGCTGTCATCTTCCTCCATGGCACCGGTTCTCTAGCACCCCATTGATCTACCCAGCTTGGTGCTTTAGTGGCCATATTATTGTCTTCTATCTCTATGCAAATCTAATTTCTTAAACGAAAGTGGTCAATAATTAATTCGAGCTACAATAACATAAAAGAAATAATGTGATCAATAAAAGTGGAGCTTGACGTTTTGAAAAGCAACATCGATGTTTCGAACCTTGAGTGGGGCTATAGCCACTGCTGTGCACCGATTGCATCGTTAGTGTAAAAAAAAAAATTCCTGTTTTTATATTCTTTTTACATTATTTTTTAAATATATGTAAATATTTTTAAAAAATTAGAATATTATTAAATAATATTTACTTAATTATTAATTTTCAAAAAAAATAAAAGCCAACACTGCACACCACTGCACAGTGTGCACCAAATGGTGTACAAAGCATTTTCCTTTAAACCTTATCTAGGGGGGCCTCACTCTCTCTAACGTCGATGGGAACCTTCCACACTCAGGTTTTCATGAGATTTATCATCTGAATAAATCTGATTTTTAGAAGAAATCTGGAACATCTCTATGAAAAAATAGTTTAGAGAATTTGGTATTGGGTCCTTTTTTCTTTGAAAAAAATCCAAATTGTAGACTTTTCTCCATCTATGACCTTTTGCAGAAGACGGAAGAGATCAAGAAGAAGAGAGGGGAAGTGAGCAGATGAGGATGCAGGGAGAGATGAAAGCCCAAAATCAGAAATGTCTCTTGCAATGATGAGATTCTGTGTGATTAGAATCTTTTGAAATTATTGTGTATTTACATAGAAGAAATTAGAGGAATCCTGGGGGCAGACGGGCTGCCCCCTAACAAAAGCAGCTTCGCCGTCGTCGGTGGCGGTGGGCGACACCGCCCCCGCCATCGGGACCGGTGGAGTACAGGTCCGAAACGGGTTTAAGGCTGCCGGGGGCACACCGGAGCTCGCCGTTGTAGGGGTGAGGTCGCCTTAGTCCGCCGGTCCTGATAGCGTCGGCGGTGTCGCCCACCGCCACCGGCGGCGGCTCCGTTTGCTCCATGGCCGAATCCCCTCTTAAATTCATCTTTATTTTATTTTTTTATTGTATTTTTTATTATATTTTTATATTTTTATTGTATTTTTTATTATGTTTTTTATTATGTTTTGTTCATTTTATTTTTTTAATATATTTTTAATCTTCATTTTTTTTATTTAATTATATTTTTTATTTTATTTTCATGTGTTTTTCATCATCAAGCAGCCCAACGTTAACGTTAGACTGCTTTAGACGCTGGGAACAGCCGGACCGATCCCCAGCGTCTCCCAAGAAATTATTGTATACTTACTAATGTGACAACAAATGAAAGTAGGGCTGCTATTTTTCAATTAATAGCCGGGCTGTTTAGAAGTGCTACTCTTAGGTTTAGAGAAAGATCCAAGGGGCTCATAAATGACGCCCAGTCTAACAAGGCAACGTAATGGGCCGCTCAGCCCAATAAAACAACGCAATGGACCATCTTTCAATTGAACGATTCTATACAAAACTCGAATGTATAAGCTCCTGCATTTTTTAATTATTTTTTGAACAAAAGAGCCATATCTTTTTTTTTTTTGGAGCAAACATAATCATTAAACTAGAAAATTTGATACATGAGGGCGGGATGGGATTTTCTAACAAATACTCCAAAATGGTAAACTACAATGCTAAATAAGTAGAAAAAGAAAAGAAAACAAATAGTTTATTTAGGACTAATAATTGGTCCATACCTAAATTTTACAAGAGAACGTCGTCTTATTTAAAGACATAATTAAAAGGTTTGCAAAAGAGCGAACCAAGAAACCACTGGAGACGATGGTTCTATCGCGCAGAGCGGGAAGAGAGACAGGTGCACTGTAACTTATTGTTCGGATGCGGTTCTTGGAGAAGACTGCAAACCTTCCAATAAAATCACAGTTTAGGTAAAGTAGTAGACACCAAAAACTATCCAGATCACCAGCAATGGGCCAATAGGGGCGTAGACAGCCCGTGCATAACACACGCCACCTGAGAGGAAGACCAGAAGGCCCTGTCCGAAGGAACAGAGAAGCTGTTGATGAGTGAAGACCAATGTTTTAAATATCGTACCGTAGTGGCCAATACGGCTGAAACATGCCGTACCTGAGAGGAAGATCGTGCATAACAGGCGCCACCTGAGAGGAAAACCAGAAGGCCCTGTCCGAAGGAACGGGGGCTGTTAATGAGTGAAGACCAATGTTTTAAATCTCGTACCGTAGAGGCCAGTACGGCCGAAACATGCCGTACTAGCCGGTTCTCCGGTATATATTTTAGAGGCATACCATTTCAGTCAAAATATCGGTCATACTGGACTGTATCGGTCGTTTCGAGCAATATTTCGGCCGGTACTGACCTCGTACCAGTCAATATTTCGGCCGATACCAGCCGTATTAGATTTTTCGATTTCGACCCTTCAATTTTTTATTTTTTATTTATTTTTTGACTATTTTTTACTTCAATTTTTACTAGACTAATTACATTTATATATTTTTATATATAATTATTCATGTATTGACTATTATTTTAAAATATAATTTATATATGTATTTATATTTTTTTTATGTAGACTATTTCAAAACTGTACACAAAACGTTACTAATACCAAAATATTTCTTTCCAGTATCTTGATCGGTACGCTCACCGGTACGGTATTCAAAACTTTGGTGAAGACACCTAAGCCGTGCGTGGCCTCCAAAACTCCACTAGGACGATGCTGCGTACGACTGACGCAAGCGGCAAAAACTACACGTGCGACGTACGCGCACAATGGAATGGTGAAGCTCCTCCCCGAACTTAAAATCAACGACTGACGGAGATGTGGAGGTGGCACGTGTTGTCTTGAAAGCACTAGCAGGCAACAAATTGAAGGATTTCGACCTGGATAATGGACAACAGAAGCACTATCGAAAAAAAATGGAAAGGAGAAAAAGACTAGAAAAATGGTATCTTATAAAAGAAAATAAGGGAGGAGAATGGTGGAGCCGCAGCTCCGACCACCCTCCACTTTTGGGGAACTTCGAAAGGCTGAGAAGGGGCCGAAAATTGCTAGCTAGAGAGAAATAAAGGAAAAGAGAGAAAAGAACAAAAATGTAACTATATGTATTAAGCAAATGTTAAGTTTACAAACAGACTTATAAAGAGAAAATTTAAATAAATATATTAAAAGCTTCAAATGACTAAAATAAAGATTAAATGCATCTTTTTATTATCAAAACAACAAAATAGCATCAGCTTTCTAATTTTGACTATAGAGATGGACCAAAAATGAAAGATGTAACACAATCTTGATTATCATATCTTAATAAGTGTTATTAGTTGATGTGCCATTTTTAATAATTTGACGCGGCAAAATGTGAAACGTTTTGTATATGATGTAAACAAAAGTCCTTCAATCGTCAATAAAACTAATTTTAGACACCATTCCCATTTTCCAATGGCTTTATCTTCAAGGACAACTCCTCTAACTCTATGTATCTCAAAAAAAAAAAAAACTCCTCAGCGTCTAATTATCCTAGGCTTTCTTTCTAACCTTGGGTCAATCTGGAATCGGGCAGGGTAAATTAGATTAATCAAGTGAAATAGACAATTAGTTTTTATGCTGCTAGTTAGCCGTCTGAGTTTACTGCTCAGATAGACCAATTATATTAAAAATAAGAAAAATAATATATTTTTTTAATTGTAAAATGTATAAATATCATATAATTTTTTTTTAAAAATAAATAAATATAAAATTTATATGAACAATATAATTAATCTTTTGATAATAAATTCTATATTTTAAAACAATTACACGATAATTACATCCTTCACAGTTATATATAGTATCACTGTTAAAATAATAGAACGTTAAACTCATTTTTTACCTTAAAATCACTAACATTAATTTGTTATACAAATATCTGCAAAATAATTCATTAACTACAAAGTATTATTAAATTCCTTAATAAAATCTCAAAGTTTACATTTAGTTCATTACCAAATAAAAATACTGTCACAAGTTAATTATTTATAAAATTAAATTTCATTTATATGTGACAAAGAAATATTATAACCTGTATTTTTAATTTTTGGAATCATTATAACCTGTAGTTGATGGGCTTCTTTTGTAGACATTTCTATTTTAAAAAATAAAAAATAAAACAAAAAATGATATGATAAGATGCCTCACAATCGGAAAAAAAAAAAAAAAAAAAAGTTTTTTTCCATCTTCTTTATTTGGCAAATAACTTTCCAATTTTCGCCCGTTCTTTCCCACATGAAAGTCCGGTTTAGGTGCCTTTGCTTTCGTTATTCTGTTTTTCTCATTTGGCTTTGGAAAATTCTTACCTGCCGACTCCCTCCTTTTCCTTCTCCCTGAACTTTTCCAAAGCAAATCATTGTGATAACAAAGCAGTTCACCATCTTAATTTTTTTGGGGTTAGTTTTTTACTCTGATTGTATTTTCTTAGAACACGGTTTGGTTCTCGAGTAAAACACTAAGAAAAGAGAAAAAGAAAATGCAGGCTGAAAAGAAGCCACATTTGCAATTTTTATTTCCATAATTCCAGCCATTTCGTTTAGAGACACAAGCGGATCGATCTTGATTATCGATTTCGGCATTTGATGTTAATGCATGCGTGGTTTTGGAACTAATCGTGTTATCTGTCTGTGTGGTTGGCAGATTTTGGGGAGCTGTACGGAATAGAACAAATGGCGTACAAGGTGGACCATGAATATGATTATCTGTTCAAGATCGTATTGATCGGGGACTCGGGCGTTGGGAAATCGAACATTCTATCCAGGTTTACGCGGAACGAGTTCTGCCTTGAGTCCAAGTCCACCATTGGTGTTGAATTTGCGACGAGGACAATACAGGTCGCTTTTAATTTCATACTTTCATAAGAAGTAATCTTTAATTTATTTGCTTAGTATTTACCATTCCTTGGGGTGGGCTTTGATCATGCTACGTATATTACTGTATTCTTGTGGATTTGATCAGTTCCACTTGTTGAGGATTCAGAAATTTTTTCCTTTTGGGGGATGGATTAATATTATAATATTGTTATATAATTTGATTCGCAAAACTAAAAAAGTATTGCGAATATTTCAAAACATTCTCAAATCTGGGGTTATATGACGCACGTATATGGTAGTGGAAGATCACAGATTACAGATGACTCTGTGTGGAGGTAGAGAAAGGAGAAAAAAAAAAGAAATTAAGGAAAAATATTGAAGGAGAGTTGAGAAAACTCGAGGATAAAAGCCACTTCTAGGAAACGCAAAGTAAAAGAGGATTCAAAGAAAAGAGTTTAAAGGGGGTTGAAGTGAGAATGTAGAAAGTGATATAATTTGTGAGTTTTGTTTGGAAGAAAATAATATTTTTGGCATCTAAAAAACTTGTAGGGTCAAAATTTTATGTTTTAAATAAGAATTTAATTATTTAGAAATTTGGGGCTACAAAATGAAGTTTAACAGAAATTTAATATATAGATTTAAAAAAGAAGTTTAAAAAAATGTAGCTAATAGTTGTTTTAAGAGAGGTAAACCGTAAAGGGGTCATTTAGATTTCGGGGAGACAGAATTCTTTTTATTTCTTATCATTGAACTATGCCTAGCTGCATCCATCTCCCTTTACAGGAGTCCCATGGAGTAATGGTCCTAATGGAGCTTAGACTACAAGGAAATGGAGTAATCTGCTTTGTACTATTTGAAGTTTTCCTTCCATCTTTTTGCTGCAATATAATGCTACATCTGTTCTTATCATTATACTTTTGCTGCATATATGTATGCGTCATGCATTAGCAGCATTTCCAATTGATAATGATGATCATGTTGTTGCAGGTAGAGGGGAAAACAGTTAAGGCACAAATATGGGACACAGCCGGCCAAGAGAGGTACCGAGCCATCACAAGTGCTTACTACAGAGGTGCAGTAGGTGCACTTTTGGTCTACGACATTACCAAGAGGCAAACCTTTGACAATGTCCATCGATGGCTTCGTGAGCTCAGGGACCATGCTGACTCCAACATTGTCATCATGATGACTGGGAATAAGGCTGATCTCAATCATCTTAGAGCTGTCTCAGCAGAAGATGCTCAAATCTTGGCTGAGAAGGAAAGCCTCTCTTTCCTTGAGACTTCAGCTTTGGAGGCCTTCAATGTCGAGAAGGCATTCCAGACCATTTTGTTGGATATTTACCATATAATAAGCAAGAAAGCTCTGGCAGCGCAGGAGGCAGCTTCCTCCTCTGGAATTCCTCATGGCACTACCATTGATGTCTCGAATCCATCGGGTAATAGAATCAAAGGAGTTTGTTGCACTAGTAATTAACTTGGTTAATGTTCTCCATAGATAGGGGAAGGATGAGAAGCAGGTATGCGTGCATTAGTTGACAATTTTGTTCTTTCTTTCTTTCTTTCTTTCTTTCGTGACTGACATGGGGGATGGGGGATACTTAATTTCTACCTTCTGTCGTGTATATTTTCTCTAATAGGTCGTTTGAGAACCAGGTTTCTCGTTTATAAGAACCATGGACGTTGAAAGTGAAAATGATTTGTCACCATTTTTGTTGTTGTTTGATTTCACACTTATTTGTACGGAAACCCAAAAAAGTTGGGTGTCATTTACTGGGAAATGTAAGCGATAAGAACCATGCAGATGGTAGCTAAGCAATAAAACACTGACTGATTTACTTTTGCACCTCTAGTTAAAAAAAAAAAAAAATCCATATTATTAGAGGCATTTTCCACGTACGTCCTTTCCCCCCTATGAAAATTGAAGGGGCATGTCGTCCAAGCATCTGTGTTATGAGCTGAATTGTTTCGATATCTTTAAGATAAAGCCACTGAAAACATCTCTTCCGACTAAAATGGGAAATTTCCAGTGTAATGAATGTGGTCCAGGGTGGAGCGTAAACCATACTTATTGACAGCTGCATTGGCAGCCCTAAATCCTCCTCCATATGCTGGGGAAGTGTCATTTGCGATTTGGTGCATGAAAAACTCACCCAGTTTATTTTCGACGTCAGACTTTCCACCATTTTTTGAGGAGGTGGATGATAATGATGAGGACGAAGCTGCTGATGTAGATGGCATGCTTCTGAATCTTGTCATCACTTCTGACTCGAGCCACATGTATGAAAGCACCTGACAGATACCTTCCTCTACCTCTGGGTTAAGATTCTGGAAGCCTGCATAATTCAAAGTTAATGAAGATGACATGATATTGTGCATCCGGAAAATGATCCAAAGAGATTCCGAAGGGCATCTACCTTTAAGGCGTAACCAGCCATGCATTAACTCATGGGCAAGAATAGCACCTGTGAGTAACCTGTAGCCAGCAAAGATATCATGCATTAAGATATATATGAAAATATCTCATATTCCAGAAGTGGATCTACTTATTGTTAACATTTATCTTGATTTAAATATTTTGTCCAATTTCTCAGGGTTCTAGTATAGATGGTTCCTATCCTAACATATCAGAGTTGTCCGAGGCCGGCTTTGTGTTGTGCAATCGAACAGTTGAGGTTGTTTTGATACTGTTTAAACCCTTTACATATAAAGGGATTATTGGTGTTTAGGCTATTTGGACAGTCATTAATTCAAAAGATACATGTCTATATCAACAAAGAAAAGATTTATCATTCTATGGATACTGAAAGAAAATTAAAAGCACACTGTATGGAGCGTTTGGAAAATTCACAAACCCATTTCCCAGAGTAAAAAGTGGGCCTCACCTTGGAAGACCATAGAGAACAAGAATCGCCGTAACTTCACATTTTCGAGTCAGCTTTTGGGGTAGGGTTCTCATTCCCACCAGTCGATAGCCACCAAGTCTCGGCCTTCTATATATCTGAGTAACATTAATATAAAAAAATACAGGGAAAGCACCCAAGAGGTGATAAATATCATTAATCGTTAAATTCTTTCAAAATAAAAAAAGCAAAACCAAATTCTACTAATTCCTGATTACATACACTGGTGACTGTCTGCTCTTCAGAAAGACATAAACCCCTTGTCTCTGGCATGTGATGAACGCCCTGGATGGAACCGCTTCATAATCAGAAAAATTCTAGGAAATAGTAAAATAAAATGCAAACGGCAAACATTTATTACATTCTTCTCCCCCACAATGGCTTCATTAAGTGCTTGTCTTTCAACCAGAAGCATTGGGATTTGCTGATCTAGTTTCATGTTTATTCCTTCATAATAATCTCGTATGGCGTGGTAAAGGGGTTGACAATCGCCGGTATCCATGACAGCAGATTCCATGCACTCCAAGCATAAACGCCTACCATCTCCTAGAGAATAGTATCTCACGTTCCAAGACTTCGATAGGGAGGAAAAGAGAGCGTAAAAAGATAAGCAGGTCAATTTGAATTGGTAGAAGGAAATAATATTCACTGCCTGAATGATTACCTCTAGACGTTCACAACTACAGCAACGAGCTGTGTTATCATATTCATGTGATGGACAATATTTTTGAGACCAAAATGGATGGCACCTATACTCGATCAAACCGGCAGAATTTGTTGGGATCTGGATTTTTTTGTATATTAGAAGTGAGAATGTAGACAACACTCATGATGGCAATCAAAGATTCAATGTAAATAATCTCAGCTATAAAAGAGATTAACTAGCACTCTTGATCCTTTAAGATTATAATAACTTTTTTGTGTAGTGACCCAGGCTTGGAAGATGGGCCTGAAAATATACTTTAAATGAATAGACATACTAGTAGTATAGATCAAATGAGGCATGGTAACTTGTCTTACAAATTGGTGGCAAACTTCACATTTGGGATGCTTCAGCTCTTTGTAACAAGATTTGTGATAAGGGTTCCTCCCTGACAAAGAAAACTTGGATCGACAGAAAAATCGTAAGAGCAGGTGAAGGAGAAGTTTCATCATCATTACTTGAATGGTCATTCCACCTGTTACTTTGAAAAATCTCAGAAATGGACTCGTAGAGTGGGGAGCAAATCATAGGAAAAAGAGCATTGTAATACCCTGACAAGCCAAGAACTGATTACCTCATGCTCAGTAATTGGGTAACCACAGGCATGACAGCAGAAGCACTCCGGATGGAAAAATGTTCCCATGCAACCCAAATAAACGCCATAGCCTATGTTACGTTTGCATCCACTGCATATCCTGCAAGTTATACATAAAAAGGAACGTGATCTATCAAATTCAAGATTGAAAAGGTCATGACTCTCAGACAAGCAATCAACTTCTTTTTTTATTATTATTATTAAAGTGGTTATGCTGATCTTAATTTTACAGCCGTGCAGAAACTGCAAAAATCAATACGTTTTCGAGCACACCCCGTATGCCTAGAAAATCCTCAGTAAGAAAAAGAAAAAGAACGAAAAAAAAAAAAAAGATGAAAGCAAGACTTTTGGCAAACTGTAATGACTCATCACCCAAGCAACAAGAGTAAGTTATCTTCTAGGAGAATCCGTGGAAAACAATATAAAGAACAACCCAATTAAAATCATATATGTGCCAAAATGTGTGTCAAATTGCAAGCAGTGTAGTTTGGCCACACAGATATGTTTGTGTGTTTATGTTCGTGCAAAGAAAGAATTTATTCAATTCCAGACAATTACAACTATGAGTAAGAAATCTTACCTAAATTCCCTCGCATAATATGGGACAGGGGGATGTGTAGGATATGGAGGTGAATACAAGCCATCCTGAAGTGCCCTTGCAAGCTGTTCTTCACTGTCTGCCCGTCGTCTATATCCTGGAGAAAAAGAGAGAAAAAAGTACAAGTTAGATCGAGACTTTTTCATGATTGCCCGTGGGTGTAGCAGAGGAGCAACATTTATTTATTTTAGGTCTTAAACAATGTTAACCAGAACCTACCATTGGGTCTCCTAAATTCTTCAGCCTGGGAAAGTTCAATTGCACGATCTAGTTCTTCTTTTTCCTTCTGCGCCCTATAGCGATCATCCTGAGGATACTACTAAAATAGTAAAGTCCTTCTTATATTAACCAAGCAGTGAACATATAAACATTTCAACACCATCATGTAATGTGAATGAAATCGAGTTCCTGTTATAGGTTTATTGAGTATCAAGCACAATTTCTATAATTCAAATTATATTCGTCATCATGCATACTTTCTCCTTGTGGAATAGAAATCTAGAATCCCAAAAAAGATCATTCTGCCCCCCCCCCCCCCCCTCACCCCAACACAAAAAAAAAAAGAGGAAAAATTACATATCGGTATAGGCAATACTTATTCTAGAAGAATGGAGAAATTTGTGTAAAGGGTTTTAAAAGTTACTTCTCAATTGTTATTAGATACGATTGCATTATTTGTATATCTTCTTAATACACCCCTCGGTTGTAGGTAGACTTCCCCTCAATACAGTAGATGCAACACATGGAATATATAATTGAATTGGGTAGATTACGATTATTGGCGTTGTAGAGAAGTGTCTACCCATAATGGAGCGGGTGCGGGCCAAATCATGTTCTCCTCACCAAGGAGCTGGGGATGACGGGTACTACCTCCAACCTCTCCCCGACTGGACCCACTCTTGAAAAGCTTACTCAGCCAATTCATCAAGCGAGACTTTTTCTGCCCGTTCGAAGAAGCAAACTCCCCTGTTTACCACAAATTATTACAAACCATCCCCCCACATCCAACCAAAAACAAAATGTCCAGTAATATAAAGAACCAAAAAGCCAGTTACTGCCTACGAAACAAAAATAATAATGGAAGTGATTGTACTCCAATTAAGGAATTCAACTAGTTTACTCCATATGTAGACATACGAACAGATATATATACATAATACATATAATCGAACGCGTTCGAAACGATCCGTTAGGTAGTGGCAAGTACCGTAAATACAAGGCTGAGATAGTTGGTTGACAGTAGACGAGGCCATGAGGATCGAGAGCTATGTATAGATTTCGCCGGAAGATCGACGGGGCAAAAAGAAACCATAAATGTATGAAAAGGACAAATAGAAAAAGAGACCGGTGTGGGGAGGAAGTGACGGCTTGGAGAGGAAGGAGTGAGGGAAAAGGCAATAGACATTGAACGTTAATAGTGGGTATGGCCAGTTGAAAAAGAGGGGAGTGGAAGCTTAAGAGAATCTCTGAGAGGGAAAGATGCTTGGCTTGGAAAAAAAAAACAACATGGAGGAGAAAGTGGAGAGAGATCGCTGAAAGTTGAATTCGGTAAGGAATCTGCTGAGGCGGAGAACAAAAAAGCAACGGTGGAGGGCTCGTGAGAATCTCCAGCTTACAGGCCTTTCACCTTCAGAGACAGAGCGGCAAGAAAGAGAGATCGATGCGGTATGGAATAGAACAGTGCACGAATTAGAATCTGGAATTTCCTTTCTCGCCGATTTTGAATTTTGGAGGAATATTGCCGGGAATAAAAAGAGTTTCAAACAAGTGCCCTAGATGTTAAACTCTAATTACACATTTGCCATCCATTTTCAATTTATTTACAATTAAAATTATTGCTAAAACTTGAAAGTAAATAACAATTCTGAGGATTTTAATGAGATGATACTATCATTTTATTTTATTGTAAAATAGTTATAGAAATGTCATTATTTGAGAGAATGAATAGTTATTTGATATTCTCAAAAGTTCCAATTATAGGTTAGGAAAAAAAGATGTGGATTAGACGAGGCATGTCTTTATAGAGAATAAAGGAGGAGGAAAATATAAATAGACCAAAAATGGTAGACAGGCTATAATAAATTGCAATTAGTTTGTGGTCCATAATAAGGCATAAAGCATTCCACGTTGTTTCAAATAATGCCTTTTGTTCTCTTTTTATTTTGTTTTCTATGACTCCTTTTACCCTTTAAGGACGATAAAATAATCTTATTGCTGATTGAAATAAAATAACATAGTTTGATATCTTCTTTTTAGATTTCCACTTCCGAATGACATTCTTTTGATAAAAGAATTCCCAGCTTCATGCACAGTTCACAGACAAGAATCCACTTTTAGGACTCCATCGATCACTAATGTACTTTGGAGAAATTTTCCATCTGCCCAAACAACAAAGAATTGCAAAAAGTGGTGTTGTCATCCCATGAAAACTTGCTGTTTTGAGGTGGTGTCTAGGAAATAATAGAACAACTACTGCACCAAAACAAAAACAGAGATGCTGATTATTATCATGTAATAATCAAGAAAAAAAAAATTAAAGGGGCTTTGCAACCATGTTTCGACCACCTTTTAAGGCTGATCCATCTTTAATCACGTAAACCAGCCTCTGCCTTTTTGATTGTCATGTTTTATGACAATATTCATATGCAAAAGTATGTAAATCAAATTATCCCATTTTTTCTTGGCTTATGATACTCAAAAAGGTTCTTACAGATTAAATTCGTCTGCAAATGCATGCAATAAGCAATTCTTAAATGTGAAAAATTACGCCCAACTGTTCTATCATCTGGTACAATATTACAGCTTTACAGCTGCCTTAATATTTTAATGCATCAGCCTTTAGTTTTGAAAGTGCCTCACCACATGGTTAAATACGATTATGAATGCTGAAAGAAAAGTGACTGCTTGGATTTTTCTGGTAAAAGCTTCATATTCTTTTCAGTGAGTGCATAAAACAAGGAAAAGAAACTCTAGAGCAATCAGCCAGACCCATACGATGTGGGTGCACCCTTTTACCTAGTGCACCCCAAAGGAAAAAAGTGAAAAAAAACAAATTAAATGAGAATCTACCTTACATATGTATGGAGAAAGATATCGATGTTTTTGTTTCCATGATAAAGATGATTTGAGGTTTCTTTGAAGTTGGACTAAAGGATTCCTGATTAGGCATAAAGAAGCGCACTCGATCAGCGGATATCTTATGCAGGGTTGCTTTTCAATTATGCAAATGCAGAGTGTCATCCCTTCATAAAGTGGGACTCTATGATCTTTGCATCCAAGGTATACAATGGCTAATATTTCTTCGTTACTTCTGTCTACTTCAAATATACCCACGCACTTGACACCTTTTTTCCACTGTCAATCACGTAGATAATATATTAAAGCTGGTCAGCATCGATGCTAAAATTCTTAGCAAATGCAATGACTACTGAATGGCATGAAAGTGAAGCAATAGTAGGAAGCTCTGAATTTTTTGGTGATGTTAGTCATGAAATGTACAAACGTTCGCTTAAAAAATAAAAAAGAATTTATTATTAAAAAATTAATTTTTTCATTTAAGTCTCATGACTATCGTTTCTCTTAGGCATATACACAAACAGTGCAAGTGCAGGGGCAGGGGCAGGGGCAGGGGCAGGGGCAGGGGCAGGGGGCGGGAAATCCTTACCTATTGAAAGCTACCGACCTTGTAACTCTCTGCTGGCAAAGAAAGTGTCAGCGACAACTCGATTTATTCTCGGCTTTAGGTTTCCAACTCGTTTTTTATTACCACCTTTTACGAGTGATTGACGGGGATGAAGTGGTTGGGCTTGAAGTTGATGCCATGGTTATGCTAAAAGGCAATCCCTCCGAGTCTCCAACTCGAGCCACATGCAATAGACTTGCATATTTGCAATGCGCCTTTCTCTATTTGAGCTATTCATGTTCAATAACGGATCAAGAGGCCAGTAAAACTACAATTATAACAAAAAAAAATTATTCTATTTATATATAATTTTTTATGTAATATAAAATAATATGATAGTAAAATTTAAAATAAAAACAAAATATGTTTAATACAACTTATATATTAAAAAAATGTATAATATGTTAAAAACAATATATTATTAAAATGACATAAAAACACTCATATAAATATATCAAACAAAATAAATATAGAGTGTTTAAAATTATAACTTACATTTAAAAAATAAAATAAAATCATCAAGTATTGAATCTAAATCAAAATTTCTTACTATTTCTCTTTCAATATTGACAACTAAATTATTTGCTAGAGACTCATTTTTAATTTTGTTGCAAAATTTTATTTTAACAATCTTCAACATGTCATTATGTTTAGAGAAAGTATCAATACAAGATGAGATTAACATCATCTTATTAAATCATAACAAATTAATATATATTTATATATTCAAACTTTTGGGGGTGGCATGACCCTCTTGCAATGTTCATACCATGGCAGAGTTTCTTCTCCCCCAACCCCCCCCCCCCCCACCCCCCAAAAAATAATAATATATATATATATAAAACTTTTGGGTGGTGCCATGACCCTCCTACCCCCCCCCCCCCCCAAAAAACTCCCCCAAAAACATATATATATATATATATATATATATATATAACTAACTTTTGGGGGGTGCCATGACCCTCTTACCATTATGTAGTTTTGTCAATGTTCATATCATGGTGGAGTTTTTATATGAAAATTTTAAAAATATATGAAAATTTTAAAAAATTAAAATAATCAAATGAAATGAGTTGAGATGAGTTTAGAAATTAAATTGGATTAAATAAAGCTTGTTATAACAAAAATCAGAGATCCATCATTTGATATGTATACCACTGCAATTGTGTTGACTGAGCTTCTCACAACGACGTTAAAAGTTAGGAAGAAATGATCTTTTGGTTTAGCCTTCCAATTTGAAGGGTTTGTAAGCTGTTTATTGCCCCAAGCATTGCAATATTCTTTGAAATTGTTAAGGCAAAATTTTCTAAGTTTGGAGTAATGAAATCACGCACAATTTTATTTTTCGTAAACGATGTACTTTCTATTGCAATAATGCAAATAGTTGAAATTGGTGTTTTTCGAGTGAAGGGATATTGAGGGATTTTGAAGGGGATATTATGCACTTATCCTGTTGTTGATACCAGAGACTGAAAAAAATGGTGGCCACTGGCCCATCACAGTACTTACAGTTGTGAGAAGTCTTACATCCATTAAGAGATTTTATAAACATAAATTATTAAATTGACACGATTTTATATTATATGATATATTTTATATATTTTATAATATAATATATCACATAAAAGTATATTAATTTATAAATTTATTTTTATAAACTTCGTTTATGACTTCCATATGACTTCCCAATAGTCATTTTCATAAGTTTTAGTTTGAAAATGCACTTGAGAATGAAAATTATTATGAGCAATCAAAAAGGGGGCAGTGTATGCCCCCCTCTTCTCCTTCTTTTTCTCTCCATGTTTTCCTCCTTTTGTTTTGTAAATGATTCCCCCTCCCAACGCTAGAAGTCTCTCTCTCTCTCTCTCTATATATATATATATGAGAGTTTTATATAATTCTAGATATGAAGAAAACTTAAGTTCTTGAATAATAAGAGTTATAAATAATTTTTTTTTATAAATTTTCTTACAATATTATTTTCTTTTTTAGTTTTATAATATGTTATCAGTACAGGATTCTGTCAATTCTGAAACTAGTGGTCTTCTACTTCAAGTAAGATTTTTAATATATTATTTGCAGTCCTCGAGATGAATATAAAATATTATATTGCTAACTATTACTTGATAAAATTTATATTTATTCTCATAATTTTATAAATATATTTCTTAGATACACATATTTATTTCATTATTTATATATGTAGAAAATGTCAAATTTTACAAAATTGAAATTTGTTGCTCTTGACATTTTTGAAAAAAAAAATTATCCTAGATTATTGATGCCGAGATCCATCTAGATGCAATAGACTTAGGAGAGACAATATAAGGATGAAATCAAGTATTCCTGCAGGACCATGCTAAGACAATAATTTTCCTTCGCCATCATCTTTACGAAGAATTAAAAATTGAATATCTCACAGTAAAAGATCTTCTTATTTTGTGGAATAATTTAAGGGAGAGATATAAACATCAAAAAAGGCTAATCCTCCCAAAAGCTCGTTATGACTGGTTGCACCTGAGGTTATAAGATTTTAAGAGTGTTAGTGAGTATAACTATACACTCTTTAAAATAAGTTTAGTATTAAAATTATGTGGTGACAAAATCACTAAGGATGATATGTTAGAAAAGACATATCTTATTTTTCATGTCTTGAATGTATTTCTGCAGCAGCAATATCGAGAGTGAAAGTTCAAAAAATATTCTGAACTTATATTTTGTATTTTTGTAGCTAAGTAAAATAATGAGATTTTATTAAGAAACTATCAGTCATGTTCTACTGGTTCAATATTATTCTCTGAAGTGAATGATATTGGATTTATATCATTCCCAGAAGCGAATGGTACATCCTTTCAAAAAAATCAATAACGTGGACGTGGTAGAAAAAATTCTAGAAGTGTTGGTCCCAAAAACGACAACACTAAAGGTGATAATAATACAAATACACCGTATCACCAAAAGTGGTACAACTCAAATAGGGATACAAATCCTTAAAATAATTCTTCAAAGAAATGTGAAGATGTATGCTATAGATGTAGCATGACTGGACATTAGTCACATATCTGTTGTACAGCCTAGCATTTAGTTGATTTATATCAAGCATCTATAAAAAGAAAAAGAAAAAAAGTTTGAAACAAATTTTGTTGAACCATCTGTTAATTCATTATATATAGATGAATGAGATATCACTCATCTTGATGTTTCTCATTTCTTTAAAAATTCTAATGGTAGAATTGATCATTTGATTGGAAATAGAAATGTTCATTCCAATTAATGTACCGTCTTTATTTTATAGTAGAACTTTTTATTATTTTGCAATGTTTTAAAGTAATATAAGTTTTATATATATTTTGTAGAATCATAAATCTCATTGATGAACATTTTATCTCTGAGATGCATGATAGAGATATATGTCTGGCTGATAGTACTATAACTCACACAATTTCTAGGAATAGGAAATATTTTCAAAATCTAATATTAAGCAAAGCCTATGTCCATATCATATCAGGTTCATCAAATCTAATTAATAGCTCCGAAATATATTGTGGTGCCTAATGACTCTAAATTTTGTATTGATAATACTTTATTTTTTTCACAATTTCAAAGAAATTTATTGAATTTTAAAGATATACGTCATAATAATTATCATATTGAAACTACCAATGAATGCAATAAATAACATATTCTCATTACTAAAATAATATCGGACTAGAAGCTTGTATTAGAAAATTTGTCTACTCTCTTTTTTGGATTGTATTATGCAAAAATGAGAACAAGTGAATCATATGTGGTAATGCACTAGAAGTGTATTGACCCCAAAGTATTTATGACTTGGCATAAGCGTCTTGGACATCCATGATCATAATGATGAGACGAATTATTAATAATTCGTATAGGCATCCTTTAAATAATCAAAATATCATTTTATCCAATGAATATTTGTGTTTTGTTTGTTCTCAAGGTAAGTTGATTATTAAACCATCTCCCTCAAAAATCGTTGTTGAGTCTCCATCTTTTTTACAAAAGATTCACGGGGATATATGTAGGTCTATTCATCCATCAAGTGGACCATTTAGATACTTTATGGTTTTAATTAATGCATCAAGTCAATGATCACATATTTGTCTGCTTTGCACTAAAATGTTACATTTGTTAGGCTTATTTCCCAAATAATAAAATTACGAGCACAATTCTCTTACTATCCAATGAAAACCATTCAATTAGATAATGCAGGTGAATTTATATCTCAAACTTTTGATAACTATTGTATGTCATTAGGAATAAATATTGAACATTCTATTACTCATACACACACTCAAAACGGTTTAGCTGAATTTTTGATCAAAAGACTTCAGCTAATCGCTAGACATCTACTTATGAAATCAAAACTACATGTTTTTGCTTGGGGACATGCTATACTTCATGCATCATCATTAATTAGGATTAGACCCTCTGCATATCGTAAATATTTTCCATTACAGCTTGCATCTGGTCAACAACCAAATATTTCTCATTTTCATACTTTTGGATGTGCTGTGTATGCTTCAATTGCACCTTCACAACGTACAAAATTGGGCCATCAATATAGACTTGAGATATATGTTAGTTTTGATTCTTTATCTATTATTAGATACCTTGAGTCTCTTATAGGGGATATGTTTAAAACACGTTTTGAAGATTGTCATTTTGATGAATCCATTTATCCACCATTGGATAACGAAAAGTCAGTGTCTGAAGCACGATAAGAAATTATTTGAAAAAATAAAATCACGTCTCAATTTGATCATCTTACGAATGAATATAAACTAAAAGTTATGAGAATTATCCATTTGTAAAGTATTGCAAATTAATTATCGGATGTGTTTACTGATACTAAAAGTGTGGTAAAATCATATATTCATGTTGTTAATGCTCCAGCAAGGATTGTAGTTCCTGAAAGATAAATTATTAAGACAGTAATAGATGAGTCTAAGACACGCCTAAAGCGTGGAAGACCTATTGGTGTAAAAGATAAAATTTCTCGAAAGAGAAAGATACAAAATGAATTTGGTGTTCCTGAAAAACTTATATTTATAATACATGCCACAAACATAGTTAATGTTACTGAAAATATCAAATTTTTTATTTCAAAATCTATTGAAAATTGACCTCCTGAATAGGTATTTCATGAAATATTTTTCTCTGAAGAGGAATAAGTACCTGAAAATAATGAGATATAGATACATTTTATGAGTATTGGAGAAATTCTAGATAGAAACAAAACTGTTATCGACAACATATTTTCATATAACATGATCCTTGACATTACCATAAGTAATAAAGAAATTGAGTAAAAATTCGTCGAAAAATATCAACGTAGAAATGATTGGTCAAAATAAAAAAAAAAAACTATTGAAATTGAGTTAAACTCGCGAGTAAAGTGAGAGGTATTTAGACATGTTGTCCAAACACCAATAGATGTAATGCTTGTTGGATATAAGTGTGTATTTGTACGAAAATGTAATAAAAAAATGAAATTGTGCGATACAAAGCACGACTTGTCGCATAAAATTTTCTGCAGAAATCTAAAATTTATTATGAGGAAACATATTCTCCCGTTATGGATACAATCACATTCAAATTTTTTATTAGGTTGGTAGTAACAAAATGATTGGATAAACGGTTAATGAATGTGATTAATGCATATTTATATGGATCATGACATATATATGAAAATTCCTGAATGATATAAAATGCCTGAAGCATATAATCCAAGTACATCTAAAAGTATGTACTCTATCAAGCTCTAAAACTCTATCGTCATGCATTTTTCAATGGGAGTAAATATCTTAAAGACTTGTACTGACTGTACTATTTTTCTTTTGCTAAGGTTTTGTCCCATTGGATTTTCCTTTACAAGGTTTTAATGAGATAATTCTAAAGCACTTAGCGGTACACATGAATACTGTATTTTTTTTCTTCGCATTAATTGTTCTTCCCACTAAATTTTTTCTTAACAAGATTTTAACGAGACATATTCTTTATGGATGATCATTCAAAGAAGTGTTATTAAAAGTCAAAAAGGGGACAGTGTATGCCCCCCTCCCCTCCTTCTTTTTCTTTCCATGTTTCCCTCCTTTTATTTTGTGAATGATTACTTTCGACATTAGAATTCTGTATATATATATATATATTTAAGAGTTTTAGATAATTTTAGATGTGAAGAAAATTTTAGTTTTTGAGTAATAAGAATTTTAAATATTTTTTATTATAAATTCTCTTACAATATTATTTTCTTCTTTAATTTTAATAAAAATAAATTTTTAAAGTTTATTTTTTTTGTCTATTAAAAGAAAAATTCATGAACCACGTGTAAGTAGCACTAGAGCACACCCAAGATATATCAAAATCGCCACGCCTTGACGGACACATACTTTGAGACGTGACTTTTGAGTTATTCATAATTCTAACAAAGTGATTTATTTATAACAAGAAACATAATTAAAAATTCTAAAAACAATTTCCGTTGACTTACAAATGGGCATCAGCACAGCTTCAACCATGGGTGCATATGCCGGTAATATCATTACGTACATGAGCTTTTATTATTCATCATTTTCATGTATCATTTGTTTTTTGAATTAATTAAATTCTTCTATTCTTCATTCATATACAACATATTTAATAAGAGAAAAAAATAAAAAAAAATTAAATTATATATAGTATATATGTAGTGTGAAGATGATAAATATAATTTTTCTTATCATATTAAACCAACCTTGATACGATACCAAAGTCTAATTTGATGGATGATTTGTTTTTTTTTTTTATATATAGTTGATAAGACACTGCTCCGTTTAATAAATTATAAGGTGAATAATTTTATACGGCAAGCTTGTCAAGATAACTTGCCTACAAAGGTAAATTTATTGAAAAGAGGTATTATTATTTGTAGTCATGCTATTTTTCAATGTTCATCTACTCATGTGATTTGGCTTGCCCGGTTTCTTAAGGTTGTGGAAATGTTGGATACTGTTTATGATTTTCCAGCATTTGGAGTGAGAATTGATGTTAACTGATTTGAACAGTTTTCTACTTTTACTTACTATTGCTTGGAGGGTATGTGGAAATATAGAAACTATGGTTTATTTCAACAACAAGGCTGTTGGGTTGGGTTATGGACAAGCAGGTAGATAATTGTATTGCCTATGTTGAGAACTATATAACTATAAAGTCTCATCAACTGCTACCAAGTAAGTACCTTCTACTTTCATGGATTCCACCAAACTTAATCATGATGGTGCATTATTTCAATATTCTTGGTCATGGTGGACTAGGAAGGATTGTCCGAAATGTTTCTTAAGGAAACTGGTGTGTTTGATGTTTGTTATTGGTTTTTTTTTTTTTTTTAATGTTTGTATTTGTATTTGAATTTGTTTTTGATTTGTTTATAGTGAATTTTACATTTTTGGGTTTGGATTTTCTTACTTATTTGTAGTTCTCAAGTGTCAATTTGTAATTACGATATTTTTCTATTATTATAAGTGAGATTTTATTAATAAAATTAAAATATCATTATTTTTCTAAAAACAAAAACAAAACAAAAAAAAAGTTTGTGGTTTATAAAATGCCTCGTATTGGACGGAAAGAGAATAATGCAACTCATTTATTGGCTTGACATAATCCGTTTGAATTTAGAGATTAGATAAGTTGAGATGAATTTAAGTTATTTTTTAATATTATTATTTTAGAATTTGAAAAAAGTATATTGAAATTTAAAAAAAGTGTATTGAGATTTAAAAAATATGTATAGGAATTTATATTTTATATAAAAAATTATAAAAATATAATAATAAAATAAAGATGAATTAAACTGAGTTGTAAATACATATAAAATTTTAAGACTTGAAGATATTACAAAGATGATGGCATCAGTGTCAAGATTTTCTCCTGGCTCGAGTCTTGTTAGATGTTGAGAGGTAATGTGTTATTTGTCTGTACATTTATATATTTTCATTGTGATTGTGAATGAAAAAACAAAAATAACAATAGAGTATAGAGTCATAGACGCCTCTGCCACATAGACAGACATAGGAGTTCCAAGTTCCAACCGTTTCCATCGTCACTGTTTTGAAGCTTTCTTCTCTATCCCACTCAAAAAGAGAAAAAGTAAGGCCTTATTTAAATTTAAAAGTGAGTTGAATGAGTTTAACTCATTTTTATTTAATTATTATATTATTATAATTTTTTTTATAAAATATATATTTTTATTATATATTTTAAATTTTAATATATTTTTTTAAAATTTTAAAATAATAATAATATTATAAAAATAAATTCAATTAATCTCATTTCTAAATCGGGGCCTAAATCTAGATGGTCTTATTTTCTCTCCTCTCTCCTTTTCCACTCTTCTTTTCCGAGAGAATACCGTTTGCCCTTTTTTTATTAGTGAGAAAGTTGACCACCTCGCCGGATAGACCAGAACCATGGAAAAGTAAATGAACCCATAGACCAATAATACACACGCTATAACCCCCGCTTTCCCTCATCCCTAGGTATCAAGTGGAAGCCGTTCAAAGGGTCGAGGTCCTCGAGAATCTATATTCGATGGCTTCGCAAGGGCAGGGATTAATCGACCCGGTTTTACTGGACGACATAATCAGACGCCTGACGGAGGTCCGATTAGCGAGGCCCGGCAAGCAGGTTCAGCTCTCAGAGACGGAGATCAAGCAACTCTGTGTTGCTTCCAAAGACATCTTTATGCGACAGCCCAATCTTCTCGAACTCCAAGCCCCCATCAAGATTTGCGGTGCGCATTTTTTGTATTTTGTTTGCCTTTTAGGAATTTTCCCAGTTTTTTTTTTTTCCTCGGCAGGAATCAAGTGATATGGTTTTGATGCGGCTATTCTTTTTTACCCTGGTGTGATTTCTTCACACGGTTGGAAGATGGTTGCTTGTGATGAAGATTGTTTGAATATAGGACATTGAGAGCATTTGAATGTATATACGATACTGTGCTTGAGAGTCTGAGACTAGTTTTCCATTTTAGAAGTGAAGAAATTGAGCGCAAAATATGGCAGAGTGGTAGCTGTGGCCTGCTACATTGTTTTTTTTTTGTAAGTAATAATCTTTACTGATGAGAACAACTAGGCAAAGTCTATCTACACAGGAAGTATATAAAAGAAACACCTAGTTACACTCTAGAAAGCTGAAAGGAGCTCAAAAGCTCATTAACATTCCCTCCCTTAAGCACAATTCTGAAAACCATTGAACAAAGAGAATACAAAAAAGTTCCAGATTTCTCCCATAGTCCTCTCTTTGTTGTTGAAGCATCTCTCATTTCTTTCCATCCATAGGCACCATAATAAGCATAAAGGGATCATACGCCACGATGCTGCCATTTTATCGCATTGATGGTACCTTTTCCAACATGCTAGGAGATCTGCAACACTCTTGGGCATGACCCAAGACAAATCAGCCCTCCTAAGTAGTCCATCCCATAGCCCTCTTGCCACATCACAGTGCAGGAAAATGTGATCGATAGTTTCCCCACTTTTCTTACACAAGTAGCACCATGACACTGCAATCACCCCTCTTTTCCTTAGGTTGTCTGTTGTCAAGACGGTACCTAGAGCCGCTGTCCACATGAAGCCTGCTACATTTTAGAGAAAGAAAGATGTATTTCTAGGCTTTTGAATGGATTTTGACCTGTCGGTGCTGCCAATATGTTCTGAATTGTCATGAATTTACCCTTTGTGTTGTCGGTACTGCTGTTTATTTTCGAAATTCAGAGAAAATAAACAGCAGCACTGCTATTGTTGGTACTGCTGTTATTGGTTGCAACATGAGTGGACATCTTAGCGTCTATGCACTTTTTGATGGCTGATAAATGTAGGCCAGGTGTAAATGTGAGAAAATAAAAAGGAATTACCCAATATCCTGTTTGAGTCCATGTTCTATCAACACCTTAGACAATGGATTAACGAGTTTCTGATGGAGCCATGGTAAACAGTGACTTAGGTGCTTATGGAGTAGCAATTAGTGAGGATTATCCTTGTATGTCTTGGCTTACAACATTAGGAGGCCCAGGGCAAGAAGATTCCTTTATCAGAATATAACTCATTTTAGTTTTGAGCGAGTTGAGCAGGTTTTGAACTATGATTTATGTTACAAACAACCAACAATTTACAATTTCTAGGAGTACTAAGGGCTAATTTGTCCAGTCCAGCCCATGCTCAGAGCAATCACTATTATTCAGTTAGCATTCGTTAATTTGACTTGTCTGACCTTGATAGTTTTTCCTTTCTATTTTCAGGTGATATTCATGGACAGTACAGTGATTTATTAAGGCTATTCGAATACGGGGGATTTCCTCCTCAGGCCAATTACCTATTTTTGGGGGACTATGTGGATCGTGGAAAGCAGAGCTTAGAAACAATATGCCTTTTGCTTGCCTATAAGATTAAATATCCAGAGAACTTCTTTCTTCTAAGAGGAAATCATGAATGTGCTTCTATTAACCGGATATATGGATTTTATGATGAATGTAAGCGGCGCTTCAATGTTAGACTATGGAAGGCCTTTACAGACTCTTTTAACTGCCTTCCAGTGGCAGCTCTTATAGATGACAAAATATTGTGCATGCACGGTGGCCTTTCCCCTGATCTGATAAATTTGGATCAAATTAGAAATTTAACTCGTCCTACTGCTATACCAGAGTCTGGCTTGCTTTGCGATTTGCTTTGGTCAGATCCTGGTAGAGATGTTAAAGGGTGGGGAATGAATGACAGAGGAGTGTCACACACCTTTGGCCCTGATAAGGTGGCGGAATTCTTAGAGAAACATGATTTGGACCTTATCTGTCGTGCTCATCAGGTCAGTGTCTTTGCTTTTAATTTTTGCTTGTAGCTTCACTCTATTGTTACTCCAGTTCTATTATTTCTGGACGCTTAAATCAATAATATTGTATAGGTGGTGGAGGATGGATATGAATTCTTTGCCAACAGGCAGCTTGTTACGATATTTTCAGCCCCCAATTACTGTGGTGAATTTGATAATGCTGGCGCAATGATGAGTGTAGATGAAGACTTGCTGTGCTCTTTCCAGATTCTTAAGCCAGCAGAGAAAAAGGCCAAGTTCATGATGTCAAACAAAATGTGATGGTAGCTGTATAATTTCTTGTCTCACCCAAGGTCAGCTGATTTTGTGCTCCCTTCAGTTGTTTTGGTAATAATGTGTCTTGGTGGTGGTTGTGTGCACACCCACAGGCATAACTCTATGAGTAAATGGTGTATGGAAGTATGCGGGACTGTTTCTCTGTCATTTTTTTAATTCTTTCCCTTGCGGGGTTGGGGAAATTGGGAATGGGGATATTGTTCAAGACTTATGTTATTGTTCATTTTAGATAAGAGTGCTTTGTTTAACTGTATTGTCTTACGTATTATTTTCACATTATTCAAAGCTTTGAAACAAACATTGAACCTCATTAAGATTCTATGGTAGGAGTTCTTTACCAAGTTTGATTCTATCCGAAGATATTTTTGAGGGAACATTATTATCACCAAATGTTTATTCCTTGTTTCTTTTCACTTTCAAAGTTTTTCGTCATAACATTTAAGTTTAGATCAATCATGGATACTCAAATTTAGTGTTTTGTTGGAAAGTGAGATTTCTAGGCTCGACAAGATGAATTGGGGTGACATTTTTTGCTCAGAATACCATATAATGTACTTTGTTTATGCTGGGCTCTCTCTCTCTCCCCCCCAGAAATGACTGGTTGTGTTTAAAATCTTTAGATGAAGTTCTTAAAGAGTTCTAGAATTTTCAAGATGTCAGGATTCGAATCGATGAAAATTTCCATGGACGACTGGACGAGTAATTTAAAAATACAAAGAATATTATAACAGTAAAAACAACAGCAGTGGCATATTTTTTTGATAGGTAATAAGAATTTTATTCATGCAAAAAGGCAAACCAAGTACACAAGGAGTGTACAAGGTAAAAATCTAGTTACAAGCTAGACAAGAAAAGTTAAGACAGGACATTACAAGAATTCCCTTCCCCTACAAGATTATGCACCCAAAAACTAAGGGTACTAAAGAAGAAATCCTAAAATTTTCCAAAGAACGTTCACAATCATCGAAACATCTTCCATTTCTTTCTGACCATAAACACCAAAGCAAACACAAGAGGACAACACTCCAAAAATCTGCATTGCTTCCACGAACAAGAGTCTTTCCAAACTGCCAAGAAATCCACCACGCAAAGAGGCATGACCCAAGCAATACCAGCCCTATAAAAAATGTCATTCCACAATGTAGCCGCCACTTCACAATGCAAAAAGAAAACCCTAAAATTCCCCAAAGAACGTTCACAATCATCGAAACATCTTCCATTTCTTTCTGACCATAAACACCAAAGCAAATACAAGAGGACAACACTCCAAAAATCTGCATTGTTTCCACGAACAAGAGTCTTTCCAAACTGCCAAGAAATCCACTACGCGAAGAGGCATGACCAAGCAATACTAGCCCTATTAAAAATGTCATTCCACAATGTAGCCGCCACTTCACAATGCAAAAAGTGATAACTAACAGATTCCTCATCTTTTTTACACAAGTAGCACTGATCAATGATAAACAACCCTCTTTTTCTCAAATTATCAATGGTTAAAACTTTCTTAAGACAAACCAACCAACAAAGAAATGCAACTTTACTAGGGATTTTAGGTTTCCAAATACATTTCCAAGGAAAAACATTATCGCCCTTGCAGTTCAACATTTTGTAATAAGATTTTACAGAGAACGTGGATTTAGAATCATGAACCCACAACAACTTATCTACCTTAGAAAAATCGAGCTTCAATTCATAAAACCTAGCAAAAAAATTTGAAGCTTCACAAATCTCCCAATCCTGAAGATCCCTATTGAACTCCACATTCCAATGATGCAAATTGTTTGAAATTTGAAACAAATCAGTCATGGCGGCCCCTATATTTCTAGCTATCCGATATAGATGAGGATAACTAAGTTTGAGAGCTGAATCCCCACGCCAAACATTATTGCCAAAAAAGAGTAGTACTCCCATCTCCTACTTGTAATCTGGTATTCTTGACAAAATCTCCCCAACCCAAACGAATAGATTTCCATAAGCTCATCCCAAAAGCCCCTTTTGCCTCTTTAGTACACCAATTCCCCTACATACTACCATATTTGACATCCACGATTTTCCTCCATGAAGCATCTCTCTCATGAACATCTCTCTTTAGATTTCCATAAAACAGTAGTGGCATATTTCCATGATGTTGGTACTGGTTACGGTGGCTGTGGCAACAATAGTGATGGCTTTGTTAAGATTAATGGCATGTTATGCGGGAGTTCAACGTTTGTCTTATTTTGTAGATCATAATTTTTTGTTTTTAATAAGTAAAATATATAAATAGAGGGCAAAAGCCAATATACAAGGTTCAGGCCTATTAATTAGGCACATTAGTTACAAGAAAATCACGATCTCAGCATGAAATTTAAATGCCTGAAAATTCTAACTTTTAACATTTTAAAGAATTTTATTTTATTTGATTTTTCATGGTAAAAAACTCTTGTTAATCCAGATAAAGAAATGATTGTCAAAAACCACAAAGTTACGAGTTTGAATAATTGTCACTTCACAGCCACTCATCTAAACGCAATGTTAGCGTGTATGACGAATACTGTTCTCAAACTTGTAAACTAGTCTTACTTGATTGAATACATTTCAAAAGTTGAAGTCCCATGAAGTATGATGTTGATATTTAACATTTGTGCTATCATGACATCAACCGTGTTGCGACGCTCGTCATTGCAAACAGTCGTAACGATTTCTTATTTGTTTACTTGTTATAGTCTGTGATTTGTTGATGCCTATTCCAAATACATGGTTTGTTACTCATTTCTATCCCCTTCTCTTTACCTTCACTGAATAAAGGTTCAGCATTCAAAGAACCTCATGTTTCTCAATTACTGGCATGACCCTTCTTCTTTTTATTTTTTATTTTTTATATTTCATCATGCAGATGTCTTTTCCTTCTTGATGATGACTTGGAGTTGGGGAAACGAAGATTGAAAGTTTCATAAATTCCCGCTCAACTCGAGGAGATTTAAGTGCTATGCTTTGAGAGTTAATGAATATTTTGCGTGGGAGGAGGAAATCAGGTCTTAGGACAAGTAGAGTGGAGGGCACAACACAGGAAATTATTTATTTGCTCAGATAACTTTCTCTGTAGCACTTCATCTGTGACACATATTGTGTACATATATTTGGTTGGGTGATTCATGGTTGTGCTTTCCCTTGCGGGCAATATAATGGCCTCTATTAGACCTGAAATCTTCCGTAACTATTGTTATAACTTTTATTGATTGAAATGCTAGTACTTTAGCTGTTTGTCTCCACGAATTTAGTCTGATTTCATATCAATCGGTGGCAGCTTATTATTGCTGCAAAGGAGAATTTTCTCTTTGAAAAATGCTATTCTTATTTCTTACCACTCAATCTTACTGTTCAGTGTTACCACTGAAATTTATATTTTTATATTTTATTGTTTTACTTGATGATTAAAGAATTATTTTTAAATAATATTGTGATCTTTAAATATTAAAAAGTATTAAAAAAGAGAATTTGAACTAGCGACTCACCCTTTCTCTTTTACCCATCATCCCTCAAAATTTATTCCTCAAATTCCAAAAACCTGTAATAACATTTTGGGCCTGGGCTCTTTTTAAATTGGGTCAGAGGCAGGCTATCACCACAATTCCCGAAACCCAGATTTGATAGGACGGCGTCATACGACTTTTTTTTTTTTTTTTTTTAAACAAGGATGCAACATCTTTCATTACTCATCCCAAGTCAACCATACTGTCAGCCCCACAATATAAGGTAAATGAAAAGATTGTTTGATATGTCATGACTAATCGCAAACTGAAAATGATGTATTCAAAAAGTAGAAAATAAAATGCAATATAAAATATACAATAAATATTAATTATTTTTTTTTAAGTATGTGCTTTGAAATTTTTTTTTATAATCTTATTTTATATTCCTTGTATGAATAATGCTTGTACTGAACTAGCAAGTTGACTCTTGTAAACATGACATGCAACTATGCAAGTCTTTGGTAAGAGCATTTTCATTAAATTATCTAAACTTATTTTTTTAAAAGTATAAATTTGCATATTCATTCCAAAATTTTGGTTATATTTTATCAAAAATGGAGAAATAAAAGTGAAAAAATGAAATAAAAATACTTTTTGTGAATAATAAAACTAAAATTTTGTCTAACAAAAGTCAAATTTATTTTTATTCCATTTTTTCACTTTTATCTCCCTACTTTTGATCAAATATAATCAAATTTTTTTGATAAATGTATAAATTTGTACTTTTTAAAAAATAGTTTTAGACAATTCAATAAGAATGAAGTTGCTTATGTGTTTGATTTTATTTTTAATTTTGTTATTATTTAATAATTAAACAAGGCATAGTTTGAATTAAGAGATGATATGAGATGGATTTTGAAAATTGAATAAAATCTTATTGAAATATTATTTTTTAATATTATTATTGTGTTGGAATTTGAAAATTTTGAACTGAAATTTTAAAAAGTTGAATTATTTATTATATTTTATATAGATCTCTAAAAAAATATAATAATGGTTTTGAAATGAATTAAGATGAGATGAGCCCACTCTCTAATCCAAACAAGGCCTAAATCACATGAGTGTATTAATATTTTTTAAAACATTTAAAGATGGTTATAAACTATTTAGAAAGAAGCAAACAATTTATAATAAATCATACCAAATAGACAATAATGCCAATCACACTAAAAACTATCACACCATCCAATTTGATGTGGCTATCAGAACAGAAGGAGCAACGACAGCTGCCATTTGCCTCTACAATCTTAGGGAGCCCATATTTGCAATAACAAGTTTTGTTCATAACAATAATCCAAATGTGGAAGAAGCTTGTGCAGCATTGATAGGAACACAAGAGACAAAAAATCGAAAAATAATGAAAATTCACTTAGAAAGAGATTCAGCTCAAGTGATCTAAGTAATCAACTAAGATGCAAGACCAACCAGTTAGAAAATGGAATCAGTTATCAAATATATGATATTTGTTCTACCAAGCTTTGAAGCTTGGTCAGAAGAAAAAATACATCGATCCAAAAATTGATGCGCACACATGCTTGCGTAATAGGCAACGTCCAATCACATCTTTGAATGCATTTTCCTCCTTATTATCCTTGCATATATTATTCCTTTTCATAGTAAAAAAGATTCACTTTTATAAATTCTTTTGTACTTTTGCACTTTAATTTTATTGATATTATGTATGTGTTGAACTATATGCCTTTCATGCTATGCCTTTATTTGCTGAGAAAAAAAAAAAAAAAAACAAATAGACAAACCTAATGGCATTTGGAAAACAGCACTAACCATTTTCAGTTTTTATATGTAGCCAGAAAGTAGACCAGCTTACCCGAATGGACCAGAGGTTAGAAAAGAAAAAAAAAAGGAACGAGGCCATAGACCAATAATACACACGCCATAACCTTCCCTTTCCTCATCTCTAGGTTTTTAAGTGGAAGCCGATCACAAGGGAGACGATCTGTACTCAATGGCATCACAAGGTCCTGTATTAATCGACCCCGCCGTCCTGGACGACATAATCAGACGGTTGACGGAGGTTCGTTCGGCTAAGCCCGGCAAGCAGGTCCAGCTCTCAGAGACGGAGATCAAGCAACTCTGTGTTGCTTCCAGAGATATCTTTATTCGACAGCCCAATCTTCTCGAACTCCAAGCCCCCATCAAGATTTGCGGTGCGCATTGCTTGCATATTGTGTGTCTTTTTTTAAAATGTATTCAGTTTCTTTTTTATTCGGTAGAAATTCGTGGAAGCTCCTAGATTAGATGGTTCTAATGTGGTTGTTCTTTTTCTTTTCTGTTTTTACTTACCGCTGGTGTGCTTTCTTCACATGTTTGGAAATTAGTTGCTCTTGGGGAAGATTGTTTGAACATTGGATATTGAGAGTGTTTGAAGGTATATATGATGCAGCCTTTTAGACTGGTTATTCAACTTTAGGAGTAAATAAAATTGAGCCCGAACTATGGCAGAGTAGTACCTGTGGCCTGCTACATTTTCGAGAAAGAAAGAAGTGTTTCTGTGCTTTGAATGAATTTGACCTGTTAGTGCTGCCAATATGTTTGAAATTTGAATGAATCTACATTTTGTGTTGTCGGTACTGCCTTTTAGGCTCTGTTTGGATGCTAAGGTACCTCAGATGATTTGATTTTATCTGTAAATAGTTTTTTTTTTATAGGTAATCAAAAGGATTTCATTAATATAAAAAGGCTAAGCTCAGGTATGCTGGAAGAATACCTGAGAAAACATAGCTAGAGGTTACAAGAGAAATAAGAAAATCATGGACGCTAAGTCCGTTACAAATAGAACCCGCCCATGAAAACAAGGTGCTATAGAAGAAGCTCTTTAGTCCCTCCAAAGATCTCTCACAATCTTCGAAGTTCCTTGCATTCCTCTCTCCCCAAATGCACCAACACATACAAATAGGAACTATACGCCAAAAAGTTGCCACCTGGGAGTTACCCTTAAGACCTCTCCAACTATCTAGGAACTCCACCATTCGGAGAGGCATAACCCAAGAGAGGCCAAGCCTTGTGAAAAAATCATCCCACATATACCGAGCCACCTCGCAATGAGGGAGTAGATGATCTACTGAAATAGTAGCGAGTTAAGATATTTGAATGGGTTTTGTGTGTCCATTGAGATGTGTTTGGATGTATGAAGTAGGTTGAGATATGTTCAACTTTTTTTTGGTACGTTAAAAAGTAGTGGGTCTCATCAATGATTAGTTTGTTCATGTAGTGATGGAATAATAATAAAAGTCGGATTAATGAACAATGCTGAGTTAAGATGAAAAAGTGAGGTTACTTCATTTAAAGTTGTGTGGGTTTGAATGGAGAGTATATCCTTCCATATGAAACTATCTCAAATGATCTAAGATCACTTGAGCACCCAAACAGGCAGCCTTGTTTGTTTTCAGATATGAGATGAGATGAAATGAGATAAAAATTAAAAAAATAATAAAATATTATTGTAATATATTTTTTTAATATTAGTTTTGTATGAGGATTTGAAAAAGTAATTTTGGAATTTGAAAAAGTTGAATTTTTTATTATATTTTGTATGAAAATTTGAAAAAGTGTAATGATGAGTTTGAGATGAGTTTGAGGATTTTGATTTCATCTCTTGAAACAAACCGGCCCTTAGTTTCCAAAATCAAAAGCAGTACTGCTGTTATTCCTTGCAAGATGAATAGACATCCTACTCTCTGCACTTTTTTCATGGGCGATAAATGTGGGCTCGAAGTAAATGTGAAAATAATATGTTCTATGAACATGCCAACCAATAGATGATTCTGATAGAACTATGGCAAACAGTGACCAAGGTGTTTATGGAATGACGATTTGTGAGAATGATCTTTTATGTCTTGGTGAGACTCAGGACAAGATGATTCCTTTATCAGATTTTTTTTTTAATCAGTGATTCCTTATCAGAATTCAACTCATTTTAGTTTTGAATGAGTTGAGCAGGTTTCAAGCTATGATTTACGTTACTCAGAAACAATTTCCTGGTGTACCAAGGGCTAATTTGCACTGTCCAACTCATGCTCGGGGCAATCACAACATCTAGCATTCTTGGATTTGAATTTTCTGACCTCGACATTATTCCTTTCTATTTCCAGGTGATATCCATGGACAATACAGTGATTTATTAAGGCTTTTTGAATATGGAGGATTTCCCCCTCTTGCCAATTATTTATTTTTGGGCGACTATGTGGATCGTGGAAAGCAGAGCTTAGAAACAATATGCCTTTTGCTTGCCTATAAGATTAAATATCCAGAGAACTTCTTTCTTCTAAGAGGGAATCATGAATGTGCTTCTATTAATCGGATATATGGATTTTATGATGAATGTAAGCGGCGATTCAATGTTAGACTATGGAAGGCCTTTACAGACTCTTTTAACTGCCTTCCAGTGGCAGCTCTTATAGATGACAAAATATTGTGCATGCACGGTGGTCTTTCCCCTGATCTGACAAACTTGGATCAAATTAGAAATTTAACTCGTCCTACTGCTGTACCGGAGTCTGGATTGCTTTGCGATTTGCTTTGGTCAGATCCTGCTAGAGATGTTAAAGGATGGGGAATGAATGACAGAGGAGTGTCACACACCTTTGGCCCTGATAAGGTGGCGGAATTCTTAGAGAAGCATGATTTGGACCTTATCTGTCGTGCCCATCAGGTCTTTGTCTTTGCTTTTAATTTTTGCTTATAACTTCACTCTAGTGTTACTCTCCAGTTCTATTCATTCTGGACACTGGAATAAATATTGGTATAGGTGGTGGAGGATGGATATGAATTCTTTGCCAACAGGCAGCTTGTTACAATATTTTCAGCCCCCAATTACTGTGGTGAATTTGATAATGCTGGCGCAATGATGAGTGTAGATGAAGACTTGCTGTGCTCTTTCCAGATTCTTAAGCCAGCAGAGAAAAAGGCCAAGTTCATGATGTCAAACAAAATGTGATGGTAGCTGTATAGCTGCTCTCTCGTCTGAACCAAGGTCAGCTGATTTCGTGCTCCTTTACTTGTCTTGCTACTAATATTGTGTCTTGGTGGTGGTTCTATGCACACCTACAGGCATACGAGTGTATCTGTCAAAAATTTTCTATCATTTGTTGTTCTTTCCTTGCTGGGTTGGGGACATTAGGAAGGGGGCTGTTGTTAAGAACTTCGTAACTTTTCCTTTAAACTTTTCCTTCAGATGAAGTGCTTAGTTTAAATTTATTGTCTTACATATTGTTTTTGCCTTGTTCTAAAGCCTTGACACAAACATTGAACATGCATTTGAGTTGGGAACTCACTGAGATACTATGGTAGGATAACGTTTTGAAGTTTGACTTGTAAAAACAAAAATTAGCAAACTTATTTGTCATCAGATGTTTATTGCTTGTTTCTGTTCAATTTCAAAGTTTTCCTAATCTCAATATAAGTCTAAATTATCCAGGGTGCTCAAATTTAGTTCTTTGTTAGAAAGTGAGATTTCTTGGCTGGACAAGAGTTGGTGACTTATTTTTTTGCCCATGATACAATATTAGCGTGTATGACATAACATTGTTGAACTTTTAAACCTAAGCATACTTGAATGATTACCTTTCAAAAGCTGACATTCTCTTGAAGCATAATGTTGATGTTCTGTACTATTGTTTTTTTTTTTTTTATGAAAAGTAAAACAAATGAACTTAAGTTTTTTGTTCTGTATTATTGTGACATTAATATTCTTATCGTTGCAACAGTCTTAAGAATTTCTTTTATGTATTGCAGTCTGTGATTTTAATCTAAATACATGGCTTGTTTCCCATTCCTTAGCTTCTCTTTACCTTTACCGAGTAGAGATCCAGCATTACATCATCACAGAACTCATATATCTCAATTACTGGCAGATGTGTTTTCCTCTTCACATTGGGAATTGGTTAAACAAAGATTGCAAGTTTCATAACTTCCCTCTCTACTCTTGAAGATGCAAGTTGAATCTTGTGTGGGGGAGGAGGAAAGTCGGGTATTAGGACAAGTAGTGTGGAGGGCACAGCGCCAAAATGATTATTTGCTGATGTAACTTTCTTTGTAGCACTTCATTTGTGACACACTGTAAATATATTTGGTTGGGTGATTAATGATTATGGTCGTGCTTTCCATTGTGTTCAACGCAACAGAATGGCCCCCATTTAGACCTCAAATCTTCCGTAACAGTGGCTATAACTAATTGATTGAAATGTTCATTAGCTGTTTGCCTCATTGAGTTTGGCTGCTGTTGATTCTTTTTATTATTGTTTTTCATAAGAATATTTTGATATTTTCCTCCCCGTTGGTAGTTTATCCAATCTTCTAGCTTTCTGCAGGGGAGATGTGAACTTCGTACGGTGGGTAGAGGGCTATCCATCTTTATTCCTTTCTGTTATGTAGATACGTGTTTCCATATTCTTAATGATAGCGTTACATTATAGGTCACACCATAGTTTTACAGATGTGGATATACCAATACACTACAATTTGAAATATTGGAGCTTCACAATAATGATTAATTTATGAAAAAATTTATACACTATATCACCATCCATTCTTTACTTATCAAAAAAACAAAAAATATTACCATCCATTCTCTGGTCTCATCCTCCTATGTAAGATGTAGCACATTTATAATTATTGGATGATTCTTTATTTAATGATTCAAGCATAATTCAATAATGATTTATGTGCCACATCTTATATAGAGATGAAAATAAGATGAAAGTATGAAATATATCATTACTTGTTATTACCCATAAACCTAATATTTGTCAAACGGTGCCAAGAGGATATGATAAAACATCCCATCTGGGAAGAGAATAACACCATCCATGATCATTACCATACCCTATTTGCATTAAAACTTTTGGAATGCCATTGTTTTCAGCAAGGTCACGAGGGAAGAGATATAGCACGTGCGCTGCCATTACAAATTACGTTCTTTGTAAAACTAAAAACAGCCGAAAAAGGGGTTTCTCTCTCATGCCCAAGAATGCCGACGTGAATGGCTGGCAGTGTCAACAGCATGCAGCAGCAGTAGCACATTAACGAGCACTCAGGGGCGGACCTACCCCTGGTCTTGGGGGGGCTACCGCCCCCCCAAAGTTTTTAAAAATTATATATAGTGTATAAATATATATAATTTTTTGTATATAATTAAAATTTCTATATCAATTTATCAAAAAATAAAAAATTTGCCCCCCCAATTCTTAGACCTCTAAAAATTTTATTAAAATTATTTTTTCAAATTTTAATACTTAATCTCTCTCACACTTTAGCTTGATGTGCTGATACAATTAAATTTTTAAAATATATTTAGATTATCTAAACTATGTAGATGACTAGAAATATGAATTTTTTACATATCATTTGCTAATTTATATTGAGAAAAAATTGTCAATAATTTTACTTTAGAAATGATAATAGATGAATTTTATTTTTTGAAAGATCATTGTCGAACTTAATTTGTAAGAGAAATCTTAAGGTCTTTTTTTTTTTTTTTTGTAATGAGCTCTAACAAATTGTAAAAATTAAAAAAAAAAAGATTTATAAGCATGTATTTTTATATATAATTTTATAACATATAATTATTATTTTTATATATAATCACGCATAACTAAAAAATTTATATTCACATATACTACATATTTTGTCAACCGCCCCCCCAAATGTCAAATCCTAGTTCCGCCCCTGCGAGCACTTGTTACCAGAGAGAACTCGCCCACTACACTGTTACGACCAAACTCTTCTGCCCTTGTATCTTGAATACTCACTTCTTCACCAACTTCAACACATCACCCACAAGATGTAGAGAACCAGTCACAAGGACCTGAATAAGTCAATTATATGAATTAATTAAATGACAGTGGAACAAACGGAGCACTACCATAATTCCAGTCTACAATTATGACTAAGGCACTCTTTGTACCCAATACGTCGTATTATTCATTGAAAGTTGCTCGGACGAGATAAAGCAACTATTCATTGTTTGGGTACCGAATTGGCGTAAGCCAGTCTTGTGAAAAAATTAATCAGGCTGGGGCACTGTATACATGGCCCCTTAAATTTCACAAGCGCTCCCAATAATATCACATATATTTTATGGAATTTGGCAAACAGAGAGCCAATTCTATTTCCTAGCAACAAAAAGGATTACCTGAAAGCGAATAGATTGGTTCTGTTGGACGGTATCTCTGAGCCATTTAATAGCTAATGGGAGAGAAGAAAATACTGCACTGTTCTCACAAATTTTAGTAGGCAGTACTGTATCATCTTTTACTTCTTCACAAGCAGCATCTGTGCTCTTGGCATCACCTAAAAGTCAAATTCAAACTAAACTGAGGAAATCAAGCTGCACTCTGGTCTATACCATGTATAGTAAATACTTAAAAAGAAAAGAAAAGAAAAGAAAGGAAAAGAAAAGATACAAGTCATTTCCTCCAAAATATAACGCACTTGGCAAATAGTGATGTATTAACTCGATACCTTTGCTACCCTGCATCAGGTTTTCCCATACTCCTTGAAGATTGAACTGCCATGACAAGTCTACTTGAGAATCGGTAGGTGGTGAACCATGGGAGCCAACCTTATAATACAAGGACGTATTGGGTACAAAGAGTGCCTTCTTGAAGTGAACACCTAATTTCAACCAAATATTGATTAATCAAAAGAATATCTAGACATATATCTTTATATTGAAAACTCCCTAGATAAATCCCATCAATATCAAAGAAATATATATATATATATATTTTCTTCAGATTTATACTTACTTTTGGTTATTGAGAATACAATATTCTGCAGAAACTAGGTGGTTCAGCTTCTTATCTTTTTACTTAATATCACCTGGGAATCTTTGCATATTTTGAATCCCAGGCACTATCCAAATCAAACTATTCCAGTAATAGGTCATGTTCTGCGTAAGGTTAAATTACTCACCGTGATTAGCACATGTTTTCATCAGGCGTGGAAGAAGCAATTGAGGATCTCGCACAGACATACAATTAAACAGGAGTATCTGCAGGCATTTCTCAACAACTTAAGCTCAATACCGCCCAAAATGAAATGACACATCAGACAATCCAAGATAAAAGGTCAAAAAATTGGTCTTTTTTGTGTGTTATGTTTACAGCAAAACAGACAAAAATAATAACAATAAAATTGCATAAATTGAACGTCCAAGTCCATCATAGCAAGAGACATAACAATGAGATTTTAGTCCGGGGCATGCATCCTTTAAAAAATGGTTGAAGTGCCTCATTGTAGCAGATTGGGTTATCAACATCAAATTTCTAATTCTCGTGTCACACAATGACCAAAACATCAAATATATGGAGTCCAGTGAAAGTATACTACCATCCATCATATTTTCCAGACCAGCATCCAAGTGGATCATTTTTTGCCAATGAGGCATGTAACTAGGAGCCAACCAGTCACACTAGTCTTTCCTACGCTTGAATTAATTTACCTATTTATTAAGCACCGATTGCATTTTCAAGATTCTTTTCATATCAGATAACAATATAATGGCCAACACCATGGCATAACTTCACACTTTGCAGATTTGAGCATTATTTCTCACTTCACAGTTTGCACCAAATCTGTCAAACATATGTTTTGTGCAAAACCTGAACTGCCTACATGGATGGCCATACAAATCGACCTAATTTTAGTTTTCAACCTCTGTTTTTTTTTTCCAGTAAAACATCTAAAGAGTATATACTTCACCTGGTTCAAAAGTGATGTACCTGTGCGGAGTTCTTTCTGGATTGCCTACAAGGATGCCTCTGTATCGATTCATGTGAGGATATAGAATTATCCTGTGGCTGATAGTTCAAGGGCAGTTGGCTCTCTTCTTTAATGGCAAGAGAAAACCATCCTGAACATACTTCCATGCTTTCGGGACTATGGGCTCCATCCAAGTAGAACACCAGATCTCCTGGGTTCTCAATGTCAACATGTGGATCAGGGACAATCTGAGCCCGCCCTTGCAAACTGGCTGCTGTTAAACCTTTAATGAACTGTGCCGGCAAAGAGTTCTGCTCCATGAAGATTTAAAAATAAACAAATTGATTTAAGGGGAGGAATACAAGAGATCTCATGTATAGAACTCACAGTTTGTTCCAGATAGGTGGCTTCAAGATGGCCAGTTCTCTGAAGCCAAGTGGAGCATAGTGCAACAGCAAGACCAGCATTTAGATATTGATGCTCACCTTCAAGCCCAAGTTTTACACCATTTAGTAAGTCAGCAACTAACGGTGGCGCCACTCGAAGATTTGCCTGTAAACATTACGTTCTTTTCTCAGCCCATGGAAGGACCTTTTATATTTTCCCATTTTGCATAATACAGGCTAACCTGTTTGGTAAGGGCACCCAAGACAGCTACATTTAAATTGGTATAATGCACTTTTCTTGTTAATCCACACATTCAATGTGATCTTGAATAAAGGTCAGACAACTGAAAATTAGGACAGATGGAAGGATTTCTCTTGATAAAAGACCAGTCTTGAGGCCTAGCGTACCATTTGTCAGTCAATTTTTGACAATCAAAAAAAAAATCTACCATTAGAATACAAGGACTTTTTGACATGATGCAATAAAAGTGTTATTACTTTATTATGTTTAGGAAATTCAGAAAAGATAACAAAAACCTTCAGAAAATTTGTTTCAACTTTCAACACTTCAAACGTGATTGTAATCCAGATAAGCATTAATACGTGACCAACTTTACAAGAATGTCATTCACTGTAGCAGGCTGGAGCCTTGTTCATGCCATGCACATTCCAATTGTACAGAAAAAACTAATTAACTTACACCCAACTGAGAAGCCTTCTCTTCAAGTACATGCATTGCTTCATCAGGTTGAGGCACAGTAAAGGCTGGAACCCCATGCTGCAAAAGAAGAAAAAACCGTTATCAAGTATTAAAGCAGGAATGACTGAAAGTGCAATAGACATTTTTTTTATGGGCAAAATTGGAATGGACACAAGAAACAACTCCTATAGGCTATTATTCAAGGACTTCAAAATCAAAAGGACACCTTAAAGATGCCAGCCTTTTCCCCAGCAATTTCTCCAAGAGTATTTCCTGTTTAAAGTGACCAACAAAGATGATGCACTTAGACTTATTACAGAAAATAAGGCTTAAGCACCACTTTTTTAGCGTATGCTTTTATCTACTTTTTGTATAATCACAAAGCCTATCAAAAGCATATTGTTAGTCAAATTCTGATGTAAGCACCTAGAAGGCTTAGTAATAACATTCAGGTGCAAAGAGTTTCATCATTTACTTTACCATTGTTCATTTCAACAGCCAACAAGCTTACAGATATACAAGCTTACCAGTATATTATCCTGACAGAACGTGCAGCTCATGGATGGAGACAAAATTGGTAAAATCTTGTATAAAATGATTATGTATCATGATCAAAAGAACGTTTTCATGGTTTTCACTCCAAAAAATACTTCAAAGCAACCCTGACTAGTTGGGGCAACAGTGGATGTAAAACTGTAGGAGCATAACATAGAACATCAAGTGAAGGAAAACATCAGACTTTTTTCTGCATTTTCAACTAATGTTTTTTTTTAATAAGTAAAAATGTATTAATATCAATAGGTGTAACCAAGTATACCGGGTGTATAAAAGAGAAAACACCTGGTCCATAATAGAAAGCCCAAATGAACATCGCCCATAACCAAGTACACTGGTAATTTTTAACTAATGGTGCACATATCGCAATCACACCTCGGTGTAAAAAGTTAATCTCTTTCACAGGAAAGCACAAACAATTATATCTAACCATATTTACATTGCAACAGCTTCATAAAATAATTACCAGAAATTACCTAGTTTACAGGATTAGAACACTAACCAAGAATCTCCATGTGGTCATACCCAAGGGAAGATATACCACATACGATGGGGGCTTGAACCTGAAATGTTGAGGTATCAATATCAGGTTATCCTTAACATTAGCTTTAAAGAAAATACTATTGGTAAACCCTGCTCAAGGTGAATTTAATTTATACAAATCTTACTGATAACTATTACACGTACCACATTTGTTGCGTCAAACTTTCCACCTAATCCAACCTCCAAAATAGCAACATCGACCTACATGAAAGAAGGATTTTCTGATTCAAATAGTGACATAGTCTATCCATATGTTCACATGGGAAAAAAAAAACCCTGTCTAGAGAAGTTAGAAGATACGCATCAAACCTGCTCTGCTGCAAATATCTTGAAGGCAAGTAAGGCAAGGAAGCGGAAGTAAGTGGGCATTGGTATATCCTCATTAGTATTCTCCTACACACCAACAAATAGGGAAATCGCCAGAATTAAGCATTTCAAACTTACTGAACGCAAATCCATTCAAGCAATTAAATGACTAAAAGAAACTTAAGATGTCAATTTTCTCCTTTGGAACTTATATTCATGAGATGGTCTTCAACCATGGAATAGCAGGTGAGGTCAAGCTTACAATGGGCAGTTCAGCCCATCTAGCCCCAATGCATTATATTTAAATATGGGTACCTGTACATGTATATTAATACATACATATACCTTGTATATGTATAATGAAAAAACTATTCTCATATTCTATCTGGTTTCAAGTTGTTCAGGTCAGACAGTCTGTCCAAATCCAACAGCCCATGAAACCACCTATTCATCTCACGTCCCCCTGACATCCACTACTGAACTTAATTCTCAACAGAGACTTATAGGAGCAGACTTCATGAATCTGCTCCAATAACTCAAATGATCACTAATCACTATCAAATATCTACTCTCTTCTCACATAAATAATTTCTGAATTACTTAGGAGTAATAATTCCTGAATTTACATACAGTATACCATGTCCAAAGCTCAAGCCAGGGAAGAATCAATTATCTTCCAACAAAAAATCAGGGAGGAGGTAATAATAAGAGGGAAAAAACTTAATATGGGTTCAAACATACCTTCAGTCTATCATAACACCACCAGAAATATGCTAGAAATTTTTCTTCACATATGTCAACACTGTGGTAGTCAACCAGAAGAGTACATATTAGCCTTTAACTATGATATAAATGATTTTGAAAAGAATAAATGAGAAGAGAAATTATGAAGAAAAAAAAAAAAACTTGGTATGCTTTGTGCTTCAGAAGACACAAAGGCAGACGACTTTTACAAATTCCAAAAGATTTATGAAATACATAAATGAACCATCAATTTAAGTTGAAGATAAAGACGATCACACGACTCCATTCATCAAAAGAACTTGAAATCATAAAGTTTACTAGGAAGGACACTCAATTGACATATTCTACGAGCAGTAACAGTACTGGTTATAAGAAATATAGAAATCCAAAACTCACCCATCCAAACGAAATCTCTCTCGAATATCAATGAGGTGAGGAGACGTGAAAAGTCCTGTGTGGAAGCCACAGTTACGCAATATAGATTCCGCAAAGGCACATGTGGATCCCTTATGAAGCCCCAAAGAAAAGACTAATTAGTGCCGACCAGCATATGAAAACAAGTTTATAGTAGAAGCAACAAACTTCTGCAGCAAATCAGTTCTAATTGCTTGTAGCCTATTATAGTTCCTAGCTTGTATTTAGGTATTTTCTCTTGTATACTTCCTATGTACTTGGGCTATGCCTATTTACTTGTCAATAAAATCTTCTTATTATTTATCAAAAAAGTTGAATTGATAACTGAAGCTTGTTTTCATATGTGAAGCTTTTAAGGAGTTACATAAAGCAGGTTTTCAAAAGAACAATTACTGGAAGGCCAGAGCCAACAATTCACAATTTAGTGAGATCCAAAAAGAGTAAAATTCAAGCTCAAGCCCTTGAATATAAAACATGTACCAATTCTAACATGAAGGAAGCCATTCATTTACACATCTCAAATTCGTGATGTACAAATCAAAAGACATGAAAATTACGAAGTTAATAACTTAGATTTAAAATACCGAGGGACGTACGCCGTGGAAAAGAAAATTAAAGTTATTAATCGAGATTTAAACCTTCTATTACAAGTAGAACAATACAAATTCTTGAGGAACAGCAACATTACTAAACGGAAACGAAAAGAACAAGTTAAAGCGAAAAGATAGTACCTTCCCTTTGGTGCCAGCCACGTGGATAACCTTCATTTGCGAAATTGGCTCCTCCAAGTCCAGTATCTATACAATCCATACACCACAAGACAGAATTTTTTTACCAATAATAAGAAAGAGCCGTATTAGCCATCAGCCACTTCAGTTTGCAGTCAAAGAAAAATTCCATAGCCGAACGGAACAAATTTACACCTTAATGTAATCGAAGAGGATGTCGAAGCGATCTCCCTTGTTGCTCTTATCAGCACGACTGCGTTTCGTGATCAAAGACGACAAGGCATCCAAGGCCTCTTCATACGGAGTAATTGAATGTTTCTGACAGCCATCGCCACCTACGGAGGCTCACACATCAACAGCCAAACACAGAGCATTGGATTCAAGTCCACATTTTGAGTATATATATAAATGTATGTATATATATCCGATGAAATAAAAACGATGGCCAATCAATACCTTCCTCCATTGCAATATACTGGAGCCTCAATTCAACAGAGTATTGAGTATTGAGAGGGGGGGGGGGGTGCGTACAGAGTAGTTGGCGAGGTGAGGAAGATGAGTTAGGGGTTTGGAGGGTTGGACCTAAGGAACTGAGATAATGGTATCAACGAGGAACAACCGCATCATTCTTGGCGTTGCTGTTGTGCCTCTTTACGGCCTACCTTATATTTAACTTTATCTTTTGACGAGAGAGGGAGATGCCTGTTAGTATATTCCTGTCAAAAACAAAAGAAAAACAAGTGTTGACCTTTGATTTGAGCCGGAGAATCTCATGTAGTTTCTTTCAGGTCCGAGATGATAAAGTCACCGAACATAGTGTACACAGTTATGTAATAAAATAAGATTTATTACTTTTTTTTTTCAAGCGGAATAAGATTTTACTAGTTAGCATTCTCACATATCACATATTATATTTATTTTAATTTTTTAAATTTATTCTTTCCAAATTAATGAAATGTTTCTATTTATTATTCATATACTATTCATTTAATAAGAAAAACAAAATTATGTATGATATATGAGAATGATGAGTATAATTTTTAATACAATAATAGTATTTTAAATCTTATTTTGATTTTGATTTGGTGTGTTTAAATCAAATTAAAAAATATTATTAAATACAAAGTTGTCTATAAATAGTTGTAAAATAATTATAATATTATCATTTTCCATTGTTACATTGATACAACACCAATTATAATACAACTTAATTATAACTATATATTAAAATATTAATATATATATTTTTTACTTTAATTCAAAATGTGTATACTTTCATTAGTTTAAAAATAGTTTTGCTACTCATCAATTATTCACACATCACAAATCATACTTATTTTTATTTATTTATTATTTTATTCTTATCAAGTTAATGAAATTGTTCTATTTATTATCCCTAAGGCTATACTATATACTTATCAAAAAAAAAATAATGTATAATATGAGATGAAAAGATGAAGAATATAAATTTTCTTTTCTTAATAATTAAATTCCTGTGAGGAGCTCAAAATATACTAATGTGGGGTCTGATTTATTTTCATAAATAATTTCATCTCAATTTATTATTATTTTTTATATAAAATAAAAAAATATTCAAAATTTTAAATAAAATGAATATTAAATGAATATTTTATAATAATATTATTTTATTTTATCCCATCCTATTTAAAAAAAAAAAAAAAAAAAAAACCTAAAACACCAGGCCAAATCTCATGAGTCAATGGCTCACGCTTCGCTGCATAAGTAAGCAAACTCCTGCGTGTGCCTCAGACTCCTTGTACGCGCGTTTTAACATCTCCCGCCCATTAAGCGAGTACCGCGCGGCCTCTGGTCTGATCCTCCGCGTTCCTTCCAAACGACGAAAAGCAATGTCTAGGGCCAATTTCGCATCCCCGTTTCTGCACTCATAAATCTCAGATTCTGACTTAAATTCTTCGGGAAGTATTGACTTCGTAAGCACCAAACCATACCATCGCTCTCTTTATCATGGATGAGTCTTCCAAAAGCCTCCCCACCAGCCATTTGCTTGGCTCGGTGCCTGTAAGTTTCGATCCATTCTCGATTACTTTTTGTTTCCTTCTAATAGTAATATTTACGTCACAAACTGCCCTCCTATGTGAGTTGTTCTCGATACTCTGATATTTCCTCCCTTTGTATTCAATTTTGAGGCAAATTATCAACTCAGCGAAATGGTTCTACTAGGAAAATTAAGCATTTAGTTTATTTCTTTCTTTCTCCTGCTGAGCAAGGAGCCTGATCATGTGGATGAATAATGTTTTATAGAAATTTCGAGATTAATATTCCCTTTTTTGGAAGGCGCTAATGGAGTTGCTGCAATTTACGTATTCACTTATTGCACAACTATATAAACTTTGGAGTAGGTAACATTTAACTTAATCCCGTGACTATGTAGAATTTGATTCGTCCCATGATGTCAAAGCAGCTTCTTCGCCAAAGTTACCAAAGATGTACTTTTGCTGTAAATTAGGTTTAGTTCTTTGGGGTTGAAATCTGGGTCCAGATCATTTATATCTAGCTTTGCCCATTAATTATAATTATGATGTGCAAAAAGCACATATATACTCTCAAAATCGTGTTTAGTCTTAAGCTTCTATTTCTTATCTGGCCCGATTCGGTCACATCCAACCCAAATTGTTATTGTTGCTGTAATTATTGTTATATTTCTGTTTTCTGTTGCGTAGGCTGTCATCAGTGAAGAAAAGAATGCTTCAAACTATGAGGGTACGGGGTTATACTTCCAAGATATTTATTTCTAATGCATTCAAGTGTTTTCTTCTCATCGGATATCCTCTGTTTGTACCCCTAAAAACGTTCTTCTGAACTTATAAGTCTCATATGCAGTCCCTGAAGCAAATATGCAAATATTCCCTCCAAATAGTAGAGGAGAAAGAGGGCGGGGTTATCAAACTCTTGGAAGTCCAACTGGTATAGTTCTTAATTTTTTTCCTCCTGGACTCTGGGGGTTATTGGAAATATAAATTTGAATTGGTATATCTTCCATTTAGACAAGCTTGATCCTGATGATTGCCAAGGCTTTCGAGGAGCATGAGCAATTTTGAATAAGTTAATTGAGAACTTCAAATGAATACCTCCTCTCCTGCTCACCCCTCATAATGATGATACCTTCATTTCTTTGTTTAATATCTTTAGAGAGTGACACTTTAACTGTCAATTTATTGTCATAGGATGGTTTTTTTTTTCCCTTTCTTTGGTCATGAGACTCATCTAGTATTAATGCGAGATTCTCTTTAGAATTCCCAGTGAACAGAAAAAGATGCTCGTAAGAATTTAGAGTCATGGCTGTTTTCTTAATGCGTATCAACATATAAAAAAACTTCCCCTATCCATCCTGGTGGTGGTGATAATATTTGGTCGAGCTTCTCTGTGCTCCATTAAGGTCTTTTGAACTAAAGTTAGCAGAAGTGTGGATTCAATCATAAAGATCTAGCTGATTACATCTGGTTTTGTAGGTACTTATAAAATATAATAAAAAATACAAAATACAAAAATCTGGTTTTATCGTGGATTTGTGGTTCCATGAAAATACCATCATATATATATATATATATATATATTTGCCTCTGATGCCTTTTCTCATGGTTATTTCTAACTATTGCAACGAGAAGGAATCACACACAACGGTAACATGAGACAGAAGATCTGATCGTGATACAATAGTATAAATATGGGTTTGTCATCTGCTAATATTCTTGAAGTGAAAATTTGGACCGGAGGTTGTTTTTGGTAGTGGAGAAGAGATGTCTAAGCAGAAATTTGTTTAGATTTTGTAACTTATCGAAGTATATCAATGAAAATAAGTAAAATAGAGATTTAGTTTGTCAACAATTTTAGGAAACAGTTTAGTGAATAAAAATGGAGAAGAGAGTGTTTGTGTAATAGGATTTTCTTTTCCTTCTAGTTTTTGCTTGTTGATGGAACTTCTTACACAGCACTTTCCACTTGTGCTCATTTGTAAATTTGAGTCATTGGAAAGAATTGCACATCAAATTGAATCATTGGAAACCATTTCACATAAAATTGAATAATAGGAAAAGGTATGAATTAATTTGGATGCAACAGAAGATGTTGGCTGGGCACAAGACTAAAACCTTACTGGGTAAAGCTACTGGATGAGAGTTCAGACAGGATTTCATTTTTGGTAACTTATCTGGCAGCTGCATATATATGATTGGGAGATTCACTTATAAAAAAAGAAAAAAAGAAAAAATACGTGATTGGGAGATTCTTTGGACACATTGGAACTTTCTTGCATCTTCTCTAAGTAAGGAATGTGTGCTAGTTATAGCACTGAGTTGATGGTTATACCCAATTTTAGATCCCCAGTCATTTTGTAATACATATTTATTGAGTCCGGCTACTGGTACCGATAATCGGTCCCGATAGTAGGACCAATAAGTGTTTTTTTGCTTTTATTTTATCTTTTTTTTAAACATCATGATTTTTTTTAAATAGAAAAAATACACAAATTGACTAATAATCATTTCCTTAATCTTTTTTTTTTTTGAAAAGAAAAAAACACAATTGGTCAAACCATCGGTTTACTTCGCATTTCTTTTATAGGCATTACCATAATTGTAGCTGTCTTTTTTTGTGGCACTGGAGACATTTCCATTGACTGCTACAACATTCGATGATCTCTCTGTCTTTCTATCCTTGCAGAAGGGTTTGAGCAACAGCCAGCGAATGGCTGGAAGGGAGTGTTTAATATCTCTTCATATATACAATATTTCGATGTTGATACAGACATTGTCTTAAACAGACTGATGAGTTCTTTTTATCCCATTGGCGGAGATTTTTCTCTCAAGATTGATGCTAACCCTGACCTGTGAGTACTGCATCTTTTTCCTTTCGTTTGTACTCCTTTAACTTTTCCAAAAAAAGGAATGTGAAAGTAGTAGGCAGTATCTGCATTCAAAATGGTCTGAATGGAAATCCTTTTGATATTTTAACATTTGATGCAGAGTTGTAAACTATTAGGATTAAAATTAAGTTAGAAACTCAGTTTCCTAAATACACATACGGAAGACTTTTTTGGACATCATGAAATAATAAACTAGAACTAAATATAGTCAGGGTAAGTTGTTGGATTAAAGATTTAAAGGACAGAGAAATTAGACTTACAAATAACATGGTAAAACAGACAAAACTCTATGTTAGCAGAGTTACTGCACCAATGAGATTGTTTCCTTGTTTTGAAAAGATTTGGGGCCAGTAGAAGTTGTTGCTAAGGACAAAGATAAAAACCAGAAATCCAGGAAGGTGCTCTGCCTTGTCATCTTTTTTGTCCTTCCCACCCCCCATGTTGGTTGAAGGTTGCTGCAATTTTAGGATTTCAAGATGCTTACAGTTTCATGACCCTGTCTCATACTGTTCTGTGCAAATTTAGTTACACCTGCATTGCCTCTTCTTTCTTTTCCTTTTTAATCTATGCATAAATATAAATTCAGACAATGGGTTTTATAAAAATGTTTATCTTATTATGAGAACAGTATGTTAAAGATGTTTTATACAATAAGATTTATGCGTTTTGAACATTTTAACTCTGCCTCCTGATTCAAGCAAAGTCACAGAACTATGTTCTATAAATGAGTAATATATTTATCCTTCGAGGAGTTAAATCTGAGCCTTTTGACAATGTGATAACCTTTTTTTGGTGTTCTTTTTGAGCTCGGGATCTTATGGTTAGATGACAAACTCAAGGGTGATTTTACGTGAGCATCTAATATTTGACCTTTCTTTTTTCCTTGTGTTAGATACGGACTTATCTGGATATCCACTACATTGGTTTTTGTGCTTGCTGCTTTTGGAAACTGTGCCACCTACCTCATGGAGAAACGCAGCGACAGCTCTACTTCTTGGAGCTTTGATGTCAGCTTCATGAATGTGGCAGCGGGTTCAGTCTATGGTTATGTGATTGCGGTGCCCTTGGCATTTTACTTCTTGCTCCAGTATCTGGGCTCAAAACCTAGCCTTGCTCAATTTTGGTGCCTGTGGGGATATTCCCTCTTTATTTTTGTTGTGGCTTCAGTAAGTTTCTATCTTCTCTGCATTGCTGTTGGTTCCCCCCTCCCCCCCTCCCCCCCTCCCCTTCTTCTCATGTATCTGGATAGATTAGGGCTACTGTCTTTGATTTGCATATTTGCACTCTGAAATACTTTGTGCATTTAACCTGCATAACTTATCTTCAACCTAATTGTGAACTGCCTTCTTCATTGTGATTGGACACCAAGAAATCATCTTGAAAAGATTGATGAGCACCATGAAGAATCTAATACATTTGCATTGGAATACTTTTCAGTTTCTGATGGTCATCCCAGTTGAGATTCTTCGGTGGATCATTATAATTCTTGCTGGTTCTTCCTCGGCATGCTTTGTTGCCTTCAACCTCAGGTCTTATATAGAGAGGAACGATCTTTCATTGATGGTGATTTCTGCATTTTTCTTGCAAATGGCTTTGGCAATCTTCATCAAGGTCTGGTTCTTTCCATGAACTCATGCGGCTGCCATGTGCAGTGTCCAGATCTAAAACTAGTGTGTTTCCTTTGGTTATGAAACATTTTTTTGTTAAGGCAATAGCTGGATGGGAATTTGTCTGGAAGATGAGTTTGGCGTGTGTTGAGATTACTTCTACTCGCTTGGTTGCATTTGAAATATAGTGCAGTATCTGAGTCACGAAGCCGGACCAGAAAGAATTATGAGGAGAGGTTGGTGCATTTGATGTGAGTAATCAATCGTGTTCTTATGTCAGTTTCAGCAACACACCAATACACTACCATGGTAGAGGACGCAGTCGTTGAGTTTTCTATGCTTTTAACCTTGTGTAAATATACTCCCATCTTTAGTATTACGCTAATTTTTATCTTATTAGTGACTGCCCCGACCAGCAGACAATGAAATTAACCTTTTCAACACATGCGTGACACGCTTGAGCTTCGATACGAGAAGCCTTAGTTTGTCCTTTATTTTATTAATAAGCACGAGTTGATCACTGTTAAAATGAAGTCAAATTTGGCAAGTCGAGCAAACAGTTACAGGCTACAGCACAATCTCCAAATAGTAATTTTTATATACAGATTACGATACATTTATGTTCTCAATGCGAATGGAAGGGATGATGAAGTTGTAAAGCGTTAAAGCAAGTCCGATCCAAAAGCAATTGTTCTTTATCTTCTTTAGCTTTTTAGGTCGAAGCAAACGCATGCAACCTTTTCTTTTGACACCGAGTCCTCCAACCGGGTCTTGAACAAGCGAGAGGAGTTACAAAAGCCATGGTTTCTTTTGGCACCGGCAAGCTCGCTTCCAACCGATATCTATGGCTTTGGAACTGTGTTGTTGACAGGGAAGAAGATGATGTGAGTTGTGCAGTATTATGTGCAGAAAATCGAGGAAGAAAGGTTATTGGATGCCAGCCATTGATCCGACACTACAAAGAAGGAAAAAGTGTTTGGGCGATGAAAACAACGAAGGATTTTTTTTTTTTTTTTTTGTCTGTGTTTTCTGAGCCACACGACACGAAATATAAACAGACATACAAACTTTGTTCGTCCTTACCAAACCCAAAGCGCCCTGCGCCGCCTGTAGTCAGTCATTTGATCTTAGCCGAAAGGCCAATAAAGGTAAACGCATTACGCCGCCTGTGGTCATGTTCGAAATCAAATTAACCTATTTCATTGCCCTTGCCCTTGCCCTTGCCCTTCCCAATTTACCAAACGCCACATCACGATACGGAGCCCTTCAGTCAAGGACCAACCGTACAAAATATTTCTCTTCCTTAATAAAACGTGAAAATATGGGGGGCAGCCTATACACCGGCAGTCCCCTCACAGCTACAGTACAGATATAGTATATTTATACTGTAGCTGTGAGGGGACTGCCGGTGGTATCCTGTTATTAAATTAAATTAAATTAAATTTTAATATATTTTGTTAAATAAGCTAAGGCAGCTGAGCCCACGGAGTCGGACATCAGCTTATATCGACATCTCAAAAAACCTAAACTATAACTCCTGTCAAGAAGCTGCGCCCTCCGACTCCGAGTTGCCTCATTTTGCGTACGGAGTTGGAATCGTCCATCGACATCACTTTAGACATGGATCGTTCCCGAGCTTTCGTTAAGGATGTCAAGCGCCTTGTTGTCAAGGTCTCTTTCACATCTTTCTCTACTTCAAATTATCTTTCATGCTCTGTTGTTTAACCAAAACAAGAATGAAGTTTGTGCCACTTCTACTTTAACCGGGAATTTTCGGAAAATTTAACGTGGCATTCTCTCGTTTTCAATCTGATAATGACAGTATTCGAAGTTGCTGTTTTTTTCACTGATCCTTTGCTTATGTATTCAATCTGCTCAGCTCTATATACGCTAACTCCTGTATTTGTTAGCAACTGAAATTGCTCAGAAAACGTGTTCATTGTTTGTATATCGAATGAGGAAAGAAATGAAGTGGATAAGAATTTTAATTGGTTTTTTGTTACTTGATGAGGAAAGAAGCCGACGAGAGATTATAGAAACTTCGAATTTAGTTACAAATGGAAGAGAATATTGATGTCCAATTGTTAAAAACATATTGTTCAAGGAATGCAAGGTACTTTGAAGATTGTGAGAGAACATTGAAGGAACTACAGATCTTCTTCTATAAGACTTTGTTTTCTTGGGCGGGTTCTATTTGTAACGGACTTAGTGTCCATGAACTTCTACTTTCTCTTGTAACCTCAAGCTAAGTTTTCTCAGATATACCTCCGGTGTATCTGAGCTTAGCCTTTTTTTAATTAATGAAATCCTTTTGATTCCCTATCAAAAAAAAAAAAAAAAAAACATATTGTTCAAACTCATTATAGTACGACCTCAACAGACCTCCTTTTTTCTATTTTCTTCTCTTTCTTGTGCAAACTTTATTAGCGTTTCCTGTATTTGGTTTTCAATTAAAGAATGGGCGAGTGTTTCAAAAATCATATAATTTCTATTTCTTGTGAGGTTTTCACTTTCAATTACTATTGCGCATTTTCACATTTTCACCTTAAGGAAGCATTAGTATTGTCACCTTGATTTGCCCAAAAAATTTGAAAATTTGATGTTTTTGCAAGTTTATTGATATTTTGTTTTAACTATTGAAGGTTGGGACTGCTGTTGTCACTCGAGCTGATGGAAGATTAGCGTTGGGAAGATTAGGAGCTCTATGTGAGCAGGTATACTGTATCCCATCAGCTTATATTGTTCTTAAATTGGGAACCTGTTCGGTGGTTTTAAAATATTAGATTTTGACTGTGATGCAGATTAAGACATTGAACTCCCAAGGTTACGAGGTCATTGTAGTGTCCTCTGGTGCTGTTGGTCTTGGCCGTCAACGGCTTCGATTCAGGAGATTAGTCAACAGTAGGTTGGACACTGCTTCCATCTTAAGACAACAAATCCTAAAAAGTTAATCAGATCTTATCTTAGAACCCAGGTGTTGGGGGGATTTGTTTTGAGCTAGTTTGAATTGTTTAGGAACTTGGCAATTTTTGGCTTGCAGCTTTGCTGATCTTCAAAAACCACAAGTTGAACTTGATGGGAAGGCATGTGCCGCTGTTGGACAAAACAGTCTTATGGCTCTCTACGACACATTATTTACTCAGGTAGTATGATGGGTGAGCCATATCTGTTCTCCTGTATTGGAGTCTGATCTGGTCTTTCTAGGTAGACTTGTTGGGTGCTTTATGTTGGCTTTTACAGTTTTCACCCTTTTTTGTATATGCCGAGGATCAAATGTCTTAAGTCTCTTTTGACTTTGTCCCCTCTTGCAGCTGGATATCACATCAGCGCAGCTTCTTGTGACAGATAATGATTTTAGGGATAGAGATTTTAGAAACCAACTGAGTGAAACTGTAAAGTCACTATTAGCTCTGAAGGTTATTCCTATATTCAATGAAAATGATGCAGTCAGTACCAGGGAAGCTCCATATGAGGTATGCTCCATTCTTTGGCTTCTTTGTTTGTGCTGAAAGTAATTTTTTTAACACACTGTTCATTATTATTATTATTGTTGTTGTTGTTGTTGTTGTTGTTGTTGACTAGTATGTGTAAGAAGCCATCAAACCTAACTTAGTAAGGCTGTAACACGATCAACTGTTTACAACACTCTAGGAATAATTAAAAAATTCTGGAGATACATCTTCTTTCTTCTCCTGGCTACAGGTGCTTCTTTTCTGTCAATTCTCTCACATTTTTTTCAAAATTAATCTTATTGGGCTCTTTTGCCTTACGGTATTTACTTCTCATTGGCTGCTAAAAATTTATTTCTGGCCTTTGTTGAGTTGAGAGTAGGCTGCTAAATAATACTGATGAAGTTGGATTGACAATTAATACCTGGATACAATGGATAAGGATGTATCCATTTCTTATTCTTTATGGAGAAACTGTTCGTCATTTGCAAAATGAACCAAGTATGTGCGCATGGACTCACTGAACCAACATTTCAAAGAATACTTTTGGGTTGGGATAACGAGGAGACAATAACGCAGATTCAGGCATTTACCATTGATATAATTTAAATTCATATCTTATGACTATTTTTGGCACATAGCCAAATTTCAAAAATATGTTTCCTAGATTGCCTCTTAAATTGCATCTGTTCCAAATTTTGGCACTCATTGTGCCATTTATTCATATAATTCTGATATGATCACTTGTCCAGGATTCTTCTGGTATATTTTGGGATAATGATAGTTTGGCTGCTCTACTAGCTTTGGAGCTAAAAGCTGATCTTCTTGTTTTATTGAGTGATGTAGAGGGTCTCTACAGTGGCCCTCCAAGTGATCCAAACTCAAAGCTAATCCATACGTACATTAAGGAAAAACATCAGGGTGAAATTACTTTTGGAGACAAGTCTAGGGTGGGAAGAGGAGGTATGACTGCAAAAGTAAAAGCTGCTGTCAGTGCTGCTGGTGCTGGCATCCCAGTTGTTATCACCAGGTATACTATTGTCCTATAAGCCTGTATTTCAATACTTGGTTAAGCATAGTGCAATGACTGACAATATGTCCTGGAATATCTTGTATTCAGATAAATTTTCAATTGTAAAATGTCTTGAAACATTTTTTTGGCTGTGGCCCGAGTCAGAAATGTTTTCTTAAAAAAAGAAAGAAAAAAGCTTATTTAATAAACCGTTTCTACTTTCTGTAAATTAAACTAGGAAAAGGAATCTTACCTATCTGTACAGGATATTTTATTTACATTTCATTCACTTCTGTTTCCAATTGTTTTCAAGTTTCCTTTCTCAATTTAGGTTAAATAAATTATGCCACCATCCCCTATCCCTCCCCTACCCCCACCTCCTGCCACTTCATCCCAAAAGCTGCTCTATTTTTCCATCAACTTAAATGACTAGTATGAGTATGGCCCAAATTTACATAATTTTCTTGTTTCTTGTATTCCACCTACGACCTAGATAGGTTTTCTCTCTTGTATACCATTGTACGTACTTGAGCTTTGCCTCTTTCTATCAATAATACCATTTACTTGTAAAAAAGCAAAAAAAAAAAAAAAAACTACTTGAGTTAGGGGATTGATTTTGGTTTAAGCTCTCCTGCTTTTCCTGATCGCGTGATGGTTCTTGGCTGTTTCTAGTGGGTACGCTGCTGAAAACATCATTAAAGTCCTTCAAGGAGAGTGTATTGGAACCCTTTTTCATCAAAATGCACATTTATGGGCTCCAATTAAAGAAGTTGGCGCACGCGAGATGGCAGTTTCAGCTAGGGAAAGCTCCAGACGGCTTCAGGTATTGTCATGAATGAGCCAAATTGCAGAAAAAACATCAACTATTGATCAGAGTGAATGTATTAAGTTTGTAAAATGAAGTTACTTAAGGTATGCCATGATATCTCATTCTGTAGGCGCTGTCTTCGCATGATAGGAGAAAAATTCTTCTGGACATAGCCGATGCCCTAGAAGCAAATGAAAAACTAATTAACTCTGAAAATGAAGTGGATGTCGCTTCTGCACGGCAAGCAGGATATGAAAAATCCTTGATAGCTCGGCTTGCTTTAAAGCCAGGGAAGGCAAGATGCAAAACAACATTAGATTGTCTTTCAAAATATTGTCTACTTTTAGAAACCTGTTGCTGCTTTCTTTCTCTCTTGCTTGTATCCATCTTAATTTTATCCTGCACAGATATGGGTGTGATCGCAATAGTTGAATAGTGTTTATTTATTGCACAAAATGTCTAGCCTAAGTGCTTCCTCTGAAAGGATTAATTGTAAATAACAGATTTCAAGCCTAGCAAACTCGATTCGTGTGCTTGCAAACATGGATGATCCAATTGGCCGTGTACTAAAGAGAACACAGGTGAGAAAAGGCGATTCTAATTATATTTTCAGGCTTTTGGTTGCCTAATATACCAATGCCAAAAGGTAGAGATGTTTTAGGAGTTCTAAATCAATTTGAAGTCTAATATGCAACTTCTATTTCATACACAAATGAAGGAAGCAACCTATTTTTAGCTAGCTTGGTATTTTTTAGGATTTCTTGGAGAAAGTCAGGCTTCAGCTTTACAATCTGTATTCCAAATAAGATATTTTCAGTCAAACATGTAATGATTCTGTTGTTACTCTTGTATCCAGCTAGCAGATGGGCTTGTTCTGGAGAAAACATCAAGTCCCTTGGGAGTTCTACTTATAGTTTTCGAGTCTCGTCCCGATGCACTGGTGCAGGTATATAGGACCTAACGTTTGGATTATCATTTGCAGCTCTTAATACTTTCTTGATAATGTGAATGAGTTTATTTGGTTTTTATGCCTTTGGGGGCTGTTGTTCCTCGATCAACTTATAAAAACCTTGAGTTGGTCTTGTTCAATCGACTGTAAAGTATTACCTATAAAAAAAAAAAACCACAAGCTAATAATAATATGATTTTAAACATAGCATCCTTTGCAAGCGGCTTGCACTATATTCGAATGAACCAGCAGATATTTCAAAGTTGTGGTGATTCATATTCTGGAAGCTGACATTGTCATCATCATGTAAATTTGCAATCTTTTTACCACCTAAGCACAGAATATTATGGGTATTGTATGTGGCTAATACGAATCTCCTCTCTGTATAATTTAATTCAATAAGTCATCTAAACTGATTTTTGTCTAGAATCTGAGCTTCATACAGTAGCTAACGTGATTATTTCTGAATTGTAAATGTGTTTTCTCTGTTGATTATAACATAATTTCATCCTTTTTATCATTTGAATAGATAGCTTCCTTAGCAATTCGAAGTGGAAATGGACTTCTTTTGAAAGGAGGAAAGGAAGCCAAACGGTCAAATGCAATCTTACACAAGGTTTTGTTCTTACATATAACTGATGGTTTTATTTTATTGTTTTGGCAGGTGGTTTTATTTTATTGTTGCTTAAATCCTTCATTAAGTCACCCTTATTTTTGAAATTTGTAGGTCATTACCACAGCCATCCCGGAAAATGTTGGAGGAAAACTTATAGGTCTTGTGACTTCTAGAGATGAGATTCCTGATCTGCTTCAGGTGTGTAGAGTTTATGACAAATGATGGTCTTTTAAACATGTTCACTATCAGAATATTAATTGAGTTTAGATCCAAGTTGAAAGTGAGCATTCATGTTTGTGTGTCAGCTTGATGATGTAATTGATCTCGTGATTCCAAGAGGCAGCAATAAACTTGTATCTCAAATCAAGAATTCCACTAAAATTCCCGTTCTGGGCCATGCTGGTGAGGCAAACTACATATATTCTCTTGTTCATGTATAATCTACAATGTGTGCTTGCTCAGGGTGGGTAATATTCCTCCTGTCAAAAACACAATGACTAAAGCTGCATTATTTTCTTCCCAGACGGAATTTGCCATGTTTACGTTGATAAATCTGCTAACATGGATATGGCAAAGAAAATTGTTTTGGATGCAAAAGTAGATTATCCAGCAGTCTGTAATGCAATGGTATAACTTACCTGTGTATACATTTGTTTTTTCCTGATACTATCAGTTCTATTGACCTTGAATATCATTACAATAAATTTGGATTTGCTTTATCTGTTGTTGCTCTGTTGCTATTGTCAGGAAACACTCCTTGTACATAAGGATTTGGTTCATACTGAGGGACTAAATGAGATTATTGTTGACCTTCAGACTGAAGGTCAGGCTTTCCTCGCATGCTAAGTTTGGGGCTGTTTGTATGCATCCTAAGTTTCTCTTTATATTATGAACCTCTCCACAATCAACTGTGGCTAGTCTTTTTTTTAACTTCTCCATATTTGTGGAAGTAAGTTACTTTGATCAGCATTCTTTCCTCACCTTCTATTTAATAGAAACTCGAGGATGGCGTTCAAGCTAATTTACTCCCTACTCATATTGGGCATCTTCACTTTCAAGAAGTCCTGTATATAGATATTCATCTTCCCATATCACCCCTCAACATTTCAAAGTACCAATGAAGACACTCATTAAAAGTCGCGTCACCTTTGGACAATTTGGTAACAACTATACACTTTTTGTTTTCCTTCATTAAGCATTATTGCCATTTTGGAGGGAAAAGAATCAAAATGGGACAGTGAGAGTGTCAAAAGTATATCCCTTGGGTTTTCCATTCCAGTTTCAGATCAAATTGGAGGCAGTTTCAAAGATTGAGATTTCAGTTAGTGTCTTCCAGTTTGGTGTTGTAAACAATGGTTTTTTATTAAATGCAAGTAGTAAAGTTGTTCTCTATCTTTTCAAGCAAACAAAAAGGCGGAAAATGCCTCTAGAAGATTCTATAGTATTGCCAACTGACATACCTCTTCTGCAGGTGTGAGGTTATATGGAGGGCCAAGAGCAAAATCCTTGCTAAATATTCCAGAGGCACAATCATTTCATCATGAGTATAATTCAATGGCTTGCACTGTGGAATTTGTGGATGATGTATATGCAGCCATTGATCACATACATCAACATGGAAGGCATGTTAGCATTTTCTTTTTTACAAAACATACTCTCTCCGTGTCTATGCATGCATCCATATTTACTTATATAGATTGGGAATTGGAAATGTATCAATTTTTCACTTACCTCTCATATTTTTGCAGTGCACACACTGATTGTATCATTGCAGAAGACCATGAAGTTGCTGAAGTTTTTCTGCGTCAAGTTGACAGGTTGAAAATATGTGTATGTTATGAATAGATATAGTCCTTTCTTGCTCCTATATCCTGTATCCTGACTCCTTTTTTTTTCATCATTTGAATGTTTTCAATAACACATTAATACGCTTTGTTGGCAGTGCTGCTGTTTTTCACAATGCAAGTACCAGATTTTGTGATGGGGCTCGATTTGGACTAGGTGCAGAGGTATAATAACATCATTTAGCAATTATTCAGAAAATTAGTTGAGTCGTTGCTCTTGCATTTGATTCTCCTCAATGGCTGAATAGGTCGGGATAAGCACAAGCCGTATTCATGCCCGGGGTCCAGTAGGAGTTGAAGGATTGTTAACAACACGATGGTATGAACTACTGATATTTGTTTGTAAATTCAATGGATTCAAAGTTCTGTCATTTTTACCCTTCAATGAATAACGCGTGAATCCCCCTATCAGTAACTATCCCAGTAATGCTAGCGCAATTAATTAGATGGAACCATTTTATTTGCCTTTGCTGTTATCACATGCACATAATCACACACGATGTATGAATTGGTTTTAGCAAAGGTAAATGATGCAGCCTCACAAGGAACATGTCTTAGCACTCGCAGGGAGTCTAAAATAGGTATAAATATGTTTTGTCGACCTAAGTTAGTGTCTTGTTGCACATGCAGGATTCTCAGAGGAAGTGGACAAGTGGTTGATGGTGATAAAGGAGTGGTCTACACCCACAAGGACCTTGCAAACTAGTCCCGAGTTCATGTCCTGATAATTACTAGTCCATTCTATCAATTTACTAGTTCCGAATTTATGATGATTTAAGACGATCGAAATTTTACTCTTTTTTATTTTTGTTTTCTTTGATTTGGAGATTTTATTTATTTATTTATTTTTTCTTTGCACTTGTGAGAGCACACCCTCGAATAAGGATGTTAAGGACATAAAAATCAGGCAGTAAGTCGGGGTGAAAGAAAGAATTATTTCTAACTCACTGGTGCGAGTTGGGCATTCGGGGTCGTTTGGGGCTCCCAGCAGAGTCTCGACGGAGCAGTAAGTACGTGGATGACAGATAAAATTAATAGAAATTGACACATAATCTTATGTGGTTCGGCAAGTGCCTACGTCCACGGATATTGGGAGATAAGAATCTACTATAATGGGAGTTTTTACAGTCACTCATAACTCACTGTGTACAGGGAAAATATACAGGTAAATATGCAGATAAATTCGCCAGTCGAAACTCTTGGGAAAGGTTGAAGAAGCTGATGTTGAGGGAGAAGAGGTTGCCTAAATTATTTTAGCGGGAGAGAGTTCAGCCTTTTCTTCTTTCATCTGTTCAAGCCATTTTATAGCCAAGTTTCGGTTAGATATTTGTCTTGCGTGTCGCAGTTGACTTCCTGTTCAGCGTCCATCAGTTCACATCTTTTTCTTATCTCTTTCTTTATTTTCCTGACAGCCTTCATCACCCCTAGTCAAATCTTGTCTATTTTTGTCATTATCTTCAATAGATATTTGTGTTGATTTCATCCCTTCCAATATCTTGCGAATTCTTAGTAAAAGGTACTTTGATGAGAATTCTGTCTTGTTGTCTTGTATCTAGAATTCTGAGAAGGTGGTAGTTTGTCTCCTAATCCATAAAAATACTGATTGCGTAAACTGTAGCTGTGGAGTTAAAAGGTAGTGGGAGATAGACTCGACCGCTAAATATGGGAGCGTAGAGCTCAAAGGTGGCGGGAGATGGACTCGACCGCTAAGATGGGAGCGGGGTGCTCAAAAGTGGCGGGAGATGGACTCAACGCTAAGATGGGAGCGCGGAGCTCAAAAGTGGCGGGAGATGACATCACGGGGGACCCTGTGGGAGGAATCATCATGTAGGTGAGCTTAGGCGCGAGGCTGGGGCTCGGCTATCACCCTGCGGGTCTTTATTGACTTCGTATAGGTGGGTAATTCGACCTCGCGGGAGTTAGTAACCTTTGCGCAAGTGGGTAGATCGAGCTCGCGGGAATTTGTTGACTTCGCGTAGGTGAGTTTTCGGGTAAGTTGTGGATGGCCAGACAAACCCCCGAGCCTTCGAGCGAGATGTGGTTAATCCGACAACCCTGCGAGCCGTCGAGAGGGTTGTAGTTGATCCGACAACCCCGCGAATCTTCAAGAGGGTTGTGGTTGATCTGACAACCCCGCGAATCTTCGAGCGGGATATTGTTGTAATGAGGGTGCAAAACCTATTCCGTCATCGTATGGGACCCGACTGGTGTTGTCGTCGCGTGAGACCCAGCGAGAATGCATCGCCTAGAACTCCACGGGAGGTGTTATCGCCTAAGACCCGGCTGTAGTGCATCGCTTAGGACTCCGCAGGATGAGTTATCGTGTAGGTGAGTTGAGGCGCGAGGCTGGTGCTTGGCCGTCACCCTGCAGGAAATGTCATCGCGTGGGACCCGACAGGAGTGCATTGCCTAGGACTTCGTGGGATTTTGATGTTGCTCCGACATCACATGTGATGTATTTTTGTCTGTGACAAAAAGTTTTCGAGTGTCGAATGTCGATCGATGAATTTCTGAATGTCGACTCCCGAGCGAGGAGCCGTGAGATCCCGAGCGTTGTCTACCGGGTTTCGACTTCCAAGTGAGGAGCCGTGAGATTTTGAGCATCGACTTCCGAGTGTCGATTTTCGAGTGTCGAGGCATGGGTGGTGATTGCCTAATTCCTGCAAAAAGGAGAGGAAGATAGCTCTTATAGAGCGTGAGTATTCTAAGCTTGTGAGTTTTCCATGAGCGAGGTGAGCCCCGAGTACACGAATAATGAGAACCCAAGCTGCTTAGTATAGTTCCTGATGACCTTCTAAGGCTAGTGTGCCTGTGAGGAGGGCATGATTGGTCCCGAGCGGGTGACAAAATTCCAAGTCCTGAGGAATTGATCCACGTAAATGGGTCCAGGAGAGTCCCAAGAGCACATAGACTGGAAGTGGTTCCCAAATGAATAAATCTTAAGTGTGATGCCGTGGATTCACATGTGAGGCGAGTTTCCGGATGTATGTAAGGTGTTTGGCCCGAATATGCACGAGTGATGTGAGTCCCGAGCAAGAGGATGTGTGATAAGTCCCGAGAGAGATAGAGGGAGCTCGGTGGACCCCCGAGTTGGTAGAGCCCGTGAAGGTGAGTTGTGCATATAATTCATTATGGCATGAGTGTTGTGGAGGGTCTCGAGTATGTTCGTGAGGTGTGTCCCGAGTGGCACAATGGGTGAGTTGTGGGTATGTTATGCGACTGGATGAGGTGAGGGATGTGTGAGCCCGTGTGATGGTGAGTTGGGTCGGAATTCGAGTGATAGTCAGGTTCTTGAGCTAGCGAGTTTTGAGTAGGTGAGGGTATACGAGCCTGTGTGGCGACTCGGTGAGCTGTGCATGTGAGAAGTCATGATCGAATGAGTGTCCCATGTACATGATGTGTTACCGTGAGACTGCAATGGTGCAGTTACCGTGCACCAGCATAGTCTCTATGCATGCATGAACTCCGTGAAGTGCCAGGGACATGCATGTGCGCTGCGTACTTTGGTGTGGTAAAGTGGTCCGAATGGTGGGCGACCGAGCCGGTGGGACCTCGAGCTGTAGGAGCCCGAGTTGAGGAAGCCTGGGCTGGTGCAGCCTGAGCATGGTGAAGCATGGTGAAGCAAGGTGATGCCCCGTGTGCGAGGGAGTATGGCGAGTGGGTTCCTGTATGGGGAGTTGTGAGCTGGTTCGAGCTCAAACTTGGTCTCCGAATGAATAAATTCTAAGTACAGATGCCGTGGGAGTGGGTTCCCGAGTTAGTGGAGCCCAAGCTAGTCGAGAGTGTATGTTGGTGGAGTGGCGTTATATTTTTCGAGCAGCACTCCTGAGTGGTTTCTGGGCTGTTTGATGCTCATTCTAAAAAGAGTCTTGAGTGCATGGGGCTCAGGAGAGTCCTCAGTGCATGGGGCCGTGCATGGGCCGTGGCGAGCTGGCAACCTTGGGGGCATCCATGTGAGGGGGCGTGAGCTGACAAATGAGGGAGTCGAGAATTCGTTGGCGGGTTGTGTGAGAGAAGGTGGAGCCTGACCTAGTGAGAGGGTGGAACCCGAGCTGGTGAAGCTCGAGCGTTGGGAACCTCGAGCTGGAGTTCGAATGTGCGGGAGCTCAGGCTGGTGCAGCCCGAACGTGGCGTACTCTGAGTAATGGAACTCGAGCTGGAGGAGTCCGAGTTGAGGAAGTCCGACCGAACCGAAAGTGTCCGAGAAGGAGCTTGACCGAGCTGAGAGTGTTCGAGAGGGAGCCTGACCGAGCTGAGAGTGTCAGAGAAGGAGCCCGACCGAGCTGAGAGTGTCCGAGAAGGAGCTCGACCGAGCTGGGGGAGCTTGGACTAGAGAATCCCGAGCAGTATAACTTCGAGCTGAGGGAGCTTGGGCTGGTACAGCCCGAGGGTGGTGAACCCTGAGCAGGGGGTACAACCTGAGCCAGCGAAGCTCGAGCTGCATCATCCGAGGAGGGCATGGAGCCCGACCCGAGCGCTCACCACGTCCGTGGAGTGTATCCTGATGGCTGGTGGACCTTTAAGTATGAGGGAGTCTAAAACCACCTTAGAGGTGGCAGACGGTGCCGGCGACCTGTCTAGTGGCGATAAGCACCTCGGCAAGCGATGGTGGGAGTCCGAACGTGAACTTGTCGCTTTAGGAGGCCCCCCTTGCGACAGACTCGTCGTTGCCGGTGAGGCCTCCGGTTGGGGGTGGTCCCGTCGGAGACAGAAGACGCCGGCGAACCTCTCGGTGGTCGCCGAGGACCCAACTGCACCACGTCTGCTCTGGGCTTTGGGTGAATCCCATTCGGGGCTAGCTTGGGAAAGAAGCCGGCGGGGTGAACGCCGGCTGTGAGGCTTGACCGTTGATATTCCGACGATGACAGAAACCTCCGACGGTCCCAACGGGAACTGCCGGCGAGCTAGCCGGGCTTACGGCAGCAGTTGTGAGGCTCGGGGTATACCACGCCCAGCGCTCGGCGTTAGCTCGAGGGAGGCGTCTCCGGCAAAATGGGCGGTCGGCACCCATCTTGTCGAGACAGAAAATGCCGACGGCCACTAAGTGATCGTTGGTAGTTGGCCCGGGCCCACGGTGCAGGGGCTTATCCCGTCGTGCATGCACGTCTAACGTGCATGCATGCGGGGATATGCACAAACGTGCTTGGGCCTGACCCTAAGCACTGTGCTCAGGGTCATGCACTGTGAACGTGCATGTGCATGGGTGACGTGCCCTGTGCACCTAAGTGCACAGGGCCACCCCGAGCTGACTTGGGACGTGAAATAGTTTGTGCCATGCACGGCACGTGTGCGGTCAAGGGGCCCCATGTGCATGTGGGGCCGTGCAAGTCTCGGGGTGCATAGGTGCACCCTGAGCTATCCATGCACAATATGACGTGGTAAGCATGCGACACTGTGCATTTAAGTGCACAGTGCCCTTAGCTTGCTGTGTTCGAGCTCCAATGTTTGCAAGTGTCCGTGTTTTTGATGTGTACAACACTCATGATTCTTGTGAACATTCTAAGTCGAAAAGATAAAATAAACAGTTTAGAATAAGAGCTCGAGACTGGCCGAGCTCTCATAATGCCGACTCCTTTCTTGTCGTGCCAGTGATGGAAATGAAAAATAAAAATGAGAATAAGGTGATTGAGCGAGCACACTTATCTGGAGGGAATTTTTGCTAAGTTGGTCAGAGATTTTATTCAGCGGGCTGAAAAGTCATCTTTCTTCCACTTCGACTTCAAATATTTCACAGACGGCGCTACTGTTCAACAAGTTGGGGTGAAAGAAAGAATTAATTCCAACCCATTGGTGCGAGTTGAGCTTCATTCGGGGTCGTTTGGGGCTCCCAGCGGAGTCCCGGCGAAGCAGTACGTACGTGGATAGCAGATAAAATTAATAGAAATGGACACATAATTTTATGTGGTTCGACAAGTGCCTACGTCCACGGATATTTAGAGATGAGAATCCACTATAATGAAAATTTTTACAGTCACTCATAATTCACTGTGTACAGGAAAAATATACAGATAAATATGCAGATAAATTCGCCAGTCGAAGCTCTCGAGGAAGGTTGAAGAAGCTGATGTCGAGGGAGAAGAGGTTGCCTAAATTATTCTAGTGGGAGAGAATCCAGCCCTTTCTTTAATCTGTTCGAGCCCTTTTATAACCAAATTTTGGTCAGTACGGTCAGATATTTGTCTTGCATGTCGCAATCGACTTCCTGTTCGGCGTCCATTAGTTCCCATCTTTTCCCTATCTCTTTCTTTACTTTCCTGACAGTCCTCATCACCCCTACTCAAATTTTGTATATTTTTGTCATTATCTTCAATAGATATTTGTATTGATTTCATCAATTCCAAAGGAGTTAGTAGTTTCACTTTGATGATTTTCAGCCTAGGTAATTTCAGGAATTAAAGCTAGAAATAGAAAAGTGATCAAATAATTAAATTTATCATACCCTTGAGTTAAATCTGCGCACCATATAATAAATTATCATATATGTGCATTTGCATATTTGAAACAAAACTCGTATATCCATAATAAGAAACTCAAATAGTTTGAAAATATACTACGTTTATATACAACAGTATAATTATCGAAACAAACTGGTTTTTGTATAGCCGTAGATTGTCGTCTACAGACCTATAAGGATTGAGGAGTCACTTATTTTCAACCATCTAAATTTTTGAAATAAGTGACGGATTAACGAGGTGTTATAATAAAGCTTACTTCGATCTTATATATCATCTTCATCTAATTAAATATGAGTAGTGCTAGAGTGAAGTCACACTCATAGCACTCACTCTTACATGTTACTATTCATGTGAGCAATAATATGTAAGAATAAGTATTATGAGTATGACTTCATTTTATAATTTTTCATTAAATATTGTCCGTATTTAGTACATGTTTGTGGTTGCGATGAGAAATATTACTTTTAGCTTAAGGCTTATAGCTTAAAGTTTAATGTAATAAACTCTACTACTAAAAAGCCATTTATTGTTTGAGATTCATATGTCTAAAGCACTTATAGAATTAGTTATGGTAGTTTTTTAAAAATATATAATTATCTGCAAGAGCTTTTTGATAAAAACTCTAATTTTGTGTTTATTGAAAAAGTTGATTTTCAATTTTTTCAACCGACTAAAGTGTTTTTAATAAAGTTACCTAAATATGATATTTTTTTTAAAAAAGTGTTTTTAACTGCTTAAAAGTACTTTTAAAATTTTGAAACACAATCACAAACGTGCTCTTAATTAAATATTCTATATTCCAACGGTAGTGGGTTGACAGATTCATCACCCGATACCTAGGCACTTATGTGTGGTCGTGGGGTGACCCAAAAGAATTATTGTTGTTGTGCTGCATGTTCTTTACTTACTCTTATCCATATGTAAAGCCGTGGCCAGAGTTAAATCATCTCCTTGAGGAATTGCACGTTTTTGGTTTTTATTTTTAAAGCATAGCCGCCGATTGCAATTGCTTTCTATTATTATTATTATTATTATTTTTCATTATAGGATTATTGTTATTAATATTACTATATTATAATAAGAGTAGTGCTGGGGGCAAGCAAACCTGCGCGCACACCTATTTACATGAACAATATTTTTACTGTTTATGTAAATAGTAAAAATACTATTTATGTGCGCAAACCTGCTTGCACATAGATTTTTTCTTATAACAAATCTGCTCCATTCCATCCTTTGTGATGAAATAATGGGGGAAAAATTGCAGGACAAATTTCTGTTGAGTTGAGCTGTTTGTAAAAGCTGTCCCTCTAAATAATGAAGAAAGAGAGAATATCGAGCCAATACTACCGACATGAGTACGACAATATTCAATACACAAACAATGGGACATTGCACCAATAGATGGCTGATAAAAAAAAAATCTTACATAAATAAAGATTACATCTTGATAAGTTACACGAGGTTGGAAAAACCAACAAATAATTTATTCCTACATATACACCGATGATTAAACATCACATCGATGTGCATGTATGATTATGCCCTCCACAAAAGTAACTGACCCTTCATCACTCCGAATTCAAAGACCTTGTAGAGATGAGAAAAGAACAAACACATTTCAGACACATTAACTTACTACTTCCCAAACACAAATAAATTAATTTCACCAACGTCCCCTCACATAACGATCTCTGGTTTCAAGATGCTTGCTTTGATCTCTTTGTGGGGCAAAACCACACCACCATTACTGTAAATTTCATCACAGACATGTACATCTTCCCCAAGAATGGTCATGTTCTCTACTCGGGCCCATTTCCCAACAGTGGAGTGCCATCCAATTATACTGCCGGAAATGCAAGCATGCTTCTTGACGCGGACTCCACGCATTACTGTGCAGCGAGAGAGCCTAACTCCAGACTCAACAACACAACCAGGGCCAATTGCAACATCGGGTCCAATCAGACACCCCTCACCAATTTTGGCGGTCTCATCTACTATAACATTCCCCACAATGTGGGAACCAGTGGCTAACATTGACGGAGATTTCTTCTTCAATGAGTCTAGGTAGAGTCTCAAGCCACTAATATAATCCCTCGGTTGTCCAACGTCCATCCAAAATCCTGGTAGCACCATAGCATAGAGCTTTTTCTCTGCTGCAATCTTTGGAAAGACCTCTTTCTCAATTGAGGTAGGCCTCAGTTCAATTCGATCAAGAACTGAGGGGTTCAACAGGTAAATTCCAGCATTGATTTTGTTACCGACAAATATTTTTGGTTTTTCTACAAACTTTTCAACTTTCCCAGTAGATTCCTCCAAAATCACCACACCATATTTTGATGGCTCATCCACCTACATGATAAGAACAAGTAACTTTCAGACAACTTTGTCTAAGGGTTTCAACATGTCTTCAATAAACTAAATGTTGTACACAAGTGTACCTTGGTGACCATTATGGAAGCTTCCCCGCCATGGGATTTGTGGAATGCTATCATTTCCTTAAGTGGATATTCGCTTATAACATCACTGTTGAGGACAAAAAATGGCTCACCAGATTCATCTATTAGTTTGTCCCTAGCAAGAGCCAGAGGACCAGCAGTGCCGAGTGGCTCAGTCTCTTGCGAGCAAGTGATCTTGATGCCAAGCTTTGTTTCAAAATCCTTCAAGAAATTCAACATCACCTGCAGAAATAAGGAGTAAGCCCATTATTAGTCCTCCAAACTTCAGAAGCATCAACTTTATACTCGAATTAGCAATGTACGACTGAAGTAATATAGAAGCTTTCATCTCTTCACCTCTGGTTGGTAATTAATAGCCAAAACCACTTCACTGACTCCGATAGCTTTAAGAGCCTCTATCTGGGAAAAAATTCAAAATAAATGTCAACCTACAGTTAACACAAACAAACAGAGTGAGGAGGGGGGAATATGGGGAGAGAAACGAGCAATAATACCACAAGAGAGGCTAAGAAACAGAGTGGTACTTGGTCATCCGTTGGAAGTTAAAGCTTAACGCATTTTCCATGTTAATATGAGTTGTTTCTCGATTGTAACCCTCAAACATGAAATCAAGAGAAGAGAACTCTCTTGAAGAAATACCTGATGAAGGATCATAGGCTTGTTGGCAAAATCAACAAGTGGCTTGGGGACGCTTAGCGTCAATGGCCTCAGCCTTGTTCCAAACCCTCCAACGAGAATAAGTGCCTTCATTGTGATATGCCACTTGCTCTTCCTGATGAGATCATAGTCAGAATCTTAGAAAAAAATATAATACAGAATGGTACAAAATGAAAAGACTTGTATGGATAGCAATATATCCCCCCAGTCTCCTATATGTATATCCATCCCAAAAATTCAGCAGGATCAACATCTCCAACATTTTCTTTAAAAAAAAAAACAATTTAATTCAAGGAAGAGAATTCTGGTGGTGTATGCCAAATAAAATCATGCTTCCAAATGTATATCCATGCCCAATTCAGCAGGATCCTTTCTGTAAGACATCAACTCATTAAAAACATTTTTTTTTTTGGATCGGTTATCAACTCATTAAAAACTCACTCCTATTAGTTGGAATTTGGTAGTAGAATCGTAATCCTCCATTAAGTCCTTATCCAGAGCATCACTTCAGCATAGAAGAACTAACCTCACTCATGAGTCAAATAAACAGAAGAAAACCAAACTTCATATACTGACGTGACAAACCCGAAAACGAACTTATTGAGAAATAGCCAAGAAGTTTGACAAATTATTATTTCCATTGGAATTTTATCTGGAGAAGGGGAAAAGAGGCACAGTGGCTAATCCAAGCACAATTGAAAACGCTATCATTACCAGATCTGAACAAAGAACGCCAAATTCATTCAAGCAACTTAATATGTTACAAGGAAATGGAATCGTAGAATGCACAAATTCATTGAAAAGAACGAGCAAAATCATAAATCAAACCAATCAAAACAAACAATTTACCACTCGACAGAAAATAAAATTCGAAACACATAAAAGATAACGTTCATAGCCACAAGCAAAAACCTCTCAAAAACCTAAACAAACGAAGCGGTATAGAAATCCAAGCACCGTTGAGATCATGAATCAAAGCAGGCATCCGACAGAATTCCCAATGACTCAAACTAGTAACGAAGTCTGCGTGCAATCTTACCCCTTAGATTCGCACCGGATCAAGACCTCGAAACTAGCCCAACCTCAAGAACGAGGATTTTTTTTCACTAACAACCCCAACGGTTGGTACCGTCGGTGATGGGTCTGAGCTGGATAGACTACACAGAGCGGTTGGTTAAGCGCAGACTGGATGGATATTTATACGCGCGCGACACATGGAGGATTTCTCATTTCAGAGCCCCTAAACATAATCCTCGATTTCGTACGTTTGGATTTGCCGGTATCTATCTTTTCTACCTCGTTACTCATCTCATTTTATCACATTTTAATATTTATTTATTTATTTAAATTCTCCTCTCTTTTTAAAATCAATAAAATATCGCAGTCCTGTTTGTATATAAATTTTTTAAAAAAAAATAATTTTATTATTATTTATAAATTTATTTTATTATTATTCATAAATTTTTTATTTCATCTCAATATATAAACGAGAACTTAATGCGAAATAAGATAGATAATAAATAATACATGATTTTTTAAGTATTATATAAGATGATAAATGATTAATTAAAAAGATGATGTCATGATGATAATACCAACTATAAATAATTATGTGAATTAATATATATTTGTTGGCGCATTATTTTGTCGCGTGACAGTATGGTCTGTGTCTCTCTTCTCACATGCCATGGTTTTTAATGATGGTATGTTCGATATGCTCATTCGTGGTTGATTAAACACTGAAGCATATGTCTACGGGTCTTGGGTTTAAAATTCACTATAAGTAGAGTTTTAAAATTCAGTACTACGGATCTGAACCCCATTTTCTCTCTATTAATGTTGTCATGATTTGTTTTAATTTATTTCTCTGTGTTATGTTCCAATCTCTTCTCGTATTAACTTTATATCCTATCAACTCTATCTTTGTAGAAGCTCTTTCTATTTTCATCATATTAATTATAAAAATAATTAAAAATAACCAGCACACAAAAACTTATCCTTCACATAAATAATAACATAAACAATAAATATTATTATATTATTTATGTGAAGAGTAAGTACTGTATACTGACTGATCTCCAGCACTACTCTTTTAATTATAATGAGTTTGAATCTTTATGAGCCTTTGGTGGGCCTATCACATGTGCACTCATTTTACTCCCAATAATAGTCGTCTTAAATATGATCATTGTTCACACGTTTTTACTTAAAAATAAATAACTAAAAATAATAAAGTCTCAGATCCAACAAAGCATATTTCTAATTATAAACTCACATGGTAACATGTGTTTTGTCTTTTAATTGGTGGATATGCTTTGAGTAGTTGAAGGAAGAGGACATATCCACTGGGCCCGAGGTTAAAGACTTTGTTAGGAGAGCGTAATTTCGAGGCTGTTTCTGATTTTGGCTGGCTTTCGCTTTGCGGATAAATTAGTACTGCCAATTCTACTAAAACGGACGGACTCGGGAAGGAGATGGGGAACCCTGTGCCCAATTGGCTGTGATATCGCCAGTGTCACAGTCAATTCTGAATAAATTTTAAGCTAATTCTTCAATAATCCCAATAGAGCACATCATTGATCATACTGGCAATTTCAATGATCTATTCTTATTATTTCTGGGTATTTGGAGTCAGTATTTAAAATTCATCTCAACTCATTTTCATTTTATCATTATATTTTTATAATTTTTTATACAAAATACAAATTCTTATATATATATATTTCAAATCTTAATACATATTTTTTAAATTCTAATACACATTTTTCAAATTTTAAAATAATAATAATATTAAAAAATAAACTAAACTCATCTCTGAATCCAAACGAAACCTATAACTTGAGTATTTGACTCAAGTTATAGGCCCTGTGTGAAATCAAAAATACACTCTTAAGAATTATAAATCATCATAAGTCTATATCAAATTTAGTCATATAGTATAATGTAGATATTTTAAATTTTAGATGATTATGTTGAATTAGAATTTTAAAACCAGAAAAAAAAAACTGTCCATAAAATATTGGGAGAAAAGCGAAATGCAGGTAAATTTGTGCATATCTTTATATGAGAGATGCATTTATTTTAATGGGTATACAGGTGAGGCTTATCGGCAAATTAATATTAAAATCACTTTATGTACATGTAAAGAAATAGTCTGAAAAAATCCTCAAGTTAAGTTCTTGCACAAATTTACTGCATGAAAATATTTGTACTTAACAGTGATCTAATATTGGTGTTCGTTTTTGGGATACAATATAATTGGTGTCGTTTTTCTTAATTTAGTATATATCATTCATACTGTTACTTTAGTTATCGAATTTCGCCCATATAATTAATCAAATATATTTATAATTTAAGATTAATGACAAACGAATAACAGATTGGGGTTATCAATTTTCAATTAATTTGTTCGTATCAATGGTACTTTATACTATAAAAAAATTATTTATTTACAACTAGTTACGTTTGATGAAATGATTATTTTTAATTAAAATGAGTCTACTTTTATCATAAATAATTATTTTTATTACTAATTATAATTTATCACAAATACCTATTTTCTTATAATGAATTAACCTATCGTGAATGATCATGTTTGTCACTATTGCGAGGAGTATTTTGTAATTGAGTTCACACATCCGGCCCAAACTCGATCCCTATTTTAGTATATACATATACATTATATATACCTACGTGTGTGTATATATATATATGAGGAATTAATATTAATACTATAATATTCAAATTTTATTCCCAGCTTTTGAGAGAAAATGATTTTCTTAAGAAGACTCATTGGAAACCTTGTAGTTATAAGTTAAGCTTTTGGAGCTGACTACCTTTGATGATATAGCAAGTCATGCATAGAGATTTGACTTTGCTCCATGATTTTCTAACCGAATATGGGCTGCATGGCCAATGTTAGAAAGTTGCCCTATTTATCATGAGTATAATTATACCAAATGGTGATGTGATCAGTATATATATATGTATTGAGATGTACGTAATCCTTTCAAATAAGCAATTATAACTTTCATAACTAAGAACGTGTGTACGATGTACGTACCCTATAAAAAAAAAATTAAAGCATGTGGTCAGATCGAAAGCAATATTCGGCCAGACTGGCCTGATATATAATTTCTTGATTCATAATTAATATATTGGCGTAGTAAGGATCAAAAGGTATATATCCCTCAGTTGCACTCCTAATTTGCGAATCTTCAAGAAGCAAATTAATTAAGGCACTCGATTTGATGATCTGAATGTGATTGGCACCCAATTATATTAATGATCGGATCGAGTAGTGGTCAAGATGGACCATAACTTGCACCATAATGATCCACATGCAATCCACAATATCGCGTATACAAGCAATAAACTAGTCGAGTATATCCTTCCACACATGATGAGATGGAGCGAATGAGATCATGTGTTAACGTCTGTCGTTGTTTGATTTGGAAAAACAAAAAAAAATGAGATTAGTTAGTGCATTAACCCAACCGATGTTAATTATAATTTAGACCGTATTCGATGTTTTCCGAACGGGAAAGTGAAAGGTTGACCTAACCAATGCAAGCCATTCTATGCATGCAATGCAAGGCAGACCACATGAGTGCTGTGGCCCGTGGGAAAAGCTCGCGTAGGCCGATCGATCGAGGTTGAATCATTAAGACTAATTTTAGGCTTAACTTTCCGTCCTTACCTACCTTTACGTTAAGTTTTATCTAATATACATGATATTATTATAAACATGATCACATATGTATAGTAATATAAAGACAAACTACCTAATTTCTGTCTTTATCTTTATAACCTTTTTTCATTTCTTTAAATTAGTGTACTGTCTTGCTGACGAGATTGTAACCTAGCAACCACTCTGTTTACTGCTAAGTTCCTCAATGGTTTTCCTTAATTATGTACTTTGACCGTAACTAATGAAGCAGTGCTACTGATATATTATATATCGAATGCTATTATCAAACTAGTGTGTAGAGGAGGCTTAATAAAATGCTTACATGATATGAATGCTACTTTATATAATATAGACTTGAAAATAGAATAACTTCTATTTAAATAGCATAAAAATACAAAGTACTACTAAATATTAGTAGAATATGAAACTGATATTCTAATTTTTACATGTTAGGTATGCTCCAACTAGGTCTAAAAATGTCGCTAGATCAGATCTCTTGTCTTTCCCTCCTAAAAATTTACCTAATTCCATATTAGTGAATGGTAATGATCATTGCTTTGACTAGTTGTTTCAATGTCTTTTCAGACATTTAAAAAAACCTAATTTTTTTTATTTAATGGAATGAGACCGAAGATAAGAAAGAATCTTTATTACTTATACTGATCTTATAATATTGTATTATTAATATGGAACCAAAGTTATCAAATCATATTATAAACAGGCGTTATATTATACCTACATCTGAAATATACGTTATCATGGGCAGGAGTTCACTTGAAAAGCCCAACTCAAGTGAACGAAAATAAACATAAATAAGCCCATTAGTATTGCGAGCCAAATGCCCAATCCTTACACGAAAACTATGTCATATCCTGATCCCGTTTGGATTATAGTATGAGAAGAGATAGGTTTTGATAATTGAGTAAAATAATTTTATAATATTATTTTTTTAGTATTATTATTATTTTAAAATTTTAAAAAGTTAAATTATTTATTATATTTTATATGAGAATTTTAAAAAATTATATGATGGAATTGAGTTGAGTTGAGATCAACTATCTTCGAATCCAAACGACGGCATATATCTATAGCCTCCAGATGCACTTTACAGTATACTACTATACGCTCGTCTCAAACCATGGTGATAAACCCGAACCCGACGTCCAAACCCGAGAGCTCTGGTGGGACGAGCTAATGTTATACAGATCGAACCACCTTCTTCTTCTTCTTTGAGCAAAAATATGTTGATGTTTATTCATATAGTATATAATACATACACATCATACATCATGTGCACTAAACAAAGTAATATAAAAAGGAGTCATTATGCTCAACGAAAAACACCAACAGCATGGATATGTGATCATAAAATCAACCCTGAACATCTTTTGCCTTCGCAATACTCATAATGTACTCGATCTCCTCGGCAACTTCTTTCATGGAAGGTCGGTTCTGTCTACGTTCCTCCAAGCAACTTACTGCCAGAAAACCCAAAGCCTTCATAGTCTCCACCTCGAAAATGGTTGCTCCGTCTTTTAGCATTGGATCTACGGCATCCATTAACCTCTCTTCCTCCACCATTCTCTGCACATACACTGCCAAATTCACATCATCTGCTTCCCTGTTAAAATCAATTGCCTTTTGAGATGTCAACAGCTCCAACAACACGACTCCAAAGCTATACACATCGCTTTTATCAGTCAATTGATAATTTCTATAATACTCAGGATCAAGATATCCAAGAGTCCCTTGAGCACAAGTTGAGATGTGGCTCAAATCAGTATGAGCCAATCTAGATAACCCAAAATCCGAAACCTTGGCATTCAGTTTCTCGTCGAGGAGAATATTACTAGATTTGACATCTCGGTGATATATTGGAGGAACTGCAGAGGAATGGAGATATGCAAGACCTTCAGCAGCATCATGGGCAATGCGAAGACGATGAATCCAACTAAGGCAACCTCGGCCACCAGGTTTCAGACCCTGCAAATGTTCTAAAAGAGTTCCATTTGCTATGTACTCGTACACCAAAATAGGCTGCTCTAGCTCGACACAACAACCAAGGAGGCGAACAAGGCTTCGGTGGTTGACGTGACAGAGAATCCTGACCTCGTTGAGGACTTGGTCGGTGCCTTTGGTGTTTCCAACCTTAGCACACTTGACAGCAACATCTGTGCTATCTCCAAGAATGCCTTTGTAAACTTCACCATATCCACCAGCACCTAGGAGCCGGTCTCTGGAGAAGTCGTGTGTTGCTTTTTTTATGTCTTTGCCAGTGAATAGTTTTGCTGCTCTGCCTCCGCTATTGGCATTTAGGATTTCTTCTCGCTCTCTGGTTAGGCGTTCTCGTGCTTCTTTGATGCGCCTATGGCGTTTGTAGAGTAAAATGGCGATGATTGCAACAAACAGTGTTGCGCCAAGGCCGCTAGTTAAACCTACAACAATTACATTAAGTTTGAAAAAATAAAAAGAAAATTACATTCAGTTTTGTAAGATTTTACGTAGCAGAAAGTTATAATTCGCACGCTAATCTGGGTTATAATCAGAAGTGCATTTCGATGAGTAAAATGGAGAGTTTGGTGCTCAAATTGGAGATTAAATTGTGGCAAAATGAAGTTGTACTCGTGTTCGAACAGAAAACTGATCATGATAATAATAATCCACCTTATTTAATGGCTAATTAAGATTTAGTACCTGCTATCAGTGCTGTCCGGTCCGATTCGCCACTGCAGCCCTCAACATTTGCACATTCTGGAGAAAATACATATGTTAGCCACTCCACCTTTCAAGAGTTGACTAGAAACTATAGAATAGTTAGATAACAACTTACTTTCAGTGCATAACCCCAGGACCGGGTCCCAAACAAGCGGGGAGTTACAGAAACACCTACTAACCCCACCAGCAGCCGGGTCGGGCCCACAACGGGAGTTCTGCCCGTCATCACAGTCCGCCTGGGACCCACACACGGGTTCCCTTGGCAACACCCACTGAATCTCCAAACCTGGGTCGGGCCACTGGTTTACAGCCAAGCTCGAGTCCAAGTTGACGAAGCTCGTGTATGCACTACACCCCGAATTTCGGACCCGAATCATGTAGGAAGTCGATGACCCGCCCGCCCTGAACGTACAGCATCGCGGTGCGATCTCGCATGGAGCCGAAGCTCCGCTGTCGTTGGCGTACACGTGGCACAAGCTATTCGACGAGCAATCCAAAGGCGATCGGAGGATGTCTACGGAACAGTTGAGGTAGAGGATGGTGTTGCTGCTAGTGATGTTGAACGGGAGGGTGCTGTTAAGCTGCACGCCCTGGTGGACGAGATCCGATGTGACGCAGGTGTTGGGCAGCAACTCTGCGGGTCTGATCACGAAACGTTGGGTGGAGGGATTGATCGACGTGATCGCGTAGGTGGTGTTGAGCGTATCGAACTTGAGCGAGCCCGCATCGCACCGGATTTTATAGGACTGGTCTCCACAGGTGAGACCGGTGCTGAGCGGGTAAGGAACTGTGCTGTTACCGCAGTTAGGACAGCTTCTCGCGGAGGTTGCCCACCCGGTGCACATGAGCAGCGCCGCTGTGAATATGAGGAGCTTCGCCTCAGTCGTCTCCATCGAGAGAGAGAGAGAGAGAGAGAGAGAGACTGAGAAATGAAAAGGCTTTCTTCTACTTTTTCAATTTTTTTGTATTCAGGCTTTCTTCTTCTTAATATTTCTTCTTCTTCAATACTATTGTTGGCCGTTGAACTGGAAATTAATGGGTAGAGCCAGAGCTCTGTTTAGTCAAACTTTCTGCAATTTCAAGCGGATTCATATTGGGTTGTTTAAAATTATATTTTTAAAAATATAAATTTATATATTTATTAAAAAAATTTGATTATATTTAATCAAAAATTGAGAGATAAAAATAAAATAAAAATAAAAATACTTTTTATGAAAATTTGACTTTTGTCAAAATTTTAATTTTATTATTTATAAAAAATATTTTTATTTCTTTCTCTCATTTTTATCTTTTTATTTTTAATTAAATATAATAAACTTTTTTTGATAAATATATAAATATATACTTTTAAAAAAATAACTTTAAATAATCAAAATAAATGCTCTCATTTAAGACTTTTCTGTCGTAGGGTTGATGATTTGTCCCTAAGCCGTTGCCTTTTCTAGAAGCTTTTGTTTTTTTATACGCGTGAGGGGATTTGACCCTTATTCTTAATGAGAAAGGCTTGCCAAATGACCTAAATGATCACGGCTAGAACCTTTTGTTTTATCATTATTTTAATTCATGTAATCATTTTTTTTAAAATCCATATTATCATGATTTAGATAAGAATGGGTATAAAAATTTCGATCTAGATTGATGGACTAGACCGGATCAATTGTCCCAGTTCAGACCTATGTGTGATATGTTCTGGTCTAATCCAATTTTTTTTATGAATCGAACATTTTCAATCTGGTCCCAGTCTAAGAGAGTTCTCTTCCTAAACTAGATCGAGCCAGATCAAATAACATAATTTAAAAAATTATATAATATATATATGATATATCCTATAAATAATAATATATAATATTAATATATATTAAGAGATATAATATAACATATTAATATATAATATATACTCTTATAATAGTAATATATTTATAGTATATTTATATAGAGTCATAGACTATTGGTAATTACTAATAAGTTAATAACTTATAAGTAATAAATGTATGTAATAAAACGAGAATGAGAGTGGAGGGACGGCTGCCGCCCTCTGTCCCACCACCAGAATTATGTGAATGACTCCAACACTATTATTTTAAATCTTGCATAGTAACTTGCATAGTAATTTCAAGGTCTATAAATATAGGTTTCAGTTATGAAATTCATAAGAAAATATAGAGACAAAAGAAAGTTTCAATTCTTAAGAGTTCCAAAGAGTTTCTTATATATTTCTCTCTTACAATAGTAGTTTCTTTCTTTAGTTTTATAATACGTTATCAGTACGACGGTTCTACCAATTCTGAAGCTAGTAGTCTTATTTCTCTAAAATGGCAAATCTTACAAAATTGGAATTTGTTACTCTTGACATATCTGGGAAAAATTATTTATTCTGGATACTTGATGCTGAAATCCATATTGATGCGATGAACCTGGGTGAAACAATTAAAGAAGGAAATCAAACGTCCCTGCAGGACCGTGCTAAAGCAATGATTTTCTTTCGTCACCATCTTCACAAAGAATTAAAAACTGAATATCTTACAATAAAATATCTCTATATTTTGTGGAACAGTTTAAGGGAAAGGTATGAACACCAGAAGACTATCATCCTCCCAATAGCTCATTTTGAATGATTGCACCTGAGGTTGCAAGATTATAAAAGTGTTAGTGAGTATAATTCTGCACTTTTTAAAATAAGTTCAGTACTAAAATTATGCGGTGAGAAAATCACCGATGATGATATGCTAGAGAAGACTTATACTACATTTCATGCCTCGAATGTGCTCATGCAGCAGCAGTATCGAGAGAGAAAGTTCAAGAAATATTATGAACTTATATCATGTCTTCTAATAGTTAAGCAAAACAATGAGTTTTTATTAACAAACCATCAGTTACGCCCTACTGGCTCAATATCATTCCCTGAAATAAATGGTAATAGGTTTACATCATTCCAAAAAGTGAATGGTGCATCCTTTAGAAGAAATCGGTAGTGTGGACGTGGTAAGAAAAATTATAGAAATATTGGTCCCAGAAGTGACAACATTAAAATGGATAATAAGATACCGTATCACCAGAAGTGGTACAACTTAGAAAAGGGTAAAAGTCCACAGAATAATTATTCAAAGAAAAGTGAGGAGGTGTGCCATAGATGTGGAATGACTGGACATTGGTCACGTACCTGTCATACGGTCAGGCACTTAACTGATTTATATCAAGCATCTATTAAAGGAAAGAATAAAATGCATGAAACAAATTTAGTAGAACCATCAGATGATTTATTAGATTCAGTAGATGTAGATGTTACTCATCTTGATATATCTGATTTCTTTAATCATCTTGAAAGTAAAATTGACCACTTAATTGGAGATGGAAGTGTTCCACTCAATTAATGTATTTTCTTTCTATTATCTGTAATAAAAGTTTTGTATATTTTTATAGAATCATAGATCACATTGATAAGTTTTTTATCTCTGAGTTGAATAATAAAGATATATGTCTGGCTAACAGTGGTACAACTCACAAAATTCTCAAAAAAAAAAATATTTTTTCAAAATCTAACACTAAACAAAGCCTATGTCCATACCATATCAGGTTCATCAGATTTAATTGAGGACTCAAGAAGAGCTTATATTATGTTGTCTAATGACACCAAATTTTGTATTGATGATATTCTATTCTCTTCACAATCTAAAAGATATTTATTGAGTTTCAAAAATATACGTCGTAATGATTACCATATTGATACGACCAATAAAGTCAGTAAAAAGCATCTTCTTATTACTAAAACAATATCGGACCAGAAGCTCGTATTAGAAAAACTGTCTGCTTTATATTCTGGATTGTATTATACAAAGATGAGAACAATTGAATCATATGTAGTAATGTACCAGAAGTGCATTGACCCCAAAATATTTATGATTTGGCATGATCGCCTTGGACATCCGGGATCTATAATGATGAAACGAATTATTAAAAATTCGCATGGGCATTCCTTAAAAAATCAAAAGATATTTCTACCTAATGAATCTCCGTGCTCTGCATGTTCTCAAGGTAAGTTGATTATCGGACCATTTCTCTCAAAAGTCATTGTTGAATTTCCGTCCTTTTTATAAAGGATTAACGGAGATATATGTGGGTTTATTCATCCATCAAATGGACCATTTAGATACTTTATGGTTTTGATTGATGCATCTAGTCAATGGTCACATGTTTGTCTGCTTTCCACTAGAAATGTTGCATTTGCTAGACTTTTTGCTCAAATAATCAAACTACGAGCACAATTTCCTGAGTACCCAATTAAGACCATTCGATTGGATAATAGAGGTGAATTTTCATCTCAAGTTTTTGATGATTATTTCATGTCAATATGAACATATGTTGAACATCCTATTACTCATACACACACAAAAAATAGTTTAGTTGAATATTTGATTAAAAGGTTTCAACTAATCGCTGGACATTTATTTATGAAATCAAGACTACCTATTTCTGCTTGGGGACATGCTATACTTCATGCAGCATCTTTAATCCGCATTAAACCATCTGCATATCATAAATATTCTCCATTACAACTTGCATTTGATCAACAACCAAATATTTCTCATATTCGTACTTTTGGATATGTTGTATATGTTCCAATTGCACCTCTACAACGTACAAAAATGGGCCCTCAACGTAGACTTGGGATATATGTTGGTTTTGATTCTCTATCTATTATTAAATACATTGAACCCCTTACAGGGAATATGTTTAAAGCATGTTTTGAAGATTGTCACTTTGACGAATCCACTTTTCCATTAATGGGTAAAGAAAGTCAGTGCCTGAAGCACGACAAGATATTCCTTGGGATAATAAGACCCTATTTCAATTTGATCCTCCCACAAATGAATGTAAACTGGAAGTTCAAAGGATTATTCATTTATAAAATGTTGCAAATCAATTACCACATGTGTTTACTGACACTAAAGGTGTAGTAAAATCTTATATTCCTGCTGTTAATGCTCTAGCAAGGATTGAAGTTCCTGAAAGACAAATTGTCAAAGTAGCAATAGATGAGTTTAAGACACGCCTGAAACTTGGAAGACCTATTGGTGCAAAAGACAAAATTCCCAGAAGGAAAATGATAAAAAATGAATTTGGTGTTCCTGAAGAATACGTACCCACAATACAGGCTACAAATATAATTGGTGCTCTTAAAAAACTCAAATCTTCTATTCTAGAACCTCCTGAAGAATATAAATCTTTTGAAAAGGGATCTCCTGAAGAGGTGTTGCTTAATATTTTCTGGTTTGAAAAAAAAAAAAGTGGTCTATTTAAGCATGTTTAGAGTTGGTTTTAGTGATAAATGTTAGTTGTTTTTTGAAAAAAAGTAATTTTTTAACATGACTTTCCTCCGTCAAAATGAGAGTTCTATTAATAAATTCGAGATAGGGATTCCTACTAAACATGAGATTCTGAACCTTTGAAAAAAAAAATCCTTTTTATTTACTTTTATATTATTTTCCCAAATCTTCGTAATTTTCTCATCTCTATATCATATAAAATTTATTCCGTGATAAAATCGTACGCTTACACTTCTTTTATTACTGCTTTACCATTTAGATATTCTTTTCTTATTACTCTTTGAATATGGATTAAAAATCTCAAAAACATTCCTATATAATTCAAAAAAAAAAAACAATCAACTAACACAATTATATAATTACCCAATTCAAAAACCACTCAATTTCGTTGACTTCATTTTCCGACAATAATTGTTGTGAAAGTTACATATTCCTGTAATTGGGTCCCCCAACGATTTCTGCGGCCAAGCCCATTGAGTTTCCACTTTCCAGCCCTGGTTTGGGCTAGTAGTTTGCGGAAGAAGGAAATGCTGTTAGACAACGAAAGGACCAGCATTGACAGAGGCCATAGATTCTAACTTAGCTACAATTTCATTAGTTTATGAATGAAAAGACTTGAGGCAAGTCCAACCATCATCCACAAAAGATTTGAGTAAATCCAGAGACATTCCTATACATAACTAGAAAGGCTAGATGATGATTACATGAAAACAGACTTACACAATGTAATAAAGATGCTATATATACATGATCTGGAAAGTTGGAAACCCAACAAAGGTTCCTTCTTGCAACGCTGTTAAAAGATAGGGCCAGTGATTGTGAATGGAATACTTCGGCCATGAAAGAATGAGTACATGCACAGATGTATTAAGTATACAAGCTATTGTATGTACATACTACATATTCATATTTTACTCAATGAGTTACCAATCTAAACAATTGCTACCTGCAAAATTTTGCCAAGGCCTCCTCAAAATGAGTAATTCAAGTTGGAGATTCGGCAAGAAGAAGGGTATGCCACCAGCCGCAAGAAACATTTTTCGGAATACAGCCATCAATAATGACTTGAGAAGGAATGTTGCGGTCGATAACATCTCCCAAACCAAGCTGTTACATGCAAACATGAAGTCTGGATTGGCAAAACTTTAGACTGGTAATCAAATAATGTGAAGCTAAGATTCTGTCACTTCATATGATACAAAATACAAAAAGATGGCATTATATTAATGCAGTGCAGTGGCCTGCTAATGGTAGCTTGATGATTGATAAGTCCAAGCATTATACCTGGCCATATTTGTTCCATCCCCAGCAGAAAACTTTCCTATCGTCTTCAAGAAACAGAGAAAGCAAGTCAACAGATAATATCAGTAAAAATGAACTTTTTGAGCATCAATTCATATGATTTTTTTTTATTTTTGAGAAGATTTTATTAAAAAGAATGGGCGAAATGCCAATTCATATGATATTAAAATTCTCACACGATCTCTAAGTCTAATAGAATACATATATGCAGTGCAACTTCATTCTATGACACTGTAAAAATGAATATACCAATCAAAGTACTACCTTATCTTTCAAAAACAATAAATGAAGAAACAAGTAAAAGAAAAACTATTCCCAGTAAAGATCTTTCGGAACAGTTGCTTAGTGAGTTGTATTTGTCCGGCATTCTGTCTATTCAAGAATAAAATTTGTAATTAGCTGGAATTTACTAAAATGAGACTATTGATTACCATAAACTTGTACACGTGAGTTTTCCCGTTCGAAGTTGAGTTCAGATTCCCCAAACAAATTATGCTCAGTCTAGTGGCTGACAAAAATGAAGTGTATACAGTCTTGGACAAATAACTACATGACGTAGAAACAAATGTTTATCAGTGAACAACTCAAGAGCATGACATATAGGTTCGTGGAAGTTTCACTGGACTCCACAGTTGATATGTGTCCAACAAGCACACCACAAGTTATTTCCCTCTGACTTTTTTCCCCATTTTGGAATGGTGGTGTACAAATGTGCAAAGCTGAAGTCAGGCAGTGTTCAAAATTGCACACAGAATCTCCTGGGTCTGAGGGCGGTTCTTAGTCAGCACTAGCCAAAGGAATAATGGAGGCCTACAGAAGTCCGGGGTGGCATACCTGTAATTAAGGCACTGTGACGTGCCCCACATGATAAAATTTTTGCACGCATATTTTCCAGGCCTGGAGCATCCAATAGCCTCGGCAGGGTCTGGTTTAAAAGTGCAAAAGTAAAGTTAATCGCAAAAACCCATTCGAGGACAATAATTACTCACAACATAAAAAGTAGAGCCTCGACATGGTGGTAATGAAGAAATACATATTGTTAGATGACCAACCGTCTAAACACTCTTTCACATTTGGGCTAGAACCCCCTTTAGTAAGTCAAGTCTGATATGTGAAATATAATGTGGACATGGGAGTAAGGTCAGAATTCGAACTTAGTACTAGTAATATGGTAATATTTATATCATCAACGTCCCAAGAGCTTAATCTATTGGGAAAAAGGTAAATTTAGACATTTAATAATTATGAAGAAATAACATCCTTAGCTCCTAATTTATGTGATTGAAGCCATCAACATTCTAACTTCACCAGAGAAAGGTAAGAGTTAGCTTATGAAAAATATGAAAAAGGATAAAGATAGGAATACAAATTAGTATGATCTAGTTGCACCATTGACTAGATTATCAAGATAAGAATCCTTTCATGGCAGGGTTTTTCCTAAGATTTTCAATCTAGGAATCTAGACCCCCATATGATGGTATGATTATCAAATTCGTGTGATATAATGAGGATATAGTCATCTCTCCATTTTAGCGAAGGAACTGAGAGAATCCAAAAACCAAAGAATAGAATATTATACCTCAGCTTGATCACCACCAGTTCCCAACTGCCCGAACTGATTCCCACCAAATGCATACACATCACCGTCAGCAGATATACAGACTGTGTGCCACAGTCCTGCAGCAACGCCCTCTATTCGGATACCAAGTAAGGAAGACACGCAACTTGGACTTAACTCATCATCTGTACCCCCTTGCCCACACTTTGACATAAAAAACATGACAAAGCAAACAGCTTTACTCCTTTATCATGGTTAGTCAAAACATAAAGCAACAAAGAGAGTAAAAAAGAGAACATTAACACAAATATAGTAGATTTTCCCCCAGAATGAACCTCATCTTGAAAATCTAAAGTGCCTTTTCTCCACCATGTTCAACTTTGCCTACATGCTAATCCAGAAGAACAGCCAAGAAATGGGACTCAACTACTTTCCCGGGAGAAATATGATGATTAAATGTTATACATGCCACCTGGAGTAAAAGAGAATATATATTGTGTGGTTTTGCATAATTTTGAAGCAAAAATCCAATGATTTTCACAGTCAAGCAGCCAAATGTTCAAGTTAGTGAAGTTATTTCATGAACCACTTTTGCTTTGCTTTTGACTCTATTGAACAATTGGATAAATAGGATCCTGCTGGCCTGTGCATATGCATTTTCACTCAAGATGTAGGATTCACTTATCCTAAAAGAAGTCTACCTAATCATTTTGTAGAAACATTAAATTAATAGTACCCCATATCAGCCAAAGCAGTAGATGGGAATTCAATACAGTGGTTTGTACTTAATATCAACTAATAACAGAGGTAATAAGGTTGCCGGAATACCACTTAGTAATGGCAACTAAGAAGAGACGGCAATCTCTGACTAAAATGATGCTAAAAGAAATCTTCAATGAACTTGTTGGACTTACATACGTTAGCAGTAAAGCTTCAAAGAGCTCACACTAGATCATAATGCTTGGAATTTACGACAATGAATCCCCAATAACTATCTATTTATTAATCTATTTCTCTTCTCGTAAGTGACATGATGGATCCTCTGAACAGAAATATAATGTTAGCTAGAACAATGTAACATTTTGAATCACAAACATCATACAGCACAACAAATTGCTTCACTGAAGACAACAACAAACCTAAGAGACATATTCAAAAATACTACCTGAGAAAAAGTAAACCATAGATGCTGATAAAATATTATTAAACCAGGAGCAGCATATTTTACTGTAAAAGATAATAAAATGCCATACTGGCAATTTCAACAGGAGAGAACACAAGGCACAAAAGCATTCAACAAAAGAACTCACACGTCCAAAAGAACACACCTGCCCATACATTCCCCAACCAAATGCAAGTAGTGCTCCGGCATCTGTAATACAAGTAATGACATATGGAATATGTCAGTCCATTACAAGTTAACCATTTTCAATGGGCAAACAAAAACAAATTTGGCATTGCAGCAACCAGAACACATTGCTTCCAGGTACAAATTTGGCATAGCCCAAGTACACAGGGTGTATATAAATGAAAATGCCTAAATACATTCTAGGTGCTCTAAACTAAGGAAAGAAAGTCATGCACATTGCTTCCAGTAGGTACAATGGCTGCGAAACATTGGATTAGAGTATGCATAAAAAAAATTTTAAGCTCTGCCATCGTTCGTTCTCTATCTTCAAACGTTGGTAGTAAAACATATTAGGTGAACCATTCTAATATATGAAGCTCAATTGCCAACCTACTGTACATTTTAGTCCAACTCCCACTTGTAACTCGTTTATAGTCATGACACAGATTTGGGAGATCTTCATTTACTTTTTATACACTACCATATATTAATTAAAATCAAGCCGAATTTTCAAATTTTTCGATTCTCTCCCTCAAATTTGATAGTTCTCTTATCATTTTTTAATACTAACACAATACGTTTACAAATTCTTTCAGAATTGTATGCTATTATAATCTTTCAATCAATCTTAAACTGAATTCACTCATGAAAAATAGTCTCTTTCTAGAGTTCAGCATACAGAAAACTCTACATAGGCTAATATGAACAGGTAATCAGATGAGTTCACGCTCCAAACTAATCATACCAGAATTGATCAAACACAAAAGCTCATGACATTATACTTAATGGTAAACTACTTCATAGCCGCACCTGTGATTACTGCACTATGTCGCCCTCCACAGGCAATGCCCTTCACATAACTTCCTGGAACTCTAAAACCCTGTCCTTCAGAACTCATGCTCCCTCTAGAGAGTAATATTGATCTATCTTTTCCACGGGGAGAGGACTCTATGCAAGGTACTGGATGAGGAGAGGACACCATACGTATCCGTGAACCCAAACCGAGCTGCCCTTCACCTCCATAGCCCCAACCCCACACCTGTCCTATATCTGAAACTACGGGAAATCAGTATCATATGTCTTGCTTTAAATGATTGAGATTCCACTTCAAATTTCATACTGCATACCAACCTAGGTATGATAACCAAAGTACTAAAATAAAAACGAAATAGAAAAAAAATATGCATAAAAAATGAGGCTGTGAGGCAAAAGCTATGGAGAACAGAGTTAAACTACCAGATAATGCTAAAGTATGGCGCCCCCCGGCAGCAACCGTGGCTATCCTTACTCCAGGGCTCAGTGTTACAAGGCATGGTGATGCCGAGAGTGTTTCATCACCCGATGATGAACTTTCAGCTGCTTGCTTTGCTGAAGATACTCTTCTTCGTTTAGTACTTTCTTCTCCACCTCCTCTAGCATCAGTACCAGATAGCTTTCCACCGGTTGTTCGTGAGCCTAGAGAGAGAGGACCTACTGTCAGAGAACCACTTTGAGTAGTCAGAGACAAGGAATAGAAGGCTATCTCCATTGTCAAGTCCCATGATAAGCATGCCAAACTGATAGTACCTTGGTCTGTGAATGAACACTGCCTCTCGAAAACATCCTTTTCGAAGCTACCCCCCAAAGTCGGGTCTACAAAGACCTTTCCAGAGGGAACACACTCCTTCCATCCCCATGTATAAACTTCTCCACTCTCTATATTTAAACAATAACACAAACTCTTTAAATGGCTCTCTGCAGAATAGATTACACAGAGAACTACTTGACATAGTTGAATGATTTGCTTCTACATATCAATCAGTTACCAATAGCTTGAATACGTTGGTTGTCTCTCCTATACTTTTTGTCAACTTTGTTTGCAAACTTTGGTTTCTTTTAAGAATTTATATATCAGAAAATTAGTAATCAATGCTTTTGATAGCCTGGAGATGACAAGCAGAAATGCATTTAAGAAACCAGAATTACCTGTTACTGCAACACAATGTGCCCAACCTGCTGCAGCTTTCACTATCAAAGCCTCAGTTGGAAGAGGGAAAGGCTCCGGAGTTTCCTTCTCAGTTATTAAAATTTACGTTAGTTCAGCAAACAAACAAAGAAATAATGATCAGTTAAAAAAGAAAATTTCTATTTGTAACACCGCTGACATGGCAGAAATCAAGCTAATATCTTTTGATGGATGACCTGACAAGCATATCAATTCATGTCATGTAAATTGCATTATGTGGGTGTTACCAAGTTTTTACGAGTAGGGGGACTCGTTAAAAATTTGTAAATTAGAGAGTTAAGAGCAATTGCAGTACCCCGTGCTTCCCGGATGTCACATAGCTTTGTCCTAGATCATCTGTTGAACCCCATGTAATGAGCTTTCCGGACTCTGATTGAGAAAGAAGGGTCAGAAAAGTGTAACTGACATAACAAATATAACTTGGGTTTTAAAGAAGCTAGAAATTTATGAGAACGGCAATTAAAGACTCAACTACAAGGAGGACAAATAGATCACTCTGTACTTGAAAATTATTTCAAAATAAGTGTTGAAAAGCCCAGATATTGCAAATTCATGTCTGAGGGCAATTCTAGCAAGAAGAATTTCAAAGTGCCCAAAAATGGTGCTCCAAAGCTAATAGAGAAGGAAATATCATATCCAGTAGGAGGGACATTTCACGGTTTAATATTCAAAAGAGATGCTTTTTTCATTAGAAGAAGAAGAAAACCACACAAAACAAATACAAATCACTCCGCTTGGAATCAAGTACGAGGCCACAATTGTTTTAAAAAGGGGAAGACTTTATATTTGAAAGAAAATAAGGTGGTGGAGGAACTAGGAAAAGGAAATTTTCAATGTCCCAAAACCAAAACGAAGTAGATCGCATACTCTCCACGTTCTCTTTTTTCCTTCCCTTTGACACATTTTCTCGGCAACCAAACAGAATCAAATGCACCAATCAACCACCAATGCTGTTATACCCAACCAACCGACATTCCCAAAGCCAGTGTCCAGAAAGAGAACCACAATCTTCAAAAGGAAGTTAAAAAGCGAAAATCAAATAGTGATGGAGTGAAGAGCACACCAGATATGGCCATGGCAAATCCACAACCCCCTCCACAAACATCCTTCCAGGAGTCCCCTGCAAAGCTGATGGTCGCCGGAACTCTAACTGCCACCGGAGATGTCAGCGGCAACCTCTGTGGCAAAGCTCCCGGAAGGTAACCCCACATGTACACTAATCTCCCCCTAATCTCCTCTTCCATTTTCACAGCCTCGTCGTCCCCTTTACCCTCCCCATTCATTGCCTTTAACCAGGAAATTAATCGAAAGAAAAAGATACGAAAACAATGCTTTTGAAGGCTAAAATTTCTTGAGGTTTCAGTTTGGGGGAAGAGAGAATTCTGAGCTTGGTCATTGGTGGACTTGGAAAGGACTCTCTACAAACTACAAGGTGCCCTAACATTTCGGCTCGCTTGGCGGCTGGTCCCTTAAAAGGGCCGTATCAATTTCAGGGACATGGGGATGCCACGTAGGATTCTCACTTGGGTTTATGGACACGTGGCAATATTCTGACCGGTAGATGGCTCCGACATTGGTAGCCAGAAGTTTCTGGAGGGTGGCCATAGTCCCACGAATTCTAGACGCCAAGCGCGGGTAGATGTCGTGTCCGGCCTCATTTCTTGCCACGTGTCGGCCTCGGACTAGACCCTAATCATTGACATCGACAAGTGTCAAGTGGAGGATGGGAAGGTTTCTGTATTCTGAAGTGTCGTCCACGTCAGTCGTGGGACCCACTGATTTACCAAATTTTCTGGACTAATGATATTTCTGAATAAAAAATTGACAGTTTTGTAGGATTTGGGTGACCAGCACGTGCCTCGTGTAACCAATTAATATTCGTCTCTAGTATGTCATGTTCTCGCTCGCAGACCTTCATTCGATAAAAATGACAAAATGCCTCTTTGCCTTCATTCAGGAATCAGGAGCATTGCCCGTCTGCGACGTGTGTGTGTGTTAAGAATGCTGGCCGTGACGGTCTTTCAAAATTCAAACCCATGGATGGCACTATCTAAAATATCGAGGGGGTGAAAAAGTCATATTTTCGACGTCTGGGTTTAAATCGCGCCGATCTCCGTCGATTCTAGGGTACTCTCTTACTCTCTCGCTCTCTCGCTCTCGCTCGCTCTCTGTTTCTGTATTTGAGTTCTGTATTACATATATCGAGGCCCTCTGGATGAAATCTAGAACCATTTTACCCAATAGAGATTAGCTATGATCTTCTTTATAACATCGATGGGTTTGAGCATTGCTTATAGTTAATCAAATATTCAAACGTGTTTCTCTCTATGTTTGTAGTTAATCATGAAAGATTTGCTTGGTTGGGTCCTTGTACCAATTTGATCAAGGAAGGCCTGAAATGTTCGTGAAAGAAGATTTGCTTGGCTGGGTCCCTTCCATGTTGTGAAAACTTACTTCTTCTTTATGAGATCCATATTATAATTACAGAAGATTTGTTAATAAACTAAGAAGGATCTTTCTAGCAGGGTAATTGTAAGAAATTTGAGATTGAAGGTTTGGTGAAGCTACTAAGTCTCAAAATCCAACTCCAAACCCTACTTCGAAACTAGAGAAGGTATATTATTCCTTTTAATTTAATATCAATTTTTATTATTAATGTATTTCAAAATACTCTACTATTTCCAATGTTATTGTGTTTGATTTTGTGAGAATTTAGTTGGAGACTTGGAGTTATGCAGAGGAGTTTCATCTTGATCATGATGTGGTGCTCTTTATGTCACATTAATTCATTTTTAGTTAGTTTGCTCTCATTTATATCATCTTTGTGTATTTGCTGCTCTTTTGCTCTGTTTCGTTTAGATTTCCAATGCCCTGGTATGGTGTGGTTGACCTTTCCTTGTTTGGATTTTCTCTTGCAACCCTTCTCCATGTTCATCTGAGACACGGATTGTTACTGCACGTTTCCTTTGCTGTAAAATAAATGTACCCATAAATTGGTGATATGACATGGAATGTTAAATGTAGTAAGCTAATAATGCTCTGCTTAGTTGCTCACACTGTTAATCATATACTACTGATTTGTTCTCCATTGTTCCTCGGTAAATGACTGTTCTGAAGTGCTTGTAGTTTCTGTACTGATATTTCTGTTGTCCAGATTTTGTAGAACCAAAACAAAGAAAAAACTTTGTAGTTTGTAGTACCCAATAGAGAAAACTTGTGAGCAGTGTTACAACTTGTTCAATGGAGATTAGATTGTGATGTGTTAGTGACTTTGGTTTTTGTTACATTATTGTAATTTTCTTCCAAGCTCAACCTCACTTTTTAAATAATCCTAATAATTGCATTACCCAGGATGGGGAACTTCATGCATGTACCCACATTTATATTACCCTCACAGGGGCCACATGCCTATCTATGAACATAACCAATACATATTATGCAAATTAATTAAGGAAGATTAATAAAAAGCTGCTAGTGTTCATTCATAACACGTGAGATCATCATGAGTCCTGCTTTAAATGGATTAACAATCTTAAGTACTACTTATTCTACTTATTGATGCATCTTTTCCATTACTTTAATGTGCTTGTTTTTAATGCAACTCTTAAGTTGCACCAATTTACAACTTGTCCTGTTATTAAAAATTATGATAGGCAATTTCTAGGTAAAGATATTTGTTACAACTCTATTACCTTACTTCAGTGTTACAACTCTAGCTTCTTTACTTGGTAAAGATATTTGTTTTAACTTGCTTCAGATGGGGAATAAGTAGGAGGATTTCATTTAAGGCTGATGAAGAGCTATTAATCCAATTGCAGAGAGAAAGAGCTATTTCAATTGACAAGAATATCAGAAAGCAGTGGAAGATAAATTTTGTGGTCTTAAAATTAATTTGAACGACTTTGATTACTTTGGTAATTTTGAATTTGATTGGGATTGAATACAAGGTTTGAGTGATTTTTGTGTGCTGCTATATCAGCCCGCTGAGGGAAAGAATAGAAAAGTTAAAGCTAAAGAAAGGAACAACTTTTTTAAGTTAGTACATGACCTCGCGCGAATCCTTTTACTTGATATTGTTAATTGTATTTGTTTAATGTAATCTGAAATCAAAAAAATAGTTCAAAAAAACTATGAAAACGTCCACATTCGTCTAATACCTAAATTATATAACCAAAACATACCATCAGTGATAGTAATAAATTATAAAATGCAACTAAAAAAAAGTAATAAAACAAGCTATAAAAAAAAAAAAAATTGGTTTAAATCCGGAAACCGGATTGATCTGAATCTAAACCGGATTTCAATCTGGATGAACCCGGGTTGGAGTCTAAACCCTTTTTGGGCATCCGGATCCAGCCCGGGTTGACCCGGATTTCCGGTTTGGGCATCGGATAAACAGTCTTATGAGCTATGCTAGGAGTCTTGCCTACGACAATTTTTCCAACTATTTTCGTTATAGGTTTAATTGTGGATGCGCTCTTAAACTGCCCTTGAACAAACACACGCCTATATGACTAATGACACAAGTAATTAGTTTTGACAGAGTAGGATCATATTTCGGTTTCTTTTTTTTTTTGGCCATCATCATCAAACACTAATAATAAATATATACCTATTTTACAACTCCTAAACATCTGATACTTTTACAACTATATTTTGTAAAGACACCCATGATCTAAAATAAAGTTTTAAAAAAAAATTGTACAAAACAGTTGTTCATTTATCATTAGAATGTACAAAACAATTGTTCATTTATCATTTTCTAATGATACATCATCGCCAAGTAAATCTTGGGGGGAGAGGGGGATTGCACGAGCATTAACTAAGAGGCACAAGACTAGAAGAACCCTTTCAAAGTGGTGCCAAGGACGGATGAAGACCTTAGATGGAACCTGAAAGGTTTGGATCCACACCAATTAGCTAGTGGGGGAGCCATGGCCGTTCTGTTATATTGAGAATAACGGAAGGGGTTTGGTTTTGCTTTGCTTAACAGAAAAATAACACGACGAAGCCATACGATTTGCGGGAAATGTTCAAAGGCACCCAAACTAATTTACTCGATAAAGTGGTGGCCAGAGAGAAATTTTCACCTTTTGGAAAGAACGCATGAACTTTGTATAGGGGCTGACTAACTAAAAGGAACACGATCATGAATGACTGGAACGTTATGCATAACTAGGATTCTAAAGGCACCTACTTGTAATTACAAACTACAATCGCCTCCTTAGGCGCCGGCCATTAGGATTAGCTGATTCTGCTTCAGCCCCATCTGCTGCTAGATCCATCCCATATGTACTGCTGCTACTCCTCTTCCGATTCGATAGAGAATTTGAATTCTCGTCTATGGACGCAAATGTTGCCAGCAGCTCTGACAACAATGTTGGGCAGCTATCCTCCAAGTGCCTGAATGCTTCAGACTTCATTACCGCTGCAAACAATGAAGGATGTTAGTATTTCAAGACTTTAATATACAACACAAAGACATGGTTTTAAGTACAAAAGTAACAAACCCAACATATTTCTCTTCACAAAAGAATGTGACAAGTGTATTTTGGCGACCATAACGTTTAGTGTAATCATTAGTTTTGATGAACCAAACAGGAAAAGGATGTCCACGGTTACCATGTCCTCAAGATAACATCAAAATCATGCAATTAAGTAACATTCTCTTCATCCAAATAAAATTTTTTAAAAAGTGTCATCCAAACTTCTTCTCTACTGACTTTTGAGGGGAAAAAAACATTGTAAAAACAAACCTTCGTAAATGATCTTGAAAATATTCAACATGTTAACTATGCATGAAGAAGAATCAAGCAGAACCATACTTGAAATCGACATAACCCGAGAGTTTGCACGGCATTCCTACGGATAATACACACCTCGCAAGTTTTCTGAATTGGCTGTGAACTTTAAACAGATGGCCTTAAGCTGTGGACAGTGGTGTTGCTCGGCTAGGGCAAGTATTGTCGCCACTGTGTCGATATTAATTGCTTTACACAGTTCTGATTCACATAATAATTTCAGTCGATCCAGATTATATAGGTCAGCAGCAGCCAATAGATGCTGCACCATGACAGTGGACGAGCAAATAGTTGTCGTGCTCTCAACTTCGTCTACATCGGGAAGTTTGTCTGTGTAGATAAACAGAAGCATCGCCTGAAAAAACAGATAGCAGGCCCATCACTTTTTCAAACCCCGATAAAAACATTTCTCAAAAAGTTCTTCAATCATAAGTATCTTTAACAGTTCCCGGAACTTCCTCAAAAGATTTTCTGGAAAGTTTCTGAACTTTTGGGAAAAGTTTTAAAGATGGGTTATAGCATTGTGATAAGAGGAAGCAATGTGATCAAGAAGCCTTACCTTGAAGATGAAGGGATCAATGTCCTTTATGACTAGTTTATCTATGTTAGGATTCCCAACAAGTCCAAAAAACTGAGCTCTGAATACAGGAGAACGAGCAGCAAGTATCAACTTATGAGCTTTGAACATTTCATTGCCGACCTGAAAAACTATGTCGCAACCAACTTTAGATACTAGCAAGTCTTTAAAACCTCGACCCATATCTGACGGTGGTACAGAAATGGTACGTAATTTGGGGCACTCGAGATGATTTCTGACAACTCCAACCTTGCAGTACATGTCAAGGCAATCATCCTTTAAATAATCAGAAGCTTCTAAAAGATTTCTTCTAAAAAATCGTTTGTATCCCCTGAAATGCAAGTGCAACAACGGTATAAGGAAAAAGCTGAAAGTCTCACAACGCTGGCCCACCCCCCACAATAAAGAAAAAAACACGGCTGGAATATTCGAAGTTATGGGCAATATGTGCAAACAGTATTAATTCATGCATAGACATCAAATTAGTTATGATAACCCAGGCATAAAGAATAGTAGGTTTATCCCAAATAAAACCAAGAAACAATCAAAAGTATTGGTTTACTATTTGAAATAAGAAGTGCTACATCTACAGAGTGACCTTACAAAAACAAACTTACAAATTGATGTAACTCGATGTGAGACATCATGATTTATATCTACTTTACAATAAAATGAACTTTATAATTTGACGTAAAATAAAGTAAGAAGGGCTCAAAAAAGAATCTCCAATCCACTATTCCAATGAATATAAATTCATATTAATATATATAATTTATATATAATTACCTATATAATTATTTATACCTAAATATAATAATAATATATGTTTTATAAGTAAAGTAGATATAAATCATGATGCCTCACATCCAGTCACATCAATTTGTAAGTCTCATTCTGTAGGAATTATTTGTAGACCAAGCATTTCTCATATGTAATTACTGATTTACTATACCCAAAAAATAATTTAACTGTTGTTACAATGGGAACTACTAACATTTTAATGTCATATCACGTGTAAAACAACTAAAACCAAGGAATTCTGAGTATGCGTCATTTATTTTTTCAATGCATCCTACTTTCATGAATTGGCTTTCCAATTCCAATCTCCCTGAAATCTCAATACAACTCTCTATTTTTGTTCAAGACTACTGAAATTAAAAAATATAAAAGCGATCAAGGCTTCCCAACGGCATTTCATGTTCATGCCTCTTCCTCTTCTTCAATGATCTAACCTTTGGTTTTCTTCCTTAGACTTTCCACCTCTCCAAATTTTCACGAACATAACTACCGAAAAGCAAGACCTGTACAGTTGCATTATTTTTAAACTAGTACAAAGAGAAAACCTAACCGGTCAGTTCTAACAAATATATAGGATTTTTTTTCTATGTTTTCCACATCTCTTTCCCTCTTGGATCTCCCATTCATTTTTTCATCAACTATGAGCAAACTAACCATTTTTATTATATCAAGACCAAAAGAAAGTTCGAAGTGGCTAGTCTCTCCAGTTGATAATATCCTGGATTCATTTTAATTCCAAATAGGAATAACAGTAGCGTAATTGCTTGAATGAGTGTTTCTTCCATTGTAGACCAGACTTCTTTGGATTACAGTAAGCAGACGCAATTTAAACACAAACTCATCAAAATTGTGGCAAAAAATACAGAATCACACTTCTCCCCATCAAAACACATTCCCCACGCCAAAATTCCAATTCCCATACCATAATTCACCCAAAAGCCATGATTTATACTCTCTCTCACACTCAGACACTCACAAAGACTTTCATCTGTTAATGAAGTTAGTCATGTTTTCGTCAAAAAAAAAAAGACTTAAAACTCACAAACATCCACCAGTCTCCTGAACTATCATAAAGCCCTCTGATTGAAATCAATTTGTCCCAGAAATCGACCCTAATTGTTTTACAACGGCAGATCCCTTCCTCTAAAGGCCAGCTCCCAACTCGCAACGCAACAAAATTAACAATATAAATTATAACAACACCAAATCGACCAAATCAAATTAATCCATTACCACATGCTGCCTCTGTATTTAAGCGTGTAAGGCCCGCTCTCCAGCGCTCGCAGGAAATGGCTGTGCACCTTGTTGTTTCCGTTTCCGCTTTGGTCCAGCATCGACAACTCGAACAACGCCCTCACGTCCACGCCGTCGCTCGCCAGCGCAATGAACACCGACACGTACATAGAGTTATCCTCTGGATTTTTACCGTCGGGGTAGAAGTAAATCGCCCATTCGTAGCCACCCACCGTGAACGTGTCGCTCATTATGTACTTCCCCACGCCCATCCCTTTGGCCAAAGAGTAACCCTGTACGGTGAATCGGTGAGACCCGTTCACCGTCTCGCTTGCAAATATGGAGCACGAGCTCGTGTCATCGCCGGGCTTGAAATTCGCCACGGAAGCCATCACCGCGCAATTCGCCACATATATTGAGGCGATTTTAAAGAATCAAAACTACTTGAATTAAAAGAATTATAGGTAGCAAAATCCAATGCTGTAAACGGACAATTGCACCACCTATGAGAATTAGGGTTTAGCCGGAGAAGAGCGAAAATATGATGTAAAGGAAGAGTGAGAAAAGAAAGGTCGTGTGGCGATTTTTACGTTTAACGGGGCCGTTGTAGATGGTCTATTAATACAAGTTTGCTTTTCTTTTAATTTTATTTAGGACGGCTCTGCATATAAGTGTGTGTTGATATTCATTGGAGAGATACAAAAGTAGTTCATTTTAACTTGTACGGTGGCATTATGTCATAATTTGTGTCTCTTCTACTTGACTGACTAGTGCAGTGGGTGTTTGGGCTATAACTCATGGTGCTGTCATCTATGATATACTCCTCGTCTCGACTTCGTAGATCATTTTCGAAGATTGATATTGGTTACATTAATTTTTTATTTTTTTAAAATTTGATAAAAAGTTTAACTTTATTGAAAAGTCAATATTTTTAAATTCATAATTTCATATTAAATCTCTTATTAAATTTATTAAAATAATAATATAATATACAATAAAATCAATAAATATATTTATAATTTATTCATCTAACAAATATATTAAAAAATAATAAAAAAATATATTTTAATAAGTAAATAGTAATTCTTCAAATACGTAAGATGGTGCTCGAATACTATAACTTAAATTTGAGTTGGTGTATTTTAATATATATAATATAAGATTATTTTAGATAAAATTATCAAATTTATATTTGATGAGATCAATAATAAATCTAATACTAATAGTCTTACATCTACAACATCCAGTAGTGTCTTTGTTCACATATTCCTCTTTGGGTTAATCCGGTCCAAACTCCAGTCGAAGTCAATCAACTCACTTAGAATATGGGATGAGTCGGCATTTAAAACTTATAACTTAAGTAATAAATTTTACTATTAAGAAATTATTTATTGCTTATTCCTATATGTGAAATACCTTCAAATACATTATGTTCGTTTAGAAATAAAATTTGAAAGTATTTTTTCGGGCAGAAATGATGATCATTTTGAAGTTGAGATTATGACTATATTTTCAAAAGTTTAAAGTTGTAATTATTTGAAAGTTTGTAGGAATATTTTCTTCAGTTGACAGGCTTTTAAAAATTTAAATTATGTCCTGCATTATTCAGAAAAGCACATTTGAGAAAAAGTATAAAAAATAAAGTTTTAATTCAAATGAAGTTTTTAGCTTATTTAATATTTTTTTTTTTAAAAATGATTTAAATATGTAGCATCCAAATAATATAATTTTTTTTATTTATTAAAAAGCTTTTAAAGCTATTTAAACACTTTTTAATACTCCTACCGTAAGTCCCAACAGGCCCCTAGACTAGATCGTTGAACTTTTGTCAGTGATTATAACAATTGGCAAGTCAGTCTCTTATTTTATTCAATTTTTAATTTTTATATAAAACTATCTACGTCTCACTATCTAAACAACCTGATAATATTTTGACCGCTGATAAATGCCTGTTGCTTGGTTGAAGTTGTAAAAATTACGAATCATTGTTGTTTTCCTCCTGTTGATCGTCCTAAAAGAAGATAGGCAAGCTAGACTGTTGTTTCTCTCATACTTCAAATCATTAAAAATAAAGATGATCATCGAGAGAATGACAAACATGAATGTATGGAGAATTGATTTTCTGTGCAATGATTTGATTATTGATATCTGGTAAACGCAGATCATATTGTGTTATGTGAGACTTACTTTGTGGTAGCCGCAAATGCTGGGAACTAGGCCTGTTCATTCAGACTAGGTTTTACTCGGTCTGGTTCTATTTTTTTTTATTATTATTATAATTTTGATATTTTTATTTAAACGATTCAAAAAAATTCCAGAATCTGAATTCCTAGATAAATAGGCCTACTGAAAACAACATCTAAGCAGTAATTCATATACTAAATGTTGTATCCTATAAAACACGATGTCGTGGTACATCAAGTTTTTTAAGCTAGATCATTTGTTATATTATTTACCCAGATTTACGAGATAAATGTAACCCATATTCTTTCATTTGTATACGTTAATTGTACTGATAATTGTATACAACTGTTAAAGTATTCTCTAGTCCTAATATTTGGTTCAAATTCATTTTTTTCTATTATAATTCTATTTACAAACTATTCAATACCATTTGTTACTTTATTTATTTACAGATGATTTGAAATCCCCTCAACATCCAAACCAAACGTAATCGTAATCTTCCTAATTGGAATACAACACTAAACCTATTTGAGTCTAAGCTAACGCTGCCGAAGCTAATACACGTTCATTTTTTCTGCAAACCTCAATTGGTTAGACAATTATTTGATGCTCAAAGCATGATTTTGGAAGCTTGAACCTTGATGCTTCAGTAGAATCAGAACCCTTCGACTCCCAGATAACCTTGGCACTTCAAACAAACGGAGCCTTAACTTGAGTAGAGTTTTTTTGTTTTCCCCTAGTCTAGATAAGTTGCAAGGGCTGACCATTTGCGTTCCAATAAAAATCCCAATATACTGAAAGCTATTGGGGGGAGGAGGGGGGGGTGTTTATCCTCCGCACAAATTGATCTTACGAATTTTAGAAAGTAGAGTAAATCTCTCTTCAAACAATTTTGTGAAGAAATTAGAATGGTGACATCCACATCTTCATTTTGCACCCTCATTGCCTGCATTATCAGCTTAGGATGCAGCTTCGAGTTTTGAGTATATTATCCAGCAATTGTATCCTAGCAGACATCAAAGATTCAAAACAGCTTGGCGCTAATTACACCTTTCAAGATGAACAACGGTTATGCAGCAAAAATCCGTTTTATTAATCAGAAACAGACGACATCTATCCATGAGATTTAGGCCTCCATATTTGCTGGCCTTGATTGCGATTTTGCAGGATGGATCTTTGCAGGGTTGTATTCTTGGACCGGCTTTCTACCCTCGAGTTCTGAAATTGATGCTGAGCTTGTGGAGTGGAGTATGTACTCCTGTGCACCTGCGGACGAGGTGGATGGGACTGATAGCGCCTGCCGTAAGTTGGGTTCTGAACAGGTGCTTTTGGAATACATTGTGATACTTCAGGTCGGGCTAGGGTAGCAAGAAGAGAACCCTCATCCTGATTGGCTGAAATAATACTCCGGCGGGTCATCTGGAATGCTTCAGATATCCATGTCAATTTCCTCATGCTTATGGCCCTCGCAGAATTTGCTGGCTGCTCAAAAGGATCCTCAATCTAACCAGCCATCAGCAGTGCCAACAACAAAATCAGTAGCAATGACAACAGCAGTGTAGAGAGAGAGAGAGAGAGAGAGAGAGAGTTTTACAAGCATGGCATAAGTTTTGGGCAACCATCTCATATTGCTCTCTATGTGCTCCCACTGTCCCGTATAGGGACAAATTCCTAGCTCTGAGGCCTTCAAACTTATGTCAGAAAACTGCAAAACATATACAGAACCTTGAACAATACAATTATAGTGTAATTACAGTGCATGCACGGTTGATTAGGCATCAGCACCTAATCACAGCCACGCCATTTGATTGAAAAAATCTTTATCATGAAGCTATAATCCATGGGCGCATGGTTCAATAAACAAATTAAAATCTATCTTAAAATTTAATTGACATTTCACACAGATCTCTATTTGAATGATTTTCCCTAATCTATAAAAGTAGAAAATCATTGTCAAAGAAATTATTACCTTTCCAAGGAAAGAAATGAAGAGCTCAGACAAAGAACTTCGATTAACTGGTCTGAATTTGTCTTGTCTGAACCTTGTTATGTTAGCAGCACATGTTTCTGCAATTTGCCTCTCAGCAGTAATTCTCTCACCTGCATAAAGCATATTGAAAGACAGGTCTCATGACTCCATTTGTCTTCAGAAGTAGCCTATGGCATTTGAATTCAACAGATCATTTTGAGGTACTTCTGAATACGTTCAGTAATGGCAAAAATAAGGAGAAGAAAAAGCTTCACCCAGTCTATGCAAGCAATTTTACCCAAAATTTGAAACCAAAATAAGAATGCAGTGTACTGAGATATATGGTAGGCACAACTAAATTTGTGAATACACTTTTTTAGTAGATCACATATATTTGTTCTCATTTATTCTACCTAATTCCTTATGAGATGGTGCCATTTGGTACTGCCAACAACTATCATATGGATCATATTGATTTTCTGTACTTAAAGACTGAGGACCAAAAGTACCTTGAAGGGCATCAGCAATATTTCCCGGGTATATATCCTTCAGAGGTGGTAAAATTGCAGGGACACATGTCTGGAAAAAAATAGTGAACAGAAAAGTAATCTCATCGCTCATCAGAACTGAAGCAGTAAAATTTCCACGGGCATGGAAGCAAAGACAGGAAACCAGACCAATTCAAGAAGATATAGATATATCAAAATATGTAAGCCATAAGAAGATTATATCCTGGTGTGACGGTGTCCTAAACAGGATAAGATACTTAAAAGAAATCAACAGAACAAGAACAATGCAACAGTATAAACATTCAACAAACCAGATCCAAAGCAACCATATCAGTGAACTTCATGGATCAGAAAGGAAACCTCCTCCCAATTTAATCATTTTTTATAAATTGTACCAAAAATAATGACCAAAGATTACCTGAAAATGGAAGATTACAAGCAGACTGAGGGAGTATGAATTGAAAGTCCCTACTTTTGGATTATTTATGTCATGTGCTTTCGCCCATTCCTTGACCTACACAAGCTAGAAAGAACACGTCAAATACTATCACTAATTCTCACATTATCAAGTACCGTTTTGCCACAAGAATATACCAGTAGAACCATATCATGAAAGCGCCCATCTACCGCACTGATCCAAAACAAGAGTTTGGACTTCATTTGACCCTGTACGTTATCAACTGACATGTCACAAGAGATCCTCTGGAGGCTGCTCTCAAATTTTAGAATTGGAACCCTTGCATTAGGGATCAATTGCAACCTGCGCCATCCACCTGCAGATCAACCATCAAAAGAGAAAATACGGCTTATAATGAAGAATAATTAAACCAATTATGAAGAGCAATGTCAAACCCTATAATGAATAAGAGCTTGCGTGATATCATGGACTTCAACTCCTTATTGCTTTCCCATATGACAAAGCATTACAGAATTTAAAATTCAAGAAAATCACTTGAGGTTTGAATAATCATTACAAATGGAACCCTACATTCTGAATTAGCAGAGATTATAGAGCAGCCATTCTCACATCATCCAGAGATTTTTTGTATCCATTTTTCCATCACAGAAATTATTAACAAAGAAGAAAATTCTTTTCAGTCCCAACACCCCAGCACTCATCCTATATATCCAGTTCGTTTATTTTTACAGATGCATCATGCAAGGTTCAATAAAATGAAATAATGCATTTTCATTGCCATGTATAAAAGTCATTTGTAGAATCTTATTTGTAGGACCGTAACTTTTTTTTTACAACCTGGAAAAAAGGCCAAGATTGTCTTCTTTACAGCACGATAGCAAACTAAAAGAAATTATACTTTCACAACTATCCTACATGCACTGTTAAACTTACTAAAATTTCGAGATCAACAAAAAAAATAGCAACAGGTGAGGATGGTACAATGACTGGCATTCCCCACTTTGCAGGTGAAGTTGGTAAGATGACTGGCATTCCCTACCATGCAGCTCAAGTTAATTACAACTCATATCCGATGCTTCATACATTCTCTTCTATGATAAATTCCACTATTTATATAAACTTTCTGACCGTTATCCTAAAATAACTCAAGAGTGGCATGTGTTTCATGGCATGTACTAAAGAGAAGCAACTAGAATGGTGTAACAATTAAATAGGATTTGGGGGATGTACTTGGGCTATGCCTTCTCTTCTTATAAAAAAAACTTCTTGATTACCTACAAAGAGAATTATGATTTGGGGGAGGGGGGAGGGAGGGAGAGAAAAAACAAAAAAAGAAATATGGATCTTCTGAAAGGTTTTATGCTCAAGTAAATTACCTTTCTGTCTCAAAGCTATTTGTAAATCTACCAGTAAATTTTGTTTGCGCTTTTTTCCAGCGGATGAAATATAAGAACCATTGTATAAGTCAATAGAAATATCCAAGTCACTCCATCTTGTGAACAGATTGGACACAAATGAACCAAACGGCTCCACTGTTGCACCTGTTTGAGCCAAATCATAAATTTGTATTGTTAATCATAAACTTTTTTACCAATTGGCAATTACTATCCCTCATGGAATAAGATGAAATACAGTGATGATTATTGACTAAACAAATGAAGTGTGGGGAAACCCCCTTATATTTATTTTTTCGAACAACCTCGATGTTTTACTTCGAATGGCTCTTGAAGACTTTGAATTCAATTATACAGCACTTTTTGAGATTTGGTGTCAAGACTGGCATGAGTGGCCTTTTTGTTCCGGAGAAGAAACACGAATGAAAATTAACTTAATTGATTATTGATGTATCTATATTATAGGTGACTTGTGAAAAAAAGCAGTGAAGATATAAAGGTTTACTAGTGATAGAAACCTACAGAAGTAGTAGATTTTCAGTCTTTTTGAAGAAATATTTCTTTTAACAGGGGACTAAACCACAATATCCCCATCCTGGCCCCCCTATCAAGTTGGAGAAGATGGATCTCCTTCATGCCAGGTGGCAAGGGTCATGTATCTGTAGAAATCGTGAATGGCTGAGGCTCCAATTAGCATGTCAGTCAGCTTGAGATGTTCCAATGTTTATGCACATGAAAGTGAAGCTTCCAAACCAAGATCAACATTTATAAGAACTGTAATTCCTTTAAAAAAAATAATGCCATCGTACAGAACCTCAAAATGACTCGACACAAGTAACATTCAGTAAGAAATACCATTCATTATAGAGTAGAAATGTAGGGTCCCGTCACATGGCATTCCACATATGCAATCCACTTTAAAAAGTTCTAAGAACCAGAAGAAGTTGTTCACCTTTCCAAAAAAGGAAAAAAAGTCATCGTAATAATGTTCGCACAAAAATAATCATTGTAAGAAAGAAAAGAGAAAGATAACAGCCTGTTGATCGCTTCAACTTCACAATTTCCTTGCCAGCTCCCTCTTCATCTTCTAACATCCAACTAAGGATCCAACCAATACGAGTCAAGAGGTATGTGTCCATGTCAATGTTATTGGACTCAGAACTACAACTACTAGGCCAGCATTTGGAATATGAATGATCAATATAAAGTGAATGGCATATAAAGGTAGTCACAGGTGCTAAACCCTAAATTCGCCACTTACTAAGTAAACTTAAGCTAGCACTTTCCCTGGGTTGTAACATATGGTATCAAAGCCAGGTTGTAAGTCAACCAGTGCCACACCTTAAATGCTTTATTTGTAAGTAAAAAAAAAAAAAATGGCCAAGGTTGGCATATGAGGGGTTTGGGTATTTTTTCGATCTGTTGATCTTGGCCCCTTAAATGCTACCTAACAGCCTATGGACTCAGAGCCATTTTTTTATCAGTAATTCTTCTAGAGTATGAAAATCTTTTGACTTTCCCTTCTTTAAGATTATCCATTCACAAGGATCTAAATGCGGATAGAAATTTCACTGAGAATATAATGGAATCTTTCTTGTCCCGCCACCTTTTATATTCATATCGTTAAAGGAAAATTAATCATATTTTACTGATTGTAAATATTTGTTAACCATAAATTAGAAACTTCAAATAGCATAAGAAACATTTTTCTAAGAAAAAACGTGAAATTCAGCAGAAATTACCTCTCAAACTTTCCACAGATTCAACAACTCTTCGCAATTCATCAATAACTCTAGACCGTTTCTCCCAATCCTCTGGCACGGGTTTGACCACTTGAAGTATGTCCTTAAGGACATTCTCCAATGCACTATAGGCACTCATCTCTTATTTCCAGGTAACAATATAGACACATTTGAATGTGTCAAAACTCAAGAATAACCATTGCTTTTAATACTGATAAAATCAACCATCACAGAAGGTAGAAGCCATCAAGTCCCAGTGTCCCACCTCAAAGAGCTAATACCTTCTTCCAATATGAAGAAGTTCATCAAATCAAAGCGTCAAAGCCCCTTACTTCACCAACCATAACCTGAATTTCAAGTATTGTTCACAAAGTTAAGATGTAAATAATATATCATGTTCTAACTAAACAAAGCTCATTCCACCTAACATACACTTCGATATGGAAGTGAGGAGAGAATGAAGTGACCCATAACAATATGTCAATATACATGATCTTAAGCATCAAATTATAAAAGTAGATGTGCTTACTTAGTCCTGTGAAGAAAACGTGTAATGGGAGAATTAAATCAACAAGAAATTGGGATAAATACCCTTAATTCCTTCATTTCTGTTCATCAACAAAAACCCAACAACAAATAAATACAATACATCTTTTTTACAAAAAAAAAATAAAAATCGATTTTTATTATATCCATTACCGTCAAACTAGAAACAAATAGAAATGAACAAAGCATTACCAGAAGCATAATGGAACCCTTTCAACCAAATTTTTCTAGGGTTCCAATCCAACCAAGGCACTGCCTCACATCGCCTGTCATAAGGCTAACCCACTAGAGATTATAGTACAGTGCCGGGGCTTTGCTTCGCCAGATTGGATTTCCACTTTTCCGTTTTCTCTGCCTTTTTCCGTGCTATTTTGACGATGTACGGAGTGCTCTGAAATCAGCAGAAGGAAAGTGGGTTCAAAATTGGGTCGCAATCTTTTTGGAACCTCGCCCTTACTCCGCCCTCGTACTTCTTTCCGTCTTTCTTTTTTGTTCGTTTTCTTTATTACTTTTTTTTCCCTTTCTTTTCTTTTTTTCTTCCACAGAGAAGCGTATTTCGTCTGCGGGCAGGCAGCAATGACTTCGATTTTGATGGGTTTTCAATTAGTCATGGTCAGAAAAATCTCGTAGATTTTGATTTGGTCATGAAAATTCTCTTTGTTTTGATACAGATGGTTAATGCACGAATAATTGCTACTTCTACGCAGTCATCCTACAAAATTATATCAATTATTTGTTTAGATATTATAATTTTCATACAAAGAACTTATTATTTTATAACTAAATGAAGTAATGCAGACGCCTATGAAAACTCAGTTACCTTCTTATTGCAATAGGTCGTAGATGAAATTTATAAATTTTAGGTTTTATTTGTTTTAAATGAGAAAATTATATAAATTTATTGAAAAATATTTTAATTATAAAGACTTTACATAAAAGTAAACTCATAAATTAATATAATTTTCTACATAAAAGTAAACTCATAAATTAATATAAATTAATATAACTTGATGTAACACATTAAATTATAAATCTACTTGTTGATGCAAAAAAAATTAGTCAACGGACTGGAGGGAGAGAAAGAATCGTTCACAGTCCACTGATACAGCTTGGGCCTTGATTAGCGTCATTTGGAGTTTTGACATATTCCGATGCGACTATTCGATGACAATGCGTACATTCATGACAATTGAGTGCAAATAAAATAAATAGAGATAGACACATAAGTTTACATAATTCAATATAATGTCTATATTCATAGACATTTGAAGAGGAAAATCTACTAAAATGAATTTGTTTATAATTTCTTATTACTTCACGTATCTTATTGTACATGAAAAATCATAGACTACTTGTTGGAAAATATATTCCTCTAGAGCTCTATTTGTCAAAGTTGAAGAAGAAGTTGATGATTCTGGTCATTTGGTTTGAAGGTTTTTTATACAATTCCTTATTGCGTGTGCTGGTTTGCAATGATGAGACCTGCCCTTGCATGTATCAGCTCTCTTCCTTCCCTATTTTTCGTGTCGACCATCTCCTCCTTTTTTCCATTTTTCCTGACAGCCCCTACTCCTGCAACCCTCCCCCTCTTCTGCACCCATCTTTATTTCTATACCCCTCTTTATTCATGCACCCCTCTATACTCTGCACCTAGCTCCTTTGTCTCATCTTGCCCCTAGTGCTTAGGTGAGGTGGGTTTGGACCCATATATTTTTGCTTCATCACGCTATTTTTATTATAAAGCAAATCTAATAATATGATAGTGTATAAATTTAATTTGATGTGAAGTATAACCCTTCTCAATTGTATTTATAGTTAGTTTTGTGTTGATTTTTCTTTTGTCGCTCTCTACTTGATTGCGACCTTGGCTCTACAGCAATAAGATTTAAGAACTTTTGCTCTAACCAAATGCTATAGTTTAGATATTCAAACTAAATCAAATTTACAAAAGGACAATAGGCTTAATTTGGTCCATTTTGCAAACATACACCATTTGCGTCTCAATTGGTTAGGAAGAAAAGATTCTAAATGCATGGATCATTATATTTTTGCGTGAGCTGAGCAAAAGCCTCAACTTTCACTAAATGTGGTATCCATACCAATATGCACAAAGTCTTAACTCATTAATTTCACGAATATAATGCAATTCATGAGTATTAGTTTCTATTTATTAGCTTTTCTTATAATTTGGTTTGGTCCAGGTTTGGTCCATGTGGAAGACACATATTTAAAATCCGATAAATAAGTCAATAAATCTTAAACTAAAAAATGCCATGGGCACGTATCAAGATGTGAAGTAGTGTTAAATATTTTAACATGACATTAATAAATCAATCTTTGATTTCTTATGATCTATAATAATAATAAATAACAATATGAGAAACGTACATTTCTCCATCTTGATTGATGAATAATTGATCTGATTATGAGAGAATGATCGCCTTAATAACGTTTGCCTCACAAGTGTCTTCCGATGGCTAGAGGTACTCTAATGTTGTAGGTGAGAACCCTTGAATCTCCCAGTGCTATTTATAGACTTCTGACCATCAAAAAATCTATGAGTTTGCGTTTTACTATAATTAGAAATATAAAATTTAATCTTATCTCTTAGAAGTAATTTTTATCCCTTCATAACTCAAATATTATTCAATAAGATTTTGAACTATTTCAAACTGATAAGATGGGTGTGTGGCTCACAGAGTTTAAATAAAACTCTTACATTCTCCCACTTGGCCCATACGCCCATAAAATTAATATTTTTCGTTCATGGATTTATCACAGGAAATTAACCATACTGCGCAAATTTATTTCCTGAACTTTTCATAACTCAAAACACATTTTATGAGTTCCATAATATCAATATTAAACTAATTACCAATGCGAGTCATGGCGGTCCTCTATTATATAATCAATAGATTCCCTTCCATGTACCACAACACCAGTAACTAATTTAACACACGATCTTTAATTGGGATAATTAAGGCTAATACATTAATGCCTTTGGGTTCTAATTCATGTCTATTGTAGACATTATCTTGTCATCATTCACGCACACTATTCAATGTATATATAAAGTGGAAAGACAAGAAAACAAAAATAAAATAACCATAATTGATATCATTAAGTGTCAAAATAGAATCATAACATTCACGAGCTCAATAACATGTTTACATCATAAGACCCATACTGTTAACATGTTCTTTAAACTGTTTCGCTATCAGACCCTTTGTTAATGGGTCTGCTATCATAAGCGAAGTCCTAATATGTTCTATGGACATTGTTTGTTTCTGTACTTCCTCCTTGACGCTTAGGTATTTGAGTTCCATGTGCTTAGCATCTTTAGAATACCTATCATTCTTAGAGAAAAAGACTGCAGAGGAATTATTACAATAAATTCTCAGCGGCCTGACTATAGAGTCAACAACCCCAAGTCCTGAGATAAAGTTTCTCAGCCATAAACCATGCACTGTGGTCTCAAAACACGCCACAAACTCAGCCTCCATTGTTGATGAAGCAATGATTGTTTGCTTCATACTTCTCCATGAGATCGCTCCACTGGCCAACAAGAAAACATAACCCGAAATATATTTCCTGTTATCAAGACAACCGGCAAAATCAGAGTTTAAGTAACCAGTTACTTCCAAACTGTCAGTTATTCTAAAAGTAAGCTGGTAATCCTTAGTTCATTACAAGTATCGCAATACACTCTTTGCTGCTTTCCAATGAGACATTCCTGGGTTACTCTGGTAGCGCCCAAGCATGCCAACTGCAAAGCTAATATCCGGTCTCGTACAAATCTGTACATATATCAAACTTCCCACAACCAAAACATAGGGAATTTTTGTCATTTCTTTGCGCTCCCACTCAGTTTTAGGACATTGTAATTGGCTAAACTTATCGCCTTTTGATATCGGAGTATCCAGTGACGAACAACTTTTCATACCAAATTTCTCAAGAACTCTTTCCAGGTAACTCTTCTGAGACAATCTCAACAGTCCTTGTTTTTTATCTCGAAAAGTTTCGATTCCGATCACAAATGATGCCTCACCCATATCTTTCATTTCAAAATTCTTAGAGAGAAAACCCTTGGTTTCATAAAGTAAGCCAAGATCACTACTAGCAACAAGATATCATCAACATATAGGATCAAAATTATGAATTTACTCCCACTGACCTTTAGGTATATACATCGATCAACGATGTTCTCTTTAAAACCAAAGGCAGTAATGGTATCGTTGAACTTTAAATACCATTGTCGGGAAGTTTGCTTAAGCCCGTATATTGATTTCTTAAGTCTACACACTAGGTGATCTTTGCCCTTTTCTGAGAAGCCCTCTGGCTGCTCCATGTAGACCACTTCATCCAAACTTCCATTTAAAAATGTTGTTTTCACACCTATCTGATGTAACTCTAAATCATAATGAGCTACCAATGCCATAATGATTCTAAATGAGTCCTTTTTAGATACTGGAGAAAATGTCTCTTTGTAATCAATGCCTTCTTTCTGAGTGAAACCCTTAGCAACAAGTCTGGCCTTATGTCGTTCGATGTTGCCTTTTGAGTCGCGTTTGGTCTTAAAGACCCATTTACACCTAACTCTTTTACTACCTTCAGGCAACTCAACGAGATCCCAAACTTGATTCTGATCCATGGATTTCAACTCTTCTTTCATGGCATCAATCCATTTACTAGAATCACTTCCCTCTATGGCTTGTGAAAACGTTAGTGGATATTTTCTTGTCCCAATGTCAAATTCAGATTCTTGGAGATACACCACGTAATCTGTCGAAATGGCAGGTCTCCGATCTCTCTGAGATCTGCGCAAGACAATTTGTTATGGTGACTCCAAACTTGGTTCATCAATGATATTATCATTCTGAGATGGGTGATCATTTACTTGTTCCACGGTATCATCGTGATGATCGATTAGAGGAACTATTATATTTTTTGATGATGTAGGTATAGGGACATCTACCCGTATTTCCTCAATGATCACAACTCTAGGTTCAATTTTCCCACTGATCTCACCAAATTCAATGAATTTGGCATTTCTTGTTTCTACCATTCTCGGACTGTGATTAGGACAGTAAAATCTGTACCTTTTGAATCTCTCTGGGTAACCAATAAAATACCCGTTTACTGTTCTATGATCAAATTTCTTTTCATGTGGGTTATAAAGTCTGGTTTCGGCCGGGCAACCCCAAACATGCATATGTCTCAAACTTGATTTCCTATCAGTCCGTAACTCGAAAGGAGTTTTTGGAACTGCCTTACTGGGAACTCAGTTTAAGATATACATTGACGTCTTAATGGCTTCACCCCACAATGATTTGGGTAAGGTAGAATTACTTACCATACTTCTGACCATATCCAATAAGGTCCGATTACGCTTTTCAGCAACTCCGTTCTGCTGTGGCATCCCGGACATCGTATACTGTGCAACAATGCCACGCTGTTCAAGAAGTTTGGCGAATGGGCCCGGATTACGGCCTGATTCATCATACTTTCCATAGTATTCTCCACCTCTATTCGACCTGACGATTTTCACTTTTCTATCTAACTGTCTTTCCACCTCCATGAGAAATACCTCAAGTACCGATACAGCTTGAGATTTCTCATGCAACAGATAGATATATCCAAAACGTGAAAAGTCATCTATAAAGGTGATGAAATACTTTTCTCCACCAAAACATTTTATGGAGAATGGTCCACATATATCTGTGTGAATTATTTCAAGAAATTCTTTACTTCTTGTGGCGCATTTCTTAGTATGTTTGGTTTGCTTTCCTTTTCTGCAATCCACACACACTTCAAGATTAGTAAAATCAATGTACGGAAGAATCCCTTCTTTTACTAATTTCTGTATTCTTTCTTTGGAGATATGCCCCAACCTTTTATGCCACAAGTCATATGAGTTTTCATTCCAATACATGTTTCATGGCGTTGGGTATAGGTATTTTTAATGAATGTATTATCAAGGCAAAGTTGATAAAAACCATCTAAAAGAAACTCAGAACCAATAGATAAACTATTTTTAAACAAATTGAAACTACCATTATGGAACGAAAAAGAATAACAATCAGTATTAAGTCTGGAAAGAGAAATTAAATTAAGTCTCACAAAAGGCACATATACTGTGTTATGAAGGTCTAAACAATGACCGGTACTCAAAACTAAACGAAAGGTCCCTATAGCTAAAACTTCAGCCTTATTCTCGTTTCCCATAAAAATGAACCGCTCATTGGGGTTTGGTGTTTGGCTTGTAAGGTATCCCCTTCTTTTCGAACCAAGCCTTATGTTTTGGACACTCAGCTTTCATGTGTCCATGTTTCCTACAAAAGTAGCATTTGCTACTGTTGTTCTGAACCTGATTAGTTTTCACAGGTTGCTTTCCTTTCAGTGGTCCAGTTCGCTTCTTTTTACCGTAATGGTGCTTTTTCTTTCCAGCTTCTTTATTCATGAAATTGACAGATTGATATCTTTGTTGTTTCAGTCTTGCTTCCTCCTGAACTACCATACTTGCCAACTCATTCACATTCTATTTATCTTTTATAGAATTGTAATGCATCTGGAATGCACCATACTGAGGTGGCAATGAGTTCAGAATAAACTGAACAACAAAAGATTCATCTACTTTCATTCCTAGGGTTTACAATCTAGCAGCAATATTGGTCATTTCAAGGATATGCTCTTGCATTCCTTTAGCACCATCATATTTCATGGTGGTGAGTCTAGCCATCAGTATTCCTGCTAAAGATTTATCAGCAGATTTAAATCTGTTGAACTCAAGGTTTCAAGGTTCATGTAAATCTACACATGGATTTTGATGATAACAAATGAATTCAAAGAATAAAAGAGTCTCAAGCTCAAGTTGTCTACACAATACAATCAAGCACATCAAGGAACCAAGCATGAGCAAGAAGGGAATAAGTTCACATTAAAATCATAGAGTAATTTTGTAAATCTCTTAAAAATTCGAAATTAGGATTAAGGCTCAAAATAAATATTTTATCATAAAGCATTAAAATACATTTTCCACATGTGCATGAATATTTTGAAAATTAACTTTGAAAATATTAAGATGATTGATTGTCATATTTCACATGTGCATGATATGATTAAAGGTTTGAACTTTGAAAATATTAAGATGATTGATTGTCATCTTTCACATGTGCATGTTTTATTTGAATATTTTCAAAAGTGGTAGATGCTTTTCTTGACTTATGCAAAAGGTAGATGTCTTTGTTTGAAAATTTTGAAAAGTAAAGTGTGCTCTTTTTGTCATATGCAAAAAGTAAAATATTAGGTTTGAAATTTTTGAAAAGTAAAGTGTGCTCCTTTTGTCACATGCAAAAAGTAAAAAGATTTGATTTGAAATTTTTGAAAAGTGAATGATGATGTCTTGGACATGGGAATCTTTTCAAATTTGAAATTGAAGACTCATTTGCCTATAAATAGCTCACTTGAGTTTTGTAAAAATCACAACAAGAGCTTACACATCTATTGCTAAATTTTGCATCATTCTTTCAAAGCTCTCATTCTCTCTTTTCTAAAGTTTTGAGCCTTAATTCTTGTTCTTGTTGAGAGAGATATAGTTTGTGCTGTATTGTTCTTATTTCACTCATTGAGGAGTGTTTTCTGATAGCCTACCCACTATCAATTCTTGTATCAGTAAGAGGGTGTGTATAACCCTTGTGTGTGTAGAAGGTGTTCTACACGGGGAATAGTTAAATCACCAAGTGTGAGGTGATTGGAAGTAAGAGGGTGCGTATAACCCTTGTGTGTGTAGAAGGTGTTCTACACAGGGAATAGTTGAATCACCAAGTGTGAGGTGATTGGAAGTGTAGAGGGTGTTCTACACGGATTCTTTGGAGCGGTGCTGCTCAAAGGTGTAATAGGTTTCTATCTCCACCTAAAGGAGATTGAATAGTGGATTTGGGAATCTTCAAGGGGTAGCTTGAGGCGAGGACGTAGGCAGTGGGGCTGAACCTCGTAAAAATACTGAGTTTGCTTTCTCTTACCCTACTCTTTATATTTCCTACTGCTTTATATTTTGGTTATATTTTATATTGTATATTTAGTTTATAAGTATTAATTTTTTAATATAACCCAATTCACCCCCCCTCTTGTGTTAGTCATCTGGGCAACAAAATCTCTCATCAGCATTTTTCAAAAAAGTTTGGGTTTCCTCAGTACTAGGGAGTGAATTTTTGATATTTTCAGCTATGGTCATTTTCATAAACATTAAACTCAGCCTATTTGATCTTTCCTACTGTTTAAATGATTCTTTAGGTGATGGTTTTGGACTCGTAAGGGATGAGTCTAAATCAAGGACTCCTAAGGTGAACCTAACTCTCTCAACCCATTCAGAAAAATTTAAGCCATTCAAAATAGGAACAGATGAAATCTGTGAGTGTAGTGATGTGGGTACGCTTACTGCAAGAAAATTTTATAACATTATGTTTTGAGTTAGACACTTATAAACAATAATCAAAATTTAAACAGTTATAAAAGAACTAATAGTGTCATCAAAATCCTCCTTTGGGAGTAGATCTTGACACACAAGGTATTCCATCTAGTATTAAATTCTGTGGATGAACTAGCTGTATCATCAAAATTTTCCTTTGGGAATAAACTCTGACATACAAAGTGTTCCCTCCAACCTTACTTTGATGAATAAACTAATAGTGTCATCAAGACTCTCTTTTGGGAGTGAATCTTAACACACTAGGTGTTCCCTCCATCATATCCACCTTACTATGGGTTTAATGACTTGTCACCAAAATCAAGAAAATCTTGTACCTTTGAGCAACCAATTTTCTCTTGATTTTGACGTAAATCATTTATCCCACATTGGATATACATGGCATGATAATAAGAGCCAAAATAGACAGTGCACAATAATAATATGTATACAAATGTGGATAGTAATAATATACATGAAATAAAAGATTTGATGAATTTTACAACAGATGTGAATAATACTTACTAAGTAAGTTCCTAGGAAAGAATATTCTTTTCTAGACAGAATTTCAAGATTCTCAAGAAAGATTAGAGGGTCACAACGGACATACTTGAAATTTCCAATCTCCTAGACAAAACCGCCTCAGTTTGTACACATTCACACTCCCACAGCAAAATTCATAAAAAAAAAAAAAAAAATCATGTTTAAACCTTAATTGATTTTACAGGAAAATCACAATAATAACATTATAGAATTTAATAAACTTTTCATATATACATGTACATAACAATAATAACATGTATATAAATTAAATAAACATTTCATATATACATGTAGATAATCATAATGACATGTACATAATTTACATATATACATATAATATTAAGGTATGCATATAATAAAATTTTAATTAATTAATTGATTTTTTTTTGAAATAATATTATAATATTAAAATAATATTATTTAATTTGGGTTGGGTCGGAAACGGATCAGGTCCGGAAACGGATCGGGTCAGGAAACCGGGTCAGGACCCGGATCATAATTGGTCAACCCTTTTGGGTTGATCTGGGTCGGGCCTTACTGTGCTGGCCCGACCCCTTCTTTCCTTTTTTTTTTTTTTTTTTGTATCGAGCCTGGTCAAAGCCCACAACCCCTTCACTTCTTTATTTCTTTTCTTTCTTATACTGGGCCAAAGCCCATGGCCCGGCCACGTTAATGAGAACCCTAAGGTTCCTTCTTCAACCTTCAGCCGCCGAGCTCTTCCTATTAAAGAGACTTGGTTCGCAGCAGATGTAAAGCTCGTTGAAGATGAGAACATGACACGTGTCTTCCTTCCGCCGGTGAGCAACAAAACGCCTTTCCGTACCTTTTTTTTTTCTTACTGGGAAAACATTACGGCAGTGGGTTTAAATCCCACTGTCGCCATTACCGTGAGGGCTGACGACCGGGCTTCTCAGCCCCTTTATGCCACTACTCCAAAACCATCACTGTTGGGCTGATGGCCACCACACACGGTACCCAAACAATCAGCTTCAGTGTGTGATTACATAGTGCCCAAGCCGAAACTTTCTTTGTTTATGATGATCTCATAACACAACAAGCATGAAAAAACCAATACCCATATGCATAATACGGCAAAACTAGAGCCAATATACATAAAATTGAAATATTTCAATTATGCGTTCTCGGAATAACAAAGTCGATGTTTAAAACATCATTATGGTTTTAAGTGTCAGATAAAATTGTAAATGTACGTAAACATATATACATTAAATATCACATTGAGATCATAAAAAAATCTATAACCTAACGCTCTGATACCACATGTTAAATATTTTAACATGACATTAATAAATGGATCTTCGATTTCTTATGATCTACAATAATAATAAACAACAATATGAAACGTACATTTCTTCATCTTGATTGATGAAGAATTGATCTGACTATGAGAGAATGATCGCCCTAACAACGTTTGCCTCACAAGTGTCTCACAATGGCTAGAGGCACTCTAATGTTGTAGGTGAGAACCTTTGAACCTCCCAGTGCTATTTATAAACTTCCGACCATCAAAAAATCTATGAGTTTGTGTTTTACTATAATTAGAGATATAGAGTTTAATCTTATCTCTTATGAGTAATTTTTATCCCTTCATAACTCAAATATTATCCAATAAGATTTTGAACTATTTCAAATTGATAAGATGGGTGTGTGGATCACAGAGTTTAAATAAAACTCTTACAAGTAGGACATACATGCTAGACCTTTTTTAATCACGTCCCAATTTCTAAGTTGGAAATACTAATGGAAGGAATTTGGTCAAAGGTACACCCTGAGAGCCATCGTTTCACCTCAGAATGAGATTTAGATGCATTGTTTAGCAAAACAGAAAGAATGAGCTAACTCGCAGTGAGTGAATTCCAAGAGATATTCACGAACGGTTGAGCTAACCTCACTCTTAGACCTGTTGAGTATGAGGTTTCCCCGTCGCCTATAAAAACAGGTAGAAGCCGTAATTCAGAGGCAGCTCATACGAGTGAGAAACATTCTCCTCTTTGAGGGAGGACAAGCGTAGCGAAAGAGGAGAAAGTATTAAGTTACGCGCGCACGCACGAGTCCCAAAACCTTGATTGCATAGCCCTTTCTTATTCTAAAAGGAATTGAAGTCCTGAGTGAAACGAAATTGGATCTTGGGCAGAATTTTTTTTATAGAGAGCGAGTAAGAGTTCGCTCTTCCTGCACTGAGCGCTAAGTTCTTAAAGGAGAGAATGATACATGGTGTGCCTTTGAAATGACGAGCTTAGTATTTATGCCATGGAATTTAGTTTTGCCAAAGCGCTTATTTTCTGTAGTTCAATATAAACTTACATTCTATAATTCAAATAGAATTCGGTTCTCATTTTTCTTTTAAAAATTGTTTGATTTATACCAAAAAAAAATTACACCAATATGCATCATGTTTTTTATTTTAAAAATAGATATAATTTTATATATTAAGCCACGTCAGTATATATATTTAATTTTTATAAGATTCATGTTTTTATAAACATAGGGCTAATTTGTCCCGATGCTTAACAAATAAAGCTTGATGACTATGAGCCTATGAGAAGTCTGTTGCGGACAATTTTGGGCATGGGCCCGACCCATATTTGGACCATTATCCTATCCTACAAGCCAACAGTTTATTTCTTTACTCTCTTTTCATTTATTTTTAGGCCTGGCTTACTTTAAGAAATAAAATTTTAAATTTAAAAAAAAAATTAAATTCATTATTATATTTTTTAAAATTTTATATAAAAAAAATTTACTATTTTAATTTCTAAAATTATTTTTTAATTTTAAAATAAAATTAATATTAAAATAATATTTTAATTTTTTTTTATTTTATCTTATTTTATTTCTTCTTTAAAAATAAAGAAGATCTTAATGCACCATCATGCTCCAAAAAATAAATAAATAAAATTGTGTCCCATCATATTTGTTAATAAAAAACTAATTAAGGCCCTGCTTAGATTTAGAGATGAAATAAGTTAAAATGAGTTTAGTTTATTTTTTAATATTATTATTATTTTAGGATTTAAAAAATATGTGTTGAAATTTGAAAAAAGTGTATTAGAATTTAAAAAGAATGTATAGAAATTTGTATTTTATATAAAAAATTATAAAAATATAATGATGAAATGAAAGTGAGTTAAGATGAGCTCCACTCACTTCTAAATTCAAACGGAACTAAGATTGTCCAATTAACCAGCGTTTGGTTGACCGAAACCAAATGATGCGTCTCGACATTTTCCCAATAAATAAAAGGTAAAGAAAAAAATCCCTCAACATCAAATCTAATCAAATATAAGTCCAGCTAATTGACAACGATGCCACAACCGTGACTAAAAGTAAATGCCACATGTCTTGCTTTGTGAGCCCCTCCAGAAAGCTGGTCCAACTAAAATGGTGGAGTCCACAAATCTACAAATATCTATCCATTTTATGGGTGAATCATGAGAGCACATATAAGATTTTTTTTTTAAAATTAATGAAAAATAAAAATTTGATAAAAATATAATATTTGTTATAAAACTAAAAAGAAAACTACTACCATTATAAGAAAAATATAAAATAAACTCTTAAAAAATTCTCTGAAACTTTCTTCCTTTTATATATTTTCTTATGAATTTCATAACAACTGATACCCATATTTATAAGCGTTGAAATTACTATGCAAGTTACTGTACAAGACTTAAAATAATAGTGTTGGGATCATTTACAAAATAATTAAGGGGGCGGGGACCGCCCATAATAATTCATAACACTCCCCCTTGAATGACCACCCATAAAGAATCTGCTTCGTTAAAACCTTGTCAAGAAAAAACCTAGTGGGAAAAAAACTAATGACGAAAGAAAATTAGTACAGTCTTTTTATGTATCCACAAGTGCTTTAAGATTGCCTCATTAAAACTTTGCAAAGGAAAACCCAGTGGAACAAAACCTTAGCGAAGGAAAAATAGTACAATCAGCACAAGTCTTCAGAACTTTTACTCCCCCTGGAAAGTGCATGACGATAGATTTTGAATCTCAATATTTTGCACAATTATCTTGAATGTCGCAGTTGGTGGTGCCTTCGTGAATAAATCTGCCAGATTATCATTTGATTGTATCTTTGATATATCCTCATTTGATTTGAATTATACAAATAGTATTATCTTCGTATAAAATTGTTGAGCTATCATTGATTATGAAATACCACACTTTTTTTGGATATGTTAAGTCATTGATCTCAGCCAAATATACTCTTGACTTGTTTCATGAATTGCAATAATCTCTGAATAATTTGAAGATGAAAATAATATTTGGTTGACAGATTTAATAGAAATCTGATATCTGCAGTAATACTTAAAATCCCTCTAATAATATGCATTAGTGTTTCAAGTAATAAGCAAACATTATTTTAGCATATATAACAGATTACGAATTCAAACATGATTTCCATCTAAATAATGCATTAGAGAGAACAATTTTCATCTAAAATTTTCTCCTCCTCATTCAGCGTTATTAGGGAAAACTTTTTTATATACGGCGGAAATAACATTGGAAATCATTCATGTATGATAAAAGCTGTAAAAGCTTTGAGGTATAATATTATCGGTTCGGCGGAAAATCAAATTCGTTTGACGTTGTGGACAAACAAGATCTTGAAGAGATTTGAAGGTTTCAGGTTGTTGTTTAAATATAACCAATTTTACCATTGGTTTACTCCAGCAAAAAGATCTCCCATTCCTCATAGATTTAGTTGTTGTTTATCCAGAACGATATTATGTCTGATAGAAATTCTAATGTCCCAGATTTAAAGCATGAACCTTTTATACCTCAACCACTTATATTTTCTTCTGAGGCTGTAAACACCATGATAGGAGCAGAGATATATTCTTCTAGTAAATCTGATCCTGAAATTGTTGCAGTATCAAGAACTCTCAGTGCTCAATATGCTGCCTCTCTTACAACCATGTCTCAGAAGCTATTGGCGAGAACGAGTGAGGTTGATCATCTTAAAACTCAAATATCTGAGTTGCATCAAACGCTTGCAACTAAAGATAGAAAAAATAAAGATTTAAGACAAAAAAATAAGGAGCCGAAGAAACTTGTAGACTGGTATTCTCGTGACCTGAAAACACGAGTATAAGAGCTAGAATGAGAAAGAGCTTAGATACAAAGTCAACAACAGCAGCTAACGGCAGAGATTCAGCGTTTACAAGGAAATAGAGATAACTGTAATTAATCTCGCTGGCTTTTGAAATTATGCATCCAGCATATCTTGTAAAGTGAGATTTGAAGAGATGATGGTTTGTCTTGTTCTTATTTCTATTTCTATAAGAACCGTCTTTAGCTTCATTTAGTACGCATCAAATCTTCTTCTCATATCTATAATTCATCTGTATATGTATTCTTATTCTAAAAATTTTCAATGACTCATCAATTTCCTTTTACTATTTCTCACGATCAACATACGAGGTGTCCTTCACCTCAATTACAAATTATTCCTGCATCTTCCGCAGGTGCCATGTTGCAGCAAGCGATGATCTGGCTAATAAGTCAGATTGTGAAGCCGTTTATGAGCTGGTGACTCTCGGCACCCGATACTCCTCCTCTATTATTAGATTTTCCAACCAATTACAATCCAAAAATCGTGAGATTGAGGAGCTTAACGAGAAGGTTTCCGTACTTCAACGACTCGTTCAAGAGTCTGACAGAAAAATTGCAGACTTAAAGCAAGAGAATAAGGATTTAAAATCCTTACTTGCCTCTTCATTTCGACTGACTAATCATTTAGATAAGGATGGTATGTTGTTTTATGAAGAGCAAATGCATTTGAGAGATGAGGCTAGAAGTTTCAAATTCTTGTAACTCATCTATCAATTGAATAATAAGATCTTTTCTTTTCAAATGCATTCGTTGAACTTATAGCAGTCCTTGTGATCTCTTAAGGAGTTCTAACAAGGTAAATCATCAACGTAAATTGCAATAATGACAAATTTAGATTCTGATAAAACACATGAGCATATAGGATTATTCTTAAATCCTTCTTTTAATAGATACTCGTAGATTCAATTATACCACATGCGTCCAGATTGCTTTAACCCATATAAAAATCTTTGAAATTTTATAAAGTACATACTCATAAATGTACTTGGATTAGATGTTTCAAGTATCGTATATCTTTATATATGTAATAATCTAATGATCCTTATAAATATGCAGTGACCACATTCATTAACTGCATATCTAATCCTTTTGTAATAATCAAATCGATTAAAAATATGAATGTGATTGCATTCATAACAAGAAAATATGTTTCCTCATAACTGCTCTCGGGTTTTTGCAGGAAACCTTGTGCGAAAAATTATACCGCACAATTTCATTTTGCATTACGCTTTCGTATAAATACTCACTTATATTTTATAGGCATTACACATTTTGTTGTTTGGACAACAGGTCCAAATACCTCTCGCTTTGCTAGCGATTTTAATTCAGTTTCAATAACTGCTTTCCATTTTTGCCAATCATTTCTACGTCGACATTTTTTGACGGTTTTTGGTTCACTTTCTTCATTACTTATGGTAATGTCAAGTGTTATCATATATGTTGTCGACAACAGTTTTATTTTTATCCAAAAATTTTCCAATACTCATGAAATGTATTGAGATCTCATTGTTCCTCTTCAGGGGAAAATATTTCATGAAACACCTCTACAGAAGGTTCCTTTTCAGGAGGTTTGTATTCTTCAGGAGTTTTCTCTTCAGGAGTTATACTGTTCAGGAGTTACCTCTTCAGGAGGTTTCCTCTTCAGGAGGATTATATTTTATACAGAAAATACGGTCTCTTCATGAGTACCGATTTTTTTTTTCTTTTGTGCACCAATAGGTCTTCAACGTTTCAGGCGTATCTTAGACTCATTTATTGCTGTTTTAACAACTCGTATTTCGGGGATTTCAATTATTGCTTAAGCATTAACAGCAGTACTATATGATTTTACAATACTTTTAGTGTCAGTAAATACATCATGTAATTGATTTGCAACACTTTGCAGATAGATAATCCTCTGAACTTCTGGTTTACATTTATTTGTAAGAGGATCAAATTTAGACAGGGTTTTATTATCCAAAATAATTTCTATCGTGCTTCAGGCACCGATATTTCATTATTTCAAAACATGATGAAATATTAATAAACTTATATATAAAAGCTTATCAAGTGCTTGGCCGTACAACAGGTACGTGACTACTGTTCAGTCATACCACATCTATGAGACTATGACAAATATTTTCATCTTTTTATGAAGAATTATTCTAAGGGCCTTTACCCTTCTCTGAGTTGGATCACTTCTGGTGATATAATATATTTTTATCATTTTTAGTGTTGTCGCTTTTGGGACCAACACTTCTATAGTTTTTCTACCACGTCTACGTCCTTAATTCCTTTGAAATGATGCACCGTTCACTTATGGGAATGGTGTAAATTCAATAGGACGTAACTGGTGATTTATTAACAAAAACTCATTATTTAGCTCAATCACTGGAAGACAAATATAAAAGTTCAGAATATTTGTTGAACTTTCATTCTCGATATTGCTACTGCAGAAGCACATTTGAGGTATGAAAAATAATATGTCTTCTTTTATATATCATCATCAGTGACCTTTTCACTGCATAATTTTAATATTGAGCTGATTTTAAAGAGTGCAGAATATTCAATACCACTCTTAAAATCTTACAACTTCAGGTGTAATAAATCATAATGATATTTTGAGAGGATTACATATTCTGGTGTTCATATCTTTCTCTTAATTCATTTCACACAGTAAGATGATTTTTCATCATGAGATACATAGCACGGTCCTTCAGGGACACATGATTTTCTTCTATGATTGTATCTCTCAAGTTCATCATCATATCCAAATGGATCTCATCAAGGATCCTGGATATATAACTTTTTTGCAGAAATGTCAATAGTAATAAATTTCAATATTTGACATTACATCACAAAAATAAATCTGTGAATTTAAGAAATATATTCACATTATCATAAGAATAAAAGTAGAATTTTATCAAGTAATATTCAACAATATTATTTTTAATATTTATCTCGAGGACTGCAAATAATATATTGAAAAACTTACTTGAAGTAGAAGACCACTAGCTTCAGTATCAATAGAACTTCGTGCTGATAACGTGTTATAAAACTAAAAGGAAAACTACTACTATTGCAAGAGAAATATAAAAGAAACTCTCTGAAACTTTATTCCTTCTATATATTTTCTTATGAATTTCATAACAACTGAAACCCATATTTATAGGCGTTGAAATTACTATGCAAGTTATTGTGCAAGACTTAAAATAATGGTGGTGGGGTCATTCACAAAATAATTAAGGTGACGGGAACCGCCCCTAATAATTCATAACAATATTTAAATTAATCTTATATTTGATTTATTAAAAAAAATTCGTTATATTTGATAAAAAAAAATATAAAGAAAAAAATATAAATATTTTTAATGTGATTTTTAAATAATAATGACTCATCTTTGAAAATTTACTATTCAAAAATTAAATTAAAAACATTTGTATTTTATTTTCTTTATTTTATTTTTTATTAAATATATAACAAAAATTTTAAAATAAATTTAATATAAGATTATTTTAAATGTTACATTTTTATTAAATTTTTACTTTCTATTAAATATTTTTTAACAAAAAGAATTGACGAGTGCAACTCTGAAATGCAGCTTAGCCTTTATCCATCTATCTGCGATAATGAGGTCCCAAAGCCCATTTACAGTTGGTCTCTTTTTTCCATCGAAATTTTTTACACAAGTGGATACCTTCGCATCTCTACCTTGATTCAAGACCTCATGCCCCATGGATTTCGGGGGTGAACACTTTTTCTCGACCCAAATTCAATCAAAAAATTTTAATCGATATTTGATACCACCCACAAATACCTCACAACTCATACATAATAGATAGATGTTACGCTTTGACTCGCCAAAGGATATATATATATATATACAAACTGTTAAATACACACAAAATTATATAAAATAAATTTATAAATAAATATTATATTATAAAATCCATTAAATTTATCTTTAAAATAAAAATAAGTTTACTATTTAACATACTATATCAAACTAAATAATTTATTTTTGTATAATAATTTATTTTTGTATAATTCTTGTCTAAAGTATATATATATATATATAATATTATATGACAGACAAAAGCAGTCATAAAGAAGAAAGTGAAGTCAGTAAAGGAATGATAGTTGATATTTGGCAAGCCCCTTCTATTATGATTTGTTGCATCATCTCATTTACAATTCAAATCCCATTAGTATATTCCCATCTACAATTATCTCTGCACTTTCTGCAGCAGCCCTTAAATGCCTCCCCACGTTCTATTAAATGGGAAAAATAAAGACAAATAATACCTTACAAATTACAATTAGAAATAGGATGTTCAATCGTTTTTTTCTTTTTCTTTTTTTAAAGTTCCATTGGACAGGGGTTTAATTTCCTGTTCTTATTGACACTTGGTGGGGTGGTGATTTCTCTTCAAATCCACCACGACAACGCTCACGTTGTCCGTACTATGCCTCGCTAATGCCAATTTGGTCAACAAAATGGACGCGTCGGAGCAGGCCTTGTCCTGGATGCTCGAGGCGACGCCAACCGCCTCCTCACTGCCCGGCGATCCGCCCGGTGTTGGGGGCTTTTGTGCGCGCAAGCACATTCGCGCTACTCCACATGCGGTCTGGTTGGAGACCACATCCCAAAGACCATCGCTCGCTAAGATAAGACAGTCGTCGTCCTCCCTCCGATTCGTTATCGTCACCTCCGGTTCTGAAATCACGTACGGTTGCAGATAATTGTCACCTGAGAGAATTCACGGTGAGAAAGCTCAGTCAGGCAGCAGCTATTATGCACCAGATTAACAAAAATGTTACACATATTAAATATGAAAGCTAAAAGAGCCTTTGTCCGGCCCGCATACCTATTGCCCTGGACATGGCCAGAAGTCCAAGAACTCTAGGGCCGTCCCAATAAATTACGTGACCTCCTGCGGCCTCGATCCGAAGCAATTCGTCGGGTCGGTCAGGCTGCAAATAAAAACAGGAGCATAATACGAGTGAGAAAAGCCGGAGCGTCATTAACAAGCGCACACAACTGATTACTAATTTACTAGTAAAGCGAAAATAGAAAGGGCGAGTGAGACCCACATGTCTCCCGCCTAACCAGTGGGGGGGCCTTGGCCTACATTTCACACTTTCGACCCAAGTGATTCGCACGTGAAAGGATGCGTCGAAAGCGCACTTACAACAGGACTGTTTCCGTTTTGCCGGTCCCGGAGATTTAGATCTCGAATACAGGCATGGAAAAAAAATTTCGATGATCCCAAATTAGATACTTTTCGACTTGTTTTTTGGTGAGATCTTCTCACCTTATGATCGGACGAGAGCGGGATTGCGACGCCGTTTCGACAAAGCACGGCGCGAGAATCACCGCAGTTAGAGACTATGATCTTCTCCGGCGTCACTACAGCCACAACGGCAGTAGATCCAACAGCGTCACACTGCGGAGTCTGGAGGTCACACCTACAGCTGCTACTCCCAGAGCCACTAAAGTCTTGCACCTCCTTGTCCATCCGATCAAAGCTCCTCTCCATCGTACCCTTCCATTCCACAGACTCTCCTTCGCCTTCAACCTCTTCCTTCAGTATATCATGCAACCGTTCCCTACACTTGGCCGCAACCTAGAGAAAAAAAAATGGAATTATTTAGATACAAAATTAACAATTCAAAAGAAAGGACAAGAGATGCGAGCATTTACATGAGAGCAACCATGCCCATCAAACACGCCGAAGAAATGAAATCCGTTTGAACTCTGATTATTTTCGGGACAAAACAAAGGGTGAACCGAAACGGCGTCCTCCATGTCTCTTCTCCTTCCACAAACAGAGGTCACACCGAACTTCAAGTAATCCTGCACTTCCTTCGAGGGCGAGGAACTTCCACCGGAACTCCCCGCTTGATTTTCCGGCTTCGATTCTTCGTTTTCCTCATTGGCTTCCACTTGGCTGGACACGCAAGTTTTCACTGCGTTTTCAAACTCGCGCGATGGTGACAACGGAGGACATGGATCGATCTTCTGGCGTTTCCGAACATTCTCCAGAGCCGTTGGTACGGCCACATCGGCGATTAATTTTAGCGGCAGGAGCTCCAGTCTCCGGCGCCTAGAAGCATGTGAGCTCGGCTCAATTGCAGACGATGCCTCTACCTCTCCAACAACTCCGCAGCAAATCCCAGCCATTAAAATTCTGTGAAGCTATTAATCAATCGATGCAGTCGCACAATTCTCAAGTAGTAAATCTCACCCTTCTCGTTGTTCCGCCCAATTCGAAACCGCGCGATTGAAATGAAAGATATTTATATAAAGAAGAAGAAAAAGTAAAAGAGTTGCAATTATGGCCTCTGTAAACAAAAAGCTAGCGAGGGACAAAAGAAAACGAAGGATTTGAACACGCTCTGAAGGAACGTATAAAAATGGCTTCCACCAGTGCCTTCACACGTAGGAATAGCTGAAGAGCCCAATACCACCTGGGGGCCACACTAGTCAGGGGCAGCTGCCCCCCACCGTCATGAGCAGGGATCCGACACGTATAGCTGGTGTTACGTCAAAGTACTGAATACTAAACATATAATCTCCACCGTCCATCTCCGTCTGTCCTTCCAAAAATCACCACGTGCATAACCCTTTCATGGATTCGACGGGTGGCCCAATCAAATGCCAACAGGCAAAGGTCGTAACCATCCTTATTATCGGACACGCATGTGGATTGTGGTCCACACAATACCGCCTAATCTTTCTCTGCCTTCTGGAGTCCCACACGCGAAACAATTTTCCTTATGAAGGAAAACAATTGAGCCAGAGAAGATCACAACGTGGCGTGATCGTGGACGACGAGATTCGTGTTGGGATTCCCACCTAAACCGCGAGTACAAAAACCCCAGCATCTTCGATGGTTTGGAGAACGTAGAAAAATAAGAAAACTCAAGTGGGGCCCTCACTTTATTTTGATTGCACCTGTTGGGAAATGAAAGGGGCTACGTAACAAGGGAGGTTGGGACACGTGTGGGACCACATGTCAGAGTCGATTGACGCTTACGGAATATCAGAAGGTGAAACCTTGTTTAGTGGACACGCAGTGGTTGCTGACGTGGAGCCGAGGATGAAACCCCTCGTCCTTCGCGCTAATTTGCTATTCCCCATTGCCCCAGCCCCACGGCCCCACCCTGCCGAAATTTGTAAATTTTTTCATCATCTCACATATTATATTTTTCATTTTTTATTTTTTAGAAAATTTATTTTCTTTTTATTTTTTAAACTAATTGATTTTTTTTTTACTAATTATCTATACACTACATATTTAATAAAGAATAAAAGTATCTATATAATAAAATATAAAAATAAGGAGTGGATTTTATTATATAATATTTAAAAACTTTATCGTCCATTGCATGAGATTCATCAGAAAAAATAGAGACAGTATTTTGGATGCTCACAAGGTTTTTTTACAGTATTTACATTTAATTATATTTTAAATAAGAGATATTTTAATAAGATAATTTAAAAGATAATAATAATTTATAAAAATATTATCAACTTAAAATATAGTTATAAAATTGCTTGTGTGTATTATAATTACTCATTTACAATTTTAAAATTGATAACTTTTCCTATATTTTTTAAATGTGGTTAAATTTAAAAATTCATATTATTAAATCTATTTTTTTAAAAAGAAAAACGAAAAAAAAAATTATACTTATCATTACTCTAAAGAAAAAGAAGGATAAAATGCAATCCCCACATGTTTGAGAAATTTGAAACCAACTCCGGCATTTAGTACAATTGACTCTTGATGTATAGATTCTTAGTACTTAGGGATGTTCATCTAAATTCTTTTTTTTTTTCTTTTTTTTTGATATCTGGATACCTAATTCTAATTTTTAATCTATATTAAACTAAATCTGGAATCCATATTAAAAATGATTTGTGCTCTAACCCGAATTCATCCAAATTAAAATTTAGGTTGAACCGAATTCACTCGATTTTTAAAATTTAGAAATTCGATTTTCGAATCTTAAACCGTTTTTTTTTTAAAGTTTGTATTATTACTTTTTTGTTCAAAAATTTTGTTAATAATGAAATTAAAGACATTTTATAAATATTTTCAGAACAAATTTTTCAGAAAAAAAAAAAAATACTAGTTTTATAAATTTTAAAAAAAATACAGTTTAAAATCCAAAAACCGGATTTTTGGATTCAACCCGAATTTAACCTGGGTTCAATCCGGATTTCAACTCGGATGAATTTGGATTGGGGTCTAAACCGCTTTTAGCCATTTGTCCTGGGCTAGATTAACCTGGATTTCCGATCCAAAACCCGCTTGAACACCCTACCCATATTTGATATTTGCATAATGTTTAGTCAAGTTCCACTGATATCTTACCGAGATCATATCTCGTCTTCAACGCAAAGTATCATAACTTAAACGTAATCATGTACATTTACATAATTACTTGTTTAAATTCATGATAACGGTGGAATTTGTCATATTAGTGCTCAAATTAAGCTCTGACCATGCATGCATTCCATGAAAATAACATGTTGGCAAAGCTTATTGGAGTGTTGATTGAAGAAGTTTGTTCAAACGAAGCTTTTGGTGTCATCTCTTAATTGAACAAATTTTCATTAGAGTATAGTTTTACTTACATTCTTATTTACAAAATTTATTAGGTTTTTTACTAAATTTAAATGTTTTCATTTTCAATATATTAGTAATTGACATATAAAAAATAAGTTTTTATAAGTAGTTTTTTAAGTATACTATTTTCCTTTTCATTATATTTGTATAAATCCTCCTAAAACTGCCCGTCCCCCGATCACTTTCGCATACCTATGAGGAAATTGACGCCACCACCCTCAACTAAGTTCGTTCCACGTACAATAGAAATGACAAGCTAAAGCTAATGCAATCAAACATGATGAGCTCTTTGTAAGATCATGTTGTAAAAACACAGCGCATCAATGATGGAAAATAAATTAAAGCAACGGTCAAAATACAAGACACATATTTTATGTGTATTGACTTGAGTGACGTGTTATACATAACTCGAACAAACACTAAAATTTATATGTAGCTTGAATTCAGTCCCGCAATTGCTATGTGAATAATGCAGGTCAATGATTTTGGCCTTGTTTGTTTTTAAAATATATTTTAATTTATTTTTAATTTATTATTATTATTATTATTTATATAAAATATAATAAATAAATATTTAATTTTTAAAATTTTAAAATAATAATATTAAAATTTTTAAATGGGACTAGCGTACCACCCAGTCGCCACACGACGCAATAGTATATCACCATCCATACATTCTATATCCCCAACGATCATCCGCCACGTCGAAGAAGAGACTACGCTGTCACGCAATGACTCGCCTGCACGGGGTGACGTAGAGGCAAGAGTTGACTCCCGTGAGTCGGTCAATGGCTTAACTTCACCGTAGACTAACCCTAAACCCAACCCAAGCCCAATGGGTCGTAGCCGAATTATTTATTTAAGCGTTATTGCTTCAATTATTTATTATTTAGTACTATACTTCGATCAAAAGCTGGACGGGGACCGGTACGTGGCAGTATTGGCATAGTGGTTGACAGTTGTTGACACGTACAAGCCCTGCTGAAGGCAACTTCCTAATTAACCATCACGCAAATATGAAAAAATCTACACATAAATCTATACAGTACACATTATATATATTTTTTTATTTTTCATTTTTTTTCTTTCATGAAATATTTAATATATAAATAATAAATAAAAAATTCAATTAATTTACAAATTTTTTTAAAAAGAGAATTTAAAAAAAAAAAAATTATATACTATATAATATATGAGCTTAATGCTTATGTATAACATTCCTCTATTATCTTATGTAAGTTTTTTCTTTTCACATTAATAAAAATGTTAAAAGTGATGTAATTTAAATAAACAATTATCATTTAATTTGTTAAGCTAGCTAGTTGGTAATTCAATAATATGATATCATAATAGAGATATCTAATTTAGTTTTTTAATAAAAATATTCAACTGATTTAATTGAATATTCTATATATTAGACATACCTATTAAGAAAAATTGATCCACATATATTGAAAAAATTTATTATAAAAAAATATTATCATTAAAATCTACAATTTTCTTCATAAAGAAATTGGTAGATAAGTACTGGTGATATAATGACGGTTTTTTTTTTTTAATTTGGTGTGACGGGGTGATATAATGGCGTTAGTTTAAACTTTGGAAATTGCTTTTCACTCCGACCATTGCAACCCGATTAGGTCTCGATGTATTTTTAGTATTTTTGCATAATTTTTTTAATATATTAAAATAGTTTTTAAAAATATAAAAAAATCACATTATTATTTTAAAATACTTAAACAAAAATCATGTAAATTTAACAATAAAAAAAAAACTAAAATTGGGTCCCAATAGTCGGGATTGCTAGCAGCGCCCTTAAACTTTATAAGCTATTTTTGACACTAAGCCTGGAACAGTGGGCTGGGCCTTCCTCTGTCATTTTATTGGGCCAATTCCGATAAGAGTCTTATACAGCATGCAAGTTCTTTCAAAGCCCTTGGTTATTCTTTGCCTTCTCTAGGTCACTTCTGGATCGTTATTCATGCATGGCGAAGTTTTTCGGAATGGAAAAAGGAATCGCACCAAAAGTATAAGCATAACATTAATCCGTGTTAAGAAGATTTAAAGGAGAAACACATAGTGAAGAATCTAGCCTATAATGTAACAGATCACCAGTTTCTTCCATCAATAGATATCGTGAGTTCCTCCGGTTCCGCAGCCATGAATTAAGAGATAGAGGGTATAAAACTCACGTAGTACGTTAGCTAGGAAGGAATAAAAGTAATAAGTGTTGGAGTACTGGTTTTTGATAATACTGTAAAGCCGGCCAGGTATCTTTTGGAGGTAAAACCCACGTATTTAGAAAGTAAGAACATGTTTAGAATTGCGTTTTGAGATTTTAGCAATTAAAAGTATTTTTAAAGAAAAATGATATATTTGAATAATTTTATTAAAAACGCTTTAGTCGATTAAATAAAAAGTTAAAAATCAACTTTTTCAATAAACACCAAATTAGAGATTTTATCAAAAAACTTATGCAAATAATTATATATTTTTAAAAAACTACCATAACTAACTCTAAATGTGCTTTAGACATACAAATCCTAAATAGTAAATGACTTTTTAATAGTAGAACTTGTTATATTAAGCTTTAAGCTATAAGCTATAAGCTTTAAGCTAAAAGCAATATTTTTTATCGCAACCCCAAATATGCACTAAGAGTTTAGACCCAAAAGAAGTACTTCAACAAAAACAAATAATAAAAAAACAATTGTTTTATAGAAATAAATTATATATAACCCACGTTCTGAACACTTTCTCATGCGATGAAAATGCAGTAATATACCCCACGAGAAGCTATCATTTGGAATTCTTAAAAAATTGTTAATGCGGCTTTTGTTGACTTGGATTAGTATTGAAGTGTTTGAGTTTGAATATGATATAATTTTATTTTATCATTAAAGTTTTGATTTTTGAATGAATGTAATTTAAACTATAAAATTTATTCATAGTAATTTGAGTCTATTTAGAGGTCTAGAGAGTTTGAATTTCGAATTCTGAATTTTTCCAATTAGTAGACAATTCAGAATAAAAAAGTTGCAAAAATTTCAGAAGCCTGTTAGCAATCTATTAGCAGAATGACTCTGATGAATAACGACTTGTCAGCAAATGCATTCCAACAGCATACTTTTAGACAATCTATTTAAATAAAGTCATATTATAACCTTAGTAAGCGTTTTCGGCTAGAGCTAATACTTAGATATATTTGAGAGTCATTTGAGAGAAAAATTAGTTGAGAATTTTTCTTGTAATTTTTATATACTTGTGAATGTGATCTAACTCAAGGTTTGAAAGGATCATTGATTGGTGTTCGTGATCAAGCACTAGAGGTTCTAGTAGAAAAGACCAAAGATTTGAGATCGTTAGAGATTTTGATTACCTACTGCGATAGAAAACAAGCGGATTGTGTGTCTTGGATAAATAAGTGAAGTTACAAAAGTTTTGTAATCGTTTATTTATAAACATCTCAATCAATAAAATTGACTTTCTTGAATTTAGTTGCCCCGTAAAATTTTACCTTTGAAGAGTTTTTCAAAAGATTTTCTTTCGTAATCAATCATTGTATTATGCCTGATAATTTATTTATTGCATATTTTTAATTATTCATACGATTGAAATCTAACAAGTTTGATTGAAAAAACTATTAGATATATTCGGCCTACAATGGTACAAAGGGAATTTAAAAAATGAAGCCCATTTCTTTGAAATCCTACTATCATGTAAAAATCCACAATCTTTCTTGCCAATTTACTACAAAAAAAAAATGATATTTATATCTAATTAATGGCGACTATTTGCAACTTGGGATAATGTTTTTGTCAAGAACAAAAATGGCAAAGGAAAAATAAAGTCCAAAGAAAAAACAGGAACATAAAAAGAAACCGTGATATATATGGTAACCATAAAATTTTCAAAGAACCCTAATTTAAAGAAGCCTTTGTAAAGCTGATCTGTAAATGTCCCTTTTTGTCCTACTTTTGGCTAACTATTAGTGAATCTTTGAAGAAATACAGATGGAGACATGTCATACGCGTTATACCCATGTGCCTCTCTGTCTCTGCGACTGTACGTACGTTACAATTCATCAGTCGACACAACCACGCTCAGATGATGATCAACTCGCTAATTATAACTGTTTTTTAAAAAAAAAAAAAAACCGACCCATCGGCTTAATTAATCTACACAAAACAGACAGTTCATATGTAGCAACCGAAGACGAAGACACTAACCTCACTTTCTCTCTTCCCATGATCTGCCCATTTTCTGAACCAAAGTTAAACACAGAGAACCCATCAATTTTCTCGTACTACAAAGCATCTTTTATATTGGGAACAAAATTTGTTGGGAAACATAAATCACTCTAAACACAGCAATATATCATCAGCACAGTTGCTTTCATTCCGACCGATACATCAAGTCAAAAGCGATGTTTTTATCGATTTTCTTTGTTAAGAAACTGCATTGAAAAACAAGTACCAGACCTCGCCAGGGAATAGGGATCCATACTGGAGGATCCGTCGTTGTCAAAAGGTGGCTATACACAGAAACCACATTACTACAAAGTCCAGACAGGACCTAGGGTTTCGAAATTAGGGGTTCATTCCGGTTTCGAATTCTTAAATCTTGAATTTAAAATTTTCTTAAATCTTTAAAAAAAATAAAAAAATTTAAATATTAAGAAATATATTAAAATTTCAAATCGGGCCGGATTGTAGAACAAGCCTATTCGAAACATTGAAAATTATTTGTTGCTTGTATCCAGCCCGGATGAACAAGCTTATTCGAAACATTGAAAATTATTTGTTGCTTTTAGGCTTCTACCTAGTTCTAGGGTTTGCGATCTTCGGTTGTTAATTAAGAGGGTATCAGCACCAAAAGGAAAAACAAAGGGGTTAATGATGCCAATGGCATTGTTATATTATATATGCATATATATTAATGTTCTCTCTCTTGCTAAATAAAATAATCGTCTTGTTTTTTATTCTACGGAGTTGGTGGAGTATTTGGAGGGTTTGAATCGAGTAAAAAGTATGGAAAAGAAGCGAATAGTTTGGAATTTATTGGGAGGACGTCTGAGATGTGAGGGTAATAGATCATTTCGCTGATGGTAATGAAACAGGTGAAAAGAGAATCCATGTTTTGTCTAGATATCTCTTACTTTTAATCCTTTGGGATGTAGCTGAAGTGACTTTTAAATGTCAGTTCCTTGAGCCTGTCAATTCCTCTCTCCGGCCCTCATCTCTCTTCACGTATATATGAACTTGCAGTTAACTAAGGGTACTACTGTCACACTGTGAGAGTAATATTGGATTAACAGTACAGCGAGTAAATGATATAAATTGTTTGAACTTTGCATCTAATATTGTATCTAAGACCGGGATCACGCCTCATAATTACCCTATTGATAGAAAACCATAGATACTAGTGAATTCAGAAAATATTATGTCAGCTTTCGAATAATAATTTAACTATAAGATTGGAACAGTTCCATCAGAACACAGGCCAGCAACTAGATCGTAGAATTAATATCATTGCACATGTTCTGATCAATTTAAGTTTTGTATTATTGGAAATGAGATGCAGCTACATTCATCATTTCCCTCATGATTTGTCTCTTACCAACCACTAGTATTCTGATCCACCTTGCCATTCTATATCATAAGAAGAAAGTGGCAGATATATAGTGCAAACCGAGATTGGTGATGATTATCATACCAGCCAACTAGCTAGCTCCAGAAATACTGAAATTAATACAGATAGAAAGGAAATATATCAGCTGATACATTAATATTGGAGATGTGTAATTTAGTCATCTCATTGAAAAATAAGCCTTTCATTTCAATCAAGATTCTAATAGACGCATGCGCAGAGCTGCCTCTGCCTGCAGCTAGCCATAAATACGATCAAGAAGAGGTATGAAAGGAAAGAGAAACTCATGAGAAGTTGCAAACAATATCAAAGATTCTCTCTCCATAGAGCAAACAAAATGTAACTTGATCAGGCATATATATATATATATAATTGTACCCTACTGCTTTACTTTAGGTGATCCTGGCCTCACCCAACCTGAGCTCAAGATCCAAGTCCTCCATGCTGATTGGCTTAACTACTTCGGTTACCTCTGACTGAAGGTGGTATCTAGCATCCGAACATGCCTTAAGGAAGAACGACAGTGAAGAAACAGCAGTCTTAGGTCTTTTGCAACTGATCGCCTCAACCCCAGGTGATCTAGGTCGATTTTGGCAAACAAAAGAATTCATACCGACAGAAAATTCAGTTTCAACGTCATAATCATCGTTTCCCAAACATGTTGAATCAACTTTTTCCCTCGAATTATTTGCCAATCCATCATGTTTTGATTCTGAGATACTTAAGAGAAGTCTAACGCCCGCAGGATCGGACAAAGATTGAGCAATAGAAGAAGAATGAGCAGGCGCAGAAGTTCGCGGTTGTTCACTAAAATTTTCTGGAGTGTAAAAGGCTGAAACCCACGAAGGTGATAGATCAGTACCTGATGCAACAATATTAGGACTGGATTTAGGGTCTCGATTGTACTGAAACAACTTATTACAAACATCAGTTGGAAACTGAGCACCCAGAGAATTTGAACGATTCTGGTCGTGATGATTTTGATGATGGGGGGCTACATCATTGGAGGAGCTAAGAGATTCTTTCAACCTTGCTCTATCCTTTCTATGAAGATTCATATGGCCACCTAGGGCTTGGGCAGACCTGAACTCTCTGTTGCAAAATCTACAAGAATAAGATCTTGGAGGCCATATGCATCCCCCAAGAGACCCAGCTGCATCTTCCGCAAAAGCCTTTTCTTCCCATGTCTTGTTGTTCAGACAAATCATTGATCGTTGAGAATCCGACTGATCTAAGATTTGTTTCCTCTTCATCCACATCCAATAAGGAGCTTCCTGCATATATATTCTTTGACTGGAAGTCTGGAAGTCGGCAAATTAGGATAAAAAGAAAGGAATAGATATTTTATGGAAGGTTTTCATGGAGAGTGAGAGATATTATAAGGTTGATGATCAGGAATACTTCCCCGTATATATTCATGTTGAATACATGAAAGCAACTTGAGAATCTATGAGGAAGAGAAAAAGGTCAATGAAAAGGTCTTTGTAACTCGATTTGCGTTTCGGGTTTCCTTTCCTTTGGCTCTTCCATTGAAACTATTCCTTTGGTTTTTAGTACGGGTTTGTTACACACGTACAGTCGTTGTTATTGGTATTACTTCAGCAATTTTAGTGCTTTGGGTTTGCTTTGCCTCTGACGCTGCCACTGAGATAATTAGACGGTAGAAATGAGTGTGTGTAAGGCTGCAGACGAATAGAGCTGTTTGTGAATAATTTAAGCTCAACTCGTATAAATTCGATTCGAACTCGATTCGTTTAATAAATGAGTTGTTCGTGAGCACTAATATTGGTTCGAATATTAAATGAGCTAAATTCGTATAATCTCGACTCGACTCGTATAAACTCGGTTTATATTCGTGAACAAGATTCGTATAAACTCGATTCGACTCGTTTTGAGCTTGTAACAATACTCGTAATATTTCTATATACATATATATAATCTTGCATATATTCTTACATATATTCTTTTATTATATATATATTCTGTTTTATATATATTATTTTTGATATTTTGTATAAGTAATATATTTTGTTACTTTATGTAGAAGTAGCATTTTATTTCTTTACAATAATAATATATTAAGTTCATAAAAAAATTATTGAGTCAAATATTTATAAAGAGTAAGAAACTCGAGTAATTACTCGACTAAGTTCGGCTCGTTCGTTAGAGAGTAAAAACAAAGATTGATAAATAACTCGATTCGACTCGAGCTCGTCTTTGATCGGCTCGAATTCGACTCAACTCGGCAAACTCTCAGCTCGACTCGAACTCGAACTCGAGTTATTTGAGTTTAGCTCGATTCGACTCGACTCGAACTCGTCTTTGATCGGATCGTTTGCAGCCCTGTGTGTGTGTGTGTGTGTGTATGTATATATATATATATATATATATATATATACCGTAGGAATGAAAATGATTTAAATTTACAAGTTCTAAATAAATAAATTTTGCCGAGTCTCTGTGTAAAATGTAGGCCGACATACAATAAAGTGTAAAAAATTCTTTTTTTTTTTTTAATGAAACTTATTTATTTATAAAAGACTTGTTGAGATTTGTACCTAATACTACTCATCATAAAAACACAATTTGTTCCGCTTTTCATCTCCCCAAAATATACAAGGGGCTAGGTAGTATAAGACATATATATATATCATTCCGAATCAAAAAAATGGATCAGACTAGCTAGATCGGATTCATAGTCTTAATTATTAGTTGGTCTCGGGATGTGAATTTTTTGGACTGGATCAGACACTGAATCTATATATATATATATTTAAATATTTTATATAATAATTATATAAATTAATTATGCATGCAGTTTAATAATATTTTCATTCAAGGGATCGCCATTCACCATATATATATATAATGAAACTATTTAATATCCATTTTTCATACATGATCCCTAATACATGAAATTGCTCAATTCCAAACAACAATGAGCCTCAAGGCCGGAGAGATATGGTGTATTGTAAAGAGTCTTATAATATGAGATTAAATTTTTTTTGTCAATGTGTGAGGTTTTTTATGTAAACCAAATATTTTCTTGATTAATATTTAATATTATCCAACAAAAATCATATAGCAACGATAAATATTAACGATATATGAATGTACGTAATTATAGAATCCACAGTACATGTATGTTTGTCTCTCTCTCTCTTTCTCTTTCTCTCTCTCACTTAAACCCTACTTTAGATTTGAATTAGAACTTACTCATCCCCGGCCATCTGCCCCTTTAGTCCCCCAGCCTCACCCCCACATATGCACGATGCACGCAATAAATTAAAATAAATAAATAAGTAAAATGAAATGAAACAACAATAACGACGAGGACCACATCATGTGCGTGAAGAAGGTTATTATTAAACAGATTCCTTATCTAATGAAGGCATGATTTATATATATATATATATATATATATCACAGAAAGCTACTTTGTCATAACTTCACGAGATCGATCGCCATTTTTAAAGGTGAGAAAGAAGACCTATAAGCCCTTGAAAATTAATTATATATATAAATATGTTTGAAAAAGACGAGCAGCGCTTTATTTGAGGATTGATACTTTAGCTTTTGTCCACCTTAATATAATATCATAACGATCATGATAACTCATTCAGATGATTGTCGACAATATTTCCTAAATTAGTGCAAAATATTCTAAATAATTATGTTCCTTAAATAAATAAATGAAGAAACATTCTACGGTAATGAATAAACAGCTTAACCTTGATTTGTTCATTGCAAGACTTTTTGTACTTCCTTTTGCAGTGTAGTAAATTACGTGCATGTTCAGAATCTGTTCAACAATCTCATCATTTTCCTTCCACATGATTGATATTATAACATCACGTAAACGAGTCAAAGAAGGCATGATTGTAATAGATAAGGAATTTTAACGACAACTAATTTGGTACGTACCCTCTGATCAAATTCCAGATCAGTGAGAGGAAATATAACTATTATATATATATATATATATTCCTCATGAGATGCGGGAGGAATATTAGTTTTTAAAATTTTTTAATTAGAACTTTATTATAATCAATTATCTTTATATATATATTCTCGATTACTATATCTGAATTTTTTCTCTTTATTTGCAATGGGAGCGAATTAAAGAAAGAGTTATTTGGAGATCACGGAGAGAAGTTAACGACCGATCACTTGCATATTTCGATATTACCAATTGCAGCTATTTGAACGTGAGAATTAATAATCAAATTAAATCTTGCCCTCCCTAATTGGATCTAATTAATTTCGATATGAGGGAGACATAATCGGTCGTCGATGGATCGAACATATATATGATCTCTCATGTCTTGTTTGGAGAGAGTACACGAAGTAGTCGATCGATGTGATCAAGCCTGGTGCCTAGCTAGCTAGTTCACAGGACACGCAGCTACATTAAGCCATACACGTTTAATTACACTAATTTGTGATTTAGTGTCGCAATAATTGATCATGAGAAATTGGAACTAATTAAACAAGAGCATATATATGCAATGAAATAATTAGTAACCCAATCAATGCAATTAGAAATGAATGAGAATAAGGCCCCGTTTGTATTTAAAACTCATCTCAACTCATCTTCATTTCATCATTACACTTTTATAATTTTGTATACAAAACACAAATTCTTATACACATTTTTCAAATCTTAATATACATTTTTCAAATCCTAAAATAATAATAATATTAAAAAATAAACTAAACTCATCTCAACTCATCTCTAAATTCAAACACTACAAGAAAACTATTTATTTGTGGCCATTTAATTCCGACCAAATAATTATTTGCAGCTAAAATTGATTACAAATAATCATTTGGTCGCAATTAAATAGTCACAAAAAACTTATTTTTCTTATAGTGAAACGGGTAGGGGTGTTCAAGCGGGTTCCGGACAGGAAATCCGGGTCAACCCGGCCCGGAACTAAATAGTTAAAACCGGTTTGGACTCCAACCCGGATTCACCCGGGTTGAAATCCGGGTTGGACCCGGGTTGAAATCCGGGTTGGATTCGAAAATCCGGTTTCCGGATTTCAAACCGTTTTTTTTTTTAAATTTATAAAACCAGTATTATTACCTTTTTTTGGAAAATTTGTTTTGAAAATATTTATAAAATTTTTTTTATTTTATTATCAACAAATTTCTCAACAAAAAAAATAATAATACAAATTAAAAAAAAAATGGGTTTAAAATCTGGAAACTGGATTTCTGGGTCCAACCCGGGTCTAATCCGGATTGGAGTCCAAACCGCTTTTAATATGGATTCCGGATCTAGTTTAATATGGGTTAAAAATTTGGAACCGGGTATCCGGATATTCGGGTTTCAAACTGGACCGAAAAAAAACCGACCCGGATAAACATGCCTATAAACGGGGCCTAAATCATTCTCACCCATATATACATATCATGCATGTTATATAGAGGACAGGAAGGGACGTCCCTGATCACTAGCTCATGATGATATCTTTACAATCTACGTACGTGGCACTACGTACTCGGCCTGATATCACAAAAGTTCAGCCTATATATCCGGCCTCTCATTTTTTCTCCAGTCCTTTAAAAAAATATTCTATAATTTAACCCCTTTTTTTTGTGGGGTTGGGGAACGCTAGGTAGGTCGATCGAGGTTGCATGCGTAAGTCCAAAGGACTTAGGATATAGTATTATAATTTAGTTATCAAAATGATTGACCACGAAAGGCTATATATATATATATATATTATATAGCTAGTACTTAATTCATTAAATATCTATACTTCTAAATTTGTCTGCTACGAATAGACTCTATCCACAATGTCTTCTTTATCAACTTGTAAAAGGTGGAAAGTTGGAAAGAAAACTCCAATCCTACTCAAGGTTCATGACTTTCGTACAAAACAACAAATTAGAGCTACCTGGTGGCTTTAAAAATGTATTTTTCAGGTTAATTATCAGTCTATAATTGCGGTAAGGAACAATTTATTAGACGTTTTGCCGACCGATCACGAACTGAGTGATCAGATTAGACATATAGTTGGTACGAAAGGACACTTAATGATACTCGATCATGATGAAAATCATGTAAAAATATATCAGCTGAGAATTATTCGCCGATGAAAAATATTATAATTAAGCTCTTTAATTCATAGTGCCGTACAATTATAAAGAGAGAGAAAAAATCATGTTGCGTATAATATTGCTGAGGGTTCTCTCAGTGAAAATACTGATAAACAAGGTTCTCTGCTTCGATTGTTCTAATTCTTTATATAGAATCTGCTATATATATGATGATATGGATTTCCCAACAAGTCTCTCTTCCCCTCTAAGAATATATAGTATGATACAATTAAGAACATAATTACAACTATCTATGGGGTATTAATTGGGCATTAAAATTTGGATATTTGTAGCATGAGAGTTGCAGTCTGTTAGAACTTATGAAGATCGTGGATTTCTGGAAATAGTTCAAGACCTTTTGTTCCAACCATTGTAGCAATCCTTCTGCATACACTACTGTCTATTAGTTCAAAAAGAAACTATTAACAATTACTAAGAAACGTTTTGCTAATGGTCAACGAAAACATCATACGAGGAAAGTAATATAAAGACAATTCTTATGAGTTATGCACATGTTTTGGCTTTTAGGGGGGGAGGAAAAAAGCAATTACCTAATTAATTAGTCGATTCGCTCAAGCCGCAAGCAGACTACTTCAAGAAAATGGGCTTATTTGGATCGGTTAGTCGGCCCAGGCGATAATGGGTCTCATTCAGCCTCTATAATGACCCAGACAACAAACAAATTGAATAGAAGTCGACTCGGACCAGTTAGGCCCAAAAGATAAATGGGTCCTAAATACTCCCAATCCACTTTTGAATAATGGACTGGACATGCCAACTTCTCAGCCCCTGTGCTCTTTTGTTCATCTCTCTCGATCAAGAAGATTTTGTATGTGAGAAATTCTATTTGTAGTATAATCGTAGCCTGAAGGCACCCACCCCCTTGCCATGAAGCTCTTTTAAAGAGTGTTTATACGGTTAAAGATCATTAGGTGGAGATAGCTTGTGGGAGCCAAGTCCAACATGGCTACATGTAAATAACATCTCTCTATCGTTGCAATTTGAGGTGTTCCCCGATCAAGATTCCGAGGCACCATGGTATGAACGGGTCAAACAAGAGGGGGCCCTGTTTCACTAAATATAAATTGCCTGTAATTTTTGTATCAGCTTGCCTCATGAATGTACATAACCTAAAAATTTCGGCTTCTCAGTTCTATGTAATATTTACCCATCATTATATCTAAGTGTTCTTCGGCTTGAAATTTTTCTTAGGTACCTGGACTTCTGCCGTTGGCAGGTTGCTTTAAAATAACTGTAGCAAAAAAATGAAAACAGAAATGAGATTTAGTTTCTTAGAAGGAAATTATAAAGCATAATGCACAATGTTACCCTGCTCTCCGCTTTGGCTCCCTTCCTCCATCTTTCCTCTCTTTCAACAATTACATGAATAAAAAATAAATAAATAACAATCCAACTTTATACTTTATATAATACCTTCAATTATATGTAATTTGTTATAAAGCTAAAATAAAAACTACTTATATAAGAGAAAATATTTGAAACTCTTTATTTTTTAAAAATTGAAATTTTTTCTTTTTCTTTCTTTTCTATTCTTTCTTCGTTTTTCTAATTTTTGTGTGTCTCAACTGATAGCAAAACACCCCTATATATAGGGGTATGATGAGCATTTAACAATAATAAGGGGGGAACAAATTTGCATAATTATCGGAGAGGTGGAGAGGGGGGTCATTCATTGCCCTCCCTCAATAAACATTCTCCCTTGAATGACCACCCATAAAAAATCTGTCTCGTTAAAACTTTGCAAAAAAAAAATCCAGTAAGAAGAAAAATCAATGGCGAAGGAAAAAGAGTACAGTATTCTTATGTATCTCCAAGTACTTTAAGATTGTCTCATTAAAATCTTATAAAGGAAAACCCAGCGGGACAAAATCTTAGCGAATGAAAAAGAGTACAATCAGCACAAATCTTTAGGATATTAACTCTCCCTGAAAAGTGCATGACGACAGATTTTTAAGTCTTCGCATTCCAATGTTCTGCACAATTTTCTTGAATGTCGCAGTTAGTAATGCATTCGTGAATAAATTTTCCAGATTATCACTTGATTGTATCTGCTTGATATCAATTTCACTTTTCTCTTGAAGTTTGTGAGTATAAAAGAATTTAGGTGAAATATGTTTGGTTCTATCACTTTTGATATATCCTCCTTTGATTTGAGTGATATAAGCAATATTATCTTCATATAAAATTGTTGGGCTATCATTGATCATTGGAAGACCACATTTTTCTTGGAGATGTTGAATTAGTGATCTTAGCCAAATACACTCTCGACTTGCTTCATGAATTGCAATGATCTCTGAGTAATTTGAAAATGTGGTAGATAATGTCTGATTGACATATCTCTATGATATAACACTATTTTCATAAGTAAATAAAGATCTAGTTTGAGATCTACCTCTTTGTGATCTGAAAGATAACCTTCATCTGCATACCCAATCAATTGTGGACTTAATCCACGTTGATAAAATAATCTCATATCAACTATACATTGAAGGTAACGAAGGACATGTTTAATACCATTTCAATGCCTTCGAGTTTGTGCAAAACTATATCTTGCAAGCAGATTAACTGAGAATGTAATATCCGACCAAGTGCAATTTGTAAGATACATCAAAACTTAAATTGCACTGAGATATGGTATTTCAGGATTAAAAATTTCTTCATCGTCTTTACAAGGACAGAATGGATCATTCTTCACATCAAGTGATCGAATAATCATTGGAGTACTCAGGGGATGAGCTTTGTCCATATAAAAGTACTTCAGAACTTTCTCTGTATACATGGACTGATGAATAAAAATTTCATTTGATAAGTGCTTGAGTTGCAGGTCAAGAAAAAGTTTTGTTTTGCCATGATCTTTCATTTCAAATTTATTCTTTAAATATGTAGTGACTCTTGAGATCTCTTCAGGAGTTCCTACAATATTTAAATCATTAACATAAACTGCAATAATGACAAATCTAGATTTTGATTTCTTAATAAAAACACGTGGGCATATATGATTATTCTCAAATTATTCTTTCAATAGATATTCGCTTAGGCGATTATTCTACATGCGTCTGGATTGTTTTAACCCATATAAAGATTTTTGAAGTTTGATAGAGTACATATTTCTAGATGTACTTGTAGATGTTTCAGGTATTTTATATTTTTCAGGAATTTTTATATATATGTCACGGTCTAAGGATCCATATAAATATGCAGTGACCACATCCATCAACCACATTTTTAATCATTTTGTAATAACTAGACTAATTAAGAATCTAAATGTGATTGCATCCATAACGGAAGAATATGTTTTTTCATAATCAATCCTGGGTTCTGCAGGAAACCTTGTGCGACAAGTCGTGCTTTGTACCGCACAATTTCATTTTTCTCATTACGTTTTCGTACAAATACCCACTTATATCCAATAGGCATTACACCTTTTGGTGTTTGGACAACAGGTCCAAATACTTTTCGCTTTGCTAGCGCATTTACTTCAGCTTCAATATCTGCTTTCAAATTTTGACCACTTATTTCTACGTCGATATTTTTCGACGGTTCTTGTCTCACTTTCTTCATTACTTCTGGTAATATCAAAGGCCATTTTATATGAAAATATGTTGTCGACAACAATTTTATTTCTATCCAGAATTTCTCTAGTACTCATGAAATGTATTGAGATTTCATTATTTTCAGATATCTGTTCATCTTCAGAGGAAAACATTTCATGAAACACCTCTTCAAGAAGTCCCTTTTTAGGAGATTTTGGAATATAAGATTTGACATCTTCAAGAGCGTCAACTATATTTGTAGCCTATATTGTGGGTATTAGTTATTCAGAAATACCAAATTTAATTTGTATCTTTTTCCTTCAGAGAGTTTTATCTTTTGCACCAATAAGTAGGGGTGACAATATATGACACGATACGTTAACATGAAACGAATAACGGGTTTGACCAGTTATGACCCGTTAAGCGGGTTAGTATTAAACCTTAACAGATTTTGCGTCAAATTGTGTCAACCCGTTATGACCCGTTAAAACCTATTAAGACACATTAAGAAGTTTAAATTTACTTTTATACCTTTAACCTAAATTTCAAAAAATCCTAATTTAAAATTAGTTTTATACTCTTAGATACTTAACTATTCCATTTAAGTACTTATTAAAAAATCATTAACGAGTTAACCTATTGTTATTTAATATGTGTGGGTTATAATTTTAATATTTATAATGTGTGGATCATATTTGTGTGTTTATCATATTTTATAGTGTACTATTTATTGAATTGTAATTTTAAAATTGTAATTTATAATTAATTTTTTATGTTTTATAACTATTATTTAAGTTTTAATATTTGTATAAAATCAATTAGGTTAAACTCAAACGGGTCACTAACAGGTTTGCGGGTTAACAGGTGTCAAATTGTATCGTGTCGTGTCGTGTCGTATAGTGTCAAAGGTCTTAACGGGTTTTAATGGGTCGTGTCGTGTCAATTCGTTATCTTAATGGGTCGTGTTAGGATTGAAGTTTTTGACACGAAATCCTTAACTGGTCGTATTCGTGTTGACCCTTTAAGTATTATGTACACGCCCTGACACGACACGAACACGACCCGTTAACACAATTTGACACTCATACTAATAGGTCTTCCACACTTTAGGCGTGCCTTAGACTCACTTATTGCTGTTTTAACAATTTGTCTTTCAGGGACATCAATTTTTGCTGGAACATTAACACCAAGAATATATGATTTTACTACACCTTTAGTGTCAGTAAATACATCCGGTAATTGATTTGCAACATTTTGTAAATAAATAATCCTCTGAATTTCTAGTTTACATTCATTTGTAGGAGGATCAAATTGAGACAGGACTTTATTATCCCAAGTAATTTCTTGTCGTGCTCAGGCACCGATTTTTCATTACCCAGTAATGAAAAAGTGGATTCGTCAAAGTGACAATTCTCAAAACGTGCTTTAAACATATATCTTGTAAATGGTTCAAGATATCTAATAATAGATGGAGAATCAAAACCAACATATATCCCAAGTCTATGTTGATGGCCCATTTTTGTACGTTGTGGAGGTGCAATTGAAATATATACAGCACATCCAAAAGTATGAAGATGAGAAATATTTGGTTGTTGACCAAATGCAAGCTATAATGGAGAATATTTATGATATACAGATGGTCTGATACGAATGATAGCATATTGCATGAAGTATAGCATGTCCCCAAGTAGAAATATGTAATTTTGATTTCATAAGTAAATGTTTAGTGATTAGCTGAAACCTTTTGATCAAAGATTCAGTTAGACCGTTTTGAGTGTGTGTATGAACAACAGGATGTTCAATATCTATTCCTATTAACATGCAATAGTTCTAAAAAACTTGAGACGAAAATTCTCCTGCATTATCCAATCGAATGGTTTTAATTGGATGCTCAATAAATTATATTTGTAGTTTGATTATCTGAGTAAGAAGTTTAGCAAATGCAATATTTCTAGTGGAAAACAGATAAACATGTGAGCATCGACTAGATGCATTAATCAAAATCATAAAGTATTTAAATGGTTCACTAGATGGATGAATAGACCCACATATATCTCCGTGAATCCTTTGTAAAAATGATGGAGATACAACAACAACTTTTGAGGAAGATAGTTTGATAATCAATTTACCTTGAGAACATGCAGAGCACGGATATTCATTGGGTAAAATAATCTTTTGGTTCTTTAATGGATGTTTATGTGAATTATCAATTATTCGTCTCATTATTATTGATCCCAAATGTCCAAGGCGATCATGTCAAATCATAAATATTTTGGGATTAATGCACTTTTGGTGCAGTACCATATATGATTCAATTATTCTCATCTTTGTATAATACAATCCAGAAAAGAGAGCAGACAGTTTCTTTGTTGCCCAGATGACTAACACAAGAGGGGGGGTGAATTGAGTTGTATTTAAAAAAAATAACAATTATAAATCAAATATATAATATAAAATATTAACAAAATATAAAACAACAATAAATATAAAGAGTAAGGGTAAGAGAGAAGCAAACTCAGTATGTTAACGAGGTTCGGCCCCACTGCCTACGTCCTCGCCTCAAGCTACCCCTTGAGGATCCCCGAATTCACTATTCAATCTCCTTCAGGTGGAGATAGAAACCTATTACACTTTTGAACAGCACCGCTCCAAAGAATCCGTGTAGAACACCCTCTACACTTCTAATCACCTCACACTTGGTGATTTAACTATTCCCCGTGTAGAACACATTCTACACACACAAGGGTTATACACACCCTTTTACTGATACAAGAATTGATAGTGGGTAGGCTATCAGAAAACACTCCTCAATGAGTGAAATAAAAACAATACAGCGCAAACTATATCTCTCAAAATGAACAAGGGTTAAGGCTCAATGCTTAGAGAAGAGAGAATGAAAGTTTTGAATGAATGTTGTATGCTCTTGGTGTTGTGAATGTGAAGCTCTCAAATGATCTATTTATAGGCATATGAGACTTCATATTCAAATTTAAAAAGATTCACATGTCAAAGACATCATCATTCACTTTTCAAAAATTTCAAATCTAATCTTTTTACTTTTTGCATGTGACAAAAGGAGCACACTTTACTTTTCAAAAATTTCAAATCTAATCTTTTACTTTTTGCATATGACAAAAGGAGCACACTTTACTTTTCAAAATTTTCAAATAAAAACATCTACCTTTTGCATAAGTCAAGAAAAACATCTATTACTTTTGAAAATATTCAAATAAAACATGCACATGTGAAAGATGACAATCAATCATCTTAATATTTTCAAAGTTCAAACCTTTAATCATGTCATGCACATGTGAAAGATGACAATCAATCATCTTTCAAAATTTTCAAATTTAATTTTAAAAATATTCATGCACATGTAGAAAATGTATTTTAATGCTTTATGATAAAATATTAATTTTGAGCCTTAATCCTAATTTCGAATTTTTTAAGAGATTTACAATATTATTCTATGATTTTAATGTGAACTTGCTCCCTTCTTGCTCATGCTTGCTTCTTTGATGTGCTTGATTCTATTGTGTAGACAACTTGAGCTTGAGACTCCTTTATTCTTTGAATTCATTTGTTATCATCAAAATCCATGTGTAGATTTACACGAAACTTGAAACCTTGAGTTCAACAATCTCCCCCTTTTTGATGATGACAAATGCTTGATAGAACCCGAAGCCTGTATTAATACTTAAGCTCCCCCTGAGAATGTGCGTTAGTTTTTCAAGCAAAAATATAAATATAATTCCAAGCATAAGCATATATAATAAGTTTAGCAATTTAAACAATGTTAATGTTCTAGTCTAAAACTTCTCCCCCTTTTGGCATCATTAAAAAGGAATCATAATTAGCTCAATAAGATATATTCCTACAATAACCAATAGATAAATAAAACGCTGCGTTAGTAGAGACTGTAGAAAATTCGGTGCGTAGCCACACGTGTTTGACAAAACCTGCAAAGGCTGGAGGCCTAGTTCCTGTAATTCGGTGAGGAAGGAGATTTTTTAAAGAGCTGAATAATTGAAACCACCCGTGCCCGACAAAACCTGCAAAGGCTAGAGGCGTAGCTCTGGCAATTCGGTGTAGAGATTTGATCCGCTTGATGTTGCTGAAAAATGAGATATTATCAAGATTTGTAAGCTTGTCTTGTTCTTATTTCCGTTTCTATAAGAGCAATCATTAGTTTTATCTATTTCGCATCAAGCTTTCTTCTCATCTTTGCAATTTGCTTGCATTCTCATTCTACAAATTTTCAATGGCTCGTAGATTTCATTTCAGTGATTCTCTTGATCAAGATTTGAGGTATCCTTCACCTCAGTCTCAATCTATTTCTGCATCTGTCATGGGTGCCATGAAGCAACAAGAGACTGATTTAGCTAATAAATCAGATCATGACGCCATTTACGAGCTTGTGGGTCTCGGAACTCGATACTCATCATCTATCGTCGCGTTTTCTGCTCGGTTGCAGTCCAAAACTCGCGAAATTGAGAAGCTTAGCGAGACTGTTTCTGTACTTCAACGACTTGTTTATGAGTCAAACAAAAAAATAGTAGAGTTAAAACAACAGAATAAGGATTTGAAATCCTTGCTTGCCTCTTCATTTCGATTGCCTAATCCTTTAGACAAGGATAACATGATGATTTATGAGGAGCAAATCCATTTGAATGATGAGGCTAAACGTCTCAAGTTTCTGTAGGTCATTTAAGATAATGAAATAAAAGTATCTAGCAGATATCCATGGCATGCATCCTTCATATTTCTCTTCTAATCCTGCATAGTCTATCTTCTGGTAGGGGTTTTGTGAAAATGTCTGCCAATTGATCATGTGTACTAGTGAATTCTAATACAATATCGCCCTTCTGCACATGATCTCTAAGAAAATGATATCTAATTTCAATATGTTTGGTCCGAGAATGTTGTATTGGATTCTTTGAAAGATTTATAGCACTTGTATTATCACATTTGATTGGAATGTGATTGTACATAAGTTTAAAATCCTCAAGTTGTTGCTTCATGTAAAGAACTTGAGCACAACAACTACCCGCAGCAACATATTCTGCCTCAGCAGTAGATAGTGCAACAGAATTTTATTTTTTACTAAACCAGGAAACTAGTGCACGACCTAAGAAGTGACATGCTCCACTAGTACTTTTTCGATCTATTTTACAGCCAGCATAATCTGCATCTGTGTAGCTGATTAGATCGAAAGATGTGTGCTTAGGGTACCATAACCCTAAGTTAATTGTACCACTAAGATATCTAAGAATGCGCTTAACTGCAATTAAATGTGATTCTTTTGGAGATGATTGAAAGCGTGCACATAAGCACACACTAAACATAATATCTGGTCTACTGGCTGTCAAATATAATAAGCTACCAATCATACCTCGATATACCTTCGAATCAACTGGTTTACCGGTTTCATCTTTATCAAGTTTAGTGGATGGGCTCATTGGTGTTCCAGTTTCCTTAGCACATTCCATCCCAAACTTCTTCAGCAATTCCTTAATATATTTCGATTGATTGATGAATATCCCACTTTTTGCTTGCTTAATTTGCAATCCGAGAAAAAATGTAAGTTCTCCCATCATGCTCATTTCAAATTCTTCCTGCATAGTTTTAGCAAAAACTTGGCACATATTTTCATTAGTAGCACCGAATATTATATCATCAACATAAATCTGAATCAAAAGAATATCATCATTTTCGTATTTAATGAAAAGAGTTGTATCAATTTTTCCTCTTGAAAAGTCTTTTTCAATCAAAAAACCACTAAGTCTCTCGTACCACGCTCTAGGAGCTTGTTTGAGTCCATATAGTGCTTTTGTGAGTTTGAAAACATGATTTGGAGAAATATGATTTTCAAAACCTGGAGGTTGCTCAACATATACCTCTTCATTTATAAAACCGTTTAAGAAAGCACTTTTAACATCCATTTGAAAAAGTTTGAAATCTTTATAACAAGCATATGCAAGTAGCATTCGAATAGCTTCTAATCTTGCGACTGGTGCATATGTCTCATCATAATCGATTCCTTCTTCTTGATTGAAACCTTGGGCTACAAGTCGAGCCTTATTTCTAGTAATGACTCCGGACTCATCTTTCTTGTTTCTAAAAACCCATTTTGTTCCAATAATAGTATGATTTTTAGGTCTAGGAACAAGTGTCCAAACATCATTTCTTTCAAATTGATTAAGCTCTTCTTGCATAGCTAGAATCCAAGATTCATCAAGAAGTACTTCATCAATATTTTTAGGTTCAATCTGAGATAGAAAAGCAGTATGATTGCAAATATTTCTAAGAGATGATCGAGTGCTTACACCTCGTGAAGGTTCTCCCAGAATTTGTTCCACTGGATGATCTTTCACAAATTTCCACTGTTTGGTTGCATCTTGTATTAAATTTTGATGATATTTCCTGATATCTCCATGTTGGACTTCCTCTATTGTGTTCTCTTTGTTGAGATTGAGACTTTCCGTATTATTTATACTTCCTGTTTCTTCATCAATAGATTTCTTGGAGAGTAGAGAATTAGATTCATCAAATACTACATGCATAGATTCTTGTACAGTCAAAGTCTTTTTATTGAATACTCTATAAGCTTTACTATTAGTAGAATACCCGAGAAATATACATTCATCAGATTTTGCATCAAACTTGCCTAAATTATCTCTGTCATTTAAAATAAAACATTTGCAGCCAAATACATGAAAGTAACCAATGTTGGACTTTTTCTCATTCCAAAGCTCATAGGGGGTTTTATTTAATTTGGACCTTAGCATAACTCTATTTATAACATAACATGCAGTACTTACCGCTTCGGCCCAAAAATAACTAGGCAAGTTGTTCTCATTGAGCATTGTTCTTACCATCTCTTGAAGAGATCTATTTTTCCTCTCTACTACCCCATTTTGTTGAGGAGTTCGAGGAGCAGAAAAATTATGCACAAAACCATTTTCATCACAAAATGTTTCAATATTTTTATTAACAAACTCTTTTCCCCTATCACTTCGGATACTTGAAATAGTATAACCCTTTTCATTTTGAATTCTCTTGCATAACTTGGTAAAGGCATTATGTGCCTCATCTTTATGAGCAAGAAAGATGACCCAAGTATATCTAGAGAAATCATCAACAATAACAAATGCATAATATTTTCCTCCTAAACTTGCAACTCTATTTGGTCCAAAAAGATCCATGTGTATCAGTTGCAGTGGTCTAGTAGTGGAAATATGTTTCTTGGTTTTAAAAGAAGTTTTTGTTTGTTTACCAAATTGGCATGCATCACAAATTTTATCTTTAAGAAAATTTGCCTCTGGTAACCTCTCACAAGATCATTTTTTGAAAGTTTGGAAATAAGTTCCATGTTGGCATGACCTAGTCTTCTATGCCATAACCAATTAGTTTCATTTTGAGCTGAAAAACAAATAGCATCTTGTGAGGTAATTTTTTCAAAATCAATTGTATAAACATTGTTGCTTCTAAAAGCAATAAAACAAATATTACAATCATAATCATTCAAAATAATGCACTTATCCATTTTGAAAGTAACTGTAAATCCTTTATCACATAATTGACTTATGCTCAAAAGATTATGTTTTAGACCTTCAACAAGTAGAACATCTTCAATTATGAGAGAAGACTCATTACCAATTTTACCTATTCCCACGATCTTCCCTTTCGAGTTGTCTCCAAATGTCACGTATCCTTCTTCTTTAGATCTAAGATCAAAGAATTTAGTCTTGTCTCCCGTCATGTATCTTGAACATCCACTATCTAAAAACCATTTATTTTTATTTGTGGAGGACTTCATGCACACCTATAAAAATAATTAAAATGATTTTTCTTGGTACCTAAGTTCTTTGGGTCCTTTATTTATTAGTATTAGAAGAAACAAGATTTTTAGGTACCCATATGGCCCTAATAGTCATTGTATGTTTTCTTCTAATAGGACAAGCATGATAATTATGACCATTTCTATTACAAAAATTGTAAATAGTATGTGACATATATGAAGAACTTGAGTGATTATAATAGTATCCTTTTTTAACAAAATTATTTTTATGAAAAGAATTTTGAATATTGAACTTTGATGTAGAAGGATTATCCAAGAAGTTTTTATAAGGTTTGTATTTTTGTTTAGGCATATATCCCAAGCCTGCCTTGTCAAAAACACATCTTTGACTACCAAGAAGTTTTTCAAAATTTCTTTTTCCATTTGTAAAGTTTTCAATAATATTTTCTAAATCAGTTTTCTTTTTCTTCAACTCAAGATTTTTATCTTTCAAAACAATACTTTCTTTTCTTAAAATATCAATTTCGTTTGTTAAAGAAGAATTTTTCTTTTTCAAAGCAGTATACTTGATATCCAATTTTTCAAATTCCTCATATACCTCTTCTAAAACATTTTGCAATTCTTCATATGAAGGATTTTCAATATTATCAAGATTTGTTACCTCAATGTCATCTTTAGCCATAAGACAAAGATTTGCTGATTCTCCATTGCTTGCTTCACTATCTGAGCTACTTGAATCATCATCCCATGTAGCTTTCATTGCTTTTTTGCCTTTGTTTCGATCTTTCTTTAGCAGAGGACAATCTGACTTGATATGACCAGGCTTATTACATTTATAACAAATTAAAGTGTCATTTTTACCTGAATCTTTCTTGGAAAACTTTTTGAAGGATTTCCTTGGAGGAGTTTTATTTTTCTTTAAGAACCTCTGAATTCTTCTTGTTATCATCGCAACTTCTTCATCTTTGTCGTCATTTTCCTCATCTTCATCACTTTCACTTTCATGTGGAACAGCTTTAAGTGCCAAGCTCTTCTTTGGCTTTCCTTCTTCTTCTCCTCTTTTCAATGTGTACTCATGGGTGATAAGTGACCCGATGAGTTCATTCACTTCGAGCTTCTTGAGGTCTCTAGCTTCAAGAATCGCTGTCACTTTTGATTCCCAACGTTTTGGTAGAGAGTTGAGAATTTTTCTTACTATCTCCACTTTGGAATAAACTTTGCCAAGAGCTGTCAAGCTGTTTATGATGTTAGTGAAACGAGTGTGCATACTAGAAATAGATTCATCATCATTCATCTTAAACATTTCATATTCATGAGTAAGAATATAAATTTTTGATTCCTTGACTTGAGAAGTTCCTTCATAAGTAACTTCCAAGTTATCCCAAATTTCCTTTGCTGTAGTGCAAGTCATTACTCTATTAAACTCATTACCATTTAGAGCATTAAATAATAAATTCATAGCAGTTAAATTCAAAATATAAAGTCTATCGTCTTCACGATCAAACTCTTCTTCTTCCTTTTTGACCTTTACTCCATCAACTACTTTTGTTGGAATATAAGGTCCATTTACAATGCATTTCCAGATTTCTCGACCTTGAGCCTGAAGAAATATTCTCATTCTAACTTTCCAGAATGAGTAATTGTCTCCGCAAAAGAGTGGAGGCCGACTGCTAGATTGACCTTCACCAAATGAAGCTGCAATGTTAGCTATAAGATCTTAACTCAAAAGATAGTTAATCTTATAATAGAGCTCTAGCTCTGATACCAATTGTTGCCCAGATGACTATCACAAGAGGGGGGGTGAATTGAGTTGTATTTAAAAAAAATAACAATTATAAATCAAATATATAATATAAAATATTAACAAAATATAAAACAACAATAAATATAAAGAGTAAGGGTAAGAGAGAAGCAAACTCAGTATGTTAACGAGGTTCGGCCCCACTGCCTACATCCTCGCCTCAAGCTACCCCTTGAGGATCCCCGAATTCACTATTCAATCTCCTTCAGGTGGAGATAGAAACCTATTACACTTTTGAACAGCACCGCTCCAAAGAATCCGTGTAGAACACCCTCTACACTTCTAATCACCTCACACTTGGTGATTTAATTATTCCCCGTGTAGAACACATTCTACACACACAAGGGTTATACACACCATTTTACTGATACAAGAATTGATAGTGGGTAGGCTATCAGAAAACACTCCTCAATGAGTGAAATAAAAACAATACAGCGCAAACTATATCTCTCAAAATGAACAAGGGTTAAGGCTCAATGCTTAGAGAAGAGAGAATGAAAGTTTTGAATGAATGTTGTATGCTCTTGGTGTTGTGAATGTGAAGCTCTCAAATGATCTATTTATAGGCATATGAGACTTCATATTCAAATTTAAAAAGATTCACATGTCAAAGACATCATCATTCACTTTTCAAAAATTTCAAATCTAATCTTTTTACTTTTTGCATGTGACAAAAGGAGCACACTTTACTTTTCAAAAATTTCAAATCTAATCTTTTACTTTTTGCATATGACAAAAGGAGCACACTTTACTTTTCAAAATTTTCAAATAAAGACATCTACCTTTTGCATAAGTCAAGAAAAGCATCTATTACTTTTGAAAATATTCAAATAAAACATGCACATGTGAAAGATGACAATCAATCATCTTAATATTTTCAAAGTTCAAACCTTTAATCATGTCATGCACATGTGAAAGATGACAATCAATCATCTTTCAAAATTTTCAAATTTAATTTTCAAAATATTTATGCACATGTGGAAAATGTATTTTAATGCTTTATGATAAAATATTAATTTTGAGCCTTAATCCTAATTTCAAATTTTTTAAGAGATTTACAATATTATTCTATGATTTTAATGTGAACTTGCTCCCTTCTTGCTCATGCTTGCTTCTTTGATGTGCTTGATTCTATTGTGTAGACAACTTGAGCTTGAGACTCCTTTATTCTTTGAATTCATTTGTTATCATCAAAATCCATGTGTAGATTTACACGAAACTTGAAACCTTGAGTTCAACATTCTTAACTACGAGCTTCTGACTCGATAATATTTTAGTAATGAGAAGATACTCTTTGCTGCCTTCATTGGTCATTTCAATATGGTAATCATTACGACGTATATATTTGAAACTCAATAAATTTATTTTAGATTGTGAAGAAAATAGAGTATCATTAATACAAAATTTAATGCCATTAGACAACACAATATTAGCTATTTAGGAGCCCTCAATTAGATTTGATGAACTTAATATGGTATGGACATAGCCTTTGCTTAGTGTTAGATTTTGAAAATATTTCTTATCCTTAAGAATTGTGTAAGTTGTAACACTGTCAGTCAGACATACATTTTTATCATTCAACTCAGAGATAAAAAGTTCGTCTATGTCATCCATGATTCTACAAAATATATAAAATCTTCATTACAAATAATAAAGAAAATATATTAATTGGATGGAATATTTCTATCTCCAATCAAGTGATCAATTCTATTATTAGGATTATTAAAGAAATCAGAAATATCAAGATGAGTGATATCTACATTTAATGAATCATCTCATGGTTCTACAAAATTTGTTTCAATCATTTTATTCTTTCATTTTATAGATACTTGATATAAATCTGCCAAGTGCCTGGCCGTATGATAGGTACGTGATCAATGTTCAATCATTCCACATCTATAGCACACATCTTCACTTCTCTTTGAAACATTATTTTGGAGGCTTTTACCCCTTTCTGAATTGTATCGCTTCTGGTGATACGGTATATTATTATTAGTATCCCTTTTAATGTTATCATTTCTGGAACCAATATTTCTATAGTTTCTCCTACCACGTCCACGCCATTGATTTCTTCAAAAGGATGCACCATTCGCTTCTGGGAATGATGCAAATATAGTATCATTCACTTCAGGGAATGATGTTGAACCAGTAGGGCTTGACTGGTCTTTTTTTAATTAAAACTCATTGTTCTGCTCAGCTACTAGAAGACATGATATAAGTTCAGAATATTTCTTGAACTTTCTCTCTCGATACTGCTACTGCAGGAGCACATTTGAGGCATAAAAAGTAGTATAAGTCTTCTCTAATATATCATCATCAGTGATTTTTTCACCGCATAATTTTAGTGCTAAGTTTATTTTAAAAAGTGCAAAATTATACTTACTAACACTTTTATAATCTTGCAACCTCAGGTGCAACTATTATAACGAGTTTTTGGGAGGATGACAGTCTTCTGGTGTTCAAATCTCTCCCTTAAATTATTCCATAAAATAAATGAATCTTTTACTATAAGATATTCAGTTTTTAAATCTTCGTGAAGATGGTAGCGAAGAAAAATAATTGCTTTAGCGCGGTCTTACATAGACGCTTGATTTCCTTATTTAATTATTTATTTCAGGTTTTTTGCATTAAGATGGATTTCAGCATCAAGAATTCATGATAAATAATTTTTCTCGAAAATGTCAAGAGCAACGAATTTCAATTGTGTAAGATTTGTCATTTTCTATACATATAAATAATGAAATAAATATGTGTATCTCAGAAATATATTTATAAAATTACGTAGATATTATCAAATAATAATCATCAATAAAATATTTCATATTTATATCAAAGACTGTAAATAATATGTTGAAAATTTTACTTGAAGAAGATGACTATTAACTTTAATATCGGTAGAATTTCGTGTTGATAATGTGTTATAAAACTAAAATAAAAACTACTAATGCAAGAGAAAATATTTGAAATTCTTTATTTCTTAAGAACTGAAATTTTCTCTTTTTCTCTCTTTTCTTTCTATTCTTTCTTTGTATTTCTGATTTTTGTGTGTCTCAATTGATAGCAAAACACCCCTATATGTAAGGGTGTGATGAGCATTCAACAATAATAAAGGTAAACACATTTGCATAATTATTGGAGAGGTGGGAAGGGGGTCACTCATTCCTCTCCTTCAATAATTTTAACATGATGTTGATATTTTTTTAATAATATTTATTATTTACTGTTGAGTTTCTCTCATATTTTGTTGATTGTTAATAACATTACTGTTGGAGAGAGTGTTGGTCTTTAAATCCTTTAATCGTTGCAGTCATGCTCTTTCATTGGAATATTAAGTGCAAGGTCCTTAATGATTGTTTTTGACGGGAGTGAAAATTAGGAGATAGCCGTTTGCTTCTGTGGGGATAATGTTGGCATTAAAGAGAATTTTTGTAAGTAGTCGTTTGGTATGATCTGTTGTTAACTGTGGCTTCATTGCATAGAAGTTATTAACATGGCATTAAAGGGTTGTTAAAGTTGGTTTGGTTAATGTTGATATTTTTTTGTAGTAAAATATATTTCTTTACCGTTGCTTTCTTTTTAACCATATGAGAGCATTCAAATGCGTATTATCTTCAATGTTGGTATTAATAGACTTTATAAAATTTCCGTTACTTTGGGCTTGAGTATTAACATTGCTTAAAGAATTGTTGTGGTCGACTTATTAAATTGGTGGTTGTTATTGTTTTCTTCCCGTTGAGGCTAGTACCTCCGGCCTCCTGGGTCGTGTATTGTTATAAATAAATACTATTTTCTTTAGTTATGTGTACAGTAAAAGTAAGAACAAAACATTGAGAGAGAGAGAGAGAGAGAGAGAGAGAGAGAGAGAGAGAGAGAGAGAGAGAGAGAGAGAGAGAGAGAGAGAGAGCTTTGTGAATATATATTTTTGAGAAAATTTTCAAATAAAAAAGAGCTGTTATTTTAGTAGAGATTTGGGCTTATTTACTTGTACAGAGTAAATTTGAGTAAATTTGAGTCATACGACGATCAGTTAAGCTGTTGTATCTTAAAGAAGCGAAGTCAAGAAGAATTTTGTTGCACTGGTTAATTTGAGATTTTGTAAATCACAAAGGACTTGAATCTTCTTAAAGAGACCGATATTTTCGTACCAGCCAGATTGATATATCCTTTGAACGTTTATTTTATTGAAATTTTTATTACATTATTTTGTAATTCACTAACATGTGATATTAAATCCAATCATTAGATAGTGCTACATTAGTAAAATATGATACAATCGTTACCATAAATCAGCCTCAAATTCAACCCCTCGAAAACTGGAGCTCTTAGCAGCCTCTTACAGAAGCAGCAAATCCGCTCCCCCTGTTTAAACATGATGGTTTACTGGGGGAATGAAATATTATTAATTAATTGCATAACAGTGTATCACGCGTTGCGTTTCCAGTTGTTGGATTCACCCTGATAACAAAAATGAGGTTAATGATGAAAAAGGCCAATGATTGAGAAAGCAAATGGAAAGGAAACTAAATGTTTACCCGTCTGCAACTTTACATAGGTATTCTCGTTGATCTTCTCTCAATGGAACATCCGTGAAATCTGAGCAAACTCGGGAAAAATCAGTCAAAAATGATTCATTCATTCCCTCTCAAATGAATTGGCCAAATCTGACATCAACTCCAAGAAAACAATGTTAAGCAGAGTTTCTACATACCTGCCCCTGTTATTTTTGATCCCTTGAAAGATGTATTTCCCGTAGCCAGAGCACCTTCTAAGTTAGCATTGCTCAGGTTGGCCTGAAGAAAGTGGTTCTCACAAACACAACATACTCGTAGGGAGAACGGACACAAACATAGCAACTAGTATTCCTACAGAAATTGAACCAGACACCAAAATATCGAAAAGATACCTTAGTCACATTTGCCAAGGAAAAATCTACCCCTCTGAGATCAGCGTCCGAAAGATCAGCCCCTATGTAGAGATAAAAAAAAAGGCACTATAAATAACTATTATAAATCTACATAATAGGATAATTTGATGTCATAGTAAGACTGTATAATCATCAATTAATTCAATTTGATTGTGATTATACTTTGCACTTATGGCTTTGTAATCTAATGCTACAACTCTTCCAAGTTGTCTCACCCTGCCTACATTATCACACGGTAGTTACTAAATTTGTATTGGAGCATGCAGCCTTACAAATTTTCCGAAGAATATCTGCGAATCTAATACTAGAAGACAATAGTGTCAGAACAAAATGAAGAATTAAATACCTGTTAAATCGGCATCGAAGAAGCTCGCACCAAGTAACTTTGAGCCTTTAAAATTTGCTTGCCTCAGTATAGACTGAAAAGAAAACCAAACAAATGAATAAATTAAATATGCAAAACAAATCGCACATTATATAGACGAAACGAACTACGAGAAACATATTAATGTGCGGCCGGAAAATAAAAGAACAGAGACAGTCTTGAAGTCCTGGCTGATCAAAGTCTTGCCGCTAAAGTCCTTGCCAGTCAGATCTTGTCCCCTCGTCACCTCTTGACCGTACGGACCTCCTCCCTTGAATGCGAGTGCGGGATCGGCCAAGAAGAGAGAAGCAGAGAGGAGAGCCAGCAAGCTTGCCTTGGACGCCGATTCGCCCAACGACAACAGAATGACATTCCGAGGAGCTGTTTGTGGCTTCTTCGGCGCCTGTTTCTACAAAAAATGAACGAGAATTAGCCAAGGTGCGGCGACCGTCTAGCAGTTGATGGACATGTTGCGAGGAGGAAAACAGATGCGTAATTCCATATCTACCTGGAGCGTAGGACAGAGGGAGAGAGAGCAAGAATAACGGGGGTGTGGATTTGAGACGTGAGGGCTACAGGCGAAGGAGACGTTGAGAAGCGCCATTGGGAGCGAAAAGCGACCTTGCGGTCTTGCCGTTTTAATCTGAGACTCGAAGAGTGGATAATGAGGAAGAAATGAGAATAATAATATAAATAAAAATACCAAGTTAGCTTGGGCCTTGAAGCATAGATTTTCGACACGTGGTGGAAGAGTGTGATAGTGGTCTGGAGGTTTTAAACTTTGGGCCTATTACAAATTATGGGTTGGACCTGGTCGGTCCAACCCATAATTCCAGGTGTCCGGCCTAAAGATTCATGTGCCAATTTTTTTCCTTACGCTTTGATATGCTTAAACAAGTAATTAAGATGAGTTTGTTTTTCAGTATGTGCATTGTGCAGCCAAAAAGCAAAAGTTTGGTTCATTCTCCCTAAGGTTTAGCTGTACGTACGTGCATTTAGTGGGGTGAAGCTCAAATATGATCTGCATCATATGAAGGTTTAGCCTTGCTGGCTTTGTCATTACCTAATTTTCACTTATATGACTCCCGAAAGGTGAGAATTCCCATGGACCATGGCAGACAAACGTAGTAGAGGCGCCGAAGGTATTGGAAGTTTGAAACCCTCTGGTTCTCATATAGATGCTAATCTTATTGCCTTTTCTCTTGGCGTCGAAAAGAAGTTTTATGGTCATTATTTTGTTGGGTTCTGAAAGTTGGCATATGAGATTGCCAGGACATCCCCCTCTAGCCACAAAAAAGCAAGGATAGAAGGAAAAATAAAAAGAGTCGGCTTTCCCTATTTCTGGGCAATGAAAAAGGATATACCAGGGTTTTACTTTTTGAGTGGTTCTAGGGCCACTCGAGGCGAAATATATATATATATATTTTTTTTTCTTCATACATTTTTTTTAACAGTTTTAATATTTTTTTTTAAAAATAGTTTACAATATAATTAAAAAATACTTACATAATCATTACGTAAAAATAAAACATAAAAAATAAAGATTTTTTTATTTTAGTATTTCTCTTGCTTTACTTTTTCACTTACAGAACAGTGTTATAAAGTATGAAAATACCTTAGTTTAAGGTCCAGTTTATTTTGGAAAGTCATCTCAACTTATCTCATCTCATTTCATACTTTCAACTCATTTCAACCACTCATTTTAAATTTCAATTAATCTCAACCACTCATTTTATTATTATTCATAACTCATCTCATCTCATCTCTGAATTCAAGCGAGCCTCATAGACTGCAAAACCTTTCGCCAAACTAGCTTTATAGAGAGAGCAAGACAGCCTATTAATTCTGAGTTCCAGCATGGAGCAGCACTAAAAAAAGAAAAAGAAAAAAAGTATTGAACATATTTTCAAATTCATAATATTTTTCCTTACCAAATCATTTCTCAGATTATTTCTTGTGGCCAATTACTTCTTCATCATCTATACTAATATATATATATATATATATTTTTTTTTTTTCTGTAAAAAGTAACTGTCAGATCATCGAAAGTTCTTTGACCGAGAGCATTAACATTAATCTTATTAAAATAAATCATTAAATTTATACAAAAAATACAAATTTATACATATATCAAAAAAAATTTGACAAAAAAATATATAAAAAATAATATAAAAATATTTTTTATTTAACTTTTGAATGAATTATGCATTAACTTGGATATTTTTTCTTTTCCAAAACTATATACCTTCCATTAATTAAGACTGCAGAATGCTCGTCTTAAATGGGGGACCAATTCCAGACCATTCGCGATTACAAGCACCTTATTCGCCTCTCTGTTTTTTTCTTATGATTTCAAAAACAGAGCCTTGTTTTTATATGCTTGTGGCAATAAATTAGCCCAATTTTAAGTGGAGAAGGAGGGAGCTTAAATTCTAGCCTCAAGGACTAGTAAGGACACAAGCTCGAGGCACCCTAACGCTTGCCACGTGTAATATAAGGCAATCTTGATTGTGTGGCCGTTAAGAATTCAAAAACCAATCTCAGGATATCGATTTCTGTACGCTCAAAAATGAACTACTATAAGTCCCTTACGGTACCAATCCTCATTATTCATCTCCTCCCGCCTCTCTGCATTGGCTTGCAGTGCCTCTCTCAAATACCCTACAACTCTTTCCCCGTTCTGCTGTTCACAGCTGTCTGATTGCGGACATTGATGGCTGCAACTGTCTCCACCATTGGAGCTGTCAACCGAGCACCGGTATGGAGTCCTTTTCCTGTCATTTGAGATTCTGAAGGCTTCACTCCTTATATATTAGTGTGTATTTAAATTGTTATAAAAAAAGTTGGGTTTTGTACTTGTCAATAATGTATCGGGTGGATTATGGTGATGCAGCTGAGCTTGAATAGCACTGGTGCTGGAGCTTCAGTTCCAAGCTCAGCCTTCTTAGGCAGCAGCTTGAAGAAGGTGACCTCTAGGTTCAACAACTCCAAGGTTTCCACTGGGAGCTTCAAGGTTGTCGCAGAGGCCGTTGAAGAGGACAAACAGACAAATACGGACAAATGGAGAGGCCTTGCTTTCGACACATCCGATGACCAGCAAGACATCACCAGAGGAAAGGGTATGGTTGACTCGCTGTTCCAGGCTCCCACCGGAGCTGGAACTCACTATGCCATCATGAGTTCTTACGATTACCTCAGTACCGGACTTCGCCAGTAAGAGGAAGTTGGTTAAAATTGGTTATAATTCCATTTTATCTTAAACGAAGTTGGTTTTGATCGATCATGATCATGCTAATTCAGGTACAACTTGGACAACAACATGGATGGTTTTTACATTGCACCTGCCTTCATGGACAAGCTTGTTGTTCACATCAGCAAGAACTTCATGACCCTACCCAATATCAAGGTACTTACATATTCAAAACTTTTGAAATATAAGTGAGTTACATTATTTTTTATTCTGTAAATTACCCAAAAAGTGGAACAATAAACCTGTCAAGTACTTTTTTTTTTTTTACTACAGATTCCTCTCATCCTGGGTATTTGGGGAGGTAAAGGTCAAGGAAAATCTTTCCAGTGTGAACTTGTCTTTGCCAAGATGGGAATCAGGTCGGTTCACTTAAAATCAAAACTGATCTGATCCCGTAGATATGTTTTTGCTTCTTACACTTTAATCTTAATTTCCCAACTAAAATTTCAGCCCCATCATGATGAGTGCTGGAGAACTGGAAAGTGGGAACGCAGGAGAGCCTGCAAAATTGATCAGGCAAAGGTACCGTGAGGCAGCCGATATAATCAGGAAGGGAAAAATGTGCTGCCTCTTCATCAACGATCTGGATGCAGGAGCTGGTCGACTTGGTGGAACCACCCAATACACAGTCAACAACCAAATGGTTAATGCAACTCTCATGAACATAGCTGATAACCCAACAAATGTCCAGCTCCCTGGTATGTATAACAAGGAGGAGAATCCACGTGTCCCTATCATAGTCACTGGAAACGACTTCTCAACACTTTATGCTCCTCTCATCCGTGATGGTCGTATGGAAAAGTTCTACTGGGCACCTACTCGGGAAGACCGCATTGGTGTCTGCAAAGGAATCTTCCGTGCTGACAAGGTTGCCGATGAAGACATTGTCAAGCTTGTTGACACCTTCCCAGGCCAATCAATCGGTCAGTTACAATTAGAAAGACTACCAAATTTCTTTAAAATATATAAAGCACATTAATATAATTTATGCTATTGGCGTTTTTGCAGATTTCTTTGGTGCCCTAAGGGCAAGAGTTTATGATGACGAAGTGAGGAAGTGGATATCTGGTGTTGGTGTAGATGGCATTGGGAAGAAACTTGTGAACTCAAAGGAAGGACCTCCAACTTTCGAGCAGCCGCAGATGACCCTGGAGAAGCTCCTGGAGTACGGAAACATGCTGGTACAAGAGCAAGAGAATGTGAAGAGAGTCCAACTTGCTGACAAGTACTTGAGTGAGGCTGCTCTTGGAGATGCCAACCAGGATTCTATTAAGAGAGGAACTTTCTAGGGTTAGCTCCTTCACCCTAGAGGCCATGATGGGAGGTTTGGATTCTTCTTTTCTCAATCTTTACGGCAAATAAAAAGAAGCACATTAATTAAGAGTGAAGACACGAAGAGATCAAAAGTAAAACTATCTTAACCTTTTATAAATTTCTTTCGCAGGCAAAGCAGCCCAGTAAGTGAAGATTCTTGTCCTTGAAGGTTGTACTCAATATCTAAATGCAGAGAACTTTGAGGCAACTTCTATTAGTGATGATGGGAGGTGCATGCAGCATGATGTACATTTTCTAAGCAGAAGCCCTTTTAAAGGATTTTAGATAGACAATATTGTTGTTACCATGTTTGAATGGATTCGATTAAATCCTCTAATTTTGTGTTCTAATCATGTGTAGTACTGTTTCCAATCTTAATCGATCTTGATCATCTCTTCGTAACTCCGGGTTTTTGCTTTTAATCCATTTTGCTCTTGCTCTGCCTACAGCACGTTTTCCCTTTTAATTAATTAACCAATATATGGAGGTTAATTTAATTTAATTTAATTTCTTCTCAAAAAAATAATTTAATTTAGTTAGATTTACTTTTACACACACCCATATGCATTGAGTGAGTGAAACTTAATAGTAATTAGTAGCATTTTTTGTTTTGTTCTGTTCTCTATCTTCTATTATGTTTCTGTAATGGACTCCAGACAGATTAGACCCTGCTGCAAGACGTGCGTCCATACTCACACCCTCGCACGTACAATTAATATAGAAGACCCAATCCAACTAAAGCCCATTTAGGAGATCCAAGAAAAAAAAAAGCCCAATCAGGACCAAAGCATCTGAGCACCGGCTTCGTAGGGAGGGCCCGAGAACCCAAAAAAGCGATAGAAATCAATAAATAATATCAGAGATTTTTCCTTTTCAATGAACTTAAAGGTTGAAAAAATTAATAACAATAATAATAAAATGAACTTAAAATCATTTTGTTACGGTAGACGTACGGAATGCGATGCGTTAGAAGTAGAACAGAAAAGTCTAGAATCTTGGGAACAGTTTATTCGTGTTCACATGGGACTAAAAAGCTTAAGAAATTAGGCTCGATTTAGATTGGAAAGTGAGTTTATTTAATCTCAATTTATTTTAAATTTATTATTATATATTAATTTATTTTTTATATAAAATATATAAATAATTCAATTCTTTCATATTTTAATTTAATTTTTTCAAATTTAACACAATAATAATATTCAAAAAATATTTTATTTAATTTTCATAATTCGTCTACCAAAAACGTGTTAGCGTGTTAGCTATAGCTTTATTTCCAAGCCATTACCAAGTTATACATTATTTCCATATCATTGGATTAGCGACGTTGACGGAGATATTAATATCATTGTCAAAGCAGAACGTACTTTTTTAATGGTCTTTGTTGAGAATGAGCCGCCATGAACCACCTAATCAGACATTTGATCCTTTCTATTATATTAAGTTATTAACCCAAACTTCTGTGCCATGAAACATGGATAGGACCATCCTCAGATCATGCAGGGATATTCCTACCAACTATAAAGGATAGCTAGGAATTCCTAAGGCTCACTAGCTAACAACCTAATTTGTTATGACAATAATAACATAAAGAAAAATCAAATAAAAGGCATCTCCACTAATTATTTAGTATTTTTGGGGTGAAAAGTAAGTATTTATTCCTTGAACGCATATTTATTTATTCACATGTCATAAATTTGGAGGGAGGGAGGGAGGTCAAAGGAGAACATTTTAGACGGGTCAAAGACTCGATATATTTTTATTATTTTCGGGACTTGTGTTTTTAAAATATGAAAAATACTAATATATATTTTTTTATATAATAGCTTTTATATATAAGTTTTCCACATGTTATATATTTTAATAAAAAGACTTATAAATAATAAAAAAAAAAGAATTATATTTCTAAATGAAAAAAACAAAAAATAAAAAAACAGAAGATTTGAAAGTCCAAGATTTCATTAATTAGCTAGGGAACCAAGTGCCATTGTTTGACACTGGCTGGCCATCTAGCTAATTTCTAACTGGGTGAGCTGTACAAGTCATAGGACCCTTCCCATTCGTTTGATGAAAACAAAAAACGCGACTTTAGTACTGTGGGAACTCAAAGAACGTCGTTGATCTATAATTTACTTGGTTTCTTAATTGATAGGTTCATGATAACATGACGCTTATCGAACATGTGCATGCTGAATTACGCGGTACGTACCAGTGACTATCTGGTAGAGTTGACCAAGGGCATGCATGCATGCAGCCTGCCGGGAACAAAATACAACTGCTTCTTGAGAATTAATCACTAACTATTAAGTAACAACAATCCTAATTTAACTACTTTTTTGGAACATTATACTTTTGGAAATTAGGGTCCTTAACATCCAGTTTTCTTTACGAACCACCAGCATTACAAGTTAGACCGGTATTATTTTGTCATTTGAGTAGTATTGTCGTAAGTTACATCTAGGCAAAAATTATTTTTTTTTTTAAAATTTTTATAAATTTTTATTTTATTTTAAAATGTTAATATATAAAATGTCAAAGCGAATAAATAAAATAGCATTTTCCTACCAGTTAAGTACGCCCTAATGGGACAATATATCAGTAGCTTTGAGATTTTGAAATGCTAATTTAATTATTGGTATTTTTTATAATAGGATAGCCGAAATTTTGGTAAAATTTGAGATTCTTATACTCATGTATATTTTAATTTATTATTGAAAACTCAGAGTGGGCTTTGGGGGAGACAGAGCTACAGAAAGAGGGCCTGTAATCTTCGAAAGGACACGTTCCTATGGCCTTCGGAGGTTTCTTATCTCGTAATGAAACGACACCTGGTATATAAGCGAACAACACGTATAAAGTGGAAAAGAAGTTTTCTCAACTAGCTGAAAGACATGTCTCACAGGATGACAACTTACCATTCCTAAAACTAACTTCGCTCCAGCAGAATACAGAGGACACACACGTTCCATGGGGCCCCAAAAACACGAAGCATTATCTCATTTTCGTAAATTTTCCAACCCGCTCTGATGGAACCCCTTGATATAACATTATGATGATACGCATATTCTAAGCGGCCCCCAAAACACAAAACATTATTTCATTTTCATAAGCCTGCTCATCTTATTTGACACTTATTTTTAATATCTTATATATATTTTTATTTTTTTATTTAATAATTAAAGAAATAATTATTAATACATTTATATTTTTTTATATATATTTTAAAATAATAAAAAATATGATAAAAAATTTTAAAAAATAACTAGAGCGGTAAACCTCAACGATCAATATGGGGACAACATTGTAGCACGCTCCATAACATTATGAAGACACATATGTTCCGTGGGGCCTCCATTACACCATCCTATGGTCATCGTCGCCCAGGGTAGATCCCACTGTAATGGAGTCAAAAAACCAATCTAGCAAAAGCAGTAATTGGGAAAAAATATTGAAGGAAATGGAATCAAATCTAGAGAGAGAACTTTGGCGGGATCGATGAAAATGGGAGCTTGTGCCCATCTTGTGGAGGGAGTAAAAATAGTCAGAGACTTAATTAAACATTTATGATTAGGGGACAAAAAGATAGATGATAAAATTAAAAAGTAGGCTAATAGACAGTGAGGGGGTAGAGTACAAGAATTAAATAGGTGTGCAGTAATTAAATAGAATGCAGTAATTAAAGGGAGGAAGTCGACCGACAGCACGCAAGATAAAATATCTGACCAAGCAGACCAAAAATTAGTTATAAAAGAGCTCGGAACAGATGAAAGAAAGGACTTTCTCTGGAATGATTTAGGCGGCCTCTTTTTCCTGAACATCAGCTTCTCCAGATTTCTCTGAGAGCGTCAATCGGCGAATTTAATTTACATATTTATATATATTTTTTATTGTGCACAATGAGTTATGAGTGACTGTATAAACTCTCATTATAGTGGATTCTCATCCCCAAATATTGGTGGACGTAAGCACTTGCCAAATCATGTAAAATTGTGTGTTCATTTCTATTTATTTTATCTACTATCTACGTACATACTGTCCCGCCAAGACCTCGCTGGGAGTCTCAAACGACCCCGAATGAACCTCAACTTGTACCAGTGGGCTGAGAATAATTATTTCTCTCACTCCGACCTATTAACCGACTTTTATGACCTCAACATATCTAACTCCTCCAGTAATGTTCAGAATTTCATCTCTGCCTCCAGTATTGTCGCATCTCGGGTGGCGACATGGAGGAGGGGGGAGGGGTGAGGGGGAAGAGTGAGAATGTAGGGGAGTGCCGAATGTTGTCGGCAAAAGAGGGCCTGTCATCTTCGAAAGGATACGTCCTATGACCTTGCGATATCTCGTATGAAACTACAGTACTGAACAACACATTGGGTAATCACAATCATGATAACATAAGGATTTGTTTTCCTTTATTTTTTAACATTGGTAAAACAAAGTAGCTAGCGGTGGGTAGGAACCTTTCAGCACCTTTCAGCAAATTAAAAGCTTTACAATTGTATTATCTAAATTTTACAATTGTAAATGTTACTTGAAAATCTTAAATACAATAAGATTTGCATAGTCTTTTTATATCTTCTTAAATTATAAAAATTGAGCATTGAAATTGAAAATCCTGATCTCTAAAAAAGCAGTCTTGCTAGCGTGTTAATTTTGTGCATGAACCAAATCTTTTACCTTTTTTCTTTCTTTGTTTTGCACGAGTAGTGGTGCGTTGGTGTTTAATCATATCCCGAATTCCCGTCCCATGTAAAATCATTAGGAAGTTTCTCCCATTCAAAGCACACCCAACATCACAGAACATAAAGTTAAACTCCTCTGTTTTTATTTTTTATTTTTTATTTTTAGTCTACCTAGTCTCCCTTTTATTCGCCAGACAAAGACCAAAGAACAAAAATGGAGAAAAACTATACTTAAGCAATTTCCACACCCACCGTGTCAGTAATAATATAAAACCCTGTGCTTCTTTATCATCTACCTCACAGAGCTCAATTCTCTTTTCTCTCACATGGCAGACAAACTCATTTCTTTGAATTCTTTCTGTGTTTTTGGTCTACTTCTATGCACTGTAAAGTCTGACGGCCAAGACGATGGTGGATCCTTGTTGACCAACCTTGCCGATGGGTTCGGCGCTGAAAGAAACAACATGAGCGTAAACGGCGTTGCAGAGATTGAAACAAATGGCCTACTTCGGCTGACAAACGGCTCGCTCCAAGTAGTTGGCCATGGGTTTTATTCACACCCAATCCAATTCAAGAACGCCACCGGGCAAGTCATGTCCTTCTCCACCTCGTTCGCTTTTGCCATAATCACCCAGAATGGGCAACGAGGCGGCGATGGCCTCGCGTTCACGATTTCGCCTACAAAAGAGCTTCTTGGGGGTGCTCCAGGCCCTTATCTTGGCCTATTCAACGCCACTAATAATGGAAACTTCTCGAACCATGTATTTGCGGTCGAGATTGACACTGTCAAGGACGCGGAGTTCGGCGACATCGATGACAACCATGTTGGCATCGACCTCAATAGCGTTTCATCGAACACATCTGTTCGTGTCATTCGATTTAGGGGCGGTCCTACGAACAAGGAAGAGCTTAACCTGAAGAGTGGTCAGGTAATTCAGGCTTGGGTCAAATATAATTCGCAAACAAGTGAACTAGTTGTAAAGCTTTCGCCGGAATCTGCTCAACCTCGGTCTGTACTTTTGTCCGTTCAAGTGAATCTCTCAGAAATCCTTCAAGAATCGATGTACGTCGGCTTTTCTGCTTCAACTGGTTCGTCCGCGAGCTCGCATTATATATTGGGTTGGAGTTTCGAAATGAATGACGAGTCTAAAAATCTCTACCTTGATAAACTCCCTATGCTCCCCACGATTCCTGGGACCAAAAAGAATCGCACAGGCCTAATTGTTGGCGTCTCAGTTTCAGTTACTTTGACTGTGATTTTGGGGACCGCTTTCGCTTTTTACATTGTGACGAGAAGGGGAAAGGCTGACACAATTGAAGCCTGGGAGCATGATATTGGTCCGCATAGATTTTCTTACAATGAGCTAAAGAAAGCAACGAGAGGTTTCAGCGAGTTGATTGGATTTGGCGGATTCGGTCGAGTTTATAAAGGAACTCTGACAAACACAAACACCCAAGTTGCTGTTAAGCGTATTTCGCCTGATTCAACACAGGGTTTGCGAGAATTCGTGTCGGAGGTTGCTAGTATTGGTCGTCTTCGCCATAGAAACTTGGTTCAATTATTGGGTTGGTGTCGTCGGGAGGGCGATCTGCTACTTGTTTATGATTTTATGCCAAATGGAAGTTTGGATAAGCACCTCTTTGACGAGCCTAACACAGAAATCCTGAGCTGGGAGAAAAGGTTCAAGATCATCAAAGGAGTGGCATCAGGGCTTCTATATTTACATGAAGAGTGGGAACAGGCCGTGGTTCACAGAGACATCAAGGCAGGAAATGTTCTATTGGATTCTGATTTTAACGGAAGGCTAAGTGATTTCGGGCTCGCTAAGTTATACGAGCACGGCTCCAACCCATGCACTACACGGGTGGTGGGCACGCTGGGTTATTTGGCACCTGAACTCGTGCGGACGGGCAAGCCGACAACAAGCTCAGATCTGTTTGCCTTTGGTGCTTTGTTGCTAGAAATGGCATGTGGTAAAAGACCCATAGATTCAAAAACATCCCCTGATCAAGATCCCATTTTGCTGGTGGATTGGGTGTGGAAAAAGTGGAATGAAGGAGCAATACTTGATGTTGTAGATCCAAGGTTGGAGGGGAATTTTGATAGAGTTGAGGCAATTTTGGTGCTCAAGCTGGGGTTAATATGTTCAAGTGATACTCCCGAGGCACGCCCCACGACGCGGCAGTTGGTGAGGTACCTCGAGGGGGAGTCGGAACTGCTGGACGAGGAGATGGTGGTGGTGCCATATAGCAAAAAGGGTGCTTATAATACTGGTTGGGGTCATGATGAGTTTGAAAAGTACAAGCTATCTTTTCCCACTACGTCGTCGTATTCTCAAAGGGCCAGCACGCAGACTTCGATCGGTACTGATGGGGATGCTAATGTTGAGGCCGGTTTAACCAGTCAGTTTACAGTTTTCAGTGGTGATACTGATGGTAGGTAGCCATGAGAGAGAGTTCCGAGGGCGATGATCCTCTCTAGCTAGCCCCCTTAATTCCCCCCACCAACCGTACATTTTTCTTATCTTTTATCATTTGGTTTTGGATTTAGAATTTTCATCACATCATGTATGGTACTTATGATAGTATCTTTATCTGTAAGTAGATAAATGAATAAGTAGATAAATTAATCAACATCAATGAACAATATGAAAGAATAGATAAGGAATATATGGAATGAAGGAATGATTCCACTGAATCTCATTACATGTTCTGTACATGTATTTATAAAATACAATTAGAGAAGCTATACATGAAAAAAATTCAAATTTTACAATACACTAAAGACTATTAAATTGACTGTTACAAAGTATTTGAAAATTGTATCTTAAATACAAAATTAATTGTTTTGTTTGGCTATTATCGAGGCTCTAATGTGAGCCGATCTTCTTTGCTTGATTTTGGCTAATTTCTCTAATTTTCTTGATCCTCTTCTTCTTCCTTAACAGCCCCTCAAGCTAATAGGTAAACTTTGAACCATTAGCTTATCTCTTAACATTGTAAACTTTGTGAGTCCCTTAGTGAAAACATATGCTATTTGTTTTGTTGAAGGGACATATTTTGCCTCAATATCCTTGTTCAGAATCTTGTCCCTTATGAAGTGATAATCAACTTCTATATGTTTTGTCATAACATGAAAGATAGGATTTGAAGCAAAAGCTATTGCACCTAAATTATCACACCAAAGAATTGGTATCTGAAGAATTGGAATCTGAAGATCTTTAACTAACATTATGATCCAAAAAAGCTTAATCGTGGCTAATGCCATTGATCTTTGTATTCCAAAAGATTAATGATGTGCCTAGGTACACTATAAACCCAATTGTCAATCTCCTGTCATCAGTGGATCATGCCCAGTCAGAGTCACAGTATGCATTAAATTAAATGGGCCTCTGTGTAAACTAAACTCCATGAGTTGGTGTGGCCTTCAAATATCGCAAGACTCTTTTAAAAGTTGTGAAATGATCAGTTGTAGGGGAGTGCATAAATTGACAGAATTGGTTGATTGGAAAAGACATGTTTGGTCTTGTTATTGTGTAGTATTGCAATGCTCCAACCAATTGCCTATATTCAGTTCCATCTCGGAGTAGTTCTCCACTATATCTGGACAACTTTATTCCTAAAGCCAATGGATTTGAATAAGGCTTTGCTCCCAACATCTTAGCTCGATTTAAAATCTATAATATACTTTGACTGATTCAAATGAAGACATTTCGAATCTTTGTGCACTTGTATGCCTAAGAAGTAATGTAGAGCTCCCAAGTTTTTCATTGCAAAGTCTCAACTAAGTTGAGCAATGAGCTGTTGAATAATTGAATCACTTGATCCTGTGATAATTAGATCATCAATATAGACAAGTAAAAATACACTTGAGGAACCAGTGTGATATGTGAAGAGTGAATAATCCACGTGGAATTCTTTAAAACCAAAGCTGATAAGAGCATGAGATAATCTGGTAAACCAAGCTTTAGGGGCTTGTTTAAGTCCATAGATTGCTTTCTTGAGTCTACACACATGAGTAGGACATTTCTTATCAATGAATTCAATCGGTTGCTCCATAAACACTTTTTCATTCAAGTGACCATGCAAAAATGCATTTGACACATCCAATTGGTGAAGTAGCTAGTTGTTAGAGACAACCAAAGCAAGCGCAATTCTGATTGTAGTTGGTTTTATCATTAGACTAAAAGTCTTAATGAAATTAATGCCACTTTGTTGCTCAAATCCCTTTGCTACCAACATTGCCTTGTACTTGTCAATTTTTCCATCTGCTTTGATTTTCAACTTGTAAATCCATTTGCAATGTATCACATTTTTATGTGCAGGTCTTGGACACAATTCCCATGTCTGATTTTCCTACAATGCTTCAAATTCTGCTGCCATAGCTATTGTCCATTCGATGGACTTAGATACTTATGCAAAACTAGTAGGTTCAGCAGGTAAAACAAATGTATTTAGTGATACAAATGGAGGATTAGCATTATAAAAAAGTTGATAATCAGAAAATTGTTTAAGACAAGAAGTACCATCTCTAGACCTAGTTGTCTTTGGATAAAAAGGAACAGGTCTGTTCTGATTTTCTTGGCTAGAGATATGAGACTTTGGTTCAATAACAACATCATGAGATGATGATTGTATGGTTGGTGTATGTGTGTTTGAAATAACAGCAAGGGATGTTTGAACAGTAGGGGATGCTAATTCTGGTGCAGGTAGAATAACATAAGCAGATTGAATATTAGAAGGTGAAGACTTTACCTGATCAAGAGCTAGAAAGGTGCATTCATCAAATATAACATGCCAAGACATATACACCTTGTTGTTGTGAGGTTCCAGACATCTATACCCTTTATGGTTCTGACTATATCCTAAAAAGATGCATTTCTTGCTTCGAAAATTGAGTTTATGAGGATTTTAAGGCTTGAGTAATGTAGCAGCAAGAACCAAACACTTTGAGTTGTTTATAGTTTGGAGCCTTTTGGAATAATTTGGAGTATGGTGACTCAAGATGGAGTAGACGTGTAGGTAGTCTGTTGATGAGGAAAATCGTAGTTAAAAAGGCATCTACCCAATACTTTAGATCAAGACCAGACTGTGCTAAAATTGCAAAAGCAGTTTCAGTTAGATGTCTATGCTTTCTTTTTGCCACCCCATTTTATTGGAGTGTATGAGGGTAGGAAATACGATGAATAATCCCATTTGTGTTCAAGAAATGCTTGAATTGATGTGAGGTAAATTCCCCCCCTTCATCAGTTTGAAAGGCTTTGATTTTAGTAGTGAATTAATTTTCAGAAAAACATTTAACAGAGCATGAGAACACTTCAGACTTTCAAGACATAGGAAATAGCCAAGTAAACTCGGAAAAGTCATCTATAAAAATAACATAATAGTTACAACCCCCAACAGATTGTACTGGAGATGACCAAACATCATAATGGATTGAAACTGACTCTTGATGAAGAACTAAAGGGTAACTGCTTTATTTTAGCAAGCTGACAATATTCACACATTGATGAAGACTCATTTTTGTGAGTGACAAAAAGCTAGAACTGGTTGATGACATGATCAGTAATGGATTTGGCTGGGTGCTCAAGTCTTTAATGCCATAGAGACTTAGAGGTTTTGGCTCTCATCAAGCATCTAAATCTTATGTTATTTTTTATGAATGGTCTCTTCAAGTGAATTGGATATAATGCATCGTCACTGTACCTGTGATGTAGGAGTCTCTTGGTCTTGCAATTCTTTATGAAAAAATCAGAAACAATGAGTTCAAAAAAACAGTTGTTATCAGCACATAATTATTGTATACTCAACAGATTAATAGGGGCTTTAGGACAATGAAAAACATTTTTCAAGGAGAAAGAAGAAGTTAGGGTAGAGAGGATACTTGAACCAAAATCTTGAATTGGTAAAGTTGTACCATTTCCAACTACTACTGTCTTATGTTCTTGATATGGTTGTGGAGTTGAAATATTGTCCAAGTTTGCTGTGATGTGAGTGTTTGCTCCTCTATCCACATACCACTCTTGTTCTTCCAGATTTGCATTTTTTTTTTGCAACCATTGCAGCTAGTTGCTTGGGGGATGGCGACCCTGGTAAAAATGATCCATTATATGATAACAATTCAATGCTTGATGATTGGTTCTCCCACAAATTTGGCAATGAACTTTAAAGGATGAGTTGGTAGGCTTGAAGTTCTCTTGTTAATTGTTCGGTTTCTTGTTCTTATATTGGTGGAACTTTTGTGAAGGACCAGAGTTTTTGGATTTGAAGTTCTGAGATGGATTTAGATGCTATTGAGTGTAAAGAGCAAAGCTTACATTTTCTAAGGGAGGTGTTTGAATAGCTAGTAAGAGTTCATGATTTAGAAGTTCTGTCTGAAAATCTTCAAATGTCATGGGAGTATTTTTGAGTGACAAAATGAGAGGCAGTAACAAATGCAGTATATGAGGAATTTAGACCACTAGTGATGAATGAGATGAGATCCTCATCATCCACTAGTTTCCCCACTGCTATGAGTTGTCTACCATTACTTTGGCCAATGACAGAAACTTTTGACAGGTTTTAGACTCCTACTTAATATTTTGCAATTGTCTTTTAAGATGAGCAACCCTTGACTGAGATTAAGAAGAGAACCTAGCTGATAGGGATTGCCATACTTGTTTAGAAGTGTTCATGCCATAGACAGTTGACAGAACAACTTCTGTAAGTGTGGCATTGGTCCAGCTTAAGAGGTACTGGTCTTTCTTGTTCCAGATGATATATTCTAGATTAACAACTTGATTATCAGAGTGCAGTTTTGGAGGGGCTAGCTCAGTGCCATCAACAATCTTCAAATAATCATAGCTCTTCAAAATTGGAAGAAACTGTGATAGCCATAATAAGTAATTGGAGCTATCCAATTTCACGGACACAAGTTGAGTGATGTTTGGGAGAGAAAAATTGTTTGCGAAATTGGAATTTGCCATAACAGTCGATACTAACCTTTTAGGCTCTGGATACCATGAAAGAATATATAAGGAATATATGGAATGAAGGAATAATTCCACTATATCTCATTACATGTTCTGTATATGTATTTATAGAATACAATCAAAGAGCTATATATAGAAATAATTCAAATTTTACAATACACTAAAGACTTTAAATTGGTTGTTACAAAGTATTTGAAAGTTGTGTCTTAAATACAGAATTAATTGTCTTATCTAGCTGTAATCGAGGCTCTAATGTGAACTGATATTCTTTGCTTGATTTTGGTTGATTGCTCTGATTTTCTTAATCCTCTTCTTCTTCCTTAACACAATAGCGATTTGATCAAGTTATTAAGCGCAACTTCAACTAGCTTTTGCAGCTTAAAATCCCAATATTTTGATTGGGTGAGCATGCAAAGTTGAGGTTTGCTGCCGTCTCGATCATCAGTCATTATTAAAAGATAATATTATGATTAGATCCATATATTGGATTCGCAGACGGATCTACATATTAATATTGTTAATTTTATATTAAAATTTTAAATTTGTCCTATTTTATTAAAATTTGATTTTTTGATCAATGATGTTTAATAAATACATATATTGATGCATATAATCACTTACCACCAAGTTTTTCCTTAATTCAATGCTTGAACTTAATGGTGGAACTATTCAAGCTTCTCTTACATTAGTTTTTCGGACCTCAAAGCTGGCGAGTAGGGCTGTTCAACCGATTACATTCGACCCAATAACAATTGTTCCAACTCGACCTGTTATAGAACCCATGCCGATTACCGATACCGTTTCACCGATTGGCGTACCTGATATCTATTTTTAATCCTTAAAACAGTTCTTATGTGATCTCAAGATCCTAAAAACATTCAGATAAACATACTTCCATGGTCTCAAGATCCCAAAAACATTCAAATTCAAATCTAAATCCAAGTCAAATCCAAATCAAAGATAAACACACTTCTCCCTACACCGTTAAGATTTTTGGGATGATCATTACAAGAAGGGCTGGAAGAATTTCTACGACTTACCTGGTCCCAAAAGAGAGAGAGGCGACAGGAGAACACTGAACAGAGAGAGACGATCTTGATCTCTTCTTCTTTCCATTGGAGAAGTCGCCGCTTGTGGTGGAGGAGAGAAGTTGGGCGAGTAGGTGAGCGTTGGATCTTGATTTTCTTCTTCTTCCCGCTGGAACTATGGCGAATTGTGAGTCTTCTTCCCACTGGATCTTGATTCTCCCGTCACCTACTGGAATTATGGCGAATCGTTAAACTAAATTTGAACCACATAAAGCGGATGAACGTGATAATTTTACACACAAAAGCAATATCGGTGGATTCGGTTAAGCGATACTGACCGTTAGTGTAACAGGTCAAGCTTTGTCGAGTCAAAAAGGGTCGAAAAAGTAGGCGAGTTTGGAAATCAGTTAATTTGTACAGGCCTGCTGGCGAGTACTAATATATGGCTAATTAAGCCATGCGTTAAATTCACATACTACATATCCGATTCAATAACTTGATCTATGATAAATTAGCAATGAGAAATGTTACTGTGTTTGCCAAATACTAATTAGGAAAATACTATTTAGATTGATAAATTTGATCGGTAAAAGTGATCAATTCTATTTTTTATTTATTTTTAGTTAATAATTAAGGAATTGATTATTAGTGTATTAATATTTATTTCTATTTTTTAAAAATATATAAAAATATATAATAAAAAAATGATTGAAGTAGAATGAAAAAAATAAAAATAAAAACTGCATTTGCATTATTTAAAAAATAAAAACTGTATTTGCATTATTTATCGGTTTATTATCCATAAGTTATCGGTTCCTAGCAGAGACCTACCGATTAATATGATATTATGGTATTGCTGTTCCACCGCACGCGTTCGTTTTTTTATTTTTCAAAGTCTCCCAACAACTACCAATTAGGTCGTTGCTGGCATGTTGCGCGTATCACATACGCAATTATGTGCACGCAATCGAACTTTGACGTTATTGCGATAGCCATGAATTAATCGTGCGATCTAAACGAAAAATCATTTTAATAACTTGAAGAGTGGTAATGTAATTCAAACACTGCTTTACTATTATACCGAACCAATAAACCTTTCCCTTTTACTCTCTTAAATTGATTGTTATCAAATTAATAATGGTTGTGAGATCAAAATTTTGGCAGGATCCTTAGATTCTTATTCTTCCTATTCCAAAACCGCAACCAAATCCTAACATTATTCATTAGGATCATTTTGCTACAGTGTTTGAACTTATGTTAGAAGAATCTTGCCACTGGAATTTTCTACTTCTTTCCACCATTTTCTTTGAAAACACTGTAAGAGATATTTAAAAGATTCCTCTAAGTAATCTTAATTTTCAACCGAAACTTGATTAAATTAAAGAAATTGAAGCTGCATAATCGTCTGAAGCTTTTCCTCTAAAAAATTCCTCATCATGCTCTGCCAACAAAGACAAAGATAAAAAAATTTCTTCCTTTGCAGGAAAATTGTGTATATTGTCCTCTTTGTCAGATATAGGGATGTAAAAAAATTGAAAAATCGATAAATCGGACTGGTTAGACCGGGGTTAAACCGGTCCGGTTTAGAACTGGTTTTTATAAACACAAAATGGATAAGATCTGATCCGGTTCTGGTTCCTTCAGTTTGAAATCGAACCGGACCGGTCCTAGTAATTATATATATTTTTTAATATGATATATAATATCTTTTTATATTTTATATATCTTTTGTATATAATACATAATAACATAATCATATATAAATAATACTATAATATTTATAAAATAAAAGTTTGATTTTAAACATGAAATTAAAACAGTTTTTTTTTTTTTTACAATAGTTTTTATATAACAGTTTTTTTATATAACAATTTTATTTTATAACAACTTTTTTATTGTAGATTTTTTTATATAACAGTTTTTTATTAGTCTAACAAATTTTTGTAATATAAAACAAATTTTAAATCATTTTTTTTTTTTTATAAAAAAGACAGATTTATTTTTTAAAATTTAAAATTTATTAAAATCGAAAAACCGGACTGGAACTAGTAAAATCGGTACTACCGATTTTGGAGGATAATCATGGCGTAATCAATTTTGCAAAATGCAAAACCGATGGTACCGGTTCGGTTCTATATTTTGGACAAAACCGAACCGAACCGAACCAGACTAGTTACACCCCTTAGTCAAATGGAACCTGAAGATCTTAGTCATCTTTTGTTAAATTATTGTTATGCTTAAATTATATGGAAAAATTGTAAATGGCCACTTGATATAACTGTGTTTGCCAGACAATCTATTATTGAATGGGTCAACATAATCATTAATCCTGGTCATTCTTTACATATTCTAAATGATGATCATTACAACTTCCAAATTTTTGCCACATTAGTCCTGGATACTATTTGTTTTTTTAGAAATAGAATTGTTCATGATCATACATCCATCAATCCCATTACCCTTGTCACTTTTGTTAACAAGAGATTTCATGAACACACTCAAGCCTGATCCCAAGTAAAATTTCCATGCAGTGTCAAGGATGTCTTTCAAGCTGATCCTCCAGATACTTATACTCTCAATTTTGATATGATTGTTAGAGATCATGATAGTATTTTAGCCTATGTTTGTCGAAATATTTAAGGGGAAGCAATCTTTGTCAAAGCAGATTTTATCTGCACCAACAATCATAATTCAAGCAAAGCCCAAGCAATATCAATAACTATTCAGGAAGCTAAATCCAAAGGTATCAAGCAAATCATTCTAGAAGGTGATTTCAATACAGTAATCCAAGCCATTAACAATTCTCTTCATAATCATGTATGGATTATCTCTTCCATAATTAAAAATATTAAGAAGATCCTCTCTACTTTCAATGCTTAGAGAGTGAGAAAAATTCATTGATTAACAAATCGATATGTGCATGATTTGATGCAATAGCAGCGGAAACACAAGTCTTTGGTAACCTTTTCCTTATCTAAATTCTCTCTTGGTTGTTAAATTTTTATAGTGGTAAGATCCTCCTTCTATTAGTTGTATTTATAATATGTATCTGGATGATCTATATCTTGCCTTTATTAATAATATATAATGTGGTTTGCTCAAAAAAGAAATATTATGTTTATCCAATTCCATACGAAATTGTTTGATTTGGCGAAAAGTATGGGTGTAAATGGTCCTGTCCGGTCCGGAAAATTTGTGGACCAATTTCATTCGGTCCAAGAATTCTCTCACCCTGGACCAGACCGAACAAGAGTTCGGTCCATACCAGTCTGGTTCAATTCGGTCCAGGGGCAGTCCGGTCCGGTCCAGGAGTACCCCATATGATTTAATGGGCTAAATTTAATATAAAATTCTACAATGATCAAATATTTTTTTGGCCCAAATTTAACTACTATAAATTATAATATGTTAATATTATAAAAGTATATATTATTTATTAATATGTTAGTATATATTATATATTAAGTATGTTAGTAAATTATAACTAATAGTCTAATAGTCTAATAGTCTAATAGTCTAATAACACTTTCACATTAGTACATGTTAATAAACTATAACTAATAAGTAATAACACTATTACAATTTACATTAGTATATTATATATTTATATGTTAGTAAATAGTGATAAATTAGTAATAATATATTAAATAATAATAATATACTTATTATTTATATGTTAATATATAAGAGTATATATTATATATTAATATGTTAGTTAATATTAAATATTAAGTATGTTAGTAAACTATAACTAATAATCTAATAGTCTAATAATACTATTACATTAATATATGTTAATAAACTATAACTAATAAGTAATAACACTATTACAATTTACAATAGTATATTATATATTTATATGTTAGTAATTAGTGATAAATTAGTAATAATATATTAAATAATAATAATAATACACTTATTATTTATATGTTAATATTATAAGAGTATATATTATATATTAATATATATTAATATTAATATTAAAATTTATATATTATTATTTATATATACATATATTTAAAAATAAAATTAAAAAAAAAACTCTAGGGATTCGGTCTGGTCCGATCTGGTCCAGGGGGATGATGGAAATTTTCCGGTCCATATATTTTTTGGACCGGATCAGACCGGACTCCAATCCACCAATCCGGTTCAGTCTTTTTACAGTACTAGCGAAGAGGTTAATTAGCCAGCGTACAAGAGAAATTATAGGACGTTTACAAATCATAGTCATGACTTGATGTGTTAAGATAAAAGAAAAAATGTTTAACAATTTAAATATCATATCGAGCTATCCATCTATTCATTTCAGGGTGACGTACTGCACCCTAACGTTATTGCACTTTTAAATTTCTCTAATTTTTATAAAAATATATTAAAATATATTAAAAATATAATAAAAAAATAAAATTTAAAATATACAATAAAAATCACAATAAAATAAAAAAATATAATAAAAAAATACAATAAAAAAATAAAATGAAAATGAATTTTTAAGAGAGATTCGACCTTAGCTCAATTTCCTACTGCCGGTAGCAATAGACAACACCGCCCATCTTATCGAGACCAAAGAAAATTGACGACCTCACTCCTACAACAACAAATTCTGACAACTTCTGAACACAGCCTTAAATTTAAAATAAATCTTAAAAGATGGTGTCGTTAGGAGAGTTCGGTCCAGAAAATCTTTCATAATATGTTTGGCATTAGGTAAAAAGGCAGTGCTAATATCACTGCTTTTGATTATTTGACGTGGCATGCCACATAGCATACCACGTGGTACAATATAATAATTATAAAAAAATTGCTTTTATTCAAATCGAGCAGAGAAATGAGTGACTTGTGAGAGAGGTTGAACCCCGTCGCCACTTCGTCTTCGTCCTGTTGCTGTTTTGTCCCCGTTTCGTCGCTATCCCATCGCCGTTTGTTCACCAAACAGCATCACACCTTCTGTCGCCAAACAAGGAGTTTATACTCGCGACAACAGAGCTTCCCCACCCAAATCCGATAACAATAATTTCTTTATTGTTCATTTATAGTTCATATGTTCTAAGTGTTTTGTTTGTTGTTCTTGGTCTTAGTATTTTGTTTGTGTTCTTGTTCTTAGTGTTTTGTTGTTGTTGTTTCTGGATTTGGTTTGGCGTAATTCGGGGTTGCTTAAAGGAGATGCCCAGTTTTAATTGGCATGCCCCAAGCATTTGGCTGTCACAGAATTTGACCTTGAAAAGGAGGAAGAGGAGTTCATGAACTCGATGCAGTCCTCAGTGGCTTCTGTTCTGCGAAAATCAACAAGAGTGTTGAAGATTGTTGAAAATGGTGTTGAAGATTGAGAAATGAGAAAGAGTGAAATTGAAGTGGGAGAAGTGTGAACCACTCTGATTTTGATTCAACTAATAATCTTAATAATGATACAAAAAGTAGAGGTTACATATATACACAAATCCTGCACTATACATAGTAAGGTCAACTATACATTTCATAGATACATTTCTGCACTATACATTTCTGGTAATTCTGCAACAGTGCAGCAGGATGGGGTTGAGCAGTCCCCTTCACTGTTCTGCTCTGCTTTGATCCTTGGCCTGCATTGTGTTGTCCCCTTCATTGTTGAGCAGTCCCCTTCATCTTCTCTTGTTGCAGGTTTCTGAGACTCCCCCTCAAGATGGGCATAGATATTGAGTACACCCATCTTGGACAATAGAAACTGAAAAGTGGGAGCTGACAATGCCTTGGTGAGGATGTCAGCCAATTGGAACCTTGAGGCTACATGAACCATAGTAATGATTCCAGCCAAGACCTTTTCCCGAACAAAATGACAGTCTAACTCAACATGCTTGGTTCTCTCATGAAAGATAGGATTTTTTGTCAAATGAATCGCCGATTGACTATCACAATAGAGAATTGCTGGTTTTTCTTGGTGTACATTAAAATCCTTCAACAAGTAGTTAAGCCAAACAATTTCACAGCTCGTGTGTGCCAATGCTCTATACTCAGCTTCAGCTGATGATCTAGATACAGTGGGTTGTTTCTTGGACTTCCAACTAATCAATGAGTCTCCAAGAAACACACAGAAACCAGTCACTGATCTTCGTGTCTCAGGACAAGTTGCCCAATCCGAGTCACTATAAGCTTTGAGGTGCACATCTGTTTTAGAGGAGTAGAAAACGCCTTGCCCAATCGAGCCTTTCAAGTACTTTAGAATTCTATGAGCTGCACGTAAATGTTCTTGTGCCGGTTTATCAACAAATTGGCTCAAAACATTGACTGCATATGTGATATCTGGCCGAGTATTGGATAGGTAGATGAGTCTTCCAATTAGTCTACGATAGCTTGTAGTATCAGTCAAGTAATCCGTGGAAGAGTGAGATAACTTGTGATTCTGCTCTATCGGTGTACTAACAGGCTTACTCCCAAGTAGTCCAGCATCCTCTAGAATTTCTAGAGTGTATTTTCTTTGACACAGGTGAATACCTGATGATGATCTTGCTACTTCTAATCCAAGAAAATATTTAAGGATTCCTAAGTCTCGAATTTTAAATTGAGAATGTAGATGATCCTTAATTTCTTCAATGATTGTCAAGTTGCCACTGCCCAATATGATATCATCCACATATACAAGAAGAGCAACAAAACCAGATTTGTCATGTCTAGTAAACAATGAGTAGTCTGATTGTGATTGATGAAATCTCATTGAGATGAGAAATGAAGTGAATTTTGAATTCCATTGCCGAGAGGCTTGCTTCAAGCCATAGAGAGATTTGTGTAGTTTGCATACAAGCTTTTCACCTTGTGTGTGAGACTCCCCCTTGAGCTGAAAACCAGGAGGAAGATCCATGTATATTTCTTCATTAAGGTCGCCATGAAGGAATGCATTGTGGACATCAAGTTGGGTTAAATGCCAATCATGGACAGAAGCAAGAGAAAGAAATAATCTCACGGTGGTGAGTTTGGCAACAGGGCTAAAAGTCTCTTGATAGTCAAAGCCTTCCCGTTGAGTGTAACCTTTAGCTACTAGGCGAGCTTTATGCTTGTCAATGCTGCCATCGGATTTCAACTTAGTCTTGAAAACATACCGACAACCAATGCTCTTCTGTCCAGGTGGTAGAGAGGTGATGGTCCAAGTACCATTAGCTTCAAGGGCTGAAAGTTCAGATTGAATGGCTTCTTTCCAATGGTTTGACACAACCGCTTCATCGTAGGTTTTTGGCTCATGGATGATGTTGCCCAGATGACTAACACAAGAGGGGGGGTGAATTGGGTTATATTAAAAAATTAATACTTATAAACTAAATATACAATATAAAATATAACCAAAATATAAAGCAGTAGGAAATATAAAGAGTAGGGTAAGAGAAAGCAAACTCAGTATTTTTACGAGGTTCAGCCCCACTGCCTACGTCCTCGCCTCAAGCTACCCCTTGAGGATTCCCAAATCCACTATTCAATCTCCTTTAGGTGGAGATAGAAACCTATTACACATTTGAGCAGCACCGCTCCAAATAATCCGTGTAGAACACCCTCTACACTTCCAATCACCTCACACTTGGTGATTCAACTATTCCCTGTGTAGAACACCTTCTACACACACAAGGGTTATACGCACCCTCTTACTTCCAATCACCTCACACTTGGTGATTTAACTATTCCCCGTGTAGAACACCTTCTACACACACAAGGGTTATACACACCCTCTTACTGATACAAGAATTGATAGTGGGTAGGCTATCAGAAAACACTCCTCAATGAGTGAAATAAGAACAATACAGCACAAACTATATCTCTCTCAACAAGAACAAGAATTAAGGCTCAAAACTTTAGAAAAGAGAGAATGAGAGCTTTGAAAGAATGATGCAAAATTTAGCAATAGATGTGTAAGCTCTTGTTGTGATTTTTACAAAACTCAAGTGAGCTATTTATAGGCAAATGAGTCTTCAATTTCAAATTTGAAAAGATTCCCATGTCCAAGACATCATCATTCACTTTTCAAAAATTTCAAATCAAATCTTTTTACTTTTTGCATGTGACAAAAGGAGCACACTTTACTTTTCAAAAATTTCAAACCTAATATTTTACTTTTTGCATATGACAAAAAGAGCACACTTTACTTTTCAAAATTTTCAAACAAAGACATCTACCTTTTGCATAAGTCAAGAAAAGCATCCACCACTTTTGAAAATATTCAAATAAAACATGCACATGTGAAAGATGACAATCAATCATCTTAATATTTTCAAAGTTCAAACCTTTAATCATATCATGCACATGTGAAAGATGACAATCAATCATCTTAATATTTTCAAAGTTAATTTTCAAAATATTCATGCACATGTGGAAAATGTATTTTAATGCTTTATGATAAAATATTTATTTTGAGCCTTAATCCTAATTTCGAATTTTTAAGAGATTTACAAAATTACTCTATGATTTTAATGTGAACTTATTCCCTTCTTGCTCATGCTTGGTTCCTTGATGTGCTTGATTGTATTGTGTAGACAACTTGAACTTGAGACTCCTTTATTCTTTGAATTCATTTGTTATCATCAAAATCCATGTGTAGATTTACATGAACCTTGAAACCTTGAGTTCAACAATCTCCCCCTTTTTGATGATGACAAATACTTGATAGAACTTGAAACCTGTATGAATACTTAAGCTCCCCCTGAGAATGTGCGTTAGTTTTTCAAGCAAAAATATAAACATAATTCCAAGTATATATAACAAGTTTAGCAATTTAAACAATGTTAATGTTCTAGTATAAAACTTCTCCCCCTTTTGGCATCATTAAAAAGGAATCATAATTATCTCAATAAGATATATTCCTACAATAACTAACAGACAAATAAAACGCTGCGTTAGTAGAGACTGTAGAAGTTAGAACCACCCGTGTCCGACAAAACCTGCAAAGGTTGAAGCCGAATTTTATCATCTCGGTGCGGAAGAAGATTTAAATCCGCTTGATGTTATTGACGAATTAGATGTTCCAGAGATTTGAAGTTGAATAATTAAAATTATTCGTGTCCGACAAAGACAGCAAAAGCTGCAGGCTTAGCTCTGGCAATGCGGTGCGGAGCCACGCGTATTTGACAAAACCTGTAAAGGTTGGAGGCCTAGCTCTAGTAGTCGGTGCGAAAGCAGATTTAAATCAATCGCCTGATGTTGTTGACAAATGGGTTTGAAGGCTCTGAGTTTCTATAAAAAAATCATTTTCACCTATCGGATACCAAAAAAAAAATATCGCTTCTTGACCTAAGTTCTGTTTCTCCATAACGATAGAATGGCCGAACAATTCTCTTCCACTAATGTTCCAGACTTGAATCAGGAACCCTTGACGCATCAACCATCAATCTTCTCTCCTAAGGCCGTCAATGCCATGATAGGAGCAGAGAACCGTTTTTCTAGTAAGAAAACTTTTGACAATGTGTGTCCAACATATCTTATATTTCTTTTGACTAATAAGATTTGAAGAGACAATAGTTTGTCTTATTCTTTATGCTATCTCTATAAAATCAGTTTTAAAGTTCATCCGATTTGCATCAAATCTTATTCTCATCTCTATAACTCATCTGCATTCCTTCAATATTCTCGCTTTAAGTTTTCAATTCTTTTCTCAATGGCTCATTATTCTACATCTCAATCTCATGTCCTTTCTGCAGCTACCATTGGCGCCATGTTGCAGCAAGAGAACAATAGTTTGGCTAATAAGCCAGACTCCGATGCTATCTACGACTTGGTGAGTCTCGGTACTCGCTACTCATCCTCTATTGTTGCTTTTTCCCAACGGCTACAAGTCAAAAATCATGAGGTTGAAAAGCTTAAAGAACAAATTGTTGTACTTCAACGAATTGTTCAAGAGTCTCACATAAGGGAAGGAATCGTTCGACAGAAGAATAAACGGTTGAAATCACTATTGGATTCTTCATTCCGCTTGCCAGTTCCCATGGATAGGGAGGACATGATATTGTATGAAGAGAATGAGCGTATCAAACATGAGGCTAAGAACCTCAAGTTTATGTAGGTCATTTGAGTTAATGGAATAAAAGTATCTAGCAGATATTCATGGCATGCATGCGTAGTCTATCTTTTGATAGGGGTTTTGTAAAAATGTCTGCCAATTGATCGTGTACTAGTGAATTCTAATGCAATATCGCCCTTCTGCACATGATCTCTAAGAAAATGATATCTAATATCAATATGTTTGGTCCGAGATTGTTGTATTGGATTCTTTGAAAGATTTATAGCACTTGTATTATCACATTTGATTGGAATGTGATTGTACATAAGTTTAAAATCCTCAAGTTGTTGTTTCATGTAAAGAACTTGAGCACAACAACTACTCGCAGCAACATATTCTGCCTCAGCAGTAGATAGTGCAATAGAATTTTCTTTTTACTAAATCATGAAACAAGTGCAGGACCTAAGAAAAGACATGTTCTACTAAAACTTTTTCGATCATCTTTGCAACCAATATAATCGGTACCTGAATAACTAATAAGATCGAAAGAAGTGTGTTTAGGATACCATAACTCTAAGTCAATGGTACTGGCAAAATATCTAAAAAATCTGCTTGACTGCAATCAAATGAGATTGTTTCGGAAATGATTGAAAACGTGCACATAAACATATACTGAACATAATATCAGGTCTACTAGTTATCAAATATAATAAACTACCAATCATACCTCGATATACCTTTGAGTCAATTGATTTACCGGATTCATCTTTATCAAGTTTAGTGGATGAGCTCATTGGTGTTCCAGTTTCCTTAGCACCTTCCATCCCAAACTTCTTCAGCAATTCCTTAATATATTTTGATTGATTGATGAATATTTCACTTTTTGTTTGCTTAATTTGCAATCCGAGAAAGAATGTAAGCTCTCCCATCATACTCATTTCAAATTCTTCCTGCATAGTCTTAGCAAAAACTCGGCACATATTTTCGTTAGTAGCACCGAACATAAATCTGAATCAAAAGAATATCATCATTTTCTAATTTAATGAAAAGAGTTGTATCAATTTTTCCTCTTGAAAAGCCTTTTTCAATCAAGAAACCACTGAGTCTCTCGTACCACGCTCTAGGAGCTTGTTTGAGTCCATATAGTGCTTTTGTGAGTTTGAAAACATGATTTGGAGAAATATGATTTTCAAAACCTGAAGGTTGCTCAACATATTTTACCTATTCCCACGATCTTCCCTTTCGAGTTGTCTCTAAATGTCATGTGTCCTTCTTCTTTAGATCTAAGATCAAAGAACTTAGTCTCGTCTCCCGTCATGTGTCTTGAACATCCACTATCTAAAAACCATTTATTTTTACATGTAGAATACTTCATGCATACCTACAAAAGCAATTAAAAACAATTCTTGGTACCCAAGTTCTTTAGGTCCTTTATTTATTAGTATTAGAATAAACAAGATTTTTAGGTACCCATATGGCCCTAATAGTCATTGTATGTTTTCTTCTAATAGGACAAGCATGATAATTATGACCATTGCTATTACAAAAATTACAAATAGCATGTGACATATATGAATAACTTGAGTGATTATAATAGTATCCTTTTTTAACAAAATTATTTTTATGAAAAGAATTTTGAATATTGGACTTTGATGTAGAAGGATTATCAAAGAAGTTTTTATAAGATTTGTATTTTTGTTTTGGCATATATCCCAAGCCTGCCTTGTCAAAAACACATCTTTGACTACCAAGAAGTTTTTCAAAATTTCTTTTTCCATTCGTAAAGTTTTCAATAATATTTTCTAAATCAGTTTTCTTTTTCTTCAACTCAAGATTTTCATCTTTCAAAACAATACTTTCTTTTCTTAAAATATCAATTTCGTTTGTTAAAGAAGAATTTTTCTTTTTCAAAGCAGTATACTTGATACCCAATTTTTCAAATTCCTCATATACCTCTTCTAAAACATTTTGCAATTCTTCATATGAAGGATCTTCAATATTATCAAAATTTGTTACCTCAATGTCATCTTTAGCCATAAGACAAAGATTTGCTGATTCTCCATTGCTTGCTTCACTATCTGAGCTACTTGAATCATCATTCCACGTAGCTTTCATTGCTTTTTTGCCTTTGTTTCGATCTTTCTTTAGCAGAGGACAATCTGGCTTGATATGACCAGGTTTATTGCATTTATAACAAATTAAAGTGTCATTTTTACCTGAATCTTTCTTGGAAAACTTATTGAAGGATTTCCTTGGAGGAGTTTTATTTTTCTTTAAGAACCTCTGAATTCTTCTTATTATCATCGCAACTTCTTCATCTTTGTCGTCATTTTCCTCATCTTCATCACTTTCACTTTCATGTGGAACAGCTTTAAGTGCCAAACTCTTCTTTGAATTTCCTTCTTCTTCTCCTCTTTTCAATGTATACTCATGGGTGATAAGTGACCCGATGAGTTCATTCACTTCGAGCTTCTTGAGGTCTCTAGCTTCAAGAATCGCTGTCACTTTTGACTCCCAACGTTTTGGTAGAGAGTTGAGAATTTTTCTTACTATCTCCACTTTGGAATAAACTTTGCCAAGAGCTGTCAAGCTGTTTATGATGTTAGTAAAACGAGTGTGCATACTAGAAATAGATTCATCATCATTCATCTTAAACATCTCATATTCATGAGTAAGAATATAAATTTTTGATTCCTTGACTTGAGAAGTTCCTTCATAAGTAACTTCCAAGTTATCCCAAATTTCCTTTGCTGTAGTGCAAGTCATTACTCTATTAAACTCATTACCATTAAGAGCATTATATAATAAATTCATAGCAGTTAAATTCAAAGTATAAAGTCTATCGTCTTCACGATCAAACTCTTCTTCTTCCTTTTTGACCTTTACTCCATCAATCACTTTTGTTGGAATATAAGGTCCATTTACAATGCATTTCCAGATTTCTCGACCTTGAGCCTGAAGGAATATTCTCATTCTAACTTTCCAGAATGAGTAATTGTCTCCACAAAAGAGTGGAGGCCGACTGCTGGATTGACCTTCACCAAATGAAGCTGCAATGTTAGCCATAAGATCTTAACTCAAAAGATAGTTAATCTTATAACAGAGCTCTAGCTCTGATACCAATTGTTACTGATCATAGGCCGCACCTATATCACCTAACAACTGTACCTACCAGACTAGCCGGCCACCGTCTCTACCGGTGCACCGTCACCCATGGTCGGAGAGTCTTGCTTCGGTGACACAGTCACAAGCGAGAGTTCCCATGAGTGATTTGCCTGTATGAACAGTACAGGTCAACTAGCTCTGATACCAATTGTTGCCCAGATGACTAACACAAGAGGGGGGGTGAATTGGGTTATATTAAAAAATTAATACTTATAAACTAAATATACAATATAAAATATAACCAAAATATAAAACAGTAGGAAATATAAAGAGTAGGGTAAGAGAAAGCAAACTTAGTATTTTTACGAGGTTCAGCCCCACTGCCTACGTCCTCGCCTCAAGCTACCCCTTGAGGATTCCCAAATCCACTATTCAATCTCCTTTAGGTGGAGATAGAAACCTATTACACCTTTGAGCAGCACCGCTCCAAAGAATCCGTGTAGAACACCCTCTACACTTCCAATCACCTCACACTTGGTGATTCAACTATTCCCTGTGTAGAACACCTTCTACACACACAAGGGTTATACGCACCCTCTTACTTCCAATCACCTCACACTTGGTGATTTAACTATTCCCCGTGTAGAACACCTTCTACACACACAAGGGTTATACACACCCTCTTACTGATACAAGAATTGATAGTGGGTAGGCTATCAGAAAACACTCCTTAATGAGTGAAATAAGAACAATACAGCACAAACTATATCTCTCTCAACAAGAACAAGAATTAAGGCTCAAAACTTTAGAAAAGAGAGAATGAGAGCTTTGAAAGAATGATGCAAAATTTAGCAATAGATGTGTAAGCTCTTGTTGTGATTTTTACAAAACTCAAGTGAGCTATTTATAGGCAAATGAGTCTTCAATTTCAAATTTGAAAAGATTCCCATGTCCAAGACATCATCATTCACTTTTCAAAAATTTCAAATCAAATCTTTTTACTTTTTGCATGTGACAAAAGGAGCACACTTTACTTTTCAAAAATTTCAAACCTAATATTTTACTTTTTGCATATGACAAAAAGAGCACACTTTACTTTTCAAAATTTTCAAACAAAGACATCTACCTTTTGCATAAGTCAAGAAAAGCATCCACCACTTTTGAAAATATTCAAATAAAACATGCACATGTGAAAGATGACAATCAATCATCTTAATATTTTCAAAGTTCAAACCTTTAATCATATCATGCACATGTGAAAGATGACAATCAATCATCTTAATATTTTCAAAGTTAATTTTCAAAATATTCATGCACATGTGGAAAATGTATTTTAATGCTTTATGATAAAATATTTATTTTGAGCCTTAATCCTAATTTCGAATTTTTAAGAGATTTACAAAATTACTCTATGATTTTAATGTGAACTTATTCCCTTCTTGCTCATGCTTGGTTCCTTGATGTGCTTGATTGTATTGTGTAGACAACTTGAACTTGAGACTCCTTTATTCTTTGAATTCATTTGTTATCATCAAAATCCATGTGTAGATTTACATGAACCTTGAAACCTTGAGTTCAACAGATGAGAAAGAGGGATAATGCATAGGATTTATGAGAGGGAGATAGGTGAGTGTATGAAAGATGAGAGACAAGAGGGTGAATGGTTGGAGAGTTATGTGGAGGATTCTGTGATGAGGCTGCAGCACAGTGATAATCAAGTAGGTAGGAGGGAGCACGTTTAACACGATCAGAACGCCTAGTGTTTTCGAAAACTCGCTCGAGCGGAGTGTCGAGCGAAGGTCGAGCGAAGTCACTGCCTGACCCTCGCTCGAGCGAGGTGTCGAGCGAATGTCGAGCGAAGTCACTGCCTGGCCCTCGCTCGAGCGAGGTGTCGAGCGAAGTCACTGCCTGGCCCTCGCTCGAGCGATTCATCGAGCGAAGGTCGAGCGAAATCACTGCCTGACCCTCGCTCGAGCGAGGTGTCGAGCGAAGGTCGAGCGAGATCACTGGGTGTGGAAAAAGGGAAGGAAATGTCTGGTAGGACTGGTGGTAAAGTAAGATTAGAAGGGCTTGGGTCTGAAATCGATATGGAACTTGATTGGGTGAAAGGAAATGTGGACTCTAGGAAAGTGACATCCCGAGAAATCGAAGTGGAGTGAGTGTACAAGTCATAGACCTTATAACCTTTTACCCCAGCTGGATAACCAATGAAGATGCATGGTTTAGCTCTCGGATCAAGTTTCGTTCTGGCATGCTTGAGGGTGGACACATAGCATAAACAACCAAAAACTCTTAAATTGTCATAGGAGGGAGTAGAACCAAACAAAAGCTCATATGGAGTTTTATTGTCCAGAATTGGTGTGGGAATCCTATTAATCAAATAGGTGGCTGTTAATACAGCATCACCCCAAAACCTCAGTGGGAGATTAGCTTGAAAAAGTAACACTCTAGCCACATTAAGAAGATGTTGATGTTTTCTTTCCACGACACCATTCTGTTGTGGAGTATAAGCACAAGTTTTTTGGTGTAGGATCCCATGGGTGTTGAAAAAATCTGGCATATGAAACTCCATACCATTGTCGGTTCTAACTTGTTTAACCTTGGAGTTGAACTGAGTGCCTACCATTCTAATGAAGGATTGCAGAATTTGTTTGGTTTCATATTTGAATTTCATTAAGTGGACCCATGTTACACGGCTGTGATCATCAACAATTGTGAGAAAGTATTGATGTCCTTGCAAGGATGGTTGAGAATAGGGTCCCCAAACATCACAATGTATTAAATCAAAGATTGAATCAGAACGAGTGATGCTAGTGGGAAAAGAAACTCTCTTTTGCTTAGCCAAATGACAAACAGTACAATGATCTTGATTGCTAAATTTTACATCAGGAAATGAGGATTGAATTAAATTCATCCTTTGACTTGACAAATGCCCTAGTCTAAAATGCCAAACATCAATTTCTGGTTGTTTTGTGGTACAGGCAACTTGTGAGTTGAACTTGGAATTTGAAGACTTGAATCCGAGAGAGCTGGGTAGAAGGTAATAAAGACCATGACTATTCTTAGCAAGTCCAATCGTCATCCATGAAGAAAGGACCTGTATAAAGCAATGATCATGCAGGAACACAACGCACAAAGAGGGGTTGTGAGTGAGTTTGCTGACAGATAGTAAATTAAAGGTGAAGGAGGGGACACATAGAACATTGGTGAGCATGATTTCAGGTGAGAGTTGCACAGTTCCTATATGTGTGACAGCGACTTGAGTACCATTTGGTAGTTGGACATGAGCTTGTGTGGTGCAAGTGATGGTCGTGAACAGTGAAGGTGAGCAAATCATATGGTCTGTAGCACCAGTATCAATTATCCATGGTGCTGAATGATGACTAGACGCACTACAAGAATGAAGAGTAGAAGTTGGAAAAATGAGATTGTTGAAAGGTAGTATACCTGCCATATTGGAGCGGTGAGGCGACTTTGGCTGTTCGGGTGCAGGGGGTTGGCTATGATTAAGCTGCGGTGCCTTTCCATTGACAAGAGCCATGAGTTTCTGAACTTGATCTTGAAGCAACAATAGCTGTGGCATTTCCTCATGCTGTTGCGTTTGAGAGAGGACTTGGTTTGCCGCATGAGGTGGAGCAAAAGTGTTGCTGCTATAGTGCCCTTGTTTGGTTTTTGTAAACTTGAAGTTTGGTGGAAAACCAACAAGTCTATAACATTTTTCTCGGGTATGTCCAGATTTTCCACAGTGTTGGCATGATACATCCATCTTGTCCCTTCTCTTGGCTTGATTATTGACCACTGCCAATGCTGAAGATTCAGCAATGGGAAGGGTCAAGGTGCGTGCCTCTCGTTGCCTTTCTTCTTGAATAATCATGGAGAAGGTTTTGTCCAAAGAGGGGATTGGAATCATAAGCAAGATTTGTCCCCTAATGCTTTCATAGGAATCATTCAAACCCATTAAAAATTTAAAAACATAATCTGAGATTTGTACCTCACCAATGGAGCTGAGTGCTTTGCATGAGCATAGTCCACAAGAACAACATGGCAATGGTCTATAGTTGCGCAACTCCTCCCAAACGGTGTTGAGTTGGGTGAAGTATTCACCAACCGATCGTGTCCCTTGAGTAATGGTTCCAAGTTGTTGTTGCAACTGATATATTCGCACATTATCGGGTTGAGAAAAGCGTATTTTGAGCTTCTCCCAAACCTCTATTGCAGAGCTAATGTAAAACACATTGGAGGCTATCTCTTTCGAGATGGAGTTGAGAATCCATGAAAGGATCAAGTTGTTGCAGCGCAACCAAGGTGTATAAAGTGGGTCAGAGGGTTCCGGGGTCACGATGCTTCCATCGAGAAACCCAAGTTTGTTCTTGATCGAAATGGCCAAGATAAAAGAACGACTCCATGAAACATAGTTGGGCCCGGTGAGTGGAGGTGAGATAACAATCGTATGAGTGTTATCACTGTGATGAAGGTAAAAGGGTTTAGTTGGGTCTTCTGTGGGTGACATGGAAGCATTGTGGGTGTTTGCCATTGAAAAAGGTGAGTGAAGTGATATGCACAGAAGGTGTTTGAGAAAATTTCTGAGAGACGAAAGGAACTTTGAGAGATGAAAGAAACTTTGAAAGATGAAGTTGAGATGATACTACGTACCAGAAACTCTTGAGAGATTGTTGAAATGAGAGGAGTACTAAACCCGCTCTGATACCATGTTGAAGATTGTTGAAAATGGTGTTGAAGATTGAGAAATGAGAAAGAGTGAAATTGAAGTGGGAGAAGTGTGAACCACTCTGATTTTGATTCAACTAATAATCTTAACAATGATACAAAAAGTAGAGGTTACATATATACACAAATCCTGCACTATACATAGTAAGGTCAACTATACATTTCATAGATACATTTCTGCACTATACATTTCTGGTAATTCTGCAACAGTGCAGCAGGATGGGGTTGAGCAGTCCCCTTCACTGTTCTGCTCTGCTTTGATCCTTGGCCTGCATTGTGTTGTCCCCTTCATTGTTGAGCAGTCCCCTTCATCTTCTCTTGTGCAGGTTTCTGAGAAAGAGCTACAAATGGCTTTGTTCTTCCTAATGAGTTTTCGTTTGGGGAGTGTCTCATCTAGCATCTATAACCACAGACTACCAAAACCCACAAAACAAAACAAAACAAAAATGTCGAGTTACAACCTTAGATTGAAAAATAAATTCTTCTCAAAATAAAACTGAAAACTTATTCTTTTAAAAATAAATTGAAAGAATTTCTTCTTGTTTCATCTTCAAAAAAATAAATTGAAAAAGAAATCAACCAACCTGAGATTAAAAAATAAAACCACAGTCTGCTTTGCACTCGAGGTGGAAGGTTGTCGGCGTCGTGAGGGAAGGTGAAAGGTGGAAGGTGGTCGAAGCCGTGAGATTGAGGTTACTGATCGACGGACTTGGAAAATTCCATGAGGGCTTGCGTATTGCTAAGAATGCTACTGCCGCTGGACTTGGAAAGTTTCCTTTTTTTTTTTGGGTCCATGTCACATGGAAATGCTACATCAGCATCCACATCAAGCGGTTAATTAGAGCGGTTAGTTTCAATGAGCAGTCTAGCATTTTCCTAGGTAAAATTACTTGCAGCCTGGCTTACATTCTTACGTATTGTAGTATGGTTTGTTTTTTGAGTTTATCTCGATGTAATTCATCTCATTTTACTTAATTAATATGATCTTTTTTTTTTTTAAACAAAATATATCAAGCAATTTAATTTTTTTAATTACTAAAATAAAAATAATATTAAAGAATATATTTTAATAATAATTTATTCAAATTTCAACTTTTATATCAATTTAACTAAAAAAAACCAGAAATAAATTCTACAATCTATATCCCATGTTTGTTCGCATCGTTTGTTTTCCTGAATTGATAATCAAGATCAAACAATAGTCTTGTATCGACATTTTAAAGTTTGAGTGCTAGCTTGAAGTTAATCATTCTTTTCCTTAAAATGTAATTGATACAACGTATATAAATTGAATAAATAAATTTATTTCTTTCCATCTTTTTAATTTTCTGAAAAAATAATAATTTAATATGATATTAGAATATAGATTTTGAGTTCAAATCTAATTAAATAATTAATTTACTTCAACTTTCAGAACAAATAATAATTTAACAGGCTTTACGTGAAATGTAGTTCATGAAATAATTGAAGAGCTGTGCATTTTTTTTTTTTTGGAAGCGGAAACATTTCATTCATTAAAGCACGAGCATTACAAGCGAACTTAAAATACAAGTTAACAATCGACAATTTGAATTCTCTAGTACACTAAGGTAATTGACAATTTCTAATTCTAACTCTATACAAAATAGAGTTCCAAACATTCAACAACCAAGAAACAAAACTCCATAAAAGGAATAAACTCTAAAGACTAAAAGTCCTAGAGACTAGCTATTTTTTATTTTTATTAATAAGATAACAAACATAAACTAAATTAACTAGAAAAATCGAAATCCGGTTTTCAACCTTAGGGGAAATTAAAACCAGCCACCCAGGAATCATTACGGACAGTGACGCGTGGAGATTACACGTCGCCTGGCTGAGAGCGAGAATGATAGAGACGGACCGTCGGAGTCCCTAGAACCTTCGGTCACGCACGTGGACACGGAACCCCCCGAAGAATGCGCACTAACTGTGTTGCACACGCCACTTCGATCTTCATGCTTCTGATGCGGCTGAGAGATCGACATCGTAAGAGGAGAACGGCAGCACGCGTGTGGAGTCCAAGCCGGCGGAGGCCTACACAATCGACGAATGTCACCCCCACCCAGATTAGTTCCTGCATAAACTAGAACTAAAAAAGACAAAATGAAAAGGAAAGAAGAGGGATGGGAAGGAGAGAGAGAGGAAGGTGCCGAATGACTAAAGAGACCAAATAGGGGATAGAGAAAGACGGGATGGAGAAAACTCCAAACAAATGAAAAACTAGAGAAAAAATGGAGAAAGAAAAATGAAAAAGATGAAAAAAGAGAAGAAAATGAGAAAAATGGGTAGAGGATGTTAGGGAGAGAGCATGTGGCTCTTTTTTCACCTCTCTGCACGTAGTCAGAAAGCCCAAGAAAAAGGGAACAAGGAATTTGGTCATTGGTTCACTCAAAGCCCAAGAAAAGTGATATTTATAATACGGTCAAGGATGCAAAAGAACAGAAAAATTGAACAAAAACAAGTACATACTATAATGTCTGCTGATGGGCCGAGGCTTCATACTTGGTTCCAACCGTTTCCGGCCTTCACTTTCACTTTTTAAATTTGGTGACATATTGGTCACGAATAATTATATTTAAAAATCTTTGTATTATATATTATTTACGTGATATAATTATGTATATAAATGATGTGTAGTGTAAAAATCTTCAACCAACACTACTCATTCGATATTATGATATCAAAAATATTATTTATATACCGCTTGTATTTTTTTTGTATACACATTGTGTATAAATATTATTTTTACGTATTTGTTAATTTAATTATTTGTGTATTTTATTTTTATTTCTCTTTCATCATATTTTTATTTTTTTAATATTTTTTTAAATATTTTGATTGATATAATATTATTGTCATGTCATCAATTCTACAAAAGTTACATGAGGCCATGTACATGTAGTATTACTCTTTTAAATGTCTATTTTTGAAATTTTCAATGGCTATTTAGTACGAAAAATAAATGGCATTTAAAGAGAAACCAACTACTAACTAATGAAACAATTTAAAAGCCACGGCGTTTGACTTGCAAAACCAATAGTGATAAAAGGAAATTCACGGCATATGAGTTTTCCCATTGAAAGTCTAAAGTACGTATAACCATTTGCTGTTCTACTTCTCCATTCTCACGTGTAAACTGCCCCTCTTATTTCCTCTCCTTTTTCTCCCTCCCTCCTGATCTTTTCCTTCTATCAATTTTTTTAATATTTTCTGTCATTATGCCTTTTTTTTTTTTAATTTTTTTACAAAAATTACTCGTTCTCACCGATACATTCACAAGAACAAGTCCTACGTAGGTTTAAATTGTTTAGATATAATATGATAGTTTAAATTGCCCACCAACTGACAGGAAATTCCTCACCTAGTGTACTTTGGCGTTGCTACGTTTGTAATTGATTCTCCATTAGAATAACGAAATATGTCTTTCTTTCTTATTACTATTATTTTTTTTTTACCAAAGGAAGAAACAAAAGGCTGAATTAGTAGCAGTTGTTGACTTTATGCACGACATCTTCCCCAGAAAGACCCTTCGCCACGAAAGCTGAAACCATAGATACATTATACATCTGAGTTATATTAACAGAACTTGGTCGTGAATTTTGAACCAACTTTTGAGAAAACAGAAGGTGCCTTTCCACTGAGTTCAGTGATACTTTGATGGCTTTGGGTCATATGCCACTCAGTTTTGTGTCCACATGGCCAATTTGTATCCGTTTCCTTATCCATGCATCCTTATCAAGTGAGCTACTGCACCTTGTTCCAAGAAATCCATTTTCTCCGTTCATCTTCATGAAAATGTTGAAGATTCCAAAAGATGATCGAAGAATATTCTTTCCAAGTTCTTCAACTCGAAATAAGCTTGACCTGATTAGAGAAAACGATTTATGGGAATGCGGCTGTAATTATGATATGCGTTATAACTTGTAAGAAACATCTGAGAATTTCCTATATTTTTTTAATCAAATATATTTTGAAATTCTTAGGCACAGATTCAATTCGAAATTGAGTTGAGATACAATAGACTCATTTCTAATCCAAATAGCCATGAGATGAGTTTAGTTTCATGCATTTTAATTACCATTAGTGCAAGTATTGTTCACCTTCAAATATTTCTTATTATTATTTTTGTTCACTGCTGCAGGTCGTCTTCAAGCCTGTGGATATCGTTTTCAAGTTTTGACCCACCCTCAGCCATCAATAATTACACCGTTGGCATCATCGACATCAGATGACACCAGCGACTAACCCCAACGATCCCAGCTCCAGCAATGGAGCATTAGTCTTCCACGCGCAGATCGAAATCCAAACATAAGTTTTAAACTATTTGAAACTCGTTTGACCCACCGCAGGCCACCATGAGCTACACTACCGGTATCATCCGCATCGCTTCACGCCAGAGACCAACTCCTAAAGATCTCATCTTTGGCAACTGAATCGTCGTCTCCCACGCGCTATTCAATAGCTCTGATACCTGTTTCTAAAAAGTTATGAAATTCACTAACCTAAACTCATATCATCTCACTTTCAATTCAAACACACAAAAATTTATCTCAATTTATTTCAACTCATCTCAATTCACTCATCTTATTACTATTTATAATTTATCTCATCTCATTTCAACTCGCCTCGTATCCCGCATTCAAACCGGCCTAAAGATATTAATACAATTTTTCGAGAAAAAGTTGCTGACGTTCTCCTCTGACCTAGGGAATTTTGGCAACAAGAAAAGGAAATTTATTTAACCCAAAAAGGAAGATCGTGCTGCTATCGCATACAAGAAGACAATAAATAGCATGCACAAAGTACCCCATAGGCCAGGCTGTTAATATATAGAGAGGGGGGTGGATATAATGTCTTCCTCTTTCTTTTTTCTTTTTTCTTTTTTCTGGTAAGTAAATATTAATTAAGATATATCATTTTTTATATTTTATTTTATCATCTCAATTATATCTGTTGATGTATTTAAAATAATTTTCTCACTTAAATGATCGACTTATAAATCTATTTAATTATTATTATATCAGCTCATGAATTTGCAAAACATAATTCTTTTAAAATGAGTTTTCATCAAGGAGTTGACTTATAAAGTTATTTAAGTGGTTTTCATTTTCTCCGTATCCTTTTTATTTTTTTATAAAAAGAAATAACTTTTTTTAAAGGAGAAATCACTTTTATTTTTTTCGAAGATAAAGGAGAAATCACTTTAGCCTTGTATACTATGTCTCCATATCCTTTTTTTTTTTTTTGTTTTTGCGGCGGGGGGTGGTTAAAATACAATGTAATTCATGTAATCTTGCCTTCTCACCCCCGCCATACAGCAAGCTCTTATCTTTCCCTTTCCTTGTTTCCCAACCAACCGAAATAAAATGCGAGCGAAGGAAGCAGCTTTTCAAATATTTTCATACGAACTCACCCACTACATTAAATAACACACTCGCACATCCTCAGTTTCACACAGCTCAATTCTGATCGGAGATATGGCTGAAAGGCTCGTGCTTTTCTGGGTTTTCTCTGTTCTCTCAATTCCGGCAAGGTCTGTGTTTGACGAACTCTTCTTTAATGGGTTCAAAGGTGCCGCCAGCAACATGAGCTTGAATGGAGCTTCAGAGATCCAAGACAATGGCATACTTCTACTAACAAACGAAACGCAGCGAGTACTGGGCCATGCGTTTTACCCACTTCCAATCCAATTCAAGAACTCCACGGATGGCAAAGCTCTGTCCTTCTCCACCGCCTTCGCTTTCGCCATAGTCCCCCAGTATGCTACTCTTGGCGGCCATGGCCTTGCCTTTGCAATATCCCCCACAAAAGAGCTTCTGGGAACTCTTCCAAGACAGTATCTTGGCCTACTCAATGCCACCGATGTTGGGAATTTCTCTAACCACATATTTGCGGTGGAGTTCGACACCGTCCAAAACTTGGAGTTCGGGGACATCAATGACAATCATGTTGGCATCGACATCGACAGCCTAGTATCAAACAAATCAGTTCCGGCCGCTTATTTCGATGGTAATAATTCCCTGCAGGAGCTTAATATGAAGAGTGGTCAGGTAATTCAGGCATGGATAGAATATAATCCCCAAAACAACCGATTAGATGTAAAGCTTTCACCTTCATCTGTGAAACCGAGATCGACACTTCTGTCCTTTGAAGTGGACCTCTCTCCAATTCTTGAAGATTTCATGTACGTTGGATTTTCTTCTTCAACTGGTTTGCTCGCTAGCTCGCACTATATCATGGGCTGGAGCTTGAAGATGAATGGAGAAGCCAAAACTCTCAATTTAGATGAACTTCCTTCGCTCCCAAGGCCTAAAGAGAATCACAAGAAACTAATCATTGGTGTTTCAGTTTCTCTACTGATGATTTTCGTGATTGTTCTGTCTTTTCACCTCATTAGGAAAATCAAGAACGCTGATGTGGTTGAAGCCTGGGAGCTTGATGTTGGTCCACATAGATTTTCTTACAAGGTGCTCAAGAAAGCTACAAGAAGTTTCAGAGACAAAGAGCTACTTGGGTTTGGTGGTTTTGGTCGAGTTTACAAAGGAACTCTGCCATCTTCGAACATCCCAGTCGCTGTTAAGCGAATTTCGCACGAATCAAAGCAGGGTTTGCGAGAATTTTTGTCGGAGATTGCCAGTATTGGTCGCCTTCGTCATAGAAACTTGGTCCAGTTGTTAGGATGGTGTCGGCGGCGAGATGATCTGTTACTCGTTTATGATTTCATGCCTAATGGAAGCTTGGACAAGTACCTCTTTGATGAGCCCAAAACAATTCTGAGCTGGGACCAGAGGTTTAAGATCATCAAAGACGTGGCTTCAGGGCTTTTATATTTACATGAAGAGTGGGAGCAAACTGTCATTCACAGAGACATCAAGGCAGGTAATGTTTTATTGGATTCTGAGCTAAATGGAAGAGTTGGAGACTTTGGTCTTGCTAAGTTATACGAGCACGGCTCCAATCCAAGCACCACCAAGGTGGTGGGCACGCTGGGTTATCTAGCCCCAGAGCTCACACGCACTGGCAAGCCGACAACCAGCTCGGATGTGTTCGCATTTGGTGCTTTGTTGCTTGAAGTGGTTTGTGGTAGAAGACCCATCGAGCCTAAAGCGTTGCCTGAGGAGCTGATATTGGTGGATTGGGTATGGGACAAGTGGAATGTAGGAGCAATTCTTGAGGTTGTAGATCCAAGGTTTGGGGGAGAGTTCGATGAGCTTGAGGCTGTTGTGGTTCTTAAACTAGGCTTAATGTGTTCCAACAACTCGCCAAAAGCACGCCCCACCATGAGGCAGGTGGTGAGGTACTTGGAAGGGGAGGCGGCCCTGCCCAAGTCTGTGGAAGCACTAGATGCATATGATGAAAAAAAAGGTGGTGGTGTGCTTGAGGATTATGTACATTCTTATCCAACGTCGCCGATCTTTGAGAAAGTGAGCACACGGTCATCGATTAACGATGATATGAATGTTGATATTGAAGCTGGTAGTTCAGCCTCACCTCTTTCACTTCCCAGCATAAGTAAGGTCAGGTAACCATGAGAAGGGTTCCAAAATTTTTTTGTTGGGACTTTTAATTATATTGTATCTTCATCTTATCCCATCTCATCATTACATAACAAGCATCTTGGCGGGTTACTTTACCGCAGCAGTTTAATGTGCAAACCCTACAGCATGTCGAGAAAGCTCTCCAACACACAAATCCAAATGTCCCTACAGACGATTATTGCATCCTTGTAAATGCAAGGGTCGCTGGTGCATCCATACAATCGATGTAGACCTTTTTGCCTATTATTCTTTTACAGGGATTTCTAGTAAAGAAATAGATATATCTATATGCCACGTCAGAATCTGGTCCCGGAAGAAAACCATGATTCGAGTCGCTTAAGAAGACGACCAATCGAAAATTGATAATCAAGTTGCAAAGCCCAACTTGTAACTAAAACATCACAAATAATACCCCTTCACAGTCAATTATGTCAATCGGTATATTATTCAATAGCGCACCAAATGCGCGCAAATAAAGCAGCGCTCGTGGAAAGAAAAAAAGGAGCAGAGGGGGTCAATTCCAAAATATAAAACTAGAAGCACAGAAAAATGGTCCAACTCTACATATTCAACGTACAGGTGAGATTAGACAATACTACAGGCACTGTCTTAATCACTTCTTGGCTTAAGCATAGAGAATAAATGCGATAAAAAATGTACGGCATATTCAAAATATATGAACTTTGTGGCAGTATCTTATTAGCAGCTTTCTAAAATTTGTCAATGTATATTCAAAATAAAACCTTCATGTTAGAAGCCAAAAATTTACAGAAGAATCATTTGAGTATAACTCTGTTACCTTATCTTCAAAGCTCAGCTCTAAAATCTCCATAGCTTCATCTTCCCCGATTCTTAATGTTAACCATGTAGGTGCGATTCTCTGCTTCAGCTGCCACATATCTCAGCTATATTTCTGTTCTAATTATATATTTGATAAAGCTTCCGAACAGATCTAAAAGACTAAAAGAACCTCACAGCCTTAGAGCAATTCAATATTGAAAAGAAAAATGAAAAAAAAAAGGTCATAATGTCTCTTTCTTTGCTAATATTGAAAGCAAATGTAACTGCATCACCTTAATATTAGCCCACTCAAGTAAGCAACAGGGCCTTTGGAGAAAAAAAAAAAATCCTTGAAATTTTATAGAGCTAATGGAGATAACCAAATATTAACTTCAACCCGTTGTTAAAACCCAACAAATATTACATTTAACTCGCAAGACAAGAATCAGCTCACAGGTGGAGCACTTGTCTCAGTGCACCAAACACTGGATATTACCAAAACCATGCGCAGAATATGAAAACAGAAAATCAATTTAAGCTATTATGTACAGTCAATATAACCAGCTGCCAACAGTTTGCTCATTTATAAATGAGAATAAAGATGATACCATCCAGGAGAAGTGATCAATGCAATGAAAGGGCAAGCTGAAAAGAACAGGGGTCAAGGTTGTGAGAAAAATGTGATGACCTTTCATGGTTATGGTCCTAGAGAGAGAGAGAGAGAGAGAGAGACCGGTAGGATTGCTTCACGCCTGACTTCATGTAGTTGGTATGGAAGTAATATAATATGAATTTTTCAGATATCACCAGCAATGCACCAAGCAAAAGAAAGAAGGAAAGTAACATCACTTCACAAGGTATCTTTATCTTCAGTACATATACAGCTTCGCACTATTTAAAAAGCTTTTAAAAATTTTGAAATTCTACTCTGGAAGAGATGAGATGTACAAAAGCATCTTGAACTATACAACTACATGCTTCTAGTTATCAGCAACATTGCTTTATCTCTAACATGATGACTACCTACTTGTGCCTGGAGGCACAATAACCATGCACATTTACTTGAATAATCTTCTGTGCTTGATCATCTTGCAGGAGGTAACAAGTTATCGACATGGTCTATCTGGATAAAAATGGAGTATGTTGTATCCTATTCTAATGTTGGACCATAATGTCATCATTATTTTCCTCCCCCTCTTTGTCTCTATTAAAAATCTCATGGTCATCAAACCCTGCAAATTATTAGAAAAACATGACACATTGATTTAAAAACTCTTTGACGATGTTTTCACATACAAGGAACTAAAATTACCTGCACCCAAATCTTCAGCTTCATCATTTGAAGACCCTAAAAGCGTTGTGCTAATGGAAGGTGGATCGACTAATGTCCAATCCATGCTCCCACAATCATCCACACTGATGTCCTTTCCCGTGGTCCAGTCTTCAACAACATCAATGCAGTCAAATGATATGGGGTCGATATAATCCTGTTCTTTGCTCATGCCAATCCTGTAGAAAAGTAGAAGCCAAACAAATAAGACTTCACCCCTCCAAAAATTGTGCACCAACATTTACACATATATAGAAGGTCCACAAGTTTTGACTCACATTTGTCCAAGTCGCAAGTTGTGACGAACAAAGACAAGGTCCCTAAGGCGTTGACGCTCTAGGTAGTTCTTTGTGTCATATATTTGTTCAACAGGAATACCATTCTGCTTACCACTAATTGAACTGCAAGTTTGACTGAGAATACGAATGGCGAGACGCGCCAAGTTCGGGCAACCACCTCCATAAGTTGACCACCACTCAGCTGATCAAAATGCATAGGTGAGAAAAAGACTGGAAAAAATATAAACTCAATAATACAAAATATAAACAGACTAATGACAATGAAATTGTGATTCTGAAATACATGAAAGATGACAAGGGGGGTACTATTTGACCCATGCGTGATTGATGGAAGTTTCCCCCTCCATGATGTCAATAGTGCAATCCTTATTATGGTGGTTAGCAAGTTTGACACAACCCATGAATTTAATACAAAATTAGCTGAACTAGGTTAAGGAGGTCTAACCTATTTAATCAAATGAGTCCAACTACGGTTAACTCACATATGATCCTAACTTGACAGAGACAATTAGAGTTGACAAGTTCTGTCACAACTGTGAACTCGACATGATCCCAACATGAAATTAGCATATTATGGTCCAGGGGTTTGACTCATCTACAATTGGGCTGTTTTGATTGAGAGATCCTTTCAACTCATCTCACACTTTATCATTATAACTTTTCCAAACTCTCATACAAAATACAATAAATAATTCAACTTTTTCAGATTCCAAACCAAAAATAATATTAAAATTTATATTCTAACAATATTTCATTTAACTTTCATCTCATCTCAACTCACTATCCAAACCTCTCAGAGAATTTCAAACCTGACTTTACACAATCTGAATAACACGAATTACCAGCCCTACTTTGGAGTGATTTTATCATATACAAGGAGACCTTGCCTACAAATGCTCCTATACGGTCATTCATGCTACATGTATGAGCATCCTTTTCATTCCCACTCAGCAGGCTTGCTCTATGCATGACCAAGCATGTGCATAGAGCAAGCCTGCTGATGATCTACTTTAAACAGCTAAGATTTGTAAAGATTAAAAGTATATTAGCAGAGACAAAGCCATAACATTGCATCTGAAGGGGAAGACAAAAAATTCAATCTAATAGAATGGACCCTCACCCGGAAGTAGAGTCTCTCTAGCTCTAATTGCCATCTTCCTCCCAAAATCTCCAATCGCATTCTTGTATGAGTTTATCTCCTTGATTATTTTATCTTGAACTTTTGTATCCGGAACCAATCTTTCTATGCAATCAAACATCCCTGACAGGATCTCATTGTGCATGTCCCCTTCAACACTATAAAAGAACTCTGGGTTAAGGTAGAAGCCTGCAGCATGAAGAGGAAGCTGCCGCTGTTGTTCCCACCTGTGATCTATAATATTCCAGTAGACCATATAATCCTCTCTTTTAAGAAGTTCTTTCTTCATTGTTTCTTTTGCACGATACATTCCTGCATAAACATATCCCATGGCAGGTCTCTTCTCACTATTAACTATTCTCAGAAGTCGCAAGAGAGGATATGTTAAACGGACTATCAGAATGCATGAGGACCAAAATGACTGACTAGTTAGAAAATCTAACATTGCTAAGCCCTCAGTTTTCTTGGAATGTGGGCAGTCCATCCACTCCTGTGAAGTTACCATTGCCTGTAAATTGTGTTTAAGATCAACCATTCGTTTCAATGTGGCAAAATTTGTAGCAGAGCGAGTGAGTCCCCGTTCTATGATATCATTGCCAAAAGTATACCTTCTCACCATATTCAAAATCAAGCTATGATTGTATACAAATTTTGAAATAGATCTAGCCTGTTCAATTACCGCATTTATCCACTCAAGATTTCCAAAATCCTCAAGTATCAAATCTATGCAACAAGTTGCACAGGGCGTCCAATACAGAGTAGGGAAAGTATCAGTCAGCCTCCTGCCGGCAAATGTGTATTGCTCTTCCCCGTTACTTATAACTTGCAGCACATTTTTTACTCCAACTTCTTCCACCATGTGCCTAAACAATTCATACAAAGCATCCGATGACTTTGAGATATCAGATACATCCTCGGATCTCAAAAACACGGTTCCTTCAGGGCAATAAACAAAGAAATTTAGCAAAATTCTACCTGATTCTGTGCAACAACGGTCCACCAAAACAGAACAACCTGTCTTCGCCCATGTTGCCTTGTACTTCTCAGTCTCATTCTTCATTTCTTCAACTGAATTTTTCAAAATCCAACCCCGAAGATCATGATATGATGGTGGCAAAGCAGCAGATCCACCCGAAGCAATTGCATCAATCATAGGTTGGAAATAAACCGAGTTCACAGCATTCAGAGGTGCTCCTATATCATATAAAAACCGTCCTATTGCCAGATGGACATGAGTATTCACCCTTTTTGAACCTAATGCAACACTGCCAGTAAGAGTTCCAACATCAGCAATTGCCGCATTTGTCAAAGAATTCTTACCTCTCTCCCTCTTCCTTCTCTCCCCACTCCTATTACTTGTTCCTTCCAGATTCACTAACAAACTGGACTTAGGTTCAGGTGTCTCCAAAACTCCAGTCAACTGAAGCCCGGTACTTTCTTCAGAGTGATTAGCAGCAGCATCCATTTCAATAGAAACCGGAGTAACATTCAAAATGGTCTCCTCAATTTTCTGCTTCCTCCTCTTCTTCACAACAACCCCATCTAAACTCTCTTGCATTAAGACCCGAACATCAGGTGGAACTCTTATACAAGTAGAGGCATTACCCTTATGACCAGCAAGATGTTCCTTGATCCTATGAATCCCGCCACCCTTAAACAGTTTGCCACAATATATACATTTGAGCTGCACCCTTTCCCCATTCTTAAACATTTGACAATGCTTCCATGCCGGGTCGTGTTTTTGGGATGTTATAGGTACTGGTTCCAGACTCGAAGCCATTTAAGCAACCTTATTAACAACTGTGGAAATTGATAGAAGTTGATACGAAGAGAATGAAACAAACTAAAACATGCATAGCAAACAAACAAAAATGTAAAATAAAAATTAACAACAATATAATATTTTGACCTTAAATTAAAAATCCAAAAAAACAGACGCAATTCAAAAACAACAAGAACAGAGCGAGAGAGAGCTTACTTTTTTTGGGTTCTTTTAAGGCCGTCGAGAGCAGGTGAGAGAACCGAGTTAGGAGATTCGGGGGTTTATAAACCGTAAATGTATAACCGGATGAACCGGTTAGGGCAGCTGTCAGCCGGTTGAGCTTACTTTTTAATTTAGTCGGTTTTAATCGGGTGACCGGTTAAAACGGGGTCAAAGCTTCATGGACCGGTCTTGAGGCGGGCAAAACCGAGACTTCCGGTTACCTAACCTAACTGGAGAGCCGGCGGGGCCGATCATATCCAGACCGGCCGCCAATTGGAGATTCGTTTCAGCTGGGGGGTACGGTTTTTCCCTCCCGAGAAGTAACAATTGCAATTTATTGTTATTTATTGAATAATGGGGCAAAATGAAAGATTTTGCCGAGGAACAAACAGAAAGGTAGGGTTTGATTATTACAATTGAATTATTATGCGACGGGCAGTGGCTCCGGAGCCACGTTGGTGCAGCCACCCCCCCCCCCCGGCGGCGGCGGCGGCCTCTATCCCTATCCTAAAAAAAAAAAATTATAAAAAAATATATAAATTTAAAAAGAAATTTGAAAATTTGAAAAATATATTTATTTTTTTATAATTTCGTAGAATAATATTAATTTTATTTTGTATTAGCCCCTCGCTACAAATTATTTTGATCTTCCTCTATAGAATTATTCTAATTTAAAAATAAAATATCTCATATAAAATAAAATGATATAATAACATGATGACATATTTTTATCATAGATAAAAATAAAAATAAAAAAGAAGTTTGATAATTTTTAATCTATTTTTATTATAATGACATGGTCTTATCATATTATATATTTTTTTAATACTTAAATTATATTAAACGTTTTATTTTTATGTTTATTATAGATTTTACTATTAAATTATTTTATACTACATAAAAAATTATATATAAATAAGATAAAATAATATTTTATATATTTTATTTTAATTTTATTTGAGCTCCCTAAAGCAAATTTATGACTTCGTCACGCGACGGGCGTTTGCTTCGTTAGATTTAGGGCTAATAAGAGTCACATCTATGTTTGAACCGGATTAAGTTTAAACTGAGATCATAGAAATCTGATTCTTTGTAAAGAGTTTCATGCTTTTGTAGCTAACCTAAATAAAGATTTGACCAACCAACTGCACGCATTGTAGCACTGTCTTGGAAATGTGCTAGTCTCCATAAAAGTAGATCCACGCAAGAAGGGATTAAAATCTAAAATTGAGATTGGAACTCTGTAATCCCTTTCTCCACACAATTTCTCGTGAATACTTTTGATGGTAACATTAAGGTTATGATTTTCATCGATGCATTTAAGAAATTTGATATCAAAAGCAATAAACTCTCTCTCGTTTTTGTGCTGCATATGCACAGAGAGAGAGAGAGAGAGAGAACTATCTCGCTCACTTGAACCCGAAACAACTCGACCAGAAAATGTTTCAAAATCCCAATTTCAAAATTGAATTTACTTATAAAAAAAGAAGTTTAAAAATTGAATGGAGCTAAAGTTGGAAAAAGAAAAACTTTGTTAACCCAAATATGAAAAGTTATATGATGAGAACTTTTCGAGATTAAGATCACAACCAAATAAATTGTTACGGGAACCAACTTATTAACAAAGTTGAATTCTAGGCATGCGAGGAGCAGAGCAAATAAGTGGCAAGAATGTAAGTCGCTAAAGAACCCACCATGAACAATCAGTTCCACATCCAAGAATTCTGAAGAAAACAAAAAACAAAAAAATGGCGACTTCCTCACTTCACTTCTTCCTCTGCACTCCTCTGCTACCTCCCCTTGGCAGGCTGGTAACCTCCCCTTGGCAGGCTGCCAGCTACATTCCCACCCTCTCACGCACAATATGGAAAAGCCTCATGAACCCAGCAGTTTTTTCACCAAAACTCATTCAATATTCCTGTTTCAAATCTTCCTCGACATACTTGGTCTAGTGTAAAATATAGCGGTTGAGAACTTACATTATCGTCTTTTTAAGGCCATTTGCCCCAATACCTGTAATTATGCATACGAGATCTCTATGGCGCTTAAGACATGCAAGGGCTCCTCGAGTCTTCGGTATGTGATATAATGTTTTGCCCTCCTAGCTGATGGATGATTTAAGCAGGTAAATTCATACCATATAGTCTATGTATATTGGCATTATACTTTATTATCAATGATGTCCATGGAATTTATGATTCAAGTTTTTCTATGTCGTGTGGCGATTAGAGTTTGATATTTATGGAAGTTGGTATTCCTAAACTTAAAAACAGATGCACAAGTCTCTCTTCAGCTCAACCCAGCTTCAAATTCCCTCCGCATTTTGCATCCTAAAAGCCTACTTGGTTTAGGGTAACCATAAACACCTATCTTTACTAATTTTTTATGCAGATCATTGAAACGTAAACTAAAGGCAAGTCTAGAAGATCAATAACCTGGTTTAGGTACCGCCTCGCAAGTATTTACAGAAAAAAAAAAAAAATAAAATTGGGCAGGAAATCACTCTTGCCACATTCGATCCAAACCATCTACCAATTGATGACAATATAGAAGCAAAGTTTAGCCAAAGCATAACTAGCATCATATCAAACGGCACAACAAATATGCCACAAGCCCATATAAGTGGGGAAAAGGTCCTTTAAATAAAAGACAATAATCAAATTCCATACTTCAGAAAATTCCTGGTAACATTTTGTACAGTCGCGGCTCCAAATCCGCTCTCTCATCCCTCCCTTTTTACACGTTAAAAACTAGTACACTAATTTTTATCTCCTCTGCAGCGGGCATCAGTACGTTCACCATCCGGGGGTCTCAACTTGTCCGTTTCTCGGTATATCCTCAAACTAACAATGTACAGTTTTAAGTACAAGCACCAATTTTTATTTTCATTTGGCTCCTATCTATATATGAAAAGATAGAACGAGCCACTAGTAGATATAAGATGGAAAGGAAATAGAGAGGGTGCTCATACTATCCTCGGTTAGCTGTACAAGAACTTCGTTTCCTATGCCATCTGAGCAGGATGCGGATTCATAATGCTAATCCTCCTTTCTGCAAATAGATTTAAGCAGCCAGTTACAAAGTTTTTACATGCTAATTAAGCATTTAAGGTAAAACATTAATTCACCTAAATTTACAATATCTAAATTTTTAAATTGAGAAGGCTGAGTAAAATACGAAACATACAAATAAAAATATAGTTGCTCACCAAAGCTCAAATCAATTGACAAGCAATGAACCTTTTAAAGATAAGGGGTGAAGAAAAACTAAAGCAAACAGATTATTTTATTCTCGTCATGTACAAGTAAATAGCAGAATTAATTAATCAACAAAAATAGAAGAATAACAAAAATACCTCCAGCTGCAACAAGTTTCTCCACACGCGCAACTATATGCTTCCCATATGTATACTTCTTAAGAGCATTCAAATGGACCTTTATTCGGTTAAGTATCAGTTCAAGTTGCTGGTCATCACAAGTTTCCAACACTTTCTGTACAACATAATTTGCAAACTGATCTTTCATCATCACCTATCCACCAAGTAAAAAACCAAAAACCAAAAACCAAATAAGAAAAGAGGAATAGAAAAGTTTAATTATGGTAAAAACCAAGTTCAAAAAAATCAGCAAGTAAAAAAGAACATAGTTCGCATACTGATAAAATCATACAAGGATGGAACCTCATGAATTGCAAAATACCACGATGAAGCTTTGGAGATGTCAAAAGAGACATCAAACACCCTTAGCTTTTATCAAACAGAAAACATTCAACAATCTAGATTGACAATTCAAACTAGCACAATTGGCCCCATAAATCAAAAAGAGAATCCATAAAAGCATAGGGTTCTGTTATCTCATCCACAATGGAAACTTTAAGAGAGGGATGACAGGCAGCACTGAGTGCTGTTCTATTCTATTCAAGAGAACAGGAAGAGAAATATTTAGGACTTAATCTGATCAAAGAAAATATATGTTGGAAAAAGCTTCAACAGGCTTTAGCATATTTGATCATTGGAAGCACTTAGCAATTAACAAACCTGGAGGGGCTCATTTTCATCAGTGGAACCAAGCATCTCATTAACGAGCGTCTGGCGTTCTGTTTGAGTTCCAAAGCTTAAACACTTTTCGATAACATTGGATGCAAATTTCTGCTGGCTCATTTGGACAATCTGACCAGTTAATTTATTTATGATAGCCGAACGTTCATGTGGTTTGCCATGCTCCAGCACATGCTGTAAAATTAGATGCAAGCAGCCAAAACACTTTTTGATAAGTAATTTAAATCTGGGTTAAACTAAAGCCAAAAAACAGTTTTAAGAAAGCAGCAGTACTCAAACAATTCATAGAACTGAGTTAAAGTGGTTCAAAATATATGATTGTCATCTGAGGCAACTATAAATTAAGAATTTGATACTGAGCTCCTGTCAAACTAGAGACAGGTAACATATAAAACTTCTTTTATTCTCTTTTTCAGTAATGTTTAAAATCCCCACCTTTTATTGGAGCAGTTGAATTTAATTTGACTGGAAAATAAATTCATATCAATATAATCAACATAAGTGAACCCAGATTAGTTGAAATTGCAATAGTATGCAACAAGCTTCATAGATTTACAACAAACCTGTACGACGTAATTCCCATATTGGTCTTGAGCCAACATGATAACAGACCTCAAAACCTCATCCATCATTATTTGCTGTGTTTTAGAATCATCGCAATGCTCCAGGATTCTCTGTCATATGAAATTTATAGCACTTCAGCAATAGAATTCTTCCCTGTTTAGCACCACACAAACAAAAACAGAACCTTTACCTGTATGACACGACAGCCATATGGATGAGTAGAAAGAGTCACGACTTGATCATAAAATGTTGAAACAATAAACTGGATGGCATCTTCAGGTATGCATTCAATACACTTCTGGATGACATGGTTCCCATTTTGATCGCGTACACAACGCATAACATGACCATCCAGCTCCTTGACCATTTTAGTCTGCTGATCCAGATCAACAACTTCTATAGCCTGAAGAATAGAAAACAGAATGTAAACCCTGAAACACCATTTTAAATGAAGGTCAAAAGAACCAGTACTCAGCAATCAGCATTAGGATATAATTAGAGACATGCTGACAAAAGACATTTTGAATTTTTATATCCCTAACAAGCTTAGAAAAGAAATGACAGCCAAAAAATGCAGATGTGGTATGATATAATGCATTATCACGTGTACATTTGGAAAACAAAGAATGCTAGTGCCTAGTTCAACACACATAAACCTAAGGGCAGTTACGAGAGCCTAAATCTCCTTTCATGCTCCAGCTGCTTCGAAGTTATTAGGATTAGATGATTCCTGGACTGTCTAAAACTTTTCAATAGAGGGATGTCTTGTTCACCATTCTCAAAGGCCAGCTCTATAATGGTTCCCACTACTTAAGCAGGTGAACGTCAGCATTAACTCGGATGAGAATCTTAACAATTTCTCAAATTACCTAACAATATTATAACAGAACATTAAGCCTCTCTTCAACACATTTGATGCAAGGTAGTAGATACCACTACTGAAGATCAAGTAAGAGAACTGAGATAAGCAAATATGAATGATGTACTGAAAACTTTATGTCAGGTCAAGTGAATGACCATACCTTCTGGATCACTCGGCAGCCATACATTTGAAGGCTAAGGGTCAGCACATGACCATTGAGCTGGTCAGCCAGTTCTCTTATTTGGGATGCGGTTCCATGCTCAAAAAACTGAATACATAATACTAAGTGTGAGGCTTAATAATTTGGCACTTTAGATAATAAAGAATACGAGAGACAAGGCAGATCAGTAGATAAAATTACCTTCTGAATCACATAATTACCAAAGACATCAGTCATTAATGAAAGTGCTTGGGGCATAATTTCATCAAAAACCATGTTCTTCTCTTCTGATGTGGCAGTTTCAAGTTTCTGTTGAATAAATCGACTACCATACTGATCGGCACTGTTCAAGAAGATATTCTATGAGAAAGTTGAAATTTGAAGGTCTACACTATGTAAGAGATTACAAATTTTAACAAGTGCATACCTGAACTCAACAACATGGCCTGCAATTTCTGAAAGTTCAAAAGATTTAGTTTTATTGCTCTTAAATTCATCCAGTAAAGTGGATGCAAAAGTTTCATCCAAGTCACCGCCAACTTCTGACTGCCAAGCACCCATGACACCCCCAGCTAAATTCCTCATGCCAGGAAAACGCATGTTCCGTTCACCATGCCGGACAGGACTACCTGATCCCATGGGGGAGCCGGGAAGAAGAGGACCAGCCAATGGGCTTCCAGCATATGACATCCCAAGACCTAATGCTGGATTTCCATAGTAACCATGATTCAAGCCAGCAGATTTACCAAGGTAGGGAACACCTAAGTGTGACTTCTGAGGTGAAAGCAATGCCCCTAGATAAGCTTTCTGGGCTTCCATTATATTCAGGTATGAATTACCCATATATTCTCTATCCATTGCTGTGTCATTAAGGGCAGCAACCTGCGCAGCAGCATACTCATTTGATCTCAAGTACTGAAGATACAATGGGTCCATCAGTGGCACCTGAACGGCACTTCCTGCGGTGTGATTTGTCAATCTGCTAATATTCTGCAAATCTGCTGCTGCCAGCAAATTTGGTCCTAAAGAGAGACCTCCGAATACTCTAGAGTCCATGCCACTAAGGCCCAATGCAGATGCAGCAGTAGCATTTTCAAATAACGGTGGCAAATTAGCAATCCCAAGCTGGCTAGCCATCATCGACGGCGATGAAGGATTAATGGAATACCCACTCAAGCCATAGTTTTGAAATGGGGAATTCATATTTTCCAAATTCTGATTGTGAGAAGGTGAGCTTCCTCGGCCATTGAAAGTTGGTGTAGATGGTCCTTTCAAGTAAGAGTTTGCGGATGATACAACAGGTTTATGGAGTTCTATTTTCTTATCAGCCTTCAAAAAATTGTTCAGATCCATCCCAACCCCACTGCTATTACCCATGTTCGGATATGATCCTTTAGCTGAATGTGAGCCCAGATGAAAATGTGCAGATTCAGACTTGTTTAAGTATGAATGTTGTTTTACATGATCCTTCTCGCCCTCCAAATTGAATGGGTCACGGTGAGCATCACTTTCATGTTGCAGTTCTGACCTTGAATTGTCTCCCAAACCATTTGCCGACAGGTTCATTCCAGACAAACTAGCAGCCAGATCAGTAGAGTCATTGAAACCAGGTGAGACACCATTGAATGAGTCTGATCCACTAAAACTTCTTCTATCCAATGAGCTAGCCCTCCCTCCTCCAACGGGTGGAATGCGAGGACTTGGTGCCCTAGCCACAAGCTGAGGGTCAGGTGTGCTGCTCCTCGACAAGGAGGCACCTAAAGCAGAAGCATATGTATGAGAAGCTGATGCACCAACATTTTGTGACCCTGAAATCCCTTGCTTATGCCCACCAGAATGCAAAGCATCCATAGACGCCAATTCATGGTGCAAATGAGCAAAATGGGATTCTGAAGTCTCAACACCATTATCAAATGCATTTCGGCTGCCAGGGCGAGATGGGTGCCTAGAGACTGATGATGTATGTATATCCTCCTGCAATGAGAACAAAAGCCATAAAGGCAGCAGCATTTAGCAGGGAAAAGTCAGTTGAAGTTTTCCAAAGATATAGCACGTCATAAACGAATCATTGCACATACAAATGTACATATCAAGTAAAACAAGTACCTTGATAAGAAAACAAGTTTGTGCAAATCAGTTTTAAATCCAGTTGCACAACTTTTTTCTCTCAATTTCAGCCCTCACAAAGGACATATCATTCTTTCAATTAGGTGCCTCTCCAAATTATGAACCAATTACTTCTCTGAAGGATCTGAAATACCACCAACATTTACCCAAAGAACAGGGGGACTAAAGTTCATACTTTAGCATGAATAACTAACGGCACATCCTTCTACATCATAAAGAAACGCAGTTGGTGAAAAAAAAAGAGAAGCAGATACAAATGAGAAATACAGAGCAACCACTGAAATATCTATATGACTATATGGACGCCTACGGAGAAACTAACTTCTTTCAGGGTGATCAAATATGGATGATTACAAGAACTTTTAACGATTCAATAATTCCACCATACCATGAATCAGCTGATAAAAGTTATATTAACCAAACGATCTTCCATAGAACACAGAAGTTGAAATTAAAATGATTTACTCTACCAAGCATATACTGTCAAACAAATTACGATAAACAATGCAAAAATAAAGCTAGACCCAGAAAGAAATATGAGCTCCAAGATGGCAACTTCAGACAACAAAGCGTCGCCTAAAATCTTTAAAAGAATCGAAAACTAATGACCAAAGAAACTGAACCAAACAAATTACATATCGCCGTCTAAGTTCACCTGAATGATCTCTGCAATACTCTTCTGCCCGCTCCCTAGCCCCAAACCAGGCAAGCCAATTAACCCATCGCCAGCCCACTCCGCTGCACCCTTCCCATTCTCCTCCTTTCTACCATACCCTGGCTGCACCGAAAAGAGCGACCGATTCCCATCCCCGTTCCTACTCTCTTCACTACCTCTACTCACTCTCCTCCTATCACCGATTCCTCCCACCGCCGGGCCCACGCCGCCGTCACTCAACCGATGTGCAAACCGCCTCTCCTCCTTCGACAGCAGCGGCGGCGGCAACCGCGGGTTCAAATTCACATTCGAATGGTAATAATTTACGTACATGGGGTCAGCCCGAAGTTCATCCTCGCTCACCAGCCCTTGCCCACCGTTTTTCTTGAAACCCATTACCATCGAGGCATCGAATAATCCCCCCACTGCGCTCAGCGAGCCCTCGACGGTTGGTGGGGCCGACCCACTTCGGTACATACCGAGTTCCTTCTCTCTGTCTGTCAACTCATCCTGTTGCGGTCTTTGCTCCCTCATCAACACCCCCAAATCCTCGTCATAATCGTTGTTTTTTAGCACTGATCTCACTGAAACATCGGGCGCCATCTTTGAATAAGTATCGGTGACCATCACATGAGTGAAATAGGCAGACCGAAACTGCTAAAAGTTTGTAACTTTGAGCTGAGAATCAGTTCTATATTGCCGAAAATCAAATCGATTACTCGCAAAAAAAATCGAAAAAGATGTTACTTTTTCGCTAAAGACCACAAAGGCACAAACCCCAAGCTCAAACTTAAGCAGTAATGAAAAGAGAGCAAGAGACCTGTTTTGGGTGTGAGAGTATGGATTTTGAACTCCTTGTTTGGAGTTTACTCGAACAGGTTGAGATCAGAGTCGAACTGTAAAGCGAGCATAATTGATTATGTCTTGGGCCATTTTCAGAGAGAGAAATGGTGAGCACAAGGGAGGGGAAGACAGTGCAGTGGAGAAGAGGGGAGTGATAAGCACAAGCAGTAGATGAATCTGGGCGGCTGAATATTGAGACGAACGGCTGGGATTAACTCCAATGTGATTTGTTCTTACAATACGTCTTTTAGGGTTTTATTGCTATGATTAAATGCCGGTTTGTTGGTTTGGTTAGGTTTTTTTACTTTTATTTTCCTTTAATAGATAATCGACGATTCTTTTTTTTTTTTTCCTTTGAAAGCAATAGATATCGATGATTCGATAGAGAGTTTTATATATATTTCTCGGTTGAGTAAGTGGAGCCTGGTTTATATTTGTAGCCGTATGATTTGATGATTCGATTTGATAAGGTTGTATTACGGGTTTAAAGCAGATTTTTAACGAGGGTTTGACTATAGAGTGCATGCTTGGTTCGACAGAAAGTTTGTGACAGGAAAAATGTTACATAGAAAATCCGTAGAGTAGATCATTTCAACGAAATTTAAATAGAGAGTTCATTCCATATATTGTTTGAATGAATAAAGCAATAATTATAAAATTAAAATTTATGCCTTGTAACTCTATATATACATATATATATATATATATCGTGAATAATATAACTCTCTAGAATGTGATTTATTCTCATCTTGTATTTTGATATTTATCAATAAAATAATATCTTCTAAAACTTTATATATATAAATATATTGTCAAATTACGTAAATTTTTATACTGTGTAATTAATTTCTTATTCAACTTTACTTTTTCTGCATTGTTTCTCACAACAATTTGTTAGTATTAATCGCTCGACTTGCAATAGCAATTTGTATATAAAATGATTTTGTTGATGTCGTATTTCGCAGTCCAAGCAGTTTCACGACAACCCAAACTATAAGAACTTGTGAAAAAAAAAAACTTTGGGCGACCACAATGGTCGAGAGACCATTTCGATGTTGAAGTTAGATGAGAATGATGGAGATAAATATATAGTGAAGAGGATAAAAAGTATTATATATGTCCTTGACAGGTGTGGTTTTGTTTATATGTTACTCGGGTCCTACTTGCTAGGGGAGAATGATGGGAATGTCATATCCATATCAGCTTAATCATTATTTGTTCAATTGTGTTAGGAGGGGACAGGTCTGACTCAAGAGGACTTACTGAGAAGAGTCGGATGATGAATGTCTTGTTTAGGTTGATCTCATAGCCTGATTTGTGTCGTTGGGTGTTTGAGGTTTTCGACCTGTATTAAATGCGACGCGCTTTTGGTTTAGTCATTATTAAATGTGGTGTGCTTTCTCGCCTGACTCACATTTTATGAGGTGTGCAGAGCCATTTTCATTCTCTCAAATCTGACATATCTCAATCCTACAATGCTAACTACTCGGGTCAGATATTCAATTCTGATCAGTTGAATACACTCGATTGTGGGTTTGGTATGCCACATTTAGGTTGGGACTCCCGATCCTTTCGATGGTTCAGGCCATTCATTTCTTGGGCTTGGGCTCTCCTTTCTCAAAAAGACTCATCCTTATCAATTTCATATTATGATAACGAGCACCTTAATTTTTTCTCAAATATCATTCTAATTATTAAGAAAATATAAAACTTAAAAAATAAATAAATAATCTTAACTTTGACGCAAGAACCTTAATCTAAAAAATAAGAGATGGTTATGAATAGATAGAATGGTAAGTCAACATTAAAAACAACAACTGTGTGAGTTTTACGTGCTAGTTTGATTGTTGCTCTTCCTTATCGTATTCTTAGATAGATGACCTATAAATTTTGCAGGGGTGGCGCACTTGTTGCACGTGTTCATAACTTCATATGCTAGCATACGGATAATGTTACTTATAAACTCAGTAGTTCTTGTGTAGTGTTGCTCATATGGTGCATGTTGGGACATTGTCATTTTAACGTTTTAGTAGTTTTAGTATTTCATTATTAGATACTTTCACTCTTTACATATTACACCTTAATAATAATGTTGGGTATAATTATAAATTTCAAATAGATAAGTTCTATACAATTTTTTTTTTATGAAATAGTAGGTCTCTCAAATAAATAATAATTTTTTTAAGATAATATCTACTATTTTTACAAAAATTTATCTATTTGAGAATTGTAAAAATGATTTCACTTCCACGCACCTTTTTTCTACATTTTTCTGAATAAAATTGTGTTACATTGCAATAACAAAATGCAAGATACATTGAATAATGATATCGGGCTATTATATATAATCAATTCTTAATAATCACAAAAAAAAAAAAATCATAAACACGATTTATGATAAGAGAAATATTATTGGCGATTATCCTTTTTATCATCTTTTAATATAACATTAAATTATAAAACATCTACTTATTATTTATTATCAAATTATTTTAATATTGCATATAGTAATGATATCATTATGATTAAGGAGTGACAATATCTCGAATATAAAATACTTCTATATTTTTTTTTCTTGTTTTTTTTCTGTTGTTGTCAAACTTCTTTATTTTTCTTGATTATTGAAGAAAAAAGCAAAAGTTCTTAAGGCATCCTTTTGATTCGAAATGGAAGAGATGGATTTAGATGAATTAAGTGAAATTTATTTTTTAATATTAATATTATTTTAAAATATAAAAAAATTAATTTAAATTTTGAAAATATTATTAAAATGTGAAAAATGATATTAAAAATGATATTTTATATAAAAATATAAAAAAATATAATAATAAACTTAAAATAAATTAAGATAAATTAATTTCGTCTTCCAATACAAACGGCCCTAAATTTCAACGAGCAAATCCCAAAAAGAAGAGCATGATATGGCCATCACGCAGACAAAGTACTATAACCGCCCGTGTTGGCGTGACACGTTATCCTGTCGAGATAGAAAAGCGACTGTCCCAAGCATGAAGCACCCCTTCCCCAAAAATTGCTCCTCCCCAGTAGAACCGTGACAAGTGGCCCCTTATAACGCTTCCATGCGTTTATTCGATTTCGGTATAAAATATAAAAAAATTATAATAATAACGATATATTATAAATATTAAATAGTAATAAATAATATAAAACAATAAGAATTAAATAAAAATATTATATTAAAATATTAAATAATAGTAAGAGTATAACGCCCAAAATGTCCAAAATAGTCATAAGCCCCAAAAAAACCATTTTGTTTCTAGATTTAGGAAAAGCATGTTATGTTATCTACATTATTATTTGCGTTATGTCATCTTTAGTTACACTTTCTTTAGGAACATGCTTAGTCTCTCGAGTAAAGATTAATGTGAGAATGAAAGTAGTAACGTCCATAAATATATTTTATAAAAATAAAATTATAAAATTTGAAATAAATTTATATTACATATTAAATATATTTATAATAATTTACGATAATTTATAAATTTATTTTTATAAATAACTTTTTAGCTAAAATATTTCTTTGAAATAAATGAATAACTGAAAGAAAAAAGAAAAAAAATAAAATAATAATTAAAGTCCGGTAACTATTAATAAGTGTATATATTCCAAGGGGGCTAGTTGAGGACATAAAAATAGCATTTGTGCTCATAAGTACGAATATCTGTTTTTGAATATTAATGTTCACCCTATAGTACGCATCATATTAATTATTGGCTTGTTGGGTAGGCACTCGATCGGCAGTGAAAACGGTTGAACCAACTTTAATATCTTATCTGCCGTATTACACCGCTTTTTTATTTTTTATTTTATTTTTTTCCTGATAATTAACATGGAAGTTAGATAATAAAGATGTTAGAACATTGGTATTAACTCCATAAAATATTAATATAAATATAAATTTAATAATTTTACTTTAAATAATTTTACGTTTGACTCATCAAATTTATTACTTGAAACTTGAAGTTATAATACTTGAACCTCATCTTTTATATTTGAAGAGTTATTATTTATCTATTAAAATATTGTTTTACTACCTTTTAATATATTTATTGGATGAATAAATTATAAATGTATTTGTTGGTTTTGTAAATTACATATTATATTATTTTTTGATAAATTCAATGTTGAATCCAATATAAAATTATAGATGTGAAAGTGTTAACTTTCTATCAAAATTAGTCTTTTTATTAAATTAAAAAAAAAAAAGTTGTGATGGAGCAAATACAACATTCTTAAGAGTATTTTTATTAGATTGTCTAAAGTTATCATTTAAAAAATATACATTTATATATTTATCAAAAAAATTAGTCATTTTTAATTAAAAGTGAAGAAAAAAATAAAAAATAAAAATACTTTTTTATAAATAGTAAAATTACAAATTTATCCAATAACAATTAAATTAATTTAGATTTTTTGAACAATAATTTTAAATAATCTAATAAAAATACTCTAATAAAGCAACCTGGCTTCCACTCCACTATTTCAGCTTTTGCAACTCATTTTTGCTATTGGATTCTTATTCTCTCAATTACCAATATATTCCTCATCCAACAAATTCTTCATCTCCATTGTAGCATTTTCCCTTTTCTTAATTTTATTCTCAATTACCAATAAAAGTAAAAACACATCATTTTCATAACATTAAAAAAAATGACATGGTTTATTTCCAAACATAATTTTCAACGAAACCCACCAATTTCATAAATATTAAAATAACTGAAAATAGAAGTGTTGTCGAGAACTGAAACTTTTTGTCAAAAAAAAACATATTCATGATCATGGCCATATATCTTGCCCTTTTTTCACGCAAAGAAGGGCGGGCTAATTAAATGTTGAAATTCTTTATACATCGAGACCATAAATTCATAACACGTGTCGCCAAGATATCTGTTAATGGAGAGTTCAGATGAGTCCAGATGTCATGTTTCATGACGAACCAGAGAGCACGTACTTGCACGAGTCTGAAGACCATTATCATTAATCGATTATATTAATGGGCCTCTTCCTCATGAATTTCGCCGCGTTGCTTAATTGACCAATGGTCGTGGCACCTCTTTGTTATCCTTAAATCGGTGGGAAACAGGCGTGCATGTTTTGAGATATTATAGGCTAAGTCATTTTAAATTTGTTATTATATTTTTTAAAATTTTTTTATATAAAATATAATAATTTTTTTTTAATTTTTTAAATTTTAAAATAATATTATTATTAAAAAATAATATTTTATTCATCTTTTAAAATTTATTTAAACTCTTTAGTCATTTCTAAATCCAAACAGGATTGAACTTGGCCATCTCCATCATGAGATATCGATCATTAATCATCATCACATTGAAAAACAAACAAGAATTAGATGGATATTAGGTGCATATTAATTGGAATGTTTTGAGAGAATACAAGGTTTTGGGTTTTAGGTATGGTCAAGCTTTCTTGCTCCCATTGTTGGAACAACTTGAAGAAAGAAATAAAGTAAACGCAGAATGGATGAGTTGGATTGGGTTAAGTTGAATAACCCCTTTTTTTAATGTCTTAATTATTCCAGAGTTGGGAGATGTGGTCCAAGAGAAAATCTCTCGGGCTTGAGGTTCGCTTCCGGGCCAACAAGGCAACAACGATAGACGGGATCAGAAATGGACTGTAATTTAACAATTTCCTTTATTCAAAGGTAGTGCTACTATATCATTTACAAAAATGATAGATGTACTATTATTTTATAATTTTTATTTAGTAATTAAAAATGTGAATATTAATAAAATTATATATATATATATTTTCTTAATGATTCAAAATGCTAAAAAATACTTAAAAAATGATAAAAAAAAAATTATAATACTATGAGTGGTAAAAAAAATATATAAAATCGATTGTACGGATATCATTATTCTATCATTTAAGGTTGCTTCTCGGTGTGTCCTAATATAAATAGTAGTTTTAAATTTTTTTTAAATATAATGAAATATTAAAAAAGCTAATGTAGTATTAATTATTTATTTAATAAAAAAGTATAAAAAAAATAGAATAAAATACATAAACAATAAAATTAAGAAAATAAACTCATAAGACATAGTCCTGGTTTGAATTTAGGAGTGAGATTCTTATTGTAATTTTCTTAAATTCAAATATAAAATATAATAAATAATGTAACTTTTTTAGATCTCAACTCAACATTTTTAAATCCCAAAATATTAATACTATTATATTCAAAAAATAATATTCTAATAATATTTTATTCAACTAATTTTAATTTTCATATATAACACAATCTCTTCTTATTTCACTATTCAAATGGGGACCATGGTATCATATATATATATATTCTCCTATACTAAAACCCAATAGGGGAAATAATGAATTCTTTTTTTTTTCTCATAAAAGAAACATTCACTAATAAAAAAAATTTCCAAATTAGAAATTACAAACCGGTAGGTCTTTTCCACTATAAAAACAACAAACATCGAATACACACCAATGAGATATTTCCAGAAAGCATTTTAGAAATTGCCCATTGGACAATGATAGGCGTGCATCACGGGGGAAAATAGTGGATTTAGTATTATTCTTAGTTTTTTGTAGGCATATAAATTCTTCGGACCGTAAATACAAGATTAGAGTGAGATATTCATATAGATAAGTATGTTGATCTGAGTTTTGAATATGAGAATTTAAATTTAAAAAATAAATAATTTTCTTAAATTTTTTAAATGAAGGCATCAGTCAACAATAATGATAAACAAATTTTAAAGGACTGCTACGTACAAGACCGGATGAATAAATGAGACTGTTCATATGGGCAGAATTTGTAAATTACACGTCAATTTTTTTAAAATTTTGAAATTGGAACAAATAAAATCCAGTCGGATGACAAGCCTATGTATAAATAAGTTGTCCATTATTCAGCCAAGATCTTTTTGGTAGAAATATATTCCTCGATATTTGAACTCGATTAAATACTACTGCATGATATTAATGTACTTGTGCTCATCGAAGGATGATGGAATTAATAATAACATCATGAAGATGTACCCATACGTATTAAACGAAAACAACTAACTTCATTAATTATATATATAATATATATATTTTGAGAAATAGGATTATCATTAAATTGGGACATTGAAATTTACAAGTATGTTTTATAGATATTGAGAAAACTTAGTTTATAAGCCGACTAATATTAGTTAGGACACAATTTCTAGACCTCTTAGACATATAGTCTAAGAGACAAAACACTGTCTCATAAGGAGACATTTACTAAAGTCTTTCTTTTAAAGATAAGAGAAATTAAAACTTTATAGATTAAGAATTTGATAGACTATTTTTTAATATAAAATTTTTTCTATACAAACTGAATACAACAATAACTAACTAAACAAATAACAAATACAGAAAACAGTCCAAAACAAATTGGCTATGGTAATGCGTGGACAACACGCACGATACTAGGAGTGGTCAACCTTAAGCCGGAAGAGCTCAGTGGCCTTGGATCTAATCTATGAAGAGCCGCACAAGGTGGAGCAAATTCCTCCAGATTGCGAGGCGCATCGAACGATAGTGATAGGGACTTCGGTCTTGTCCCAATCACTTAAGGGATCCTCCTTGCAATGTTGTTCCCTCCAACGACCGAATTGGATTCCAATGCTTGGTAGTGATAAAGTGGATGAGGGAAAGGGTGACATGAAGCTAAGATTTAGTGGAGTTCAAGATCAAATGTTTGGGCTAATGGCTAGGTTTTGTGCAACAAGGTGCACGGCTAGGGTCAATTGAGAGGCACGGCTAGGTTGGCTTGGGTTTGGGCGAGATGGTGGTTGATTAGGGCTTGTGATGGCCGAATATGGCTTAGAGCATCATTAGGGTTTTCGGCCAAAGTGGTTAGGGTTAGGTTGCTAGGGTTTTGAGTTGTTTTGGATAAGTCCTAAAAAATAAGAATATGGCTTATAGGGTGATAAGGTGGGCGGCAATGTGGCTAGAGTTGGTGGCCAAGTATGTGGTGATGTGGAGAAACTTTTGATTAGTTCAATCCTTGATTAATGACCAATTAAATGAGGAAATGATGTGGCACTTTGATGATGTGGCAATGAGGGGGTTCGGCTAGGGCAACAATGATGATGGCCAAAAGAGATAAATTAGGAAAGTTGGAAAAATTGATTTTGAATTATTTTGAATTCAAAAGGAATTGAGTGGCCGGTTGGTAGGAGACTTGTATGGGACGAGATTGACTAATTTTGGGTAGTGACTATTGATTTAATGGTGAGACAAAATAAGAAAGGATTGATGTGGTTGATGACCGGCTAGGGTGGGAGGAGTGATGGGCGAAATTGTCTAGTGATGGGGCTAGGATTTCATGGCGTATGCCGTGAGGTTGCTAGGGTTTGTGAGGCCGCCGTGGGATGTATTTTAGGCAAGGAAAAACACAATAAAGATAGATGAACAATCAATTAAGGATTGATCACCTTCTTGAAGCAAGAACACGCCAAAGCCTTCCAAGAACACCAAGGGTTCGACTAGTATTTCTCCTCCAACACTTCAACACTCATTCCAAACTTTCAAGAGACAACTTCCTTCTCACTCTCTTGAAGATTTCGGAATTCACAATGGTTGTGGATTTCGAATTCCTCTATGGAAATAATACTCAAATTCTCAAATTCACAAGTTATGTGGATTCGGCCTCACACACTCAAATTCACTCAACAATCAATTAACAACACTCATGAACATAAGAACATAAAATAAACTCAACAAGAACATCAAACCCGAAACACTCTTTATGAATAATCTCAATATTTTTATAAATAAACTGAAAATAAAGGATAGATGTGGATTACCGATTCACGAATTGCACGGATGATTCTCTTCTAAAAGGATTCACGAATTGCATCCTTAGGAAGCTCAAGTGCCAAGTACCGAATCCAAACCACAATGAGTGGTCGGCCTAACTCTTTCTCAAGAGTAAAGTCTAATTGTCAAATGTTCAAAAATGATGAAAATGAAACCTAGAAATCCTACTTAAAGTATCTTGCAACTTGAAAACCCACATTAGGTCCCTTATTAAAAAGAACTAATTACTAAAATAACCAATGCAATAAAATAAAGAAAATAACATAAAACTAAGATGATAGGTGGCACCAATGCATGTGGTGACCGTGGGGTGCATGTGCTCCATGGTGGGCTAGTGTGATGCTACCTCCACGGTCAGATTTGTCTCGTGCTGTCTGACTGCATGGCGTCTGATGGTGCGCGGGGCATGACGCTGTGCGGGGCCAACTGATGGTACTCATGGCAGTGTGCCATGTATAGTCCTGGTAGTAGGCACAGGGTCAAGCCACGTCGTTCTTAGGTGGCCCAGTCAGGTTGTTTGGGCGGTTGTCCTACATGGCCTGTGCTGGGTGTCGGCCTGATGAGCATGTATGACCCAAGCTAGCGGTCTGGGTGCTGGCTGCATGGCACAGACTGGGGCCACGCGCTGGATGACATGCATGGTGTGCATGCCATTGTCCTACTCTGCAAGCCGCGGGCTGGTGTCGCGCACTGGATGACGTGCATGATATGCATGCTACTAGCCTGCTCTTAAAGGTGCGGGCTGGTGCCGCACGCTGGAAGGCGTGCCTGTGAAGATGTGCCACTAACTTCGCTGAGTGGGGTTGTAATGCGCAGTGATGCGCGCATGGTGGGACGCAGATGTACACGCAAGTGTGCGCGCATGTGAATGCGCTTTGGGGCACGCCTATGTGCACGTAGGGTTGTGCGCATGCACTATGCGTGGCCAGTAGCCTCGCTGGGTGCTTGCTGCGTGTCAAGGTCTGGGGCAAGGCATGCCTGCAGGCTGACCAGGGAACTATCCTGGCCCTCTAAGGCCTGAGTCAGGGCTCGACCCTAGGCAACTCTTCTAGGGGTTTTGACAAATGAACCCTATGCGTTCGGAGCACGAGCCGCTTTATTCGATAAATCTCCGATCGACTGCACGATTGGTGAACGAGGATAACAACGGCAGGGCGCGTAGTGGGTTTAGGTCATCAGAATTACTTCAACTTGCAACAAACCAACTCAAAACAATAACATCCAAAAACCACCATCAAAACTTACAGAAATGAAGCTCTGCCTCCCTCTACACTAAGATCGACGGCTGGGGAGAGAGCTTTTTCGCAAGGAGAGAGATCTAAATCTTTATTATTTATATACAGTGAAAAGACCAATGAAAGAGCTGCAAAGTTGTCCTAGATAGACGTAAAGAGTAATAAATCAAAGGTTTAAATAACTTATTAATTCAACCAAATTAATGACTGATGTCGATCATACACATGATTACCTATCGACAAAGTTGCAAACGTGAAAAACTCTTTGTCTCTCTCTCTCTCTGTGATCGATCTCTCGCTCTCTATACCATAGAAGTACTGATCAAACTAGGCATTGTAAAATTGGTCTTTTAACTAGTGGGAATTAACTAAAAAGTTTGAAGGAACAGTATAAAACGTTGCGTCATATCCATCTTTATAACCATTACACACAAGAATAAATTTATTTATCATCATTTTTTTTATCATTTTCTCAGCATTCTATAATGTGGTATCAGATGATAGGCTAATAAGCAAAACATAATAAATAATCTCAAATCATTTAATATCACATCATAAGATAATGAGAAGATGATAAAAAATGAGATGATAAGTAATGTTGTTCTATATAATACAAATAGCATAATTGTAAAAGGCTTTAGGTCAAAGATAAATTCATTTCAGTTTAATCTTAAATTAAATCTAATATTCAAGTACCTAATTTTAAAATTATTAAACTTATCATCTCAACACAAAACCTTTTTATATGTGAGATGTTTTATAATTTTTTCAACTCAACACTTCTTTATATACAGGCCAATTAATCATAATCTTTTTCAATTTTTTATAAATATATTTTAATTCATTTTAGCATCTAAATATATTTAAATACACCTTAAATAAATTTCATAAAACTAATCACTCTATCCTTCCAACTCACTATATTTCATTAAAAAAAACTCAGCTAATCTTAAGTAAGCTCAAGCCTTATCGTGAAAATCAAACCAACCACACCTACCCTATAGAAAAATTTGGCGACTTTGCCTGACAAAACGAATTGAATGGATAGCTAGCATACCGTATATTTGACCAAACTAGTCATGTTTTACAAATTAGGAGGTTGAGCAAACCATCGTCAAAGGCAAATAAGTTGGTAATTTTTCTAAACCAGCTAGCTAGCTATTTAAATGCGCCTCCTATTAGTCCCAAGCTGCTTTCCCATGATACCCATAAGCTTCGAGAATCCAATAATTAGCTAGGAATTCTAACCTACTTTGAAATATATCCACCAGTACTTTTTTTTGGTTTAGAAAAATATATATAGATCCATGATTAGACGTCTCAACATAGCATAAGAAATCTAAGGTTGCTTGTAAGCAATTTTAATCATTATTTAAAAAAAAAAAACGAGAGGCGCGCCCCGCGGCGCGGGGGCGGGGGGTGGTGGAACAAGCTATTCGATTGGAATAATAATAATAATAATAAACTATTGGATTGGAATGTTGGAATAATAATAATAATAATAAACTATTGGATTGGAATGTTAAAAATTGACAAAATGAAACTTTCTTTACGTCAAGGAACATCAAATTAAAATCCAGCCACCATTGAGTTATATATATATATGTGGTATTTAATGAAAATTATATCACAAACTTTTTTCCTTCAAGTGAGACTGCTTTAATTATTGGTGACTTGGTTGTCAAAGCTGTTTAGAACTATACAAACGCCCTTGGTCATAGACTCATATAATATTCCCCGTTTGAGGATACGATCAATATCATCATGTGATCGATGCATGAAGGAATTCCAACAAATTTAATATAATGACAATTCAAGATCCTTAATTAACAATCTGAGGCTTCTCGTGTTATCCATAATACTATAATTTAAGCGGGTGTCTCTACTACTGAGTCAATGGCCCTGGTCCTCTCAAAAACATGCAAATAATTAAGATCAGCATTAGCAATAACTCACTTATTGAACCAAATTAAGGGGGGAGAGAGAGAGAGAGAGAGAGAGAGAGAGAGAGAGAGAGAGAATAACTAATGAATGGAAGCAAAACTTGCAGTGATCACAAATGACAAAACCACGACACCCAAAGCAAAGCAGGAAAAAAAAAATCGAGAAATTTCCGACAGTTTCCCATGCAACAACGTGGCGACTGCGAGCACCATCGTCACAAACTTTTAGTTTGTAGTAGAAAATTCATATACGCACGGTGGAATAATATCACCCACGTCTCAAGTTAACAGAAGTAAGTAACCTAAAGGCTCTAATTAGACGCATGCATTTTTAGGTGTACACGGACCTTATACGAAAACCCCAGAGCTAAATTAAATTTTAGGCTAAGTTGTTAGAGCTGTAAAGTAACCTATATTTGTAAAGAAATGTACGTGGCGTATAATGCTTTAATCTTTTGCAGACATACCCATTCGAGAGGGAGACGTTCTCCAAAAAAGTATATAAAAGGGGTAGTTGTAAACCGATGAACTGCCCAATATTCCCACGTTAGAGATCAGTCAAAATAGATCAATACTTCAAGTTCGTAAACATAAAACCCATCGTCACCCCTCGCCCAAGTTCCCAACATTCTTAACACAACAATGGAAAAGGCCCCAGCGCAGACGTCCGTTGTAGCGGAGCTCGAAGGCACCGTTCTGAACGACCCAGACCCCTTCTCCTACTTCATGTTAGTCGCATTCGAGGCCTCGGGCTTGATTAGGTTTGTGACGTTATTGATATTATGGCCCGTGATTCGCTTACTGGACATGATGGGCATGGCGGACGCCGGGCTCAAGCTCATGATCTTTGTTGCAGTAGTTGGTGTTCGTGAATCCGATATCGAATCAGTGTCGAGGGCAGTGCTGCCCAAGTTTTACATGGATGAAATTGATATGGAGGTATGGAAAGTCTTCAGCTCGCACGAGAAGAGAGTTGTGGTGACCAAGACACCGAGGATTATGGTGGAGAGGTTTGTGAAGGAGCATCTGCGAGCTGATGAAGTTATTGGAAGCGAACTTGTTGTGAATCGGTTTGGGTTCGCAACGGGCCTCGTGGAGGATGATATTCGTCCTCTCTCTGATCGAGTGGCTAAGCTGTTTGTTGATGAACCACCAAACTTAGGATTGGGAAGACCTACGGCTACAGGTTCTTCATTCTTATCGCTGTGCAGTGTAAGTGACGTAGCTAGATATTTTCTCTGAAGTACGTAAACACTGCTGACAAATGATCATTTACAGGCGCGGAATCAAGATTTTGTATTTGAGGTGATCGATAAAATATGTGCTATATATAAATTTTAAAAGGATATAATAGAAGTATCACATTTTTTCGTTGTCAAACTCTCTAAATGTATTACTCTTCGAATTATTTACGTCCTTTTAAAAAAAATCAATTTTTTTACTAGCTCATATTATTTTTTGATTTAAAAAAAAATTATGGATCAAGAATAAATATAAAAAATTTCTAATAACTACTGATATACCGATGTTAGATTTTTAACGAAGTATATCTCGTAATCATAGAATCAAGTTAGAGTAAAATTATATAAGTAAGTATACTTAATTAATTTTGACAACCATATAAATTTATAACCATATTTTTTTTAGAATTAGACTGTTAAAGTAATTCTGAAACTAGGTGAGTTGAAATTTGAATTTCAATAAAGTTAAAAGTTATAATAAAATTATATATGTATTGACATTTGAGAAAATAATTTTAATGAAAATTTTGGGGGGCAATTTTTAATTTTTTTATAATTTAAGAGATAATTTAATATTATATATATGTAAATATATATTTATATATTATATATCAATTTTTTGAAGAATTTTGGGGGGCTGTAGGCCCCCCAATGTTACAAGTGGGTCCGCCCCTGATCATGTATACATGTGACGTATGTTAAGTGTAAAATCACTGCTTATTTTAAAATTTTAAATTGATAAAATGAAATAAATTTTTAATATTTATTTTATATTTTAATACTCTCTCTTATATGTAAGTCAAGATTTTTTTTTTTAATATGGATATAAAGTACGAAATTAAGATTTGAATTCAGAATTATCTCTTCTCTATATCATATTAATTCATTATTTGTTTAAAAAAAATTAATTGATAAAAATAGATAATTATTTATTATTTATTATTTATTTTATATAAATACCAATTTGCATGCAATCATGGTTTCCATGCAGGAACAAATGCACTATCCACAATTGATCGCCGATCAAAGGCATGACAAACAGGTTCTTCCCCCGCTCCCAGTGATCTTTCATGATGGCCGCCTAGTTAAGCGCCCAACACCGCTCATTGCCCTCCTAATCCTCTTGTGGATGCCCTTAGGCATCTTGCTTGCAACAATCCGAATTGTTATGGGCTTGATTCTACCAATGTGGGCCATTCCCTACGTGTCTAGGCTATTCGGTGGCAAGGTTATTGTCAAGGGAAAACCACCGCCAACGGTGTCCGGTGGGAACTCAGGGGTTCTATTTGTGTGCACCCACCGGAGCCTAATGGACCCGGTGGTCCTCTCCACCGTACTCGGACGTAAAACTCCGGCTGTGACATACTCCATTTCTCGACTATCTGAGATCCTCTCGCCAATACCAACTGTTAGGTTAACACGAATCCGGGAAACGGATGCAGAGAAAATCAAACGACAATTAAGCAAAGGAGACCTGGTGGTTTGCCCTGAAGGAACAACATGCAGAGAACCCTTTCTTTTGAGGTTTAGTGCACTATTTGCTGAGCTAACCGATCGGATTGTTCCAGTGGCCATGAATTATCGAGTCGGGTTCTTCCATGCAACCACGGCTAGGGGTTGGAAAGCACTGGACCCGATTTTCTTCTTCATGAACCCTAGGCCTATCTATGAGGTAACGTTCTTGAATCAGTTACCAATCGAGGCGACATGTTCCTCTGGGAAAAGTCCGCATGATGTTGCAAATTATGTGCAAAGGATCTTGGCTGCTACGCTAGGGTTTGAGTGCACCAACTTTACTAGAAAGGACAAGTATAGGGTGTTGGCCGGAAATGATGGAACTGTACCTTATATTTCGTTCATTGATCAGGTTAAGAAGGTGGGTGAGCATCTTCAAGCCGTTTATTCACTAAGATAATCATGTGAGAATAAAATTGATGTCTTTATTTGTTTTTTGTGTGGTTGGCGGTTGGTGCAGGGGATGGGAATTTTTGTTTCTGCAATTGTTAAATAATGTATGAAACTGCCTAATATTTGTCGATTGCGACCGTTAATGTTAGTTATATATCCGTTTTGTTGAACTTGTTGAAAATATACAAACTATAATGTCCTTTTATGTATCTTTTTTTTTTTTTTTTATAGACTGTTATGTATCTTTAAATCTTTAACTTCATCATTGACATGCTATATATGGGCGCAGCTTCTCCATATGATTAATTAATATAGGAGAATGCTACATTCAAAAAGAAGAAGAAAAAAAAAACATATAGGAGAATGCTTCTCCCACCAAGAGAAGCTATATAAGGATTTTTTAATTATTATTTATTAGTTAAAAAGTATTTTTTTTAATATGTTTGTAGTTTTTTTTGCAAACAGTTTAATGGAGTTTAAAGAAATATTTATATATAAAAAAAAACATTTAGCCGTAGAGAATATCAACATATATAGATTATATAAAAGTAAATCTATAAATTAAAGTAGATTTATTAAATTTATTAAATTTATTTTACAATAAAATCAATTTAATAATTTAACACATCACTTCAAATTGTGTTAATTTATATTTTTTTTTATTTAATATTTTTGTGATCTGTACGTACAATGCATTGTCGGCATTTCGAACGAGCCCGATATATATGAGCCCAACCGAAACAGATCAATTCATGCAGTTGGGTAGCCCAAAAAGTCGCAGATATTATTTATATGGTCAGGACGGGCGTCGGCTTTCCGCGAGAAGCAGCGTTGCTCTTAATTTAGGAAAAAACTTTATATCCTTGGGATTTTAACTCCACCGCAATCCCGTGGAGGTTTTTAAATAGAAAAAAAAAATAAAAAAATTTAAAAAAATACATATATTTTATCTCTACACATTATTTTATTATTTTTATAAAAAAAAAATGAGATGAAAAAAAGTATAAAATAAATTTACACTACTTGACTGCAGCAAAGATCTCCTCTCAAGAATCCCTAACACTAATCCTTAATTTATCCTAAGGAAAAGAAGGGGAAAAAAATAAATAAAAAAACAGTGTTAGGAGCAGCCAGTAAACTGCACTCTTTTTTTTATATAAACAGTAGATATTATTAAATATTTACTGTTTATGTGAGAGTTAGATTTAATTGAAAGAGAATACAGTGCGTTGGCTGCTCCCAATCATTTTATAAAAAAATAAAAAAAGAAAATACAGGAGGCCGGCATTGTATAGATGATTAATGACAAGGGTTTGGAAACTGAAATAAATCTTAATACTAAAATATTTTATTCAGCAGTCTTATTCTACACATCTGCTAAATACGAAGTATATATATATATATATTCTTCTAGAAGGTGTTTAGTGTCAACTTGTAAAATTAAAATTAATAAAATAAGAAATGAAGAAACAAATTATTATTTTTACAAATTTGCGTTGACGCTCCAAGTTGGTACGCTAGGGTAAAATTAGTTTTTCTTTTTAATCTTTTTTTAATTTTTTATTCATATTCTTTTATCATATTAAAATATCTTAAAAAATATAAGAAAATATAAATACATTAGTAATTATCACTTTCTTAATTATTAAATAAATAAAATTAAAAATAAAATAAAATACATTAAGTGTTAAATAATATGTCAAAATAGAATTATTAATTTGATTTGAAAAACGTTAAGTTTAACTATATTTCCTATATATTAATATTCATAGTATAATGTTTTTAATTTGAAGAGTAAACAGAGTGATTAAAAAAAAGTAGAAGAAGAAGAGTAAACAGGGAAAAATAAAGAATTTATCTAATTATGTGACTCAAATAAATGGAATCTGATAAGATGTAGATATATACGTGTGTGTATATCTATATATAAATTTATATATATATATATATATATATCTAATGACTCACAATTCCATTGCGAAGAACCAGCATGTTTGATATGTTTTTACAACAACAACAAATAAAAAACATGGTTGAAATGTTCAAAAAACATATGTTGATATGGTCAAGTCAAATTCTATAATATATTTATAAAAAAATTGAGGTAACTTCACAAAATTTTTAAATCATTTCATTTTATTTTAGTTCATCTCAACATCTACTTACAATTCAAACACAAATATTTTTTCAATTTCAAATTTTTGTTTCTTAAATGATTACTTAATCTTTATTTTTAAAAAATCATTTTTTAAATATTAAAATAAATATTATATTCCAACTTTATTTTAATTTTATAATTTTTTATTTAATTTTCCTCTTTCATTTCCTTAAACTTCACAAAATTTCAAGTCATATGATTATACCACCGTTAATAAATTATTTTATTATTATTATTATAAATTTATGATATGATTTTATCTTACCTGCCTAACTAGACGAGGCCCGAACCTAGAGGTCCTTCACACCGTAAATTATAGGTTTCTTTTAAATTTGAGGTTGAGAAGAGATGTATTAAAATGAATTTTGAAAATTGAATAAAATATTATTATTATTATTTTGATATTTGAAAAAATTGTATTGAGATTTGAAAAAATTATATTAGAATTTATATTTTGTATATGAATTTAAAAAAATGTAATTATGAGTTTGAAATGAGTTGAGATGAGCTCAACTCGTCTCTAAATCTAAATGGAGCCATAGTTGTTGTAAACAATAAAAATAACCAATGTTTTAAATACCATATCAGTAAGTGTATCGATCAAATTATTGGGACAAAATATTTCGATACTAATATCGTTACGAAATAACTTATATATAAATAAATTATATATATAAATTATATTTTAAAATAATAGTCAATATTTGAATAAATTATATAGATAAATATATATGTAATTAATTTAGTCTGAATTAAAGTTAAAAAATAACACAAAATTAAAAAAAAGTGAGAAAAAAAAGTGAGGGGTCGAAATCTGACACGGCCAAAAGATAAATATCGATCGATACCTGCCGATATCTTAATCGAAACCCTTTGTACCGGTTGATACAATAAAAAAATTGCTCAAAACGAAACTTTATTATTATTATTTTTTTTGTATTGAACGATCGGCTAATACTATATTTCGACCGTATCGGTCGGTATAACAAAATTCGAAATTATGAAAACAATTTTTGAAAACGAAAAACAAGTTCTCAAAAATAAAAAATAAAAAACAAAAAGAAACAAATATAGCGTACGTCTCACAATCCCGTGGGAACTGTACGCTAGGATTCAGACCAAACAAACCAACCAACCAACCAACCGAAACCGAAACCGAAACCGCCTGCTCTTCAATGAATCTAGCAGCCTAAAGGAACAACGGATGCGTGCGAAATCTGGCTTCGAAACAGAGCCTGAACCGCCTACCCTCTAAACCGCCACTGCTCGCCCGTACCCTCCGTAACACGCCAACAAATAACCACGCGATTTCGCCGCCCTTTCTTCTTCCTTTAATTAATTTATTTATTTTTATAATTTTATTTTTCTTCGTTTTCTGCTCTCTCTTTCTCTCCCATTCGTTTTCTTCTTCTCTCAATCACCACTCACTTTCTCTATTCCCCGAGAGTGTTCATTGTCGGGGAATTAAGGTTTGCTTGGTTAGAAAATTTCAACTCTGGGTTTGGATTTGGATTTGAAAAGAAAAAGGTTGTGGATTCAGCTGTTTGTGTCATCGGGGGGTTGGAATCCAGATGTCCATGCCTTCGACGGTGTCGTATTGGTGCTACAGATGTACCCGCTTCGTCAGAGTTTCCAACCAATTATCGTCCCTCGTGTGCTCCGATTGCCATAGCGGGTTCGTGGAAGCCATCGATAGCACGCAACGGACCGTCCACGTGGACCCGCGGCGCAGGAGGCACCCTGCGGCGGCGATGTTAATGATTGGCCACCGCTCCAGCAATCCCAACGACAACTTGGGCCACACGCTTCCTAGGATCCGGGAGGCCGGGGAGGAAGTCTCCCCCTTCAACCCTGTCATCGTGCTCCGTGGACCTTCCGAGGGCATCCGTGGCGACGGCGGTGGAGACAGCCGTGGCTTTGGGCTTTATTACGATGATCGCGGTGGGTCCGGGCTGAGACCATTGCCTCCGAGCATGTCAGAGTTTCTATTTGGGTCCGGGTTCGATCGCCTCCTCGACCAGCTCTCGCGGATTGGAATAAATGGCACCGCAAATTCTGAGCACTTGCCGGCTTCGAAATCTGCCATCGAATCAATGCCCACTATCGAAATAGGAGACATTCACCTGTCCGTGGAGCCACACTGCGCCGTGTGTAAAGAACAATTCGAATTGGGATCTGAGGCCCGTGAAATGCCCTGCAAGCACATATACCATTCGGACTGTATTCTCCCGTGGCTTTTGATACGAAATTCATGCCCAGTCTGCCGCCACCAGTTGCCTTCAGATACTGAGAACACAGTGGCGGAGTCTGACCGCACCGAGAATAGACAGACTCTGGCTTCAAACTCCGATGAGAATTTTGGGCTGACGATATGGCGGCTTCCCGGCGGTGGGTTTGCAGTGGGTAGGTTTTCTGGAGGTAGACGTAGAGGCGGTGAACGGGAGCTTTCGGAGGTGCACACGGTGGGCTATGGAGGGTTGAACAACACTGGTGCACAGGGGAGGAGTATTTCGTGGACGGCGAGGGGCAGTAGAGGGAGAGAGAATGGAGGATTTGGCCGGGTGTTTCGCAATCTGATCGCGTGCTTCCGGGGAATCGATTCTTCGGGCTCAAGTTCCAGTTCGAGTTCTAATCCGGCAACTCGAGCAGCTAGGAGATCGAGATCTGCGTCTTCGCGTTATAATTCGACGATAGCAGTGCGGAGGCGCAGGACTTGGTCCATGGATGTTAATGGTGGGATGAGGGAGTGGTGAAATTAGGTGCGTGAAGGATAAAGGTCTGAACTTTTGACTTTACGGTAATCAGCGATAGATCGTAGAGGGATAACTTTGACTTTACGGTAATACCTTCGCAAATTGTAAGTCTGTGAATGAGGGAGAGTTTGAAGAAATGAAACTGCGCTGGGAAGAGCTTCACTTTTGTGTGTACCATTATTGTCTTTGCCATTTGTAATTGAGTTATAATTACCTTCAACCGTATTTATATCTGTTTGTTCCCTGAATTTTAGGTTGTAGTTAGCTTGGATATGTCATCTCCTGTGTTTCTGTCACTCTTTCTTTCTCAAAAAAAAAAAAAAAAGAAGTTTATTGAATTTCTATTTGGCTTAATTGGTACTTGATTCAATATTGCAATCCAAATATTTTATGTCTTGGAAACTTTTTAAGTTCGTGAAATTCACCAAACATCACTGATTCACTGTCCTTTAAGTTGTGACGTGTTTGACCTCTTTATAATTGGAGCAATCATAGTATTCCGGTAAATATTAGGACAGAGTTTCCAGAATTAATGCTAACACGGATATGCCATTTTAGGCTGACAACCTTGAAAAGATTGCCAGAAACCAAACCCAAATCAAACTCTGCATCAAAGACTTTATCAATGCTGTGTCGGATTGTGAAAGCACATACTGCACACCAACGTCCTGACTTCCCTGCTTCTAATTTCTTCATGTCACGCAACAAACCCTAACCAAACACATTTTTTCAAATTATCTTTATTTTCAAATTATCTTTATTTTTATATACAAGCAAGGTTGTTTCTGATTGTGAACACATCAGAAAGAACGGAATGATCTTAAAAAACCAAATCTTATGACCAGGTCCATTATTCAGCCAACAAATTAAAACTATTTAAAATAATAAATTAGCATTTCTGTGCTCCTTAATTTATATCAGACAGGGAAATCTTCAAATATTTAGGCCGTCCCCATCTAATTGTTGGCTGTGGGTAACTATAAATTGACTAATTGGCATTTCTATTTTGATGGGTCGAAACAGAGAGACGTGGGTGGCTTGAATTGGACACGAGAGATGGAGAAAGACAAGTGTTGGGTTAGAGACAGAGCTACACTGCTGGCACCGAAAGACATCAAAATGTAGCTACAGATAGATGCGTGAATAGCCAATGTCTGCTACGTAGAATACTTTCTTCATAATTGTGAAAACAAGGCCAATGGTACGTGTCATAAATATTCGATAGAGATAGACGAGGTGGGGAATCGGGATCTCGTGGCAACCTCTTAGTTAATTTCTACGCGTTAAATGAGTAGACAAAAACATCCTTGTGCCCCTGCTGTCCAGAGTTTCACCCTTTGGAATTCAGGTATAGGTGTAGTTTGTTTTCATAAATATTTTTATTTTATTTTATTTTATCTTATTTAATTATTATAATTTTATTAAATTTTTATATAAAATAAAATAAATTTTTCAAATTTTAAAATAAAAATAATATTAAAAATATATATATTCAATTTTTAATTTTTATCTTAATCCATCTCATCAATAAAAACTTAATCATTAACCTTTATCATGCAAATAGATGAGTCGACACAAAAATGATAATTGTAGTCATGAGTTAACAAGTATCATATAATTGAGTTAACAAGTATCATATAATTATTTTAAGGCCTCATTTAGATTTGAAGACGAGACGAGTTGAGATGAATTGAGTTAAATTTATTTTTTAATATTATTATTATTTTAAGATTCGAAGAAGTTGACTAGAAAATTAAAAAAATTGTATTGAAATTTGAAAAAATTATATTGAGATTTGTATTTTATATGAAAATATGAAAATGTGTAATGAATCAATGATGAGTTTGAGATGAACTCGCTTCGTTTTCGAATACAAACAAGACCTAAAAAAGTAATTAAATATAAATTTTCTATATATAATTAATTTTTACAATAAATCTTATTCATTCTCAAAATGACCATATAACACTTATTCTAAGATTATATATCGTACTAGTTTAATATATTAATGACTCTAAATGCTAAACATATTTGAACATTTATGGATGAAAAGTAAAGACCAGATTTTCTTTTGCGTTTGTGGATTATTTAATGAACAAATTATATATATCATACTGTTATTTTGCTCTCGTTTTACTGTAAAGTGTGGTACATCATATTTAAATAATTTTTATCATCTAATAATAATAAAAATATTATATCTTATATAATAAAATAAAAATAAGATAGAAGTATGAAGTATAGTATTAATCTTATTTAATTAATTGTTTGTCACACTCACCAATTAGTTGCGCGTCAATTACCCACTCAAAAAAAAAAAAAAGAAGTCAAATTACATATAGTTTTGAGCCATGGAAATTACATATAGTTTTGAGCCATGGAACCTCCTAGATTTTCATGAAAAGTATCGACTTTTTGTCCCCAACAGCCAAGCTGTATCAGACTACCTTCGAGAGAGATTTTTTTTTTTTTAATCTTTTCTTTAAAATGCCACGTATCTTTGGTATTATAAAGTGAAATATTCTAATTAATTCACTCGAGAGTATCATTACTTTATTACAAAATTGAGTCTATTTTTGGACAAATTAATGTGAATTAGGCTTATTCATCCGAGTTTTTTTTTGCCTGATTCAGTCTAATTTTTTTTTTTATTAATTTTGATATTTTTATCTAAATAATTTAAAAGAATTATTATTTTTTTAATCTGAATTCTCGAATTTTAAAATCTAGATAAACAGACTTGTAATCTTTTAAACACAAAGTTCAATTTGCCAAACTTTTCAAGATTTGCAAATTAAAACAAAAATAAAGCAAGAAATTAAATAACAAGTAAAACAAGTAAAGTAAAAGGATTAATAACACAAAAGTTACGTGATTCGGTCCTAATAACATATATCCACGACCTGAACAGCATCACCAAGTCTCTTCATTATCAACAATGAAGATTTACAGCAAGTCTTTACGAATACAAGTGCTATCATTAAGATTCAGAAGTAAATCATTCTCAGAATCGTCCATTTCTCTCTTAACTACTATATTTTATCAGAAGCACAAATGAATCAAAGTATCTAATATACTGTACAAAGCAGCTTATATATTTTTATAACATAAAGACTAAAATTTCCTTAATACATTAACTGATCTTGACCCTTTATTGCAAGTACACGCAGCACACTTTACAGCTTATAAAAACAAACAAATGTTTGACATATGCCACAATACTAAGGTTAGGTTTGACAATAAATCATTCTTAAATATTTATTATTATTATTTATTATTTTATTATTATTTTATTATTTACTTTTATTATTATTTATTATTATTTAATATTTTATTATTATTATTTATTATTATTTATAAATATTTATAAATGCTCTCAAATACCCTTGATATTTAAACGTAATCTTAATGTGAATAATCACTTCATATTCCATGACTAAGGATAGGGCTGTAAAAAGACTGAACCGGACCGGTTGTCCCGGACCGAGACCGGACCGGACCGAATGGAATTCGGTCCGGTCTGGTCCAAATTTTACATGGACCGATTAATTCCGGTTCGGTCCGGTCCAGAGGATTTCTCCCCCTGGCCTGGACCGGACCGAACCCCACATATATATATTTATATATGTATATATAAAAATAGTATATAAATTATAATATTAATATTAATATAAATTAATATATTAATATATAATATATATTAACATATAATATAATATATATACTCTTATAATATTAACATATTATAATTTATTGGTGGACTAGTTGTAATATAAAAATATGAATTATAATATATTTATATAGAATATTAGTAAGAACTTATAAGTAATAAGTGTATTATTATTATTTAATATATTATTACTAATTTTTCACTATTTACTAACATATAAATATATATACTAATGTAATAGTGTTATTAGTTATAATTTACTAACATACTTAATATATAATATATACTAACATACTTAAAAATTGTGATTTATAAAACAGTTTTTAAATGTTTTAAAAACTAAATTGTGATTAAAAAAGATAAAACAGTTTTAACAGACAGCCACCCTCCACTAGATACCATTCTGGTTTCGATACAGGGAGCTGAAGTTAAAGCTTCTCCTTTAAAATATCCAACAATTGAAGATCCTAAGTCTCCTTTATCTTTTGAGACAAAAAAGATCATTGAGCAAAACAATTTTTCAAATACTGCTCTCCACATTATTGGTCAACAGTTAGACCGTATTGAGGAGAACATTGAAAAACCTGTTTCTGGAAGACACAACGCTAGTCCCCCAAAACCAAAAATCAGATTGATTGAAAAACCTTTGATTGTTCTACCTGAGAACAGACAGAAATCGGATTCTGCCAGTACTCTAGATAGAATTGATCAAATGATAGCTGAAATTAAGATTGAGAAACAAAGATCAAAACCTTCTACAAGTGTCCTAGACAGGAGTAGAAAGGATTTTAATTCTGATTGCATTTCAATAAATTACACAGATGAATCTTCTGAGGATGATTCTGTCATTAATTCTGTTTTAAAACAGTTTTCATTGGAGCCAGCTGAGATAGCCAAACTTACTTCTGTAAAACCCTCAGGTTTTATGAAGAATTGGTTTTCGAAGCCAACTCCACCAGATTTAGCGATCGAAGAACGCATGTTTAGAGATCAGTTTTCGGCTACTGCTGACAAGATATATGAATGGAATATTGATGGACTCTCTGAACAAGAAGTCCTAAATACTTTACAAAAAATGTCCATGGTCGCAGATGCCTATGTTCAGAAAAACATCTTACAACCTGATGTTGTTTTGATGTTAGTTTCTGGTTTTACGGGTATGCTTCGATCTTGGTGGGATAAACACCTTACCGACGAAGCTAAATAAAGGATTCAATTTGCTGTCAAGCAAAATGATGATGGTACCCCTGTTTTTGATACCACCATAGGACGCAGTGTCTCTGATGGTGTAAATACTTTGATCTATACGATTATTAAACATTTTATTGGTACGCCTTCAAATGTGACTAATCGTTTTTCTGATTATTTGAACAATCTGAGATGTCCCAACATGTCAGATTATAATTGGTATCAAACCGTGTTTATTTCACGTGTTTTAATGCGTGATGATTCTGATAAGCCTTACTGGAAAGAGAGATTCATTGACGGTCTCCCTCGTTTGTTTGCCATTAAAGTTAAGGAAGCACTACTTGATAGTACCGGTAGAATTGATTATGATAGTTACACCTATGGTGATATTACTAGCATAATCACAAAACTTGGTATTAGTATGTGCAATGATCAAAAGCTCATCTCTCAGCAGATGAAAGATAGAAAGAGAGCCAAATACGAGATGGGAAATTTCTGTCAACAATTTGGCCTTCCTCCTATCCCTCCATCCAAAGAGAGAAAGAAAAAACATATAAAAAATTTTTCCAGAAAACCTCACGAAGAATATTTTCAAAAGAAAAGAAAAACTCGTGCTGATTTCTTTAGAAAACCTTCTGAGCATAAAAGATTTTCTCATAAAAAATCTTTTCCAAAGAAAAACTCCAATGCAAATCAGAGATGTTTTAAATGTGGTAAGAGGGGACATTATGCAAATAATTGTCCAAACCCTCAAAAATCCACCAAATTGAAAAATAAGCTTAATACTTTAAACATTGGTGAAGATGAACAACAAGAATTGTTCCAACTTGTTGATAACGATTCCAGTTCTTCATCCTCAAGGCATGATGAATACAGTTCTAGTGATAGTAATTATCATTCAGAATCGGATTCATCAGGTCAAGCAATGATTAAGCTTGGCTGCAATTGCAGTGGTTCTTGTTGTAAGACTTCTGGAGTTAAAACAATTAATGTTTTGACTAAAGAGGAGGAACAGCAGAACCTCCTTCTTGATTTGATATCTCAACTTGAGAATACTGAGCTAAAAGAGAAATATATCGCCCAGCTTAGGAAGACTATGGCTCACAGAGAGTCGTCATCTTCTCAAGAAAGAGTCAGTTTTCAAGAAACACTAAAACGTTTCGATAAAAAACCAAAGAGTGTTTCTACTAATGATTTACAGCATGAAATCGGGATTATCAAGCAAGAGATTATCGAACTCAAATCTGAAGTTGATAATCTTAAACTTGAAAATTCAAATTTGAAACAAGATTTTATTGCATTCAAAATTGATAATGAGCTTAAAAGCAAATTTGATCAAATTCCTTCTGACGATGAGGAAACAAAAATTGCTGATCATGATGAACCATTTGACAGCCCCAAGGCTGTTTGTCTGATTAAACAATCCATGCCCATTAAGTGGTATGCGAAAGTCAAGATTATTGTTTGTAGAGAATTTGAATTCTCTGTGATTGCTTTGTTTGATTCTGGATCGGATCTTAATTGTATCCGTGAAGGCTTGGTTCCGACCAAGTATTTTGAAAAGTCTTCTGAGAGACTGTCAGCGGCTAATGGCTCAAAGATGAAGATTAACTATGAGCTAAATGACGCCCATGTCTGTCAAGACAATGTTTGTTTTCGTATCCCGTCCGTCCTAGTCAAGAATATGACCTGGGATGTTATTTTAGGGATGCCTTTTATTAATTCTATTTGTCCTTTTTTGACTGAGAAAGATGGGATCACCACTGACCCCTTTGGACAAAAAGTCAAATTTAATTTTGTTTCCAAACTTGAGGCTGATACCTCGAGAAGTAATATTTCTGTGATTATTGCTAAGGAACATCATCTACTCTCTCTTCAAAATGAAGTAAGAGTTAGAAAAATTTCTGAGCATTTGATTGAACCTTTGATGCATTCAAAAATTGAAGATTTTCATAAAAAACTCGTTTTTGAAATATGTTCTGATCTTCCTAATGCTTTTTGGAATCGAAAAAAACATGAGGTTTCTCTGCCTTATATTAAAGATTTTTCAGAGAAAAATATCCCCACTAAAGCTCGGCCCATTCAGATGAATGCTGAGACTTTAGATTTTTGCAAAAATGAAATCAAAGATCTTCTTCAGAAAAATTTAATCAGGCATAGTAAGTCACCCTGGTCGTGTGCTGCTTTCTATGTCCAGAAAAATGCTGAGTTAGAACGAGGGTCACCCCGTCTCGTTATTAATTACAAACCTCTGAACAAAGTCTTAGAATGGATCAGATATCCTATTCCCAACAAAAATGACTTAGTCCAGAGATTGAGTAAAGCCGTAGTCTTTAGCAAGTTTGACCTTAAGTCTGGATTTTGGCAGATCTAAATTAGCGAGTCAGACCGTTACAAGACTGCATTTTGTACTCCTTTGGGTCATTACGAGTGGAACGTAATGCCATTCGGTTTGAAAAATGCCCCTTCTGAGTTTCAAAACATAATGAACGATATTTTCAATAGTTTCTCTCACTTCACTATTGTTTATATCGATGATATCTTGATTTTCTCTAAATCCATTATTGACCACTGGAAACATTTATTGGCATTTCTTGATATCGCCAAGAAAAATGGACTAGTGATTTCTGCAAAAAAGATTAAATTATTTCAAACCAAGATTAGATTCCTTGGTTATGATATTTGTGCCAGTAAGATCAGACCAATCCAACGGTCAATTGATTTTGCTGAAAAATTTCCTGATGTCATCCTTGACAAAACCCAACTTCAAAGATTTTTAGGATCTTTGAACTATATCGCTGATTTCTATAAAGATTTGAGAAAACGGTGTCGTCCTCTCTTCCAGAAATTACGTACCAATCCTGTCCCGTGGTCTGAAACCCACACAAATCTTGTTAGGGAAATCAAGACATACGTCAAAACTCTTCCATGTCTTGGAATCTCTAATTCTGAACTTTTTAAAATCGTTGAAACAGATGCCTCTAATATTGGTTATGGTGGCATTCTAAAACAATGTGTTTCACCAGGTCATTCTGAACAAATCGTTCGATTCCATTATGGAACCTGGAACCATGCACAATTAAATTATAGTACTATTAAAAAAGAAATTTTATCTATAGTACTATGCATATCAAAATTTCAATCTGATTTATTAAATCAGAAATTTCTTTTAAGAATTGATTGCAAGAGTGCCAAATTTGTTTTAGAAAAAGATGTTGAAAACATTGCATCAAAACAGATTTTTGCACGTTGGCAAGCTATTTTAAGCATTTTTGATTTTGATATTGAATATATTAAAGGATCGGATAACTCCATCCCTGATTTCCTTACCCGTGAATTCTTGCAGAAAACATGAGCAAGAAAAAGAAACCAGAGAAGCCTGAGTGTTCCCAGAAGCCCCCGCTTCTTCCAGCACCTCCAGCCTCCCTTTTGTTACCCACTTCCCCACTGGAAGTGACAAATAGATACACTGTTCTAGGCACAATGCCTAGACTAGTAACTCCAAGTTCTTTTGCTATGGCAGTTACCATGCCTCATGATCCCTTGTCCAACCCTTTGGGAAAAGCAAGACCCAGATTTCCTGCTCCTAACAGAGCAGAAAGTTTTCAAAAATCGCATTTCCAAAGCCTGTTCTACATTGAAAATATTGTAGAAACAGATCCTTTTCAAATCGCTTTTCATTATTTTTCGCCAGGATGGCACTGGGTTCCTCGTAATCCAGATAAAGATTTAAAATTTTTTCTCTCTATTCTGTCCCATACGGGATCGATCTATCTAAAACCACTTTATGATAAAGTGGATCCTTCAAAGATCTTTTCCCATTCTTGCTTTATCGTCAGAATTCTGACACCTGATCAATGGGGACAGAATCCGAATACTCTCAAAAGTATTCCGGATACCCAGATTAGATATAATTATCATGATTATATCGACGCCTGACTCCATTTTCCTTTCTATCAGACCCCAAGTATGTCCCATTCTTGGTTCTTTAATTTTGATAAAAAATTCGTTCCAAAGATCCCTCTTTGGTTCATCCAATGGTGGCAATCTTTTGGCCCCATCCCAGATATTTATCCTCCAGAACTTCAGCCTGTTCTGGATCATATTAAATCGGTAACTCCAAAAATGGATTCCCCCCATTCTAAAATTCCATTCTTAATCCATTTTTGTGCCCGTTACAAATTACCATGGATCCTGAATTGGACTTATGAAAAAACTGCAGACATTCTTGTCCGCAGATTCTATGTTAAATTCTGGGATAAAACCCAAATTCCTGATAATTTTTTGACCAAAGCCTTAAAGGATTTTCCTGTCTTGGCACCAAATTTAAAAGACCGGGAGGAGTTTCCATCACCCAAGTCAAAAAATCAGATTGAGTTTCCTTTTCCACTCCTTAAGCCAAAGGATACGGCAAAAGATACTCCAAGTTCATCTTCCAAACAGAAGAAGAAGACTTCTTCAGAAAAAAAGCCTTCATCCTCTCTAAGGAAGAAAGATTCTGATACAGAAAGTTCGGCCTCTTCAAAGAAAGATTCCAAGAAGAAGCAGAACAAAGAGATGCTTGAAATCCTCAAACAACAGATCGAAGGACAACACAATAGCATGATGCTATTGAAAAAATCCATTGAAGAAGAAGCCAGCAGCGAATCAGAACAGTCAGAACATGACTCAGAAGAGGAGCTGTACAAATATTTTGGACACGACAAAGAGTACTCTTCGCCTGATCTCGGAGAGCCATAATTATCGATCCAAATTCAAAATCGGTCAGCAAAGGATGACAAGATGTCTCCTCTGCCGACACCCTTAGAGCTAGTTTGAGAAGATCAACAGAAGATCAGTCAGCAGAAGAAGACAAGATGTCCCCACTGCCGACACCTTTGAGCCAGTCAGCACTAGAAGACAAAGCATCTTTCGGTACAGACAACATGATGACCTGTCAGCACAGCTTTCGGCGCCGACAGCTTTTACTTTTGTAAAAGTAATTCACGTGGTGTGAATTACTGTTTGCCTTTTACTTTCGGCTACTTTCGGCCGCTTTTGCTTTTATTTGTCTCCCGTGTTTATTGGGACTTGTCTTTTGTAATGCCTCTCCGTCTATATAAGGAGAGTTTAGATTTCATTTGGAGGCAGAGCTAGTTGGAAAAAGAACCCCTCCTAAGAGTTCATTCCACAACCCTTCTTACGATAAGAAAGGAATCCTCTGACCAAATCTTGTGAGCCTTAAGCCTTTTCTTTTGTAAAATCTTGTGATTATAATGAAAATGTTTTTTATTATTCAAATCTTATTTTCATTATCTAATTTTGCATTCCATGCATACATTCATATGGTCGGCCTAGCCGCCTGATTGCATCTGGACGTAGCGGACCTCCCGTACAATCCCCGGTTGCCGTCCTTTGCCCCACATTTGATTCATGCCATGCATCGGTCGGCCTTGCCGCCAAAGATAACTGTTGCACTGTGCTGTATCATTTTCTTTTAATCATTTTCTTTTAATTATTCATTCACCTCCTTGTCTTTCAATTTCTGTCTCTATTTCCGCCTGTTAATGGTATCAGAGCCATTTTCTGGTTCTGGTTTTAACTGTTGAGTTCTATCTCTATCTCCTTCTCTTTTTGACAATTACCGGAGACACTCTATCTCTTTCTTTCTAGTTCTTTTATTTTATTCTGTTGCACCCCCACTTCCAGCAGTCGAGGACCATTTGCCATAGGTAAGCCCCTGTGTTGCCGTTAGCCGAGGGAAGGCGTTAGGCGTTCTTGGGCACGATAGGTACCTGGTAAGGACATAAGTCTGTGAGGGATGTGTTCCCTTAGGGTATGTGTTACCCATGCAACAGGGTAAGATCAAAAAACTAGACCTAGGAAGTACCTGAGTTTCTTAGGTAGTTGCCAAGAAGAATAAGATGTTTAGATCCAGTTCTTCAGTTAGTTCCAGATCAAGTAAACCGCCTGATATTATCAATGAAGATGATCAGATTATTGATAATCCTTTACCGGATTTTGATCGTTGGCAAATGCCAAAAATTCTTACTGATTCTCTTTATAATAAATCCTGGAAAGAGAAGGTTCATTTTACAGAATTCAAGGTGAAAACTGTAGAAAGAACTTTTGCTATTTCAAAAACCCAGGAAAAATGTCGTCTGTTTCAACGCGATGTTGTAGCAGACATGATTAAAAAAGATTTTTCTTACATGCATATTGCATCTGTTCAAGTTGCTGTCAAACCTTTAATTAGGCGAGGCATCAATGCTTCTGTTCTCCTGTGCTTGCGTGATGCAAGATTCAGAAATTTTGAGGATAGTCAGCTTGGGATTGTTCAAACATCCTTAGCAGAAGGTCCTGTTTATTTTGATTGTTATCCAGACTTGACTATTGACTTAAATGATAGGAATGTTTTGGATACTTTAACTTTAAATATTATGACTTCTGGTATTGATATGCTTGAGGGCAGTAGGCCTTTAGCTTTGATTTATCGTATTTATTATAGACTAATGAAGACTAGCCTTAATCCAAAGGCTAAACTACATTCGTCTAGAGACCAGACCCTTCTGATACAGAGCTCGTCTACGAGTGCTGATATCAGAATTCCCAAAATGATCTACTGGAAAGATGTTTCTCTTCCAGACGAGTGGGTTCTTCCTAAGGAATTACCCCCCAGAGAAATAATATCTCGTGACAAGGATATTGACTTGATCCAACAGTATATTGATGGTACTGTAAAAATTTCTTTTGACCGACCTTCCACGACCAAAGAAAGAAGGCATTCTTTCACCGGTCCTAGATCGTCAACCTCCTCGGACCCAAGAATTAATAGAGATAAATATCTTGAAACCTTCTTGGAGGATTCTGTCAAAGTGACAGAACCCAAACGTCCAGTTATTATTCAAGAAATTCCTAAGGGAAATTCTTCTGAGTCTAAGTTGAAGGGAGTCTCTTCGGAATCTCAAGTCACTTCTGCTTTTTACACAACCAATGATGATTTTCCATCATCCAAGGGGAAGACCAAAAAGGAAGAAACTGAAGAAGACTCTTCTGAGTCTCCAACAGCCTCGGATTTGGTTATGAACACAAATGTTTTGCACCCACAATTAATGATGATGTGCAAACCTTTTAAAATTTATTTTATTACTTTATATGATGATTTTAATAGCATCACAAACCGGCCTAAGCGCAAAGCTTATGCTCGTGATTTTAGTCTACCTCAAAGACAAAGAGTTAGACGCAAATGGACAGAATGGATGTATGCTCATAACAAGCATATTCTATTCTTTGATTTTCTTGAAAATCATTATGATTTTAAAAATTGTGATTTTAAAAAACAGTTTTTAAATGTTTTAAAAACTAAATTTGTTAAAGAAGATAAAACAGTTTTAACAGACAGCCACCCTCCACTAGATACCATTCTGGTTTCGGTACAGGGAGCTGAAGTTAAAGCTTCTCCTTTAAAATATCCAACAATTGAAGATCCTAAGTCTCCTTTATCTTTTGAGACAAAAAAGATCATTGAGCAAAACAATTTTTGAAATACTGCTCTCCACATTATTGGTCAACAGTTAGACCGTATTGAGGAGAACATTGAAAAACCTGTTTCTGGAAGACACAAGATTTTACAAAAGAAAAGGCTTAAGGCTCACAAGATTTGGTCAGAGGATTCCTTTCTTATCGTAAGAAGGGTTGTGGAATGAACTCTTAGGAGGGGTTCTTTTTCCAACTAGCTCTGCCTCCAAATGAAATCTAAACTCTCCTTATATAGACGGAGAGGCATTACAAAAGACAAGTCCCAATAAACACGGGAGACAAATAAAAGCAAAAGCGGCCGAAAGTAGCCGAAAGTAAAAAGCAAACAGTAATTCACACCACGTGAATTACTTTTACAAAAGTAAAAGCTGTCGGCGCCGAAAGCTGTGCTGACAGGTCATCATGTTGTCTGCACCGAAAGATGCTTTGTCTTCTAGTGCTGACTGGCTCAAAGGTGTCGGCAGTGGGGACATCTTGTCTTCTTCTGCTGACTGATCTTCTGTTGATCTTCTCAAACTAGCTCTAAGGGTGTCGGCAGAGGAGACATCTTGTCATCCTTTGCTGACCGATTTTGAATTTGGACCGATAATTATGGCTCTCCGAGATCAGGCGAAGAGTACTCTTTGTCGTGTCCAAAATATTTGTACAGCTCCTCTTCTGAGTCATGTTCTGACTGTTCTGATTCGCTGCTGGCTTCTTCTTCAATGGATTTTTTCAATAGCATCATGCTATTGTGTTGTCCTTCGATCTGTTGTTTGAGGATTTCAAGCATCTCTTTGTTCTGCTTCTTCTTGGAATCTTTCTTTGAAGAGGCCGAACTTTCTGTATCAGAATCTTTCTTCCTTGGAGAGGATGAAGGCTTTTTTTCTGAAGAAGTCTTCTTCTTCTGTTTGGAAGATGAACTTGGAGTATCTTTTGCCGTATCCTTTGGCTTAAGGAGTGGAAAAGGAAACTCAATCTGATTTTTTGACTTGGGTGATGGAAACTCCTCCCGGTCTTTTAAATTTGGTGCCGAGACAGGAAAATCCTTTAAGGCTTTGGTCAAAAAATTATCAGGGATTCGGGTTTTATCCCAGAATTTAACATAGAATCTGCGGACAAGAATGTCTGCAGTTTTTTCATAGGTCCAATTAAGGATCCATGGTAATTTGTAACGGGCACAAAAATGGATTAAGAATGGAATTTTAGAATGGGGGGAATCCATTTTTGGAGTTACCGATTTAATATGATCCAGAACAGGCTGAAGTTCTGGAGGATAAATATCTGGGATGGGGCCAAAAGATTGCCACCATTGGATGAACCAAAGAGGGATCTTTGGAACGAATTTTTTATCAAAATTAAAGAACCAAGAATGGGACATACTTGGGGTCTGATAGAAAGGAAAATGGAGCCAGGCGTCGATATAATCATGATAATTATATCTAATCTGGGTATCCGGAATACTTTTGAGAGTATTCGGATTCTGTCCCCATTGATCAGGTGTCAGAATTCTAACGATAAAGCAAGAATGGGAAAAGATCTTTGAAGGATCCACTTTATCATAAAGTGGTTTTAGATAGATCGATCCCGTATGGGACAGAATAGAGAGAAAAAATTTTAAATCTTTATCTGGATTACGAGGAACCCAGTGCCATCCTGGCGAAAAATAATGAAAAGCGATTTGAAAAGGATCTGTTTCTACAATATTTTCAATGTAGAACAGGCTTTGGAAATGCGATTTTTGAAAACTTTCTGCTCTGTTAGGAGCAGGAAATCTGGGTCTTGCTTTTCCCAAAGGGTTGGACAAGGGATCATGAGGCATGGTAACTGCCATAGCAAAAGAACTTGGAGTTACTGGTCTAGGCATTGTGCCTAGAACAGTGTATCTATTTGTCACTTCCAGTGGGGAAGTGGGTAACAAAAGGGAGGCTGGAGGTGCTGGAAGAAGCGGGGGCTTCTGGGAACACTCAGGCTTCTCTGGTTTCTTTTTCTTGCTCATGTTTTCTGCAAGAATTCACGGGTAAGGAAATCAGGGATGGAGTTATCCGATCCTTTAATATATTCAATATCAAAATCAAAAATGCTTAAAATAGCTTGCCAACGTGCAAAAATCTGTTTTGATGCAATGTTTTCAACATCTTTTTCTAAAACAAATTTGGCACTCTTGCAATCAATTCTTAAAAGAAATTTCTGATTTAATAAATCAGATTGAAATTTTGATATGCATAGTACTATAGATAAAATTTCTTTTTTAATAGTACTATAATTTAATTGTGCATGGTTCCAGGTTCCATAATGGAATCGAACGATTTGTTCAGAATGACCTGGTGAAACACATTGTTTTAGAATGCCACCATAACCAATATTAGAGGCATCTGTTTCAACGATTTTAAAAAGTTCAGAATTAGAGATTCCAAGACATGGAAGAGTTTTGACGTATGTCTTGATTTCCCTAACAAGATTTGTGTGGGTTTCAGACCACGGGACAGGATTGGTACGTAATCTCTGGAAGAGAGGACGACACCGTTTTCTCAAATCTTTATAGAAATCAGCGATATAGTTCAAAGATCCTAAAAATCTTTGAAGTTGGGTTTTGTCAAGGATGACATCAGCAAATTTTTCAGCAAAATCAATTGACCGTTGGATTGGTCTGATCTTACTGGCACAAATATCATAACCAAGGAATCTAATCTTGGTTTGAAATAATTTAATCTTTTTTGCAGAAATCACTAGTCCATTTTTCTTGGCGATATCAAGAAATGCCAATAAATGTTTCCAGTGGTCAATAATGGATTTAGAGAAAATCAAGATATCATCGATATAAACAATAGTGAAGTGAGAGAAACTATTGAAAATATCGTTCATTATGTTTTGAAACTCAGAAGGGGCATTTTTCAAACCGAATGGCATTACGTTCCACTCGTAATGACCCAAAGGAGTACAAAATGCAGTCTTGTAACGGTCTGACTCGCTAATTTGGATCTGCCAAAATCCAGACTTAAGGTCAAACTTGCTAAAGACTACGGCTTTACTCAATCTCTGGACTAAGTCATTTTTGTTGGGAATAGGATATCTGATCCATTCTAAGACTTTGTTCAGAGGTTTGTAATTAATAACGAGACGGGGTGACCCTCGTTCTAACTCAGCATTTTTCTGGACATAGAAAGCAGCACACGACCAGGGTGACTTACTATGCCTGATTAAATTTTTCTGAAGAAGATCTTTGATTTCATTTTTGCAAAAATCTAAAGTCTCAGCATTCATCTGAATGGGCCGAGCTTTAGTGGGGATATTTTTCTCTGAAAAATCTTTAATATAAGGCAGAGAAACCTCATGTTTTTTTCGATTCCAAAAAGCATTAGGAAGATCAGAACATATTTCAAAAACGAGTTTTTTATGAAAATCTTCAATTTTTGAATGCATCAAAGGTTCAATCAAATGCTCAGAAATTTTTCTAACTCTTACTTCATTTTGAAGAGAGAGTAGATGATGTTCCTTAGCAATAATCACAGAAATATTACTTCTCGAGGTATCAGCCTCAAGTTTGGAAACAAAATTAAATTTGACTTTTTGTCCAAAGGGGTCAGTGGTGATCCCATCTTTCTCAGTCAAAAAAGGACAAATAGAATTAATAAAAGGCATCCCTAAAATAACATCCCAGGTCATATTCTTGACTAGGACGGACGGGATACGAAAACAAACATTGTCTTGACAGACATGGGCGTCATTTAGCTCATAGTTAATCTTCATCTTTGAGCCATTAGCCGCTGACAGTCTCTCAGAAGACTTTTCAAAATACTTGGTCGGAACCAAGCCTTCACGGATACAATTAAGATCCGATCCAGAATCAAACAAAGCAATCACAGAGAATTCAAATTCTCTACAAACAATAATCTTGACTTTCGCATACCACTTAATGGGCATGGATTGTTTAATCAGACAAACAGCCTTGGGGCTGTCAAATGGTTCATCATGATCAGCAATTTTTGTTTCCTCATCGTCAGAAGGAATTTGATCAAATTTGCTTTTAAGCTCATTATCAATTTTGAATGCAATAAAATCTTGTTTCAAATTTGAATTTTCAAGTTTAAGATTATCAACTTCAGATTTGAGTTCGATAATCTCTTGCTTGATAATCCCGATTTCATGCTGTAAATCATTAGTAGAAACACTCTTTGGTTTTTTATCGAAACGTTTTAGTGTTTCTTGAAAACTGACTCTTTCTTGAGAAGATGACGACTCTCTGTGAGCCATAGTCTTCCTAAGCTGGGCGATATATTTCTCTTTTAGCTCAGTATTCTCAAGTTGAGATATCAAATCAAAAAGGAGGTTCTGCTGTTCCTCCTCTTTAGTCAAAACATTAATTGTTTTAACTCCAGAAGTCTTACAACAAGAACCACTGCAATTGCAGCCAAGCTTAATCATTGCTTGACCTGATGAATCCGATTCTGAATGATAATTACTATCACTAGAACTGTATTCATCATGCCTTGAGGATGAAGAACTGGAATCGTTATCAACAAGTTGGAACAATTCTTGTTGTTCATCTTCACCAATGTTTAAAGTATTAAGCTTATTTTTCAATTTGGTGGATTTTTGAGGGTTTGGACAATTATTTGCATAATGTCCCCTCTTACCACATTTAAAACATCTCTGATTTGCATTGGAGTTTTTCTTTGGAAAAGATTTTTTATGAGAAAATCTTTTATGCTCAGAAGGTTTTCTAAAGAAATCAGCACGAGTTTTTCTTTTCTTTTGAAAATATTCTTCGTGAGGTTTTCTGGAAAAATTTTTTATATGTTTTTTCTTTCTCTCTTTGGATGGAGGGATAGGAGGAAGGCCAAATTGTTGACAGAAATTTCCCATCTCGTATTTGGCTCTCTTTCTATCTTTCATCTGCTGAGAGATGAGCTTTTGATCATTGCACATACTAATACCAAGTTTTGTGATTATGCTAGTAATATCACCATAGGTGTAACTATCATAATCAATTCTACCGGTACTATCAAGTAGTGCTTCCTTAACTTTAATGGCAAACAAACGAGGGAGACCGTCAATGAATCTCTCTTTCCAGTAAGGCTTATCAGAATCATCACGCATTAAAACACGTGAAATAAACACGGTTTGATACCAATTATAATCTGACATGTTGGGACATCTCAGATTGTTCAAATAATCAGAAAAACGATTAGTCACATTTGAAGGCGTACCAATAAAATGTTTAATAATCGTATAGATCAAAGTATTTACACCATCAGAGACACTGCGTCCTATGGTGGTATCAAAAACAGGGGTACCATCATCATTTTGCTTGACAGCAAATTGAATCCTTTATTTAGCTTCGTCGGTAAGGTGTTTATCCCACCAAGATCGAAGCATACCCGTAAAACCAGAAACTAACATCAAAACAACATCAGGTTGTAAGATGTTTTTCTGAACATAGGCATCTGCGACCATGGACATTTTTTGTAAAGTATTTAGGACTTCTTGTTCAGAGAGTCCATCAATATTCCATTCATATATCTTGTCAGCAGTAGCCGAAAACTGATCTCTAAACATGCGTTCTTCGATCGCTAAATCTGGTGGAGTTGGCTTCGAAAACCAATTCTTCATAAAACCTGAGGGTTTTACAGAAGTAAGTTTGGCTATCTCAGCTGGCTCCAATGAAAACTGTTTTAAAACAGAATTAATGACAGAATCATCCTCAGAAGATTCATCTGTGTAATTTATTGAAATGCAATCAGAATTAAAATCCTTTCTACTCCTGTCTAGGACACTTGTAGAAGGTTTTGATCTTTGTTTCTCAATCTTAATTTCAGCTATCATTTGATCAATTCTATCTAGAGTACTGGCAGAATCCGATTTCTGTCTGTTCTCAGGTAGAACAATCAAAGGTTTTTCAATCAATCTGATTTTTGGTTTTGGGGGACTAGCGTTGTGTCTTCCAGAAACAGGTTTTTCAATGTTCTCCTCAATACGGTCTAACTGTTGACCAATAATGTGGAGAGCAGTATTTGAAAAATTGTTTTGCTCAATGATCTTTTTTGTCTCAAAAGATAAAGGAGACTTAGGATCTTCAATTGTTGGATATTTTAAAGGAGAAGCTTTAACTTCAGCTCCCTGTACCGAAACCAGAATGGTATCTAGTGGAGGGTGGCTGTCTGTTAAAACTGTTTTATCTTCTTTAACAAATTTAGTTTTTAAAACATTTAAAAACTGTTTTTTAAAATCACAATTTTTAAAATCATAATGATTTTCAAGAAAATCAAAGAATAGAATATGCTTGTTATGAGCATACATCCATTCTGTCCATTTGCGTCTAACTCTTTGTCTTTGAGGTAGACTAAAATCACGAGCATAAGCTTTGCGCTTAGGCCGGTTTGTGATGCTATTAAAATCATCATATAAAGTAATAAAATAAATTTTAAAAGGTTTGCACATCATCATTAATTGTGGGTGCAAAACATTTGTGTTCATAACCAAATCCGAGGCTGTTGGAGACTCAGAAGAGTCTTCTTCAGTTTCTTCCTTTTGGTCTTCCCCTTGGATGATGGAAAATCATCCTTGGTTGTGTAAAAAGCAGAAGTGACTTGAGATTCCGAAGAGACTCCCTTCAACTTAGACTCAGAAGAATTTCCCTTAGGAATTTCTTGAATAATAACTGGACGTTTGGGCTCTGTCACTTTGACAGAATCCTCCAAGAAGGTTTCGAGATATTTATCTCTATTAATTCTTGGGTCCGAGGAGGTTGACGATCTAGGACCGGTGAAAGAATGCCTTCTTTCTTTGGTCGTGGAAGGTCGGTCAAAAGAAATTTTTACAGTACCATCAATATACTGTTGGATCAAGTCAATATCCTTGTCACGAGATATTATTTCTTTGGGGGGTAATTCCTTAGGAAGAACCCACTCGTCTGGAAGAGAAACATCTTTCCAGTAGATCATTTTGGGAATTCTGATATCAGCACTCGTAGACGAGCTCTGTATCAGAAGGGTCTGGTCTCTAGACGAATGTAGTTTAGCCTTTGGATTAAGGCTAGTCTTCATTAGTCTATAATAAATACGATAAATCAAAACTAAAGGCCTACTGCCCTCAAGCATATCAATACCAGAAGTCATAATATTTAAAGTTAAAGTATCCAAAACATTCCTATCATTTAAGTCAATAGTCAAGTCTGGATAACAATCAAAATAAACAGGACCTTCTGCTAAGGATGTTTGAACAATCCCAAGCTGACTATCCTCAAAATTTCTGAATCTTGCATCACGCAAGCACAGGAGAACAGAAGCATTGATGCCTCGCCTAATTAAAGGTTTGACAGCAACTTGAACAGATGCAATATGCATGTAAGAAAAATCTTTTTTAATCATGTCTGCTACAACATCGCGTTGAAACAGACGACATTTTTCCTGGGTTTTTGAAATAGCAAAAGTTCTTTCTACAGTTTTCACCTTGAATTCTGTAAAATGAACCTTCTCTTTCTAGGATTTATTATAAAGAGAATCAGTAAGAATTTTTGGCATTTGCCAACGATCAAAATCCGGTAAAGGATTATCAATAATCTGATCATCTTCATTGATAATATCAGGCGGTTTACTTGATCTGGAACTAACTGAAGAACTGGATCTAAACATCTTATTCTGGTCCAGAAAATGGCTCTTGCTTTCATAAACCGCCTGATATTATCATTCACACTCTATCTCTTTCTTTCATTAAGTATATTATATATACTTAATATATAATATATACTAACATACTTAATATATAATATATACTAACATATTAATATATAATATATACTCTTATAATATTAACATATTATAATTCATAGTAGTTAAATTTAGGCCAAAAAAATATTTGATTATTGTAATATTTTAGATTAAATTTAATCTATTAAATCATATGGGGCACCTCTAGACCGGACCGGACTGCTCCTGGATCGAATTGGACCGGATCGGTATGGATCGAACTCCTATTCAGTTCAGTCCAGGATGAGAGAATTATTGAACTGAATGAAACTGATCTACAAATTTATCAGACTAGACCGAATCGAACCGAACCATTTACCTTCTTAATTGAGGCATCTACGTGACGATTTAACAGGCAGAAGAGATGTTAAGCAACTCGGGCCATTGCGAAAGCAAGGCCGAGCGAGTTTGGAAAAAATATATTTATTTATGGTTGAAAATATCATGGAACACGTTGGCATGAGCCGCACGATCAATACCAGTCACTTAATTCACTTTTGGAAAGATCCAATCAACTCATGTCAAAGGTAAGTCTTAGCCTAATTTGGATTAAGAAATGTATAAATTGAGATCTATTTAATTTATTTTTTAATTATTATTATTTTAAAATTTTTAAAAATTAAATTAGAATTTAAAAATTATATATTAAAATTTTAAAAATATATATTAAGATTCATATTTTATATAAAAAATTAAAAAATTATAATGATAAAATAGAGATAAATTAAAACGAGATTAACTCACTTTCCAATCTAAATAGGACCATATAAAAATAAAAGTCACCCCGTTCATACGACGCCGCATAAGGAAATATCATTACACTCACCCTATGTACTTAACTTTATCTTAAAACTAGAGATATCTTATAGAAATAAGTTTACTCATTGATATAATAATTTTGATTTAAAAATTTTATATATTATACTATTATTATATTTCTATTTTATTATATAAAATGTGATATACTTATTATTATTAAATGATTTTTTATTGAATGATTCTTTATTATACAATAATAATAAATGTGTCAAATATCTTATATAATAAAATAAATGTAATATAGTAATGTAGTATATAGTATTACTCAAAACCTACCGAAATAGCCAAAATAGAAGATTGTTGTTACACCTAAAATGCATGTGTGGTCTGCCAATTATTTAAAAAGAAATAATACCTACATCAACACATTTCAGAACAATTGTCACAACATATTATAGAATAAGATTTTTTTTTTCTAAAATCATGTTAGTTTTATATGATATTTTATAAACATATCCATCCTTTTAAAATATTATTATATAAAATATTAAGAAAAGTGAGTGTTCATCATTTTTCATCTCAAATTGCAAGTTTTTGACGTTTGTTTTTTCTGTTTTTCAACAGGTTTTGAGTCATCGACTCATCATGCACAAATTTCTACGCGATCCCAGTGGTTTTCCTTCCTTTAAAAGGCTGTTCAGCCTATACCTCTCAAAAAAAAAGAAAAAAAAAAGTACGAACTCCGATCCACGTAAGAGTTGCAAACCAACAGAGATCCCTACCTCCGATAATTACACTCCCACCAAATTGCTTTCTAGCCCAAAAGACGCACCAAACCAGAAACATACATCCCCACATCCTCTAAAGAGTTGTCATATTTCCGTATACATTTTTCTCATCTTCTATATTTTCTTCCACCATGGCCTTTCTTCAATGGCTGCTTCTCCTTCTTCTTCTTCGGTTGTTCATCATGATAAGCGAACTGCAGCATCACTCTGTTTCTGCAACACATGAGACAGTCATATTGCCCCTCAAAGTCCAGACACTAATCTCACCTGGTTCTGCTCGAAAACCTCCAAACAAACTCCCTTTCCATCACAACGTGACTCTAACAGTTTCACTCACCGTAGGCTCGCCCCCACAGAGCGTTACCATGGTCCTCGACACGGGGAGTGAACTCTCTTGGCTTCACTGCAAAAGAAACCTAAACTTTCACTCCATATTCAACCCACTTCTATCTTCTTCCTACTCTCCTATCCCATGCTCCTCGCTCGCCTGCAAAACCCGGACCAAGACCCTACTCCTACCTGTATCCTGCGACCCGAATAAGCTCTGCCACGTGTCTGTCTCCTACGCGGACGCCTCGTCCAATGAAGGCAACCTCGCGTACGAGACGTTCTATATTGGAAATTCGCCCCGACGAGGTACGATATTTGGGTGCATAAATTCCGGTTTCAGTTCCAACTCCGAAGAGGATTCCAAGACCACCGGATTGATGGGCCTGAACCGGGGGTCTTTGTCGTTAATCACCCAAATGGGTCTGCCGAAGTTCTCGTATTGCATATCGGGCAGTGACTCATCCGGTGTTTTGCTTTTCGGTGAAGCGAATTTCACTTGGCTCCGACCCTTGAACTACACCCCTCTGGTTCAAATCTCAGACCCGTTACCGTATTTTGATCGGGCAGCTTACACAGTTCAGCTTGAGGGGATTAAAGTGTCGACTAAAATTTTGGCACTTCCGAAATCAGTGTTTGTACCGGATCATACCGGGGCGGGTCAGACAATGGTCGACTCGGGCACTCAGTTCACTTTCTTACTCGGCCCGGTTTACACAGCTTTGAAGAACGAGTTCATTAAACAAACGAAAGGAATACTGAGTCCTTTGGATGATCCCAATTTCGTTTTTCAAGGAGCAATGGACTTGTGCTTCGGAGTTCCTTCGAGTGGAAGGAGTTTGCCCCAGTTACCAGCAGTGACCTTAATGTTCCGAGGGGCCGAAATGGTAGTATCGGGAGAGAGGTTAATGTATCGGGTACATGGTATGGTTTGGGGTGGTAAATCGGTGTACTGTTTCACATTTGGGAACTCGGACTTGTTGGGCATAGAAGCTTTCGTGATTGGTCACCACCATCAACAGAACTTGTGGATGGAGTTCGATTTGGTGAAGTCCAGGGTAGGACTAGCAGAGGTTAGGTGTGGTCTTGCAAGTCAAAGGCTCGGCTTCTAGCTAGCTGCTGCTGCTAAAGTTTGAACCAAAAGTAATTTTATGAGTGATTGCAGAAGTGGGTTTTCCATGACCCACGTAATCCAGGACGGTACTGGAGGTGTCCAATTAATTATCGGGCAGTAGTGCCTTTTCTAGTTTCTTCTTCTTAAAAATAGATTTGCGTGTAGATGATTGCAGCATCCATCGTATTAGCTTTGATTTGTTAAAGCGAACCAAGGGACTAGGGTTGATGTTCATGGGGATGGCTCTAAGAGTCTGATCAGTACTCACTACTCACTCATGGAGGAGTTCTCAGGGCTTCTTTTTGCAGTGCAAGCTGGCCACTTTCAGAGCATCCGTACCTGTCTGTATGACATCTCACTGTATAAAGCACGTCATGTCACTGAACATTTACCAAAATTTGTACCAGATTTTTCAAATGAAAAATGCTTTTTCAGAAACTTGCAGTTTATGAGTTCAATCATGTTTTTTTTTTAATACCGGAATCGCCTTCGTCACGGCGACTCTTACCTCGGTCTCGTAGGTCCCATGAACTCATAAAATGAATGAATAAATAAATTGTTTTAGATCTTATTTAAATTTAAAGATGAGATATATTAAAATAAGTTAAGTTTATTTTATTTTTTAATATTATTATTATTTTAGAATTTAAAAAAATTGATTTAAAATTTAAAAAATTTATATTTTATATGAAAATATAAAAAAATATAATGATGAGTTTGAAATGAGTTGAGACGAGCTCTTCTCGTCTTCAAATACAAAGGGAGCCTTAAAATACGATTTGGTTTGGATAATAATCAGTTGAATTTATAAGTTGAGTTGAATTGAGTTGAGTTAGAGTTAATAAAATATTATTTAAATATTATTATAATTTGGAAATTTTTTAAAAATTAAATTATTTATTAATGTATTTTGTGTAAAATTAATAAAAATTATCATGTTCAGATGATATGAGATGGATTGAGAGTCTTTCAATCTAAATTGAGTTTTTCATGTCAAGAGCTTACCCAATAGTTGAGTGAGAATGACATAAAATAATTTGTAACTTACATTTTTGAAGTAAGCTGGTTTGGCATTTTTATATAAGTTTATTTAATAATGATATGGATTTAGTAGGCAAATTAATGATAGTTTACAATATTGTTAGTAAGTGAGAAACTCTTGCCGCTTATTATATTTCATTGAATTGATCAATTATAATATTGATGATTTTTCTAATATACTTCTAGATGTGGTCTAAGCTTTTCTTGAGATCTTACTTCAATTTTTTTACGAATATTAGCTTACGACCAACATGCATGATAATACATAGGTACAAAGTCTATAGAAACATAGATATATATATATATATATATATATATATATATAGATTGGAATGCTCATATCACAAAATCCCATAGTCAGAAGATCGTAATAATAAAAAGTTCTCATTGCCGAGTAAAAGGTGTTAATGTTTATACAAGAAAATTTGATGACTGATAAAATGGAAGTACAATACGTTATCTATTTTTATATATTCCGTAGATTGACTAATAAAAATGTTTAGAATAGCCAACATTCTTGTGTTTGACCATATGAGACTAATTTTGGTAGATTATTTATGAATAGTGGTGAATTAGTTTATGAATAATAATAAATAGTAATAAATAATTTGCGAACAATAGTAAATTGTGCTTATAAATAGAAATAAAACAGTATGAAAATGTTTAAAAATACAACTATAAGAGCCTTGATAATATTTTTTTTATATATATATATATATATACACACACACATTTAGGAGAGGGAGATTTTAAATTCCAAACCTCCATTTTAGAGGCTAGAGGTTATGCCAATTAGGCCTATTCATCTAGATTTCAAATCTAGAAATCCGAATTCGAAAGATGAATAATTTTTTTAAACCTTTTAGGTAAACGTGTTAAAATTATTGAGAAATAACAAAAAAAATTTAGTTCTGAGCCAGATTTTATTCATTATTAAAAAATAATAAACATTCCTAATACCAATCAAGCTACAAGCCTTTTAACAGTAATGTCGATGTTGTGGATGAGAATTTTTGCTGCGTCGGAAAATAAGTAAGTTGCTTTCCTTTACCTAGACACGTAGAGATGTCCAATTTGGGAGAAGCCTGCTTTCCCCTCTCAAGAATCAAACGTGTGAAACTTGTAAACGCGCATGCAGAAAGTCGAAATGGTTTTGGCATTTCTATTTTTAAAACAAGCAAAGTCATGAAAACGCGTACACATGACCAAAACAAACCTGGCCATGCACATCATGTACCCTAACCCTAGCTAGTTACATCATTGATTCATGACTGTCATACTCGATCTCTATAAACTCATACCATGAACGTATACATGAATCTATGATGTATCATTTTTTTTTTTTAATTAAGTCACGGAAAGATGAAACCCAAAATCTGTGTTAGGAGCAGGCAGCAAATTAGACAGGAACATGTGCGCCTCATATATATATATATATATATATATATATATATATATAGCGTAGGGGCCCTCCCAAACTTAATGGCTCTTTGGGATCTTTATACATATGTATATATGGAGTTGGACAGATCCGGCCAGTGGCTGCATATATCATATATATATGGCTGTATTGGCAATTGTATTATTCTGTCCAATTTCTGATCTGCTCAAGCAGTTGGACGGTCATACATGCATGGAAATATACACCACACATGATCCGCCATTGTAGAAATTGTCGGCATGTTTGGACGAGCTAGCTTACTAGCTAGGGTATTTTTCACTATTTATATTGCTTTATTTTTTCACCAATTTATCCCTGCGCATATATATGCTCTTTGATTAGATAATTATAAGATTTTGTGAGATGCACGTGTCAAGCTTTAGTGATGATGATGTATTGTTTAATCTGATCATGGCTTGTATTTGGTTTTAAATCTGTCTATAATTATTCTATTTACTTAAGGGCACTTGTGCAATTCGACTGAGTGATATATATATGACTCGAAGGCTCTAGACCTAAAAGGTAGAGAAGGTTATTCTGCCGTTTTAACAATTGACTCACAGAGAGGGAGAGAGAGCTGAGGGTTTGAGAGGGAAAGCTAGGGTTAGGGTTTTTGAACCCGTGTTCTTGGCTGTGCTCAGGTAGAAAATCTAAGCTGAAAATTTTGTGATTTCCATGACTGTAAGATTGTAATCTCTTTGTTAATAATACATCTCTTAGGGTTTCTGCTGTGGATGTAGGCTATTAGGACCGAACCACATTAATCTCTTGTGTTTGTGGTTGTTGATCTCTTCGTTCTCTTTAATCTTTTATTTAATTGTTGTTTATCTTGAATCATGTCGTTTCTAGTGATCTGAAATCTTAACCTTATACATAAATCCAAGATAAGCGAATCTTGGGGGCTTAAAGACAACAACAGATTTTTAAAAAATTTTTAATTTAGAGTTTAAGATTCAAGCAAATGTTGAATATTTTGGAATCGTGTAACTTGTATTGATGGTACTCGAACATGTTTGATGTTTGCAGGTTACTCATCTTCGTTGCTCTCGTGCAATCTGTTTGATCAACGGCGACATGACTCTTTGCATGGTTTCTATAATTATGATTAGGACAAAATATTTATATATAGTTGGCGAATAAAATAAATTTACAATCTAATAAGAAATCTTCCTTCTTAGATATTACATATTAAATTTACAATCTAATAAATTTATTTATTTATTTATTTTAATTTAAGAACTTTTGTTCGTATGGTAAATGGGTAAGAGATTAGATGCAATGAGCAACTTAATGGCCCAAACTCAGGCCTAAAATGCCAAGAATGTATGCAACTTATTAAGCAGCATCTACAAACTCAGGCCCAAGACCAAACTGTAGCGGTCCGTGGTCTTCTTGGTCAATACTGAATTGCAGTCGAATATTGGCCCAAACTTGTAGTTCTATTGATTAAAATACTAATACCCAGTACCATTCCCGACAGCACCAAAGCCTAGGAGAGTATTTATTAAAAGCCCACTAATAAAAACAACAAACGGCATCTTCGACTTTGGAAAATTCGGACCCACTTTAACTCCAAAGTCCAACCCCTCTGTCTATCTTCTCGTGTGTTTGGTGGGTCCTTTCTAGACCATGCGAGGAATGATTGGGACGAAATCATTTCAATTTTCCCAAATTGAAAATGGGCTGTGTACGAGGGGAATAACTCAATGGCGCAACCAGCTTCCAACTCCCCGGCCCTTCATTTTCAATATGATTCTACCTTCCGGTACGGTTTCAGAGTACGTACGTATCTGTTTTCTTCTCATAATTTAATATCACCTTTAGATTAGTATTTTATTTTTAAACCTCATTTATATCATTATTGTTAAACTATATTTTATAACCAAAATGACATACTAATAATGTCAAGAGAGAGTTTTGTTAGGGACTTATATATAAGAGAAAATACGCAAAATCTCGGCGAAGATCTTAGTATTTTTTTTTGTAAAAATTAAAAAAAAAACCCTTGAATCGTTTGCTTTTCTATTATTTTTAAAAAAATATTTTAGTCACAAATTTTTTTTATAAAAATAAACTTATAAAATTAATGTAAATATTAAATTATAAAAATATTTTTATTATAAAATATATTTAATAAATACTATAAAAATTACTTTAATTTATAATTTTTTTTATATTTATAATAGTTTTTATATTTTTACCTTCATTCATATCATAATACTATTTTTTTTTTTTTTTTGGTATTTGTCTTCTACTGAAATATTTCCTTTAGGGTGGGCCCAAAAATTGTAGCGATGAGGCGATGATGATGGCCTTAAGAATCTCGGGCGTGCTTCTTTGACCCTATGCACGCCTACTCTATATATGATTAATTGCGTTCATTAAGATTTTAAGTAAAACTACAGTATATTTATTATTTAATTAAAATTACAAAAAATGAAAAAAAAAAAAAAACAAAAAAAGGAACTCACAGTCAAACGGTATCTATCTTTTGGGCGGACAAAGTTAAGTTGGTTTTATTTTTAAATATTTAGCTCATATCGATATGACCCATTGATTTAATAAAATAGTATTATCTAAAAGGGAAATAAAGCAATATTTGCAAAATGAAAATATACAATAGTTGAATTTGATGCTCCAAGAAAGAGACATGAGGATCATATCCTATCCATTAAGATTTGTCTAATGATATGGATTTAGGCAAACCTTTTTCTTTCCATCTCGGCATCTCCCCTAAGCACGCCGAGCTAAATCCAATGATTAATCTTCAAATCATAAGATCTTAAATAGGGACTGATGTTTTGTTTGATTGCATAAAGTGCACGCAATCAAGATTTGGCTTGAAAAGCTCAGCTGATCGGTTGACTCAACATTAGACTGCAGAAAATACAAATACATTTGTTATATGCTCATTTCCCTTTCAAATTGTTTGAGTACTGTCTTTCCATGCAATTTTTGCAGTCGTGAAATCATTATTATTATTTTTTAAAAGTAAAATATAGGATTTATAAAAAAAAAAAATTATTTTCTTAATAATAAACTTTATTTTTTTAAAAATAATTATGCGATATTTACCCATTTTATAAATTTAACTAAAATTATTCAAAAATATAAAACACTTTCAAAGACAATTAGGCTAAGTTTAGAAATAGGAATATCCTGGGGCCAGACCGTCTGCCCCCCATACAAAGCAGCTCCTGCCGTCCCTGGTGACGGTGGGCGACACCGCCCACGCCATCGGGACCGGCCGACTCAGGCGACCTCATTCCTACGACGGCGAGCTCCGGCGAGCTCTGGTGTGCCCCTGGCAGCCTCAAACCCGTTTCGGACTCGTACTTAATCATATTTTTTATTTTATTTTAATGTGTTTTTCATCATAAAGTAGCCGAACTAATGTTGGGCTGCTTTAGACGCTGGGGATAGCTGGACCGGTCCCCAGCGTCTCCCTTAGAAATAAAGCATTCTCAATTATTTTTTATTATTTTTTATCTATTTATATTATTTATTATTATTATTTCATTATTATTTAAAATTTTATTATTATTTTTATTTACTTTTTATTATTATTTATAATCACTTTCAACATTACATCCTAACATCACCCTTCTCATATTCTCACACACACGTAAATTTGAATTTCTGATTCCGCATTACTATTTATTTACACGCCAAAAAGAAACAAATTGATTACTGTTGTTTTTCTTTTGGCGTAACTCGCTGATTTTTTATTTTTATTTTTATTTTTTGTCCTGAGCAATAAGCCAGTCACGACTCATTCCAGTACCCAAGCTTTTATGATTTACAAAGGCTTTTTCTTTTTGAAAAATAACGAATGGTCAGATCGTACTACACCACATAGAACAGTATAAACTACAGAGAAACCCAGCTGTAAAATTCTCAGAGACGAAAAGTATTTCAAGAAGAATAATGTTAGAATGCTACTAAATTTGATATATATATATATTTTACATTTCTTGCATTTTTTTTAATTTATACTTTTATTTAATAATTAGAAAATTAATTATTAATATATTGATATTTTTTTATATTTTTTTAAAATATCTAAATATATTAAAAAAATATGAAAAAAAAAATTACACTAGCGGTCACGCCCGGCGGTCATTTTAGAACTACCCTTCGGCCTTCCAAGAAATACTCTGTAATTACCCATCACATGATACAAAACTTATCATATCTATCGATTCCGTCCACAAAACAGAGTCGTGAAACGGTGAAAGCCCCCAAAACTGCCTCCAACCTGAGATAACGGGTCAAAGTGGTCCATTCCTGGTCAAAATAACTTCAGGATCAAGGACAATCTAGTCATTTTGTTGGATTACAGAACATAGGCTGTCGCGCCCCAATTACTTCTCCAGGCATCATCAGCCTAATGGTAGAAGTAAGTGCATTGATTCTATTTCCGGCTGTTAATTGTAAATTACTGTGCCAAAAAGCTTGGTTTTTGTACGAAAATGCTACTCTAATGACTGCAAAGTTTAATCGTACAAATATAATGGAAAAAGGGGTGGCATGGCATCCGAATTCTGATAATGGCTGCCATTTCTGCATCCCAAAACACACACACTCTCTCTCTCTCTCTCTCTCATTGATCCACCTTCTACTGTGAATACAACTATTCTTTATTTATTAATCTTCAACAATAATCTCTGTCACAGATCAAATCAGATCCACACAAAGCTGATCATCAGCTGCAATGGTTAATGGAATCCCTCGTCTAGAAAGAGAAAGATGTGGGATCTCAGATAGACCCATTACTTCAATCATCAAGAGCAGAAGAATCCATATATATATATAAGATAATAAAACAAAAAAGGGAAATTGAAAGTAAAGCATGGTGAACGATAATCAGAAGCAGAAGTTTCTTTGATTCTCTTTCAATTTAAATCTCTGATTGAGACCGGAAACAGTGAAAGCAACAGAAACATGATCCAGAAACCCGCCTCATTTCTTGGACATCAGCGCCCAGAAAATCTAACCCAAAAGACAAAATTAAAAATGGGAAAAATATATGTACAAGTATACGACTTTCCTCTTCCAGTCTTACTCGGATGCCAAGAAAATGCTAAAACCAGGATTTTACTCATACCCAGGAACGATCTCGTGGAATTAAAGACGACCAAAAAGTGAAGCGCACGAAAAAAAAAAAAAAAAAACAGAGCAAAACCCTCGTCAACTATTCTAAGAATCACTGTAATCTCTCCAACAGATGAGCATGGTGACGCAGCGCCTGACGATGTAGAACCTTGCCCTCTGCTCCTTCACAAGCCTAGCGCACTTTCTCGTAAAAGCACACCTTCTCTGTGGCGAAGTCTTCATGAAAGGAGTAGTCGAGGAGCGGCTTCTCGATGACCCTTCTTTCTTCGAAAGTTTCCACTTCTCATCAAAGTAAAACGGTGGTGGAGCACTGGAAGCCATGAACGTAAGTACTACTTTCTTGACTGTCTTTATTGAGAGAATTCGCTTTCCCCTTGGCTTTTGGAACACAGAGTGCGAGAAAAAAGCCAGCTTAGAGAAGAGGGAATCACTGAGTCGGTCAGTGAGGAAGAACAACGGAGAGTTGGGGTATATAATGGGTTAAGAAGGAAAAGGAGTTGCAGTGTTTATCACCTGGGCCTTCCTTGCCTCGAGAGGCCCACCAAATATTTTAGTAATAATACAATTAATTAAGAAAATAAAAAACTCTACTATAATGAAGTGTTTCCCAAACTTCAGAGGAAAAAAAAAAAAGAAAAAAGTGGATTCCCAATGCACACGTCATGGGCTTCTTACTCAGCTTGTGGGGGTTGTTATCGTAAATTACAATTGGGTTCGGATTGGGAAGATAAGTTTGCATAAAGATTTACTAGATTAGAGGTAGAAGTAAAAGATTACAGAAGAGAAAGATCTATGATTACGAAAAAAGAAAAAAAAGGTCATAGAGAGATGCTGCCGGCCCCTGCAAGTAAGAGCCCAGTTGGCAGGTAAAACAAAAAAACATGGCTTGTCGTGAAAAACTAGGGGTTGTGACATCACGCGCTTGAAGTTTAGGTGGCCCAGCACTCAGCAGGAATGTTAACTGCACTCAGTAGAATCTCTTAAAGAGGAGTGTCACTCTGTTTATGATGTGGAAGCCACCTCTACCGAGCAATTTGGAGAGAAACTTCTCGGTGTTTTCTAATCTCATTTTTGGTGGATATTTTATCATCTGAATTTATTGTTATTTATAAAAAAAATTAAATCAGTCTAATTTAGGTTTTGCTTGAAATTAAGATGAGATAAAATATTATTTTTTAATATTATTATTTTGTTAAAATTAAAAAAAATTGAATTATAATTAAAAAAAATAAATTATTTATTATATTTTATATAAAGATTTTAAAAAATATATTAATAAATTTAAAATGAGATAAAATAAATTTTAAATACAAGCAAGGACTTGTTTTTTATTAATAGAGAAATTTTTTTGCACTTCTTTTATCAATAGAAAAACTTTTTTGCTCTCCATATATGTATATGTAAAAGCATTCTCATTGATTTAGATAAATTCATCTTTAAATTTTAGCCAATATCTCATTATTTTATATTTGTTTAGGCAATTTAAATTCACAGTGCATATTGAATTAACCATTTATTTTTATATAATAAAAAAATATTATTAAATTAATATTCTTTCATTTTTATTAAATAAAATAATAATATTTTAATTTGAATTCAAGGAGCCCACATGTTTTATTGGATAGAATAATAATATTTTAATTTTTAGCCAAACAACTATAGCCTTTCATCTTTGAATAACTACTCTACATATTATCTAAATATTTTTGAATTTGGATTTAATGTAGCCCATTCTTCATCGAAATCATTTAGATTTTAGCCAAACACTTTATTTAGCCAAGCTAATAATAAGAGTGCTCTAATACTCCACCATTGGATGAGAAAAATCACTCCTCTTGTATTGGATATAATGATTGGAAACTATACTTTTTGCATATATTTTACAATCGTAGTTGGTATAATTAATAAAATTAATTTTTATTTTATCCTTAAATTCTCGAACTTTGATAACATAAATGATATATATGTACGTCTATAATCGTATTAAAAAAGCCTGATTCGTATATGCTTCCATATTCTTCAAATATTGCACGCCTAAAGAAGTTTAATTAAATTATTCTTCAAATTCCACGATCGACACTCAAAAGAAAAATTTTAGAATAAAGTCATATTTATAATACTCATTCTCGTATATTATTATTTATTGTTTATTACTAATGTGAATAATAATATATGAGAATGAGTATTATGAATATAGTTTTACTCTAATACTGCTCTATCTAAAAATTTCTAGCTGGTGGATTGACCGTACAAGAGGCATGCGCAGCTTGGATGGAAAATCCCATGTTGGCCACAGTGACAGATCCATCGTGTTGCATGATCAATCATTTCAGCTATTTTTGAGCTTCTTTCATCATATGGGTACGGCTGAGTGATTGAATCGACCAGTTTTTTTTTTTTTGGCAAGATAATATATTATTGATAATCGAATTCAAAATCTATTCTTGAATGTTTGAAAAGTCATTAATACCATTAATTATAGTCATAGGGTCTCCTTCAACGATAATATTGGTCATCTTATTCACTTCAACTTCTTTTGAGACCATTAATATAGCTTGAGCTTTTGCAAGAGTTGGATTGATAGTACGAATCTGATCGGTCTCAACAAAACTAATTTTTTCAAAAGTGTTTCCACAAATGGTCGAGATGATGATGTGATTGAATCGACCAGTTTACCAAAACTATGAAGAGATATATCATCGATGTCAGATTTTCGTGATGTCGCACTAAAATAAAAAAATAAATCACATCCTAAAATTATCAATACGTTGCTTCGTGTGACAATTCAGCTCCTCACATTACAAAAATAAAAAAAAATAAAAAATTTCAGATTATTATTTTCAATAAAAGTAATTATCTTTTATTATAATAAATATATCTTTATTACAAATAATCATTCTAATTATAAATAATCAAGAATACTTATTTTTTTTTATAAATAATCAAGAATACTTATCAATTATATTTTATGGGATGTGACACTTGGTAATCAAGAAATTGATCTTATATTAATTTTAGATTATGTTGTATCCGATCACATACTGAGGTACTGTAATGTGTTACATTTTAAACTACCATTTATCTTGGCAGTAAATAATTTGCTTTATACATACATAAAAAACACCAATTCTACTGTCATGCTTTTATTCATTGAAAGTTCTGATCACTTACTCTTTTGTCTTTTTCCCTTTTCCATGCATGGTCGACCATTGTGGTCCCAAATACGTATGTGGTACAAAAAACATAGTACCGGCCTCATGTACATAATGTTGTACCCTCTAGGTTGAGGTGTATATGATCAATGCATCTTTCACTCGATGGCTCCTTTAAAATTAAATTACCAAGCGGTGAAAAGCCTCATACCACGTCCACGTCCAATGCCCATCATGTGAAACAAAGCCAATATTCTCTACGTTCCGTGTCCCTCCCCATATTAAAAGAAAAATGAGTTTTTTGTAATTAATTAATTATAATAAAAAGATTATCTATCATTAATTTTAACTATAAATAATTGTTTTGTTAGAATTAACTGACTGCAAATAAACAGTTTTCTTATAATATCACTCAAAAGCTTTTATGAATTACACATATTTGGATAAAATGAAAATAAACGAAGAACCATAAATTTTATACATCTCATGTTGGTTTTTTTTCAATGGTTTTGAAACAACTTTTTCTACTCCAAAAAAAGTTTAAACCCGAAAACAAAGTCATTGGATGTACTTAAGATAGTGTATTTTGATACCAAGATAAATGATTATATTTCTAAAAACGATAAAAAAGAGTTAGAGATAATATATAATTATATTACTGAACATTAATGGCGCCCAAATCAAAAGAATTAACACAGTAAATATATTAAAAAAAGTGGGACTACAATCGTAAACCCAGAGGATTGGTTTGAAAGCAGAAAAATAAAGAGAATGAAGAAAAAATGGAGAAACTTTTTTTAAAATCGAAAAACTTGATAAATTAAAGAAAAAATAAAGATAAAAAAAAAAAAAAGAAGAAAAGAATGGCATTATGAGGAAGGAAATGGTAGTCACGAGGAATATCACTGATCACGTGGTGCACATGGTATACCAAGGAACATAGGTGGGACAGAGCGCCCTCCCTAGCATGCGATGTGCGTTAAATGTGTGTTGGGCTGGTCTCACAAGTCACACGTGTCAGTCGGCACAAGTGAAGCTTTTTGTCTCCAGAGTCCAGTCCCGTGGACCAGGTCCAAAAGTCACCCGTCCGCAAGAGCCATGCACAAAGACGAAGAAAGAGAGATCAATGAGAATCTGTTGCGAACATGCCTAGCTAATAATTATATTAATCATGCATGTTGAAATTGCATTTTGAGTTCTTTTTTAAATATTATCGCAATTGTTTGTGGCGATTAAAAATAAGATTACAAAACTGTTAAAATTTGCTGCCTTTGTTTGGAAAAGAAAATTGAAAAAAAAATAAAACTTGGAAAAAGTTCTTTTTAATTTCAGCTCGCAGCTTTCTGGTTCAAGGGCTGTTCCCTACGTAATGTCGACATGAAAAATTAATAGGGGAAAAGGCCAGGTTCTTGGAATTCAAAAGGCACTTCAATATCTACATAGATATAAAGGATATTTCGCATTGTTTAAAAAAGAGTTTGTCCTAAATTTTATATGATATCTTCTCTTCTTCTTAATAAGATTTTTTAGAGAAATATACATGAGTTTTTTTATCATATTAGAGTCAAACAATCCATCAATGCGCTCTATCTATTGATCAAATAAAATTTACTTATAAAAATATGACAAAGATCGACGCACAAGTAAAGAGGAGTAAAAAAAATCTCACATTACTTAAAAAAGAACTTGTCCTGAACTTTATAAGAAGTATCATCCTCTTTCTTAATAAAATCTTTTAAAAAATAGTGCATGAACTTCTTTAAGTAACACCAATTACATCAACAATTTTTTCAGTCGATCGTGCATGGGGCTTCAATTAATGTTATAACTGATCTTAAATTCATCCATGTACATAAAGTTAATAATCTGCCCAAATTAACTTGACAACCAACGTCCGAGATATGACATCCTTAAAAATTATGTGTAGTGGCCGGTTTAGTGCTTAATATCCAAAAAGTGACTCCTGGGCCGGCTGCAGCGAGCGACGTACGTTGAGAAAATTGAACTTGAGTGCTATACGTATTAATTGAGGAAGATTTAATGTACTTATGCTTGAACTTAAAGTTTTTATATTTCCATGGAATACGTATTGGCTTAAGTACAGAAACACATGCATGCATGCATATCTAGTTCATGACTTCACGTTTGTTAAGTACTAATTTCCATTGCCACGGACCACTGATAATGTTGATTGTTGTCTAGAGATCCAAGACCACCTCATGAATATGAAGTTTGACAAGATCTATATGCAGTCTATCTCTGCTTGACCTGAAAGTTCAAAGTTGTCTCTGGCCATTGAATGTGCTAATCTCAGGTCATATCCGTAAGTATATCTTATATATAATTGGCATGGTTAAATGCATTTAGTGCCCCAACAAAAAAGGACTCTGTATTTTCCATTCCCTATGATAAACTGAGACCACTTCAAAGTTCCAACGGAAATTTTGTCGAGATATGTCTTGAGTAACACAATCAGCAAGTTTCATAAGAGCAACCACCAACAAACAATATGAGGGTTTTTAATTTTTCATGGTGCTGCTTAGAATCTTACTGCAGGCATGAATACTGTCGACTGAGAAACTTCATTTCATGCTAACGTGAGTTATATTTCTTGCTATCAAGACCTGTGATTTACTGCAAATCCTGAATCCTAATTTGGATGGCCAAGAAATTGGGGAATCAATAATAATAATATATAAGGGCTAGCTGCCTTCCACTAAGTACTAAATTCCCAATCAATCATATTAATTTCATTGCGCGGGAGGATCGTCAATCATTGATTGAGGCTTGCTTTACTTTCGGATGGCGTGTGAAACAGAAATCCAAAATGAGGCGTAGCAAACGCCTTTCTAGACTGCCATGTTCGTAGGACGGGGAACATTTGTTCTAAAAAAATATATATTTCTCTCTTTCCTGATCATGGTCCATTGGATTCTACGGTATCTTTGTTTTTGCTTTTGATTAGCTGAATTTGACCAGTCAAAAACCTTTTTCTCAAGTGCAAATTAATGCGTGCTGCATGCTGGCTAGCTACTGCATGCGAACATGAAGAACGTCTAATTTACCGTTGGGAGCGTGTAAAGTAACAAAACAGCCTATTTAAGTAAGTTATAATGAAGAGGCCAGGCCAGCAGCATCTGGGATCATGGGATCAGTGGTTGATTAAACACTTCATGTCTTTTTAATTAAGATTAATTATGTTTAATTTATTAATTTATTATAAAGACGACATTAGTTTTGTCCTACTCGGTCGTTCCCCCTTTTAGATCTTTTATTGGCCTTTCTCATTCCAAGTGTTAATTGGGACTGCAAACGTTGCTTTTGATGCGGTTCTTTTTTTCTTCTTTCTTTTGGTTTAGTTTAGAATATGGTCACCAAATTATTGCCTTATGCGGTCGTCTTTTATGTTGTTAGAGCACCATTTCATAATAGGAAAGTGTTTTCAACGGTTTGATTTCATATATATATATATATATATATATTGTTTTGCTATCGTGTTGTGCCCCTTTAATGTCAATTTTTGTTTTGTCGTTTCTCCTCGCCCCCAGCTTCTTTTTGGTCTCTAGTGTGTTTTACTTTCAAAATAATTCTAAAGAACAAGCCAAAATGATATTGAATAACACACTCCAAAATCAAAGAACGTATTGTCAATATATATTCACGATCATTCCAATAGATGTACAATTATGCAACAACTTGTTAATTTGTACGTCTTGGAAGTTTGGAACTCGCTGATCCAAGTGTTTCAACAACACGGACTTGTTTAATTTATCGGACGGCCAGAATTAATGCAATAACTGATCTGTATAGCAGATAATACCCCCAGTCCTTTAATTAATTACTGCCGTGGCATATGTATAACAAGCCACTCCCTAGGATCGACGTATAATTGCAATCAGAAGGTTATTTGTGACAAAAATAATTTAATTTTATAATAAATAATTATTTTAGTTGCAGTTAAAATATTATAAATGCCTGATTTTCTTATAGTGAACAATATATAAGAAGGTAGTAATTAGATAAATATGATCTGGTTAATTTCAGCACCACTGTTTTGATTCACTATAAGAAAAATTAGTATTTTTAATTAATTATTTAATGACAATCAAAATGACTGTTTGTGATGAAAATAATATTATTTATGTCGTAAATGATTGTCATTAATTAATCACAAATACTAATTATATTAATTTTTCTTATAGTGATAGTCCGTTGAGACAAAACTATCACATGGCGCACATGTGAGCTATACCTCTAGCTTACACAGATTAATTTCGCCTGTAGAGTAGTTGAAGTTAGTAGTTGATTAAGAGTTCATATATACGACAACCACTCTGAAAAGCAATTGAGTCAAACTTCATATGTTCTTGAGAGAGAGATCAGAGCGACGTTAAGTTAAGGGGGGCATGAGATATTATTCCCCATATCTTTGTAGTCAAATATTATTTTAATTATTTTTTTTCCTGTTTCTGTGTTTATATTTGACATAAATACAACAAGAAATTACCAGAGATGTTTGGATGCTACACATTTGCTTCTATAAATTAAGATGATCATCTAACTCATGAGGCTTTGTTGGCTCGCTACAAAGCCAGGCATAGCATTCTGGCTAGTATCCTCCGTTGACTATAGTTCAGATTATTAAAAAAAAAAAAAAAAGACAAAAATTGGTGGGTTTCTTTCTTTGCCCCAGGCCGGAATCATCAATCATTAGCCTGAGACAATGAAAGCTATATATACTCTTTTTTATTCTGAATAATTGATTATATATTGACCAGACAGCTTGCAAATTAACGGCGGTGCAAGTCGTGCAACTTCCATAGAGCACGCCATGTTTACTTGAAGTTGAAGGGGTCGCAGCATGAATACACACGCATTAGATTCGGCATGCAACATGCAGCATATATCATGAGATGCATGTGTCCCAGTACATGACCTGTACCGCTTAAAGCGAGTTAAACTTAATTGTAGCATCCACAGGAACGTACTCTTCTTCTGAAATAATGAGTTGAAGTTGCATCATCCAAACTCTCACTCCAATATTTGACCCTATATATGCGTGGTATCAGAGACATGAAACATTGAACGAGACCACACTAATGTTTTTGTACTTTAATATGCTACCTAATTTAATCCTGTCTAACCATGACATATATCATAGGCAAGAGATTTTCCGACTGGTTCGAAATCCCATATTGATATTATGATATGGTTGCCACTTACTACTACGTGCAGTTGCATCCACTCAAACCAGAAACCCTAGACCACTTTCCATGCATGAACTAAACCTTGATCGATTCGGTAAGAAAATATTTTATGTTTTCGAGGCATCATCAACGTCCATGAGGCTTTGAATATTAAAAACAGTCCTACCCATTTTTTTTAAGATGTACAAGACAGGATCGCAAAAAATATAGTGCATATATACAGCTACCTCCTACTTTGCGTTGTTCATTAGGTGGGGAACAGTACGAAGCCTAAATATATATATATATATATATGTATATATATTTCTCCATGCGTCTTCGATCGGTATCTTTGTTATGTTTCTGATTAGCCATATTGCATGCTCATGACTATATCAAAAAGGAAAATGGAAAAGCTAACTTGATTATTAATCAGAGCTCCTGTTGGTTGGTCATGACTCATGAATGCTTGCAACGACTGGATTAAACGGCTTAAATTAAGTAGGCCATGTACCTCATGAGTCATGAAGAACTAAATTAAACAGCCTCGACAAGTCGTGAAGGTCAGCTTTAATTAGCCATGTTCTGGGATCATGGGGCGGTCAACTAATTATCGTCTTAGTTATTAATTAGATTTTTTGGATGATTAGGGCATGACTTTCTCCTACATGAGCTTGTTTATTAATTACTTTTAGTTTTCAAAACTGATCAATGACGTATGCGGCCACTTATAATATAAGGTTTTGATTGCTTGGCGACATATCGATTGTACTAATTAATTATACCGGCCTTTTGTTGTTATTTATATACGTTAATGGTACAAATGAGGCGTACATGAACTTATATATGTACTCGATCGGTCACTCTTTATGGGGTATATATTTTAATATTAAGCGCTATTAAAAATTCTGTCGTACTATTGCGTGGTTTGGTACAGACTATGAATTAACCTCAATGTCACATAAAGATCATTGACTGCCAATTCTTAATTTTTTGCAAATCCATTTTCTTACATAGCTAAATTAGCACTATCTCGTAATTAGTTTCGAAAGAAAACGGGTACTTTTCTTAATCAGTCAGTTTTGAGTAGGTAATTCTTACAATTTGAATTTGAACTTTGATCTTCTAATATCCTCAAATTCACGATGATCTACTCGGTCGGGTTGATTGTCATTAAATAATAATAATAGTAATAAAGCTGGAAGAAGAGGCTTACCTTCGGTTGTAGAAGAAGCGGGTTACAATAGAGGCCCATATCATGTCTGGTTCAATTAAAAAGTAAGGTACTGGTGCCCATGCAGAGATCAAGCAGGCCGAAGGAAAATGGATCATCTCTTTTATTGCCGATTGCTTCACAAGATCGCACACCCGTGATACAGTAAAAATTATTTTACCTATATCAATCATGAATCGACTTTACAATTAAATTTGTAGACTCAATTCATTCATAAGATTTTCATTTTGTGTAAACAAATGATGTCTATAAATGTTTCGGCCTTTGTTATTATAAGCCGGGCCACGAAAATAGGTCTGGATCCTGAAAATGGATCTGTTGGCCCACGGCTTCAATCAAGATAAGGGAGCATGGTGGCCCTTGTCTAGTCCTATTGAACATTTTGTATTCTTCGTTGCAACTATGCATGGAATGTGTTAGCATAGTCTTGGGTGGCCCAAAATCGCCCCTGCCACGGCACCGGAGTTTTCGAGAAAATTAAGAAGCTAGGCCTGCTTAAAAAGTCCAGCAAAAGAGCTTTTTATGCCTTATTTATTTGAGTTGGTATGTCTCTATTAGCATATTCTTTTAGATATTTATTAGATAAACTAAAAGCTTACGAGACATAAGTTTAAGTAGGATGATAATCCTCTATAATTTTCCCTGAAAGCTACTACACAATATAACACTGAATAGGAAGTCAAGAGAATGATTTCAAAAAAGGACAGTTTGTAACCAAATGAATGGCTCCCGCATGGTTTCCAAACAAGGGAGAGACCGCTTAAAAGTTATTTAGGCTGTGACAAAAAGTCGTAGCGGTAAAATGTGTGTTACATCGTAATAGTCTAGGTCTACTGATAGAAACTTTTACACTCATTTTTGCTTGATCCTTGGTTAAGAAAAGCGAAAATATAGTAAGTGTAGAATCCAATATTTGAAGTCTCGTATCTACGTATAGATTTTGATGATAATAAATAAATTCAAGATTCAATCTCAAGTTGTCTATGCATGAAGAGAGTTAAGCACATCAAGAAATCAAGTATGAGCAAAAAGGAGAACAAGTCTACAAATGAAGCTCGTAGAGTAATTTTGTACAGTTCTTAAAATTTGAAATTGGATTAAGACTCAAAAATTAAAATTTTCTCATAAAGCATCAAATTGTATTTTTTACATTTGCATAACTTTATTAAAATATTTAATTTCAAAAATTATTATTATTTTTTCATATATGCATAAAGATTTGAATTTGTAAGATGATTGATTGTCATTTTTAATATGTGCATGTGTTGTTTGAAAATCTTGAAGGGTGGTTGTGTATTTTTTTGACATATGCAAAAAAGAAGATGATTTGGTTTGAAAAATAAATCATGCTCATTTTGTCATGTATGAAAAGTAAAAGATTTGATTTAATTTTCTTGAAAAATGAATGGAGTTGTCTTTGACAAATATAAAAAGGAGATGTTTTTATTTGAATCTTTTAAAAAGTGAATATCATTGAGGAGTGTACTCTGATAATTTACCCACTATCAACTCTTGTATTTGTAAGAGGGTGCGTATAACTTTTGTATGTGTAAAAGATGTTCTTCACAAGGAATAGTTAAATTACCAACTGTGAGGTGATTGCAAGTGTAGAGGATATTCTAGACGGATTCTTTGTAGCGGTGTTGCTCAAAAGTGTAATAGGTTTCTATTTCTACCTGTAGGAGATTGAATAGTGAATTTGGGATCCTCAAGGGATAACTTGAGACGAAAACGTAGGCAGTAGGGCTGAACCTCGTTAAAATACTGAGTTTGTTTCTTCTTGGCCTTACTCTTTATATTTCATATTATTTCGTATTTTGTTTATATTTTATATTGTGTATTTGGTTAGAAGTGTTAATTTTTTTATCATAACCCAATTCACGTTTCTCTTGTGTTAGTCATCTGGACAACAGTAAGAAAACTCTTCACTATGCACGGTCGCTAGCAAGGGAATGACAGTTGCTGTGTTGGCGAGTGCAACAAACACGCCATCGGAAAGAGGACATCGGCGGCCGAGTTCGATGGATCTGTGGCCACAGAGGCCGCCAAATCTGCGTGTAGCACCCAAAAACTCGTCGAGAAGCCAAAGCATGAAGGCAACGCACTCGGCCTACACCGCGCATGAAGCAGACGTGCTCATCGAAAGAATAAAGCCACCCGAGACTTGAAGATCAGCACCTGGTGCGTCTAATGATGTGGCGTGTGTAGGCTCGAGAACACCAGCAAATAGAACGCATGCATAGTGAGGGTTGGAAAACGAAGGAAAAAATAGAAAAATAATAAAACAACAGGCCGAAAAATAAAAGGAGAAGGGAAGAGGCGGTTAGAGCCTAAGCTCCGACCCACCTCTGCCTGGAGAAAGGATGTTGAAAATCTCCTTGAGGGAAACAGAAATCGTATAGAGAGAGTGGGAAAAAGAGTAAAAAAGTTGTCTTTATTAGGATATTGTTCATACAAGTTTATACAATTATTTAAAAAAAAAAAATTACAATAATATCTTTCTTAAAATAATTATTTTTTTCTTTTACTCCTATATATCAATGGGTCTACATATGTAATCTCCCACTTAAATAGAATTTCTCTATTTGTTTCACAATTCATTTTAACTCATCTTATCTTATAATTATAATTTTTTTAAAATTCTTATACAAAATAAAATGAATAATTTATTTTTTTAAAATTTAATATAAAAATAATATTTTAAATTATAAATTTTAAAATAAAATAATATTAAAAATATATTCTAATAATATTTTATTTAAATTTAAATTTTAATCTTTCATTTAAACTCTTTTTCAAACACAAATTAGGCCTAGTCCGAATCTTGATCAGGGACATGTAGACGCAATATGGCTGTTAGCCGAGCTATGATCAGCAAGAGGCTCACAAACTCCAGCCATAATCTGAGGGACATCATTAAAATTCCATCAAAGATGACTACCAATTTCGCCTCAATAACATAAATTAAGCTGACATCTCGTGTTCCTTGCACTTAACCGACATGTAATATGCGTAGACTCTGGCCTCGTTTGGAATATAGAAGTAGACAACATACAGTACGCGCCTGTATGTAAGAGGCTTATAGACGTCTTTTTGAGAAATATGCTCACTTCATTATAATTGAAGATATGAACATTACAAATATGACTAATAAATTGAAAAAATCTTAATAAACAAGTCAATTAAATTTAAATAAAGCTCTACTTTTAACGTTCTTCAGACAAAAAATTTGAGAGATTAATTATTACTAGAGACAGATAATTACTATCCCATCTTCTTAAATAGGAGAAAAACTAAAACTCTACAAACCTAAGTCTAGGAGACTATTTCTCCTTTATAAATTTTTTCCTATATAAATGAAAACAATCAACACAACTAAAATAACAAACATTAAACAACACTGTAATACAATAAGGCTGTCTATGATGACGCATAGATACTATGCACCATATTAGGAAAGATTAACCATAGGTCAGAGAAGCATAGATGAACCAGATCTTTTATGAACCGCCATCGACAAAAAGGATCTACTTGAAAATGAGGCGCGTTGTAACTCTCATTAAAAATGAATTTTACTCGTTAGGAGCACGCGCCACTCCATTCGATAAAAGTGATGGATGATACCACAGACGGCGGTTGAGAAGAACGGTGGTATAATGCATGTTGGTTTCGGAGTATCATCCTCTCTTAAACCTGCAAAACTAGATTTCAAAATTCAAAAATCTCAAAGACTACCAACAACACGAGAGAGAGAGAGTATGAATTATGTCCGTACTCATATGACAAGACTATGAATTATGAATTAATTTCTTATGCTAATAATAACTTTGACAGATCGAGAGGTTCCCCGGCCCACCGAAAGTTTGACGATGTCACGGACCCATTTGCTGGCATTTCCGCTCGACATTATGGGCCTTGGAAATTTGGAACCTTATTCGTTGCTACCTTTCAACTGAACGACAAGGACCAAACAAAGAAAACTCACCAACTTAAAATTAATTTGACGAAGGCAAGTACTTAGCATGTATAAAGTTGGATATGTATACGACAAATGCACTGTTTTAGACAAAATGGGTTCAAGTTATTACTGTTGAGTAGCGGCAGAGTTAAAAATTTGCTTTAGGGAGTCAAATAAAACTAAAATAAAATATATAAAATATTTTTTATTTTATTTATATATAATTTTTTATATAGTATAAAATAATTTAATAATAAAATTTACAATAAAAATAAAATACGTGTAGTACAACTTATATATTAAAAATATATATAATATGATAAGAACATATCATCATAATAAAAATATATTAAAAATATATTAAAAATTATTCAACTTCTTTTTTATTTTTATTTTTATCTATAATAAAAATATACCATCATGTTATTATATTATTTTATTTTATATGAGATGTATTTTATTTTTAAATTAGATTAATTTTGTAAAGGAAGACAAATATAATTTTTAGAGATGAAACTAATATAAAATAAAATTAATATTATTCTATAAAATCATAATAAAAATAAACATATTTTATTTTTTAAAAATAAAGATATATTAATTTTTTTTTTTTTAAACAGGATTGGGGCCCGTGAGAAGAGGAGCCATGGCCCCCTGCCCAACATGTCTCCGCCACTACTGTTGAGTGATTATTATGCAAGAGAGAAACATTACTCTTAAAATATATATTGGATAAAGTCTGGTCTGTGCATGAATTTTCTTTTAACATAAAAAAAGTTATTTATGATGGATTATTTATGATTATATTGATTATTTATAATTAAAATAGACTTATTTTAATAAAAAGTGATTAGTCATAAATAAACAATTTTTTTCTTTAATTTTTTATAGAATTTCCTCGATGCAATAGGCTGTAGGAACTAGGATCTCTCTCTCATAGACACACTAAAGACTCGAGAAGTCTGGCAGGAACGACAAAGCTGCGAGTAGAATAAAACTCGAATTCAGCTACCCTGATTTGTTGGGATTCTGGACAAACCCTTCCATACAATTACGAAACTCAGGGGGATCATTATTATCCATCTCAGTTAGTGATATTGAAAGCGGGCCAGAGACTCGGAATTCTTGAGCACATGTCAAGATCTGATTGGCTCAAATGACAAATTTCGTCACAGAAGAGAAATCAACCTTGACTTTTTCTATAATTGAGGTAACTAAAATTGATCGGCAACTTACAAAGTTCCATCAAAAGTCCTAGTTACCATCTCAGTTAGTTTCTTTAAACGACATGAGAGAGAAAGAGAGATCAGTGAGCACTCAAAGTGACACGTTTGTTTATGACTTTTTCTTGTACTCAGTTGTGGTAGCTAGTGGCGTCAAATCAGAATTATCATGGCATTCAAATGCATGGCCAGAAGTACACCTCTCTCCTCCTTCCTCACTATGATGATAATGCATGCGAACACAATCTTCACATTTACTTTCTTTCACTCTCAAACATGCATCTATGTTTATCGTTGATAAACTACCGGTACCGCTCGCGGTTTATCTAACACTCGGGCAGAGAGGCAGAGAGGCAGAGAGTTTCAACTTCAAGCCCCCAACTACTTTAAGGAATCTGTCAAGAAGAGGACATGAACGGGAAATTTCTGCATGGGTACTGTTCTTTAACTCGTGACAAGAGCCCAAGTAAAGCCAACTTTTCGCATCTCTCGATGGGATATGATTTCTTTATAGCAGGATCATCACGACTACCAAGAAATTATCATATTTTCAGTCTTTACTGCTACCATATTTGAGTACATAATTGATGTTTGGATGCTTTGTAAGGTACATATTTTCCCATACCTAATAATTCAGGATAAAGTTGACCTTGTCCAGGACTAAAGCATACTCATTTCCATTTGAATTCTTGGTACTTGAACGTTATTGTTCTGCTGTAAACGGAGTACCTTCAGAGCTTAAAACTGAATGAGATGGCGTGTATTATAGATGGAGGAAAATGATAATTAACACACATTGTTTTTTACAATACTTTTCATAATAATATTTTAAAAAGAATGATATTTTTATCAACTATCTTACAAAAGTAACAACATCATTTTACAAAATTATTCTTATTTTATAATTTATGCTATGAAATATATTGTAAAATAATTTGTGGGTATTATTTCTCGAAGAAGAAAGGGCATGAAAAGCGCATGAGTAGGCTCAGGAGATTGGAATTTCTATTTGAGGCATTAAGCTACTTTTTTTTTTCCATTTGCGGTAATTAAGATGCTGATTCAAACCAGTGCAGCATCTGTTGTTTAGCAAATGTGGACTCTTCCTTACAGTTTTCGGCGAAATTTCCGGGATTGTTAGTTTGACAAATCGTTTCAGAACTCTGGCCTGCCGCCTATATTAGGGTTTACTTGTTTCCATAAAAGCCACTGATCATCGAGTGAGACGACTACGTTCAACCTAAATATTGTCGTTAAATTTTTAGGAAAGAAATAAAAATTATTCAGTAGGTCAATTTAGATCATGATCGGACTCAAATAATTTGATATGCCATTAATTATTTATTTAATTAGGTTTTATTTTAATAGTTTATGACATTTTCTGGTGTAGTTCCCGATCGAAGACCTTAAAACTGATAGTGCAGTTATTATATAAAAAAAAAAAAAAAAGTATCCTTCATAGATTATTTGTGACGAATATAACTATTTGCTATGGAAATAAATTTATTTTAATAAAAAAATAATTATTTTGATAGAAATAGCTTACAGTTGTTTTGTAGTGAGTGCAGAATTACAGGCTAATATCAACTGGTTTTGAAATTTCATTACAGCAAGAAAAGAACTGGTGGCCCTTTCGGCCTTTCAAACCTCTCATTCGGTCATGTACCGCGTCTCGCGTTTTGTCTTCCACAATGGCTGTTTTAAGGCGCATACGCCGCAATAGATCATGCAATCGAAGGATCGATAGACATAACTTTAACCTTTTTTACGATATAGGTGATCATAAAAGTTAATATACTAATATATAGGGACCAGGGTATACTTTAGGTTTACTTTATATTAAAAGTTATTTTAAAATTTAATGTATTACGTCAAATGAGTTTAATTTTGTGAAATTTATTTATGAATAGAATATCTCAATGTGATAATGAGTGGTAAAAATGAAAAAAAAAAAAAAAAGGAGAAAAGGTTATAATAAAAAAAGATTATACAGAGATCAAACTGATCAAAGAGATCATAAGACTTGTAGAATTCACGAGTTCCGAACCCTTCTCTCATTTCTAAGATTTCTTTACTACAACACATGTCAGAGATCAGAGGAAACATGACATCATATGTATGTATATATATAATCGCTAGATTATATATACAGCAGGACCGCGTCGTGCCAAGTTACGTACATAATCTCATGTAGACTGAAACATTTGCTTCAACACGAGCAAAAAGCCCCTTTACCAAAACATGAAGGAGATCAGATACAGATGGTCATACGTGAATAGTAGCCTTATATACATATATATATATATATATATATATAGATATTTATGGATTTGACAAGAAGAACATGTTGCAGGGCGCGCGAAAGAAAAGCACTTAGCCCAATCCGCACTTTGTGTGAAAAAGAAGATCTGTAAATAATTCGGATGCACGGTACTAATTTGTTTCTACTTCCTGCACTCGTCATGTGTGAACCAGACCCATAATTGATCCTTTTTTTTATTCCCTTTCTTGACACTGAGATATTGCAACATGTGATCTATGATTAAGAATAGGACGATCCATTATTAAAAAGAGGAAAGAATAAAAAAATATAGGAAGATCCAGGTCAGCATCCTAAAAATTAGTTTCTTCAACGATCGAGAATAACAAGAAATTTTCACACTCATTAATAAAGTATTCGTTTAAATTTGAAGATGGGATTATTATTATAGTATTTTTAAATTTATATATAAAATTTAATAAATAATTTAATATTTTCAAATTTTAATTTAATCTTTTTTAATTATAAAATATTAACTAAATGTTTTAATTATAAAATATTAAAACTTATATCAATCGATCTCATTTTTAAATCTTACCATCCTTGCGATTTTAACAGAAAAAAAAAAACGGGTGTCACGGGTAATCAAGCTTCAGAGGAATATTATAAAATAATAAGATGGTCAAAGTGGCTCACGATTGGCTCGTGATTAAGAGAAAGATCCGAGGAGAAGCAGATGAATGTACGAGGAGGATGTGCATGCGTGCGTGTGGAAAACTGTGGCCGATGTGGGAATTAATATAATCTGGGTTCCACTAGTTCTCCGTGTTCGACGCTAACATGTCAGTTGTTAATGTCCGCTCTTCAGTACAATTTGCAGCCAAATCAACGCACGTCACATCTCAAGCTCTCCACCTCTCTTTTCTCTCCGGAGTTGTTTTACGGTTAATTGCAACACTGGAGTTCATGAAGATGCTTCACGTCTTCAGGTTCAACATCCTAATTTCCTTCCTCACTCTGATTATAAGAAGTCATTAAACAATCCCTAAGAACCGCCACTTTTATATTTATACATATATAAAGATAAATAAGTAGGATAAAGTACTAGCTATAGTATTATGTATGTATTGGCACTAAAAAACAAAATGAATAATAATGATCCAACATTTATAATAAAATAAATTATTAATAATTAAAATAGATTATTTATAATTAATAAATAATAATAAATAAATAATTTTTTTTATAGTATGGACTCTTGAATAATGCAATTTGGGCAAGGCAAAAAGAGAATTTAATTTGGGAGAAATTTTAGTCCCATCACGATGTGAATTCCCGGCTTTCTCGCTCAAGCCTCAAGCTCGCGTTGGGTTACTCGATCTTTTAAAAACTAAAAATATATGTGGTTGAAGTACGTGTCGGTGGATATTAAATTGTGTATGTGTGTAAATTATACGTACAGCCAATTAGAGCATATACTTTCGTTCTTCGACTTTTTAAAACGCTAAGTATGTACAATGTACATACCTCTTCCTCAAATGTAATGAAGGATCGATAGATTGGGTTCACTTGAAATTGAAACAATATCAATGCATCATGTTTTTTGATGGCATATTTCTTAAAGTGTTTGTCCCGCTAGCTCCAAGTTCATTACATTAGTACTCATTATATTTATCACTTTTGATTATTCGATCTTGCTTATGGTAGGGGAAGTTCAATCTATTATAGATAAATTAAGCATCCATATCACATACTCTATACATGATATACTTTAACAACTTAATTCATTGTAATCATGATGACAGTTTTTTTAATCCCACTTTAAATTAGCCATGTAAAAATTGTAAATAGAAGTGTTTCTTTTAAATAAAGATTCATTCACGATCTTAATTCGCTATATTTAAGCTTAACCACCCCCCTCCCAAAAAAAAAAAAATTCCCCCAGCGTGAAAAAAAAACCTTGTAATCGCTTGCTAAGAAATAGCGATGGAGGGATAGAGAGTTATTAATCAATTAGTACTTCTTCAGCACCAATATAATGGATGAATTGAATTGAGTTAAATTATTGCACATTTTGAATATAAAAGCGTATACGTATGATATATTTGATAGAGAACTCCAATATCCATATAAAAAAGAGATGGACATAACATTTATAGAATTTTTAAATCGACCAATTGTACATTCCAATCACAACAAGAAAATTGCTTATTTGCTGTATTTTTATTAATCGCAAATAATTCATTTTAGTCATTAATAGTCTGTTTTAGTCACTAATAGTAATTTTCATCGCTAATATTAGGTCACTATTACCAATTTTTCTTGTAGTGAATTCATATACAAATTAAAGAATATTATCTCAATATATGTGATCATGATACATGTATAATCACATCCATGCGTATACATATGTGTATGTGCCGTATATGTATGTATATATATTATATCTACACACAAATGTCGAATAAAAATGAAAATCTCTAAAAAAAAGAACAGAGTGATAAATTAACGAGCTAATAGTTATTAAGTACTATCTAATAGAGCTATACAAACAAATTAGCTATTGTAAGCTAAACACTAATGCCGGCCAAGGTAATGCTCATATTGTTGCGTATGGAAGGTAAATATTTTGAAAGTAAGAATTGGTACAGCTGTTTTTTTTAAGAAATTAATCATCTACAAAACCAATATAATTTTTTAGTGTCAGTGGGATTGTCAATAAGCTTAATTTCGATTAAGGGATGGGAATTATTATATATAGCATCCTACATATCAGTTGTGAGTTTGTTTTAATGTTTTATTTTATTTTTTTGTAAGCCAATTTTTCTTAGAAAAGTAATTAATATGAAATTAAATATATTAGATTTGAGCTCGATGGAAAAGCAGTAATGGAAGGGTATGTTATTTATTTTTTATTTTTTATTTCAAAAGCATATAATAAATTATGCTGCTTGGTCATAAAGGGATATATTCACTTTGGGTTGCCATATATGTGCAACAGAAAAAAAAAATGATATTAATTGCAACATTAATTACATTATACGCATGAAAAAATATAGCATTTATATATCAATGCTGGATGACCTATTTGCAGATAGATAACCAAAATCTCTTCACATTTTGATGACAAAAGCTTGTAATAATATCTCTAATATACCAATTATACCTGAATGTCTTGGAAGAAATTAATTATCTACAAGACAATAATTTTTTTTAAAAAAGTTTGGCAAGCAAGAATACAATACTTCAAATATTCTTAAAATACTCTACAACTATTCATTATTTTATTATTACTTTTTACTTATTTTTTACTATTATTTTTACTATATTTAATATTATATTATTACTTTTTTACAACTATTCTTAACACTTCTCACTATCTAAACATACAAAATCCGATCCTCGATCTACTGCTTGCAATATGGGCATTTCTGGTAGTCAGTTTAATATAATACTAATGGTGCGTGCATGGAATATTAATAAATGTAACATTGTACAGAAATGAAATGCCACTTAAATTAACGTAATTGAACTGTTTCGTCCGCTCGTAAATGAAGCCATACGGCCACCGCGAATACTCAAAGTTCAGAAACCCATAATTAATTAGCTTAATATATATATATATATATATAAAAAAAACCACACACATGATGGCAAACTTGATACAAGCAACTGCATGCTCCAAGATCATTATACTCTTCTAACAAATTAATATCACTTCAAAAGGTCATCTCATGGGTACGAATTAGAGGTTTCAACTTATATTATAATTGGAATTCGGTACAGCGATTAGTAGGTACTGTTCGAAGATGTGCTGTAGATATCCCATTTGCTAAAAGAGGGGGAAAAAAATAAAGATAACTTTTTATATTACGACACAGATCAACCGCGATCAGTTCAAAACATACCACCAGCTAGAAAATTAAGAAATTCAATGACCATAAAGGGGATTTAGTGGAGACAGCTCATTGCCATGGATATTAATGGATGAACTAGTTCAATTGTAATATATTGTCAGTAATTTGCTCACATATTAATTACTTTATAGCTCAATTATATGATGAATATTTTTTTTATGGTAATTATATAATGAATATGATGGAAAAAACTAAAGGTTGGTGGCATGATGGTGATCAGCAAAGTAATAAAAGTAAAGTAAATATCATACATGTGTATTAGGAATCTTAATTGGTAAAACTAAATGTTGCTTTTTGGATCACAAACCAAAATTTGAAAGAGAACCACAAAAGGCCAAAGCTTAATTGGAGAGTGAATCTAAAAGTGGCAAAGCGGTGATCAAGGCAGCAATAAACTGGAAGTCGAAACCCTAGATAGGGTGAAACCCCCTCTGATATTTGGCTGTGTAAGGGCCCGGTCATGGTCAGGGCCCTGTCAGTTCTTCCCGCCCCCACTTGAAAATTAATGCTTGTGGAGGACGCAACATATCCTACAAGCATAAACGTACGCCACTACACATTAATGGGTAATTTTCCGTTTTCCCAATCCTCAAAGATATCTAGCTATTATTCTGTTGACATCTGTGGAAGGAGGACTGGTTCAGAGAGTTTTAAAGTTTTTGGTAAATTTGGTGCCTAAGATTACGATGGATAACTGTTATGGCCACATCTCTCTCCTACAGATCATCTCTCAGGCACCAAACAGTCCTCTCTCTTATTCAATGCTCATACCTCCCCTTCCGTCTCTCAAACTCTATAAATACAATGTCCTCCAACTCTCTTCATCCCTCACAGCTCATCGCCTTCTCTCCCCCTCTATCTCCTCCTTCCCTGAGAGTACAATTTTTTTAATAGTCCTTTCTACTTATAGTAAACCTTAAATCTAGAAGTTTCATTTTTGCGTGATCTTCTATTTTCTGTTGCTTCTTTTCTTCATTTTCCAGTCATGGGATGAGATTTAGGGTTAGGGTTTCTTCGTTCAATTCTGTCTTTTTCCTTGGCTGATTATAACGATGATGATCTGAGGGCAAACAGTCACTGTTTGCGGTTGGAGCATCATCAAGATTCACAATCTTTTAAGGCTTTTGTGGGGCTTGTCCCTTGCTTCGTTCCAGACGGCCTTTGATCTGGGAATCTTGATGATGCTGCAGCGGCAATAAATGGCTAATACTGGCCAGGTTTATTACTGAAGATGGTGCACTAATTTTCATACCAAAAAAGGAGGTAACTGGTTGTTATAATCAATTATATACTTTGTAGAAATCCGTTTGCTTTTAAGGATTTATTTATTTATGAATTAAAAACCCCGAGGTCTTGGTAGTTGAAACTGCACCTGTCTGCTGATCATCTTCTTGACTATAATTTTCATCCTAGCACATATGCTGGTTTATATGGTTAGGGTTTGCGCTAAAAATTAGGTCTTGCCAGCGTAAGGGCAATATATCGTAACATGGGTTATTTGGAAAAACAAAATTTAGCGATTGGTGGTTTTCTTTTCCCTAACCCTTAGTTATTCGTACTGCAACTGATCCCTGGTTTCATCAGGTATGTCTGTACTTTTTGGCGGAACGTTGGGTGACCCCAGAATCATGACGTACTGTTGCTCGATCTATTATAACTGGCCGGTATTCTCTTTTTTCTACTTTTTCTCTCTGATCTAGATCTTGGTGTTGATTTTGATCTGAATATTATCTATCTATATATACCTGCTCCAGATCAGTATGTGACCAGTTTTTTATAATATGAATGTGTTTGGAATACATATAAAGCATATATAATAACATGTACAATCATTTTGTTGCTTTCGTACAGTACTTCAATTAAGGTCTTTGTTAGATATGATTTCATTTTATTGTAAAATAGATTGCTACCCTGTTGATCACCAATTATATTATACTTTCACTCATGACAATATATATTAGAATGATATTCCAAATTTGCAATGCGATTACATATCTCTAATTAATTAATTGCAGTGTCACGTCTGAAATATTTAATGACATTAAAAAGTTATGAAAGTTGTGTACATTCAGCCATTCAAATATTTTGTACCTTCAATTGGTTATAAACTGTTTCCATTTTAAAGGCTTATAAGATACCTGCAATTATGATTTTATCGTGTTTACGATCTCTCATGATTTACATAATCCTGACCCTCATGCAGCGCCGGGTTGATGCCTGATGAATTTGGAGTTTTGGACCTTGTAACTAGTCATATTGTGCTGATTTCTAGCTTGTAGAAGTTGAAGTACTATCTCTTTAAAGTCGATCCATTTCTTCTAGTAATATTTAAGAATGGACGTGTATATATGGCGCATGAGAGTCAGTTATATATAAGCTTAACACGAGAATAATTAGCTCTAAATCATTAATTACTTTTTCTTCATGTATGCATGCTTTGAAGGTGTATAAAATTACAAATTGCACAAAATCTCCCCTTGATGATCTTTAGCTGGTTTTGCAAAGCATTATGGGCTGGCTTCTAACACTGTTGCGGAAGAACGTGCCTCATTGGATGGCTTAAGGCTGCAGGCTCAACAAATGGGAATTAATCAGAGATCTCATGGTGGAATCGAATTAATCTTCAGTGGTGGTGGCCGGATGGGTCCAAACACAGGTGCATGTTTGCAATTTTTGGTGTTTGTGGGATTTTTAGAAAGAAATTAAAGCCTTGTTTCGCTCCATGAATTAATGTAATATATGTCATATATTTTTACAGAGAAGCAAATATGGTAGCGGACTTTCTTGCTAAGGAAGGAACAAATGATAACATGCAGTTTGGTTATGCAGTTTGGTTATCTTCTGGTTCAGTTACTGGAACGGGACGCTTCGAGGACTTTTGCGCCGGTTGCTGCAAACTTTCTTATTTATGCTTGTAATTCTTTGCTTACTATTATGCTATAAATTAATGGTAGTTCCTCTGCCTTAGGACGGTCTTGCAATAAGACTTTCTCCTTAAAAGAAAAAAGGACGTAAACGGCTACTTGTTAATAAATTATAAAATATGCAATTTCATTCGCTACAAGAAAATAAGTCTTTTACGATATCAAATTTCATTGCAAAAAATAAAAAAGAATATCACAAAAAATTATTTTTAACAAAAATAATTACTTTTGTTAAATCAGATTAATTATTTCTATCTTTTTTTTTTTATAGTGATTAAAAAAGAAATATTATATGGTATTTTCATGAGATTTGGAAAATGTGTTTGTTGATATTTTCTCGGGCTTAATTATGCAATTTTTTAGAAAGTGTACAACGATTTGCTAGGGATATTTATTTAATTTCTTTATGTCGCTTATTTAATCTATATAAATACACACATACATACCGGCGGTCTGACCCACCAATAGGCTATTTATTATATATATATATATATGGATCGATTGACCGTAATTATGAATCAAATAGCTCATCAGTACTTTGTCATGATTGATAAGCCATCTTAAGAACATTTATACATCTATATGTATATATAAATAATTTATATATTCTTTCATGATCATGATTTGATCACTTAAATAAATAAATAAAATGTGTGATCCCACATAATATTTATTCATGAAGCTGGACCTGGCATTAATGATGATCTGTACGTTCTCGATCATATCGCAGCGGACTAATAACCATTTGCAGACGTGTTCGTACGTTAATTATCATGCATACTACAACACTACACGTAGCAAATTATTCGCTACCAAATAGAGCACTCCAGTTTTGTTTTGTTGATTTCTTTTTCTTTTTTTTTTTGAGAAAGGTGCTTTGTTGATTTAGGTGAAAAGCACGTGCATCCACCTTGTTATGTCTACGATCTTTTTATTTAGTCAAAATAATAATTTTTAAGGGTGTTAAATTAGGTTAACGACTCTTATTCGTGTTATATTAAGACTATCTTATATTATATGATTTAATTATAATTTGACTCGTTAATTTTATTGTATCAAAACTTTGAACTTTGATATAATCTATTAATATAATGTATCATGTCGTGTTAACCCATTTTGACCTATTAATAAATATTACAAAATATATTAATACGACACAATACAAACTGTTTCAACCTATATATGTAAGAGCATTGCTGCTCATCATCCTATTTTTTATCATTCTCTCATCATCTTATGATGTAACATTAAATGATTGGAGATTATTTATTATGTTTTACTTATTAACCTATTATCTAATGCGATATCATGGAATGATGAGAATGAGGATGATAAATAAATTCATTCTTTATGTAAATGAGTTGAATATACTCAAAATTAACTTGTTTGACCTAATTAAATTTAGTATATATAATTTTATATAAATATTAAAATCACAATGTCTATAAAAAGATATAAAACTAACTACATGTCCAAAATTACAATCTAAACAATAAAAATATCAAAATTAAGATTTTAATAATTTTACTTTTAGATATGAGGGTAAAATTGTAACTTTAACTTTTTTAACGTGTCATAACAGTTCAAAACGGATTGACTCGTTAAACAATCGTTTTTTAACGTATCAACTCGTTTTGACCCAAGCCCTTTAAGACTAAAATCCTAACTCGTTATTATAATGTCGTGTTAGCATTGGGATAACGGCAAGGTCGGCTCAATAAGTTAGGAGACTTAATGCAACAATTTTAATTGAGGCATTTTTTTATTAAATTAAATTAAATTTAATTTTTACAATACATTTTTATTTAGAAACAATATATGTCTGTTGTCCAGATGACTAACACAAAAAGGAGGGTGAATTGGGTTATATTAAAAAAATTAACACTTATAAATCAAATATACAATATAAAATGTAAAAAAAAAATACGAAACAGTAAGAAATATAAAAAGTAAATACAAAAAGAAGCACACTCAGTATTTTTACGAGATTCAGCCTCATTGCCTACGTCCTCGCCTCAAACTACCCTTAAGAATCTCAAATTCACTATTCAATATCTTTCAGGTGGAGATAGAAACTTATTACACTTTTGAGCAACACCGCTACAAAGAATCCGTGTAGAATACCCTCTACACTTGCAATCACCTCACACTTGGTGATTCAACTATATTCTGTGTAGAACACCTTCTACACATACAAAGGTTATACATACCCCTCTTACAAATACAAAAGCTGATAGTGGGTAGATTATTAGAATATACTCCTCATTGAGTGAGATAAAAACAATACAACGCAACCTATATCTCTCTTAAAATGAATAAGGATTAAGGCAAAAAATTTAGAGAAGAGAGAATGAGCATTTTGAAATAAAGATGCAAAGACTCTTGTTATTGTGATTTTTGTAAAACTCAAGTGAGCTATTTATAGGCAAATGAGTCACACTCGATCATCTTCTAAATTCAAAATTCAAATTTTGATGAAATCATTGCATATGTCATGTACATGTAAAATATAATTTTCGAAATTAAAGTTTTTAATGACGTCATACATATGTGAAAAATACAATTTGATGTTTTATGAAAAAATATTAATTTTGAGCCTTAATTTAATTTCAAATTTTAAGAGATGTACGAAAATACTCTATGAGCTTCATTTGTAGACTTGTTCTTTTTCTTACTCATGCTTGATTTATTGATGTGCTTACCTCTCTTCATACGTAGACAACTTGAGCTTGAGTCTTGATTTATTTTGTTATCATCAAAATCTATACGTAGATATGAGACTTGAAACATTGGATTCAACATTGCCTTTTGCCAAGTATAATTAAGATTTATAGTAAATTTTCAACTAATAATCAACTTAATCTTTATTAAAAAAATTCAATTTAAAAAAGATTCTATCAAATCTTGTTTTATAATATGTGCTCTTTGAGTCTTAGGAATTATTTGGGAACACAACTGTTTTTATATATTCTCGCATATTTCAAATTCAACTTTTTTTTTTTACTCAAAACCCAATAAAATATTTTAATTCAAACTATTTCACTACCATACTAGATATTTAGAGGTATTCTTAATATCTAAAAAGATTTAGAAGCAACTATAATAATCATCATCAATAAAGTTTTATAAAAAAAAGTAGGCTTTTACCTCTTCAAAGGATCATACCAATTTTTTTAAATTAGATTTTTTTAATTTATAATATATACATTATATATTAGACTAAGAATGATAAAATATAAATGTATTCTTATAAAGAGAGTATTTAAAATAATTATTATATGGACTACTTCTAAAACTAGTAATGACATATAATATCTATTTAATAATTTGTTCCTTTTTTAAGTTAATTAATTTTTTAATTACTTGATTTTTTTAAGAATTATATTTTAGACTTTTTGAAAATGGGCATTTTATCACTAGGGGGCCTTAGGCAATTGTCTAACTTGTCTAAGGCAAGAACCAACCCTAGTTAATAGGCTATGTAACATATTGCCACCCCTAATAATTACCATGCATGCTATTAAACAGCTAGCTTGCTGTATATTATTGAATATTTGTGACGTTGCCTAATTAAATTCATCGATCCTGGCAGGCTTTGGATCCACCAATGTGGTTCTGTTTATCCCACTCAATTACACTGCTCTAGCTGGATGATCCACTGTAGATCAGCAATATTTACATTAAAATTTATATATCTATATATTATATAGATATATCTACATAGAGATATATTTATAGCTAGTACAAAGAATTTTTATAAAAAACAAGACATACAAATCTATTTCTAAAACTCTACAATGATGCGGTTGGTCGTAGCTAACATTTACAGCTAGCTCATGGTTCACACGATTTTTAATTTTTATATGGAAAATGCTTTGGAACAAAGTTTCCTATAAGCTTTTAATATCAGAGACAAATAAACGGACGCCATGTAAGGGAGAATGGAAACAAAGATGTAGAATGCATTGCAGCCGAACCCATCTGCTTCCCCAATCCCCCCTCCCTTTTCCCCACCCGACGAGCCCCTCTCTTCCTCCCGAGTGCGAATATTCATCTCCCCTCACCCTGCAATTTTCATCTCCTGATTTTCATCTACTCTTGCAATTTTCATCCCCCGAATACTTGCGATTTTCATTAACCTCCCGAACGTGCGAAACTCTATAGTGTGCTATTGTTTTTGGACATTTTTGTAATTTGCAGGTACTGTGTTGGCACTTTGAACAACAATGGCATGTGTAATTTATTTTTGTTTGGTTATTTCATGAAGGAGGGGGGAGGACGTCGAGGGAATGAGAGGAGAGGGATTTCGGGTTAGGGTTTTCGAGTGGGAGGAGAGAGAGCAGACCAAACCAAACGAGTGCCAAAGGGGTGAAAAAAGACTAGAAATTTCCAAACTTAAGACAAAAGCCACCTAAAGAAGGGAGCTTGACGTCGGGTTCACCAAAAACCAACACAGAGTTCACCAAAAGCTTCAAAAGTGACCAAAACTCATGAAGAGCACAACTGAAACAAAGAAAAATCGAAGGAGAAAATAGTTTTAGTCGTAGGCTTGCGTTCGCAAGGTGGAGAACAAACCTCGCGTTCAAGGGTTATCTTCTACGTCACACCCCCAGTGCACCCTACTCAGGTTGTCTCATTAATCCTATGTGGCTCTCTCTTATTCGCCTCCGACAAGTTAAAGTTGAAGGTGACACCGGTTTGAAGATTAAGCCTTTTTATAATAATCCTAGAGTAAGGCAAGATACAACAATGGAGTATGTCGTTCATTCATTTTTAAAAAGACTGAAATCTACTATTAAAAAATTATATTTATAATCATCTCTTAATTACATCATTTTATATAGATTTCATATCTATTCATATTTTTTTTAAAAGAGTGCACCGCACTTGCGTATTATAATTGTTATACATTATGCTTTACTTCCATATATATACATATACTAATATATATACATATAATATTTGCGTACGTTGAAGTTTGATGGATCAAGGGGCTGTAGATGAAGGCCGATAGCCGGTAAAAGTATGGATGAAAAGAATAGCAGTGTTTAAGCAGTTGTAGGAATAATTAGAATGCGAAAGTTGTGGATGGAACTGTACTATATACATGAATGATGTCCCCATATAACAAGGGGTGGGAGTAGCATATGGGACCCCTAAAAGAGACTGAACAGGGGTATCCAATGTCCATTGTTAAAGCTGGTTCCCAAACCCAAACAAACCAACTCCGACCAGACACTCAGTACACCCTCCTACCCCTCCCCCTTTAATCACTCACTTCTGCCACCTCCAGCCAATATGGTACAATAATTCCAGCCACATAAAGAACTGCGTCCAATCTTCCTTATATTCTTCTGTAATAATTCAAACAAAAAAAGAAAATCATCAAACTTCCACTCATGAATATATGTGAAATTTTCATTTTATAATTATCAATGAATAATTGCCAACTATTGCATGCACTTTCTCTTCCTAAAGGAACCGATAAAGGCACGACTGTGCAGTGATCCATTCTATAAAATAACATAAATACATATTTATGGACCCACGATAATTTGCTTAATTACTCAGTTTAATTAGGAGACCCATATATACATTATTAAGCTCAAGAATCCCAGTAAGGGGGTTGATCAAACTTCTTGGTCCATTTGCAAAACCGAAGCCTACCTTAGAAAAATTATATTTGTAATCATAGATTGTATAAACGCCATATAATTCCTTTAAAAAAATTGAATAAATAAGAGATCTACATAAAATAAAATAAAAAACACATTAATTATAGACTTCATTTTTTTAAATAATTATCTAACTCTTACGCACTCCACGATTATATATAGTATTATTTTTTATAAGAGTAGTGTTATTATGCCTTTTCATTAATTTGCCCACTTATAATTAGTGTGCTCAGCCCCTAATGCAAATTGCTATTTTTTATTTTTTTTGCTTTTTATCCCAAGCATTTTTTAAACATGTTTAAATATTTAAAAAAATATCAGTACAATAATAGTCACTTTTTTAATTATTAAATAATTTTTTTTTTTAAATAGATAAATATATGAGCAATTAAAATAATGAGAAAATAAGGCGAAGTATTAGCATTTATCATTTTATAATATTTTCTTCAGTTTTAGGTGTATTGAATGCTTCAAGCCCAAAGTATATAAGGCTAATGCCATCTGGATCGGAAGGGATTTTATCTTCTATGGCTTTCATGGAACAGTAAAAACACTAGTCTAGGAGGATGGTGTTTAAATGGGCTGGAGATAGATGAGCCCAAAGTTTTTTTATGGGCTTAGCCGAAAACCTTACTTCGCTCCCATGTCCCAACTTCCGAGTCACAAGGCAGTCCGAGTTGGACCTCCCGACTCGGCGGCTCCTGAGTAATCCAATTCAAGGTTGCTGCCTAAAATACCAAGTGCGCATCTGTAGAAAGTTTTATGGGAGCGGAGTAAGATTTTGGGCTAAAGTTTTTGGTAACTGTTTTCGTCTGAGTATGAGGCCTTGTACAGATTTGAATTCATATCATTTCCGTCTTAATCAGTTGCAGATGTTTGATTTGAATTCAAATTAGTTGCTGCGGAGCTAGAAAGTTCTCTAAAATCATATCTTCTTCCATGAGCATCTGGTTTATGCATGTAGTTTTGATCAACAAAGGTATTGTCCATAACTCCAAAAAAGTCTCATCACCCGGGTTTAATCCTTTGGTGCCGCTGAATCCTCTCGAAGATTGATCCATGGCCATCTAAATTGTAGAAAAGCATTCAAAATTAAACTCTAATCTCACAAGTAACAGTCCATTTTCTGTTTCAAAGCGCGGAAACTAAAACCTGAAAAAGATGGAAGACAATCAAAAGCATGTGAAAAATGGGACAAGAAAAATGCTAACTTGAGGCAATTTACTTCGTCTCTACGTCCAAACTGATCATTCAATAACCAAAACTGGAATCAAGGGCAATGAAATGAATAACAAATGAAAAAACAACCTGTAATGTAGTGTTCTACAGTTTCAAAGTATGAATGTATCAAACAGTAATCTAATTAAAACTAGACACAGAGAGAGTGATCCTCATACAAGAAGAAAAGGAGAGAGAGAGAGAGAGAGAGAGAGAGAGAGAGGTGTTTAAACTTTAAACAGCCTCATCCTCCACCATTGAAGAAGCAAAAAGGAGGGCTGCTCAGACGAAAAAAAGGAAGGCTGGTTTGCTGGCAGAGGGTGATGAGGATTTGGGCGCTCGTGAATTGATGGGAACAAATTAACAATCTAGACGTCAAATGTCTGAGGCGATCGAGCGGGTGCATCTGATTATTGTTTTTTTTTTTTTTGTTATCTCGTTTATATTAAATCAGCACCAGTATAAATTTTACATGCTCTATCACTGAGATTATAAGGATCTATTGTCTGAAGGTGAACTTGATTGGTCGTGTCCTTCTTGTGGATACATCTGCAGAGAAAAAAAAATTTAAGAACTTATGAAAGCTCCTTCATTTTCCAATGATGTTCGTAATATTTTGTTTATCAGTTTGTTAATTAAAAGCAAATTAGGTCAGTTTGTTCCAAACAATTTCAAACAGACGTACTTGGAGGTCTTGCCTGGAGGTAGTGGTGGATAAGTGCAATGGAATGAGTGATGATGGTGAGCCTAAAGAGTACCAACTCTACGTGACTCTATCGAAAAAAGTACACACAAATAACTACGTTTGCAGATGATGGTCCTGGGCTAGGTTAGGCTAAGGGTTGGCGGGTGGTCAAATTGTCCCCATCTCAGCTTCATCCAACGACTGGGGTGGGGTGGGGTGGGGTGGGGCGGGGTCCAGAGATGTTGACAAACCCTCATGGCAGCGCCCACGTTGTTTGTAATCAACTTGCAATCTTATGATCATTTTATATGTTGAAACCCATGTGATATTGAAAGCCACTTCACTGTCTATGGAAGCCAAAGTTCTACGATCAACAATAAATGAGGACTAGGAGGTCAAAGAATTAATAAGATTTGTACAATTTTCTAGTTTCTGTACATTCTCTGAACTTTACACAAAATATATTCATGAAATTGAATGAATTGAACTTATAAACAACATTATAATGTCTGTTAGAATGTGATCTTATTTCATCTAATCATTTACAAATGCGATGAATTGAGTGAGCGTGAGAGAATATTACATGAAATCGAATGATTTTTATATATACAAATTTCGTTTTCTTTTCTCCTGTCAACGTTTCTTTTCTTTCCTTCTTTACATCATCACAATTAGATATCTTCAAGTACGTCTCCATGCCTATCAGCTGGGGCCTCCAAGATCTTGAGGGTTCCAGCCTGATGCTTTCCTGCATGTTGCTTAGATGGATGTTGAGACCAGTAAGCATGAGCAGCCAAGACTCGGTCCAATAACTCCTGGGGAACAGGCTCTCCCCTTCTCTGTTGCGGCGAGATTCTTGCTGTGTGAACCAGCGTTTTCCATTTGTCCTGCACAAAACCGTAAAAATACATCGGAAATCCTATCTCGGTGGACTCAAAATATTGAAATCAAACACTGAATTTGGCAAAGAGAAGTTCAGTTATGAACTCCTACATCTAGAATTAGGACCCCTCAATATATTTGCATTCTATATTAATACAACTAGAAATAATTACCTTCAAGTCCACATAAGTTCGATGGTCTGCATTATCAAAAGAGCGCAATTTAACATCACGCCACCTGCGGAATGTGAAAGCAATTTAAAAAGCTGAGGGTCTTTTTTTTTTTCTAGAAAATGGAAGGGTCACTCCTTACAAATGAAAAATAAATAAATAAATTCGAGAATCTATCTAGTCGAACCAACAAGTGATGAAGAGCTTCACACCTTCCAGTTCCAAGTTTCTCCACTGCATGCACCAATGATTCTACTTCTGAAACAGAGAATGGTCTCCTAGTTCGACGCTGTGCAAGTTCAGAGTGCCTTGTTTTTTGGTTCAAGGGAATCAAAGTCAGTGCCTTCATGCTCTTTGCTGGAAGGGCAACTAGAGCTTGGGAATCCGGCATGGTTTTGTCAGTTGTGTCAATATGGGAGGAAACTATATCATGACCACTCTCAACATGGTTTCCCGAATTCATTACTGAAGGGTCAACTAGGGGATCAGAGGTCTCTACAATAGTATTTCCCGGGGATCTGAAAAGAAGGTAATGCAATATTTATTTGATAAGCAATATAATATTAGCCATTGTGAACATAACTTAAAATGCATTATACAACAACAACAAAAAAACAACGATTCACAATTTGATGGAGTTGAACTTAAACCAAGAATCTCAATGCACTTCAAATTACAACAGTCAGTGGCGCCCTTAAGGGGCACTACCACTGCCGGTCCTACTTAAATAAGTCTCATATACGAGGGGCGTGGCTTGATTACAAGCATGCCCTTCATTATTTTTTGGATGGAAGTATGGATGAATAAAGGGTTAAAATTTAAGCAAAGTAAAAGAAAAAGTTAAGAACCATTTAGGCTTAAAAATGATAACAAATGACCAAGCCTTGCAAATGCCAACTCTGACAAAAGGTGTTGCAAAAGAAAATTTGAATAAACCTGGTTAAAAGTTGTGAAGAGTCACTTGACAAAAGAGGATGAAAGTTGCTAGAGCACAAAGGTAGAGGAGTTTGCACCATACTGGGCTCCAATTCAAACCCCAGAGAATCTAGATTGTCTCTACTAGATATTCCTGTCTGCAATAGTGTCCTGTTATCATCTCTAACCCTCTTGCCTTGAAGAAGCACTTCAACACATAATCCACCTCCAAGTACAGAAGTTACTGCCTCCATAACAGTCCTCTACAAAGAAAGAGAAGAAAGACCATAATATAATGCAGAAATCAAGAAAAGAATTACACATGCAGTGACTAACTTAACACAACCCATTGCTATTGCAACAGGCAAGCAATTATCCCAATCACTTACAAAAGAATCTTGGAAACTACAAGCAAAATTCAATGATAAAAATTATAGATATGCACAGCATTTATGGATGACATATTTTTAAGAATATTTTACCATATAACCCTCATTAATCTAGGGTCATAATACTTGTAATGTAGGGTCTTAAAAAAATGTAGGGTTGTAATACTTGTATTGTGCAGCCCTGACAATATACACATTCTTTTTTCTTCTAAATATAATATGATTGTCAATATGAAAACGTCCCACTGTTTTCATACCTTCAGTGAACCAACAGTGGCAGTTTCTGGGACATCAATAAGAAGTTCAGGCACCCTGAAGGACTTAATGCTAAACTTCACTGCACGGAGAAACATAAACACATCAGAACTCCTGGATGCAAGAACAAAATAAATTCAAAAGAGTAAATTTGCATTAAACAATCAAACACTCTAGTACCATGAGAATCCTTAGAATGGAAGGGCGCATGTCCTATAACTGAAGATGGCACCTTTTTTACCCCATTTGCTGCAAAAACAACCATTTTTTAAGAATGACTCAAATCACAACAGCTCTAAGAAACACTAATAATGAATTAATAAGCAGAAAAGGACCTCCATGCAACATTGTAGCTGAGTCATCCTTATCTTCAGGCATGCCTTTCTTGGGTGAATTAGAAACACTTTCACTACTGAACCCACCAACAGAAATCACTACTGAGCTTTGGTCAAAAAATTTTCTCTTTTTAAAGAGCATGTCACGCGGATATCTTTCACAGTTGCTGGAGGGTTTCCTCTTGTGATAAAACTGCTTTAATCCCCCACCTAAAAATGCAGAGATCATGAACTTCATTTATAAGAACTATAATTAGTGACCAAATATACTCGAAACATAAGCATTGGATAAATATGAATCATACTAGGATCAAACAATTAATCAGCTGCCTACCAGATCTAGAAAGTTCACTATCCTTCAACTTTGGAGCTGCTTTCCAGTATCTGGAAGTAAGAAACTTATTTATTCTTTGCTCTGCAATACGTGATGGAGACCTAAAATCCTTTGCCTTGATTCTAGGTTTGAAGCATCTGGAAAATTTTTTGTCATCATCTCTACTACCTAACTTAGCATTATTCCAATATCTGGAAAAACAAGCATTTGATGCAGGGTCCTCGCACAATGGCAATTCAACATTACTGTCAGCGTTGATTACTGCAGTGGGTTTCTGACATAATTCCATTAAATCCTTTGAACTACATGTATTAGCACCTTCAGTTTCCCAACCCTGAACCTCTTGCTGTTTTTCAATTTCATTATTCACATTGGCGTCAAAAGACTCATCAAAACGAGAGGAGCCTCCCTCCACTACACTATATTTTGTTCCAAACTCAGACACACTGGCACTGACTTTCCAAGAGCAATCAGAATTATCAGCAAGTGAACAACTTTCTTTCAGGGTGGACTTGTGACAGATGTTTTGTGAAGCCACCTCAAAGGCAAAAGAACCATCTCCACATCCATCTCCATCTCCACATCTTCCCCGATAAATCCACCCTGCCTTGAATGGTTTGTCCTCATCTTGATGTTCCTTTTTAACATTTTTGCCAGTGGCATGATCAAGTCTTTCTGACGCATTGCTAGAAGCAGAACTTTCGCTTTCTTGCAATAACTTGCCAGCTATAGAAGCCAATAATTCAAATGCACAGAGTCTACTATCCTCGACTTTATTAAACAGAGGCCTCCTCCTCTGGAATCAATCAGCAACATTTGTAGAGTTAGAACCAGAATTCAGCACATACAATACTGGAAACACCAGAACAAAGAATTGCTGTAAATTCTTACTCTAACAGATCTGGGAGCTCTAGGTATAGTGGGGACCCGGAAGCCATTAATTGCCTGATCTAGCCTCTTCTTAAACACCATATCTTAGACATGTATGGCAATAAGAACTCATCAAACACAAAGAAGCTTCACCACCCAAATCCTGCTCTCTGTTATCAAATCCCAAAACCAAAAAGACCCATTGTCAATATAATTCTAATTAACATGTCGGGGAAAAATATGAAACAGGGTTAAATCCAGAACCCGATCGTAGCCATATCAAGATAACTCGTACATTTTCATTTAAACAAAAAAAAAAAAGTATGTGCATAGTGGAATTGATTGGTTACTGACAAATACTAAAATAAAGTTACGTAACCATGTAAAAGTATGTTCAAATAACGCCTTTTCCAAGTTGATCACAATTATCCAGTATTGGCATGATTCCCAAAAGAAAAGAAAAACACAACTCAAATAAACCAAGCAATTAAGTTAAGCCAGTAAACTGGAGGTTGCCTATATTTCTACTGCAATATGTGTGTGTGTATGAGAGAGAGAGAGAGAGAAAGAGAGAGAGAGAGAGATAGTAAACGCACGTATCTTCGTCCTGTAATACCTTAGCACCCAACCGACCCCTTGATAGATTCAACGAGAGCAATTCTCAAATCAATTTTCAGATCCCAAAAGCCGAGAACAAATCCCAGAGGGTTTAACAAAGATTTCAATGCATAAAACAGGACCATTCAATTTGAAAATGGAGTGCAAATCCAATTTGACATTGGTTGCTTAATGTAGAAATAATTAAAATGATATACGAATCCTCTAAAGTCTAAACCCGAAATCATAGATAACAAATTTCAGCTACTTGCATTGTATTAAATGCGCAAATTCAACATTAAACAAGCCAAATCCATTCGAACCTCTATTTGCTTTTACAGCTGCGTATTTGAGACCAAAACAGACCAAAGGTAATTCTTTTACAAATAAGGATAAAAGTGAGGAATTCCAATTCAACACAACCAAGCAAAAGGTAATTTTCACGATTCGTTCCGATCCCATCCCCGCCTAATTTCAAATCCGATACACTTCATTTGCTTAGAATTTCCAGATTATCATCCAAGCAAATCAGACACAACCAGATCCCATCATGCTAAGCAAACTATGACTCGGTTTCCGTGAATTCAACAAAATCACATCCCAAGGAAACCCGAAACTACGATCACGACAAAAGGCCCCGACTTCAACAAATAAAAACATCAAAGTTACATAAAACCTCAATGTACTCACCACAAAGAGAAAGACATCAGGTTTAAAGTTCATCTCAATTACGTTCAAATAGCGGGCTTTCCAGATACCACGGTTTTCGTGGGAAACATACAACTCCGGAGAAGAAGAAGAAGAAGATAAGAAAAAAAAACCGAGATTAGAGATTTCCCGCAAATGCAAGAAGATATAGGAAAATTCTAATCGAATCCACAGGAAAACACTTCCAATTGCCTCTTTTTTTCCTCACTATCCCTCCAAAATTGTTTCTATTTTGGTTTCTCTTGGAAAAACCCCTTAAAAGGAAAAACCAGTTCTCAAAGCAGGGGCTTAAACCCCTTAAATAATTTAACACCCGCATTATCCTATAGTTTCTGGGCCACACAAACCGACCAGTCGGTACATGTCATTGACGGTTGTACCCCACGAGCCTCCACGACTCGCTTTTTAGACCAGTTCTCAACCCCTTGTTATTTATTGCGGAGGATAGGTTTTGCCACGTGGATGTTTCAGTGGCTGTGATTTTTTGTTGGGAGATAAAAGTGAAAACACTGTAGACTTTAGTCGGATATTCTGCTGAGATCAGATCAGACGCCTTTTTGGGGTTTTTATTGACAAAATATTATGAGCAATGCTCCTATGTACTGCAGTCCATGGCATATTTAATAATAATAATAAAAAAAGGTATACAGGTCCTGTATGTAGCTGCCTGCAGCACATAATTGCAGTCGATATTTTTTCAAAGGAAAAATATTCTTTATAGCCAGGTTGTAACCGCACACTGAAAAAAAAAAAAATATAAATATATGTGGTGTGTCGGTATACTGTTGCACACTACAAACCCACAAAAGGCGAGAGACGACAGACAAAAGAAGATGAGAGATGACTAACAAGAACAAGCGAGAGGCAACCGACGTAAAGAATTAAGTCATAATTTGGATAGTTAGAAATGCAGATGCGCCTACTTTACATTAATTGTTGTATTCGGCAAGGGTATCTGAGACCTTTGGCATGCTGATCTCTAATAAACCCTCCCTCATCACATTAAATGCAGGACAGGAGCCCGAACATGTCCCTACAGTAGAAAGCAAGGAAGTTCTCATTCACCGCAATAAATATGAGTTAGGAGTCCGAACATGTCATTGTGGCAGAAAGGAATGTTGATACATTACAGAAGAAGGGATAACAAATCAAGACAAAATCTTGATGGCAGAAATATTTACTCGAACTCAGCAAAAGAAATGATGATCTAATAGGGTGGGAGGACAACTACCATGCCGCCAAACAGCTTGGTAAGGGCATGTCCAGTTTTATAAATAACTAAGAATTTCACCACCCAATAGGTGATCTATCTCTATTACATGCTCTTGTATCTTTTGTATTTTCTTTTACAATAACTTAAGTATCGGTGTTGTCTTAGGGCACAATACCCCCACCCATTAGTCCCTTGTGCAAGCGAAAATTGTTTGGTTCCTGCCTAATAGTTCAAGTCGTAGAACACGACTTGAACTATTTTGCTTATTCTTTGTTTATTTTATTTTATTTTATTTCTTTATCTTTTTATAATAAATATATAATGTATGGATAATAAGTTAAATAATTTAATTAGTTTAATAAAAATAAAATAAAATTTAAATTTAAAAATATAATATAATTTTAAAATATATAAAATATAAAATGTAGGATGATGATTGATGAGTAGTATTCTTCTATGGGCAGTGATAAATTTATAATCTCATTATTCTTGGTTTACTATTTTAAATGTATATATTTATTATTATTATTTTTTAAATATTTTTTTACCATATTTAATTATTAAGAAAAAATTTGAAAAATTATAACTATACTAATAATTATTTCTTTAATTATTAAATAAATAAAATTTAAAAATTGAAAAACTAAAAACAATAGTAAAAAAATTATAGATGGATTATAATTCTATTAAATATGAGAACCGACTATAGATCCTAGAAGATAACGAAGCATGTGGCAGATAAGGCGGGTTGTCCCGTCAAAATTGTTTGCATTGTCTTGGTGTCGGACACGCAATGAATAAAAAGGAAATTTTTATGTAAGATAATTCAAAATTCGATAATTTAACATAAAACGTCGAAAAATACTTTTTTATGATTATAATTTTAAATAAAAAATATTTATAAAATTGAGACTGCCATTCAATACGTATGGTATTAAGAGCTGACACCAAAAGAACTCAAATAACGGAGACTTTAGTATTTTTTTCATAATATTATAGTTAGAATCAACCGACATAATCATACTATTCATTTAAAATAATTTTGATTTTCCCAAATTCTTTATTTAAAACAAAATTATAAAATAAGTAAAAAAACTTGTAATTTATCAATTTTTTTATTTTAAATAAAATAATTATATTTGTCATTCTCACATATTATACACTTCATTTATTTTATTTTATTTCTTCATTTTTTTATAATAAACAAAAAAAATTATAACTACACTAATAAGAAAAAAAATTAAAAAATTATAACTACACTAATAATAATTTTTTAATTATTAAAAAAATTAAAAAATTAAAACAACTAAAAAAACAATAAAAAAATTATAAATAGATGATAATGCTATAATTTTCCTTCTTCTATTAAATATGAGAGCCCACTCTAGATCCTAGAAGATAACGAAGCATGTGGCCGATAAGGCGCGGTTGTCCCGTCAAAATTGTTTGCATTGTCTCGGTGTCGGACACGCAATGTTCAAGCAATGAGTGAAAAGGAAATTTTGATGTAATATAATTCAAAATTCGACGATGAGAGAGGACGGGACCGGTCCGGCTGTCCCAGCGTCTAAAGCAGTCTAATGTTAATTGGATTATTTTAAGATAAAAAATATATTAAAATAAAATAAAAAATATAATTAAATAAAAAAATAAAGATTACAAATATAATAAAAAAATAAAATGAACAAAATATAATATAAAACACAATAAAAAATAAAAACATAATAAAAAATACAATAAAAAAATAAAATGAAGATGAATTTAAGGGAATTCGGCTATGGAAAAAACGGAGCCGCCGCCGGTGGCGGTGGGCGACACCACCCACACCATCGGGACCGGCGGACTCAGGCGACTCATCCCTACGACGGCGAGCTCCGGTGTGCCCCCGACAGCCTTAAACCCGTTTCGGACCCGTACGGGGGCACACCGGAGCTCGCCTGAGCTCGCCGTCGTGGGCGGTGTCGCCCACCGCGATCGGAGGCGGCGGGGGCTGTTTTGGTGGAGGGGGGCAGACGGGCTGCCCCCAGGATTTCTCTTTAACAATTCAACATAAAACGGTGAAAATACTTTCTATAATTATAATTTTAAATAAAAAAAATTATAAAATTGAGACTGTCATTCAATACGTATGGTATTAGGGGCTGTTATTCGAGTCTTGATATACGTATCGTCAAGTGTTTTTTTTTTTTAACATTTTTTTAATATTTTTAAACATTTTTTAAAAAAGGGAAAAATTCATAATATTATTAAATAATATTTGTTTAATCAATAAATTAAAAGAAAAAATATATATAACGGTACACACCAAAAGAATTAAATAATCACTACAAAAAAAAATATGTATTTATGATATTTTAATTGCAGTTAAAATGACTATTTTTACTGTAAATATTTTTTTAGAGTATTTTTGTTACTTTTTGTGATAAAATCTAATGTTATAAAAAATTAATTTTCTTATATTGAATAATGGGTTTAGCTATTTTCATAATTTTATAATTATAATTTTTTATTAATATTAAAACTTCACAGCATTTGTTGGCTCAAATATTTGGTCACACATATATTAATAGCAACAAAATGCCGACCATCCGGAATGGTGAGGGTCACTATCTCTCTTCTCACAATTAGTACCCCACAGTATCTCTAGTAGTAAATAACGACAAGATTTTATTTAAAACTCGGTGACATGCTCCCCTTCAAAATAATTAGTGGATCGAGCTTTAAAGAAGTTTAGGATAAGAAGAGGAGAACGCAATCATGTTACAAAAAGCAAGGAGTTATAATTTACAGCTAATGAAATGGAATCTTCCAACAGAATACAGCATGCACGTCTTTGTTGGATCCGCCAATTATTGTTGTTCACTGTACGTAATAAATCTATGAGAAAACAAAATTACTAAGCATAAATGTTAGAGATAAATGTTGAATAAACATAAACTAATAATTTGTATTATTTAATATTTTTTATATACTGTATAATATCTATAAGTTGATAAATAAAAAAATAAATTCAAAATTAAAAAAAATAAAAACTTTAAATACCGTGAATTGACGATTATGAATTAACATTTGTAAGACATTTATTCTAGCATTGCTCATGAGAAAAATAAGAACCTGTTTCAAAACACACGCGACTAAGCTTGTTCATTCGGGCCGGGTTCTACCCGGCCCGATTTAAAATTTTATTTATTTTATAATATTTTTAAATATTTTTTTAAAAAATATTTAAGAAAATTTCGAATCCGGATTTCGGATGCTTAAATCCAGAATCCAGATGAATATCCCTACACGCGACTATGTTCCAAGTTCTATTGAGATAATAGGACCTTTAAGAGGGGAAAAAAAAGTGCCTAAATATAGATGCATATGACATTAGCTTTACGGCCATACGTACCCTCGTAGTCGTAGAGGGAAACCATATTTTGTAGCTAGACCAATCAATCTAGTGTTTAATTTGCAGTGAAATATAAAACAGATACAAATCACTTTAGAGGCGAGATCACGTTTCGGGAATGGATGTGGCACATGTTTTGTTTAACCCCGTTTTAGGTTGGGCCAGGTCTGGGATGCTCGATTTCTTTGTTTTTTGAACATAGATAAATGGTATCCAATTTGGGCTGCTGGGCGCCACTTTTTCTCGGATTTGACCCAAACCGACTCAAAGTGACGAGTAGCGGGTGAAGCCCATCCAATTTGAGATTCTGTGCGTCCTTGTTTGATGTTTCCTAGGATAGAGTCAGCGATAGAGAGAGCAATTACAAAAGCCTATCGAACCAAAAGTTTGGAAACACCTTGAAGAAATCGTTTTTCAATACGGTTCTTTTAAAGGTTTGTTGCGCGTGTACGTATTAGAATATTATCATTAGATATATCATTGAATTCATCAAATACAAATTTGATGATTTTATCTAAAATAATTACATTAGATTCATCATAATCTACCAATTCAAATTTTAAATTACAGTATTCATTCTTTATATTTGAAGGATTATTATTTACTCATTAAAATAATTTTTTATTATTTTGCAATATATTTGTTAGATAAACAAATTATAGATGTGTTTGTTAGTTTCATAAATTGTATATTATATTATTATTTTAGTAAATTTAATGATAAATCTAATGTAGAGTCATAAGTTTGGAGATATTGATTTTTCATCAAACTTATATTTTTCATCAAATTTTGAAAGAAATCTTGATGTAGCCAAATATCAATACTCTTAGTAGTAATTACTGAGTCGACCAAGTTCATATAAAAGGGTATTAGTTTATCGATAAAAGCTTAAAGAAAATGCTTTAACAAAATGTTCTTACGTAAATTCCCCCCCAGGCACCAACCCTGATCTCTTCCATGCCAAAAGTACAACTGCCTATATTCTTCTTCTTCTTCTTTTTTAATCATGGGAATTATTTCTTAATTTGGCTCTATTTTTATTCGTTATTATGGGTGTTAGTTAAATTGGTTGATGTGGTAGTTGGTCTTCTTGAAGCTTAAAGTAGCCAGAGGTGGGAATGAAGTTCATCAGTGAGAGGCACATGGGGACCCTAACCCCTATGCAAAGAAACCTCATGACTTCTTTCCCCAATCCCCAACAAATAAATTAAAAGAAAAGTTGAGATCTCGTAGTGGGAGTACTGCTTGTTTTAATGGTGCATTTTGAGGACAAAAGTTGGAGATAATATAATTTTATGACTCATGATTCTAAATTTGCTTGCTTGTGAAACTTAATAACTTTTCCTTTTGGGGATCGCGTAAAGCTCAAAATATATGTAGAGCCCATAAAGAGAGAAAAGGTTTTCATATAGAGGAGACACAACACATTAAATGGTCCATGGGTCTACAAAAGATGGGGCAAGTTTTCAACGAAAGCATGCATCGCGAATTTAGTCACGAATTTAATCAATATATATATAGAGAGAGTTATGATAATCAGGATACCTTTTGTGCCCTTCTTGACACATATATACATCTATTGTAACTTGCAGAAATGAGAATATAACCGGTGAAAATTTCCCTCTTAATCATATATTCTTTGATCGTTGGTAGAGAAAGCCCAATAAGAAGCCGGCCCCAAGAAGGATACGTTAGATCTATATGGGCCCCGATGATCCAATAATGCGAGCGAACAACATTAGATACTTGTCCTGACGAAAGTATATTCGTCAGAGTAAGCGTGCACAAGTTTTTTATTTAATCGTTTTGAAAAAAAAAAAGTAAAATAAACTATTAAAAATTAATTTCTTTTTATATGGATTTTTTATTTATTTATTTTTTACAAAATAATTTTATGAAACTTGCATATTTATAACTATTAGTCAATATGAGGTAACATTATCACATGTACCAAAATCTTTTTGCGACAAAACAACTTAATCCTAATAGAGTAAGCATGTTAGAAAGTTAACGTAGAAGGGGAAGTTTAAAAGGTAGTTCAAATCCTTGCTTTGATACCAGTAACATCAATAACTACTATAACTTGAGTAACGCTATTTAAAGACTTTTATACCGTACACTATTTTCGCTATAGTATTGTTATATTTACAAATGAATTACTATAAAATAATCTAATAAATTTATTTTGAATTTATTTGATTTGTTAGATTTATTTTATAATAAAATAATTTTATAATCTGATAAACCACGTCAAATTACATTAATTATAAAATTATTTTTATATAATCTTTTACTTTTTTTTGTTTGAAAGGAAGAGTACGTTTCATTTCATTAATTGAAGTTTATAACTCAGACTAATAAATATGATAAACTCGTATTACAAGACTAACTAAACATTGATTTGCAGTATCCCTACACACACCGTGACAGATTTTGTCTTAACTTCTAGTCTCTCAGCCAACCAACATCAAGTATGATATGTCTGAGAGAGCGTAGGGGTAACCAAACCTCCACCCTCCGAGGAGGGCAAGTGATTACTACCTCTATACTCCAAAGGAGAAGGAGAAATTCAATCAGCTCCCTTTTTAAAAGGAGTCGAGACCCAAAAAGAGATAAACCCTACTTATTTTACAAGCAACATAACCAAATAGGGGATAAAACAACTAAGTAAAAACAACACTGGAGCCCAGATGTAGAAAATGGCTCGGTAGAAACCAGACATCGCAACAGTGGCGGGAGGCACGTGATGAACACGCGTCACCTAGGGTAGTCCTTCTAGCCGATCCAAGTACTACTGAGGTCCCTGAGTTTAGTGTCACTACGCGTGGCCAACGTAAACCCCTCTATGTGCGGCGTTATGCTAAGCCACGCGAGATCGGCTGCCCACACGTGCCGTGAACCACCGTCTCTTTCGAGTGTGAACTTTGACAGATTAGTAGATTGGCAGTGACAGAACCTCCCTGTGCGGCGCATGCATCCAAAGATGCCCCAGAAGTCTCCCACAGCCGCTATGATATTTTGCAAAAACAAAAGAAAAACCAACACAGGAGGGAGAAGAAATAGAGGGGACAAGGGAGCCGGGGATGTGAGAGGACAAGGAGGTAAGAAGAGAAAGGGAGTGGGGAAGAAGAGACATGGGAAAATGGATAACAGAGGGAGGAGCAAGAAATGGAGTGGGGTAAGGAGGAAAATGGAGGTAGAAGAGAGAGCGGGGTAGGGGAGAGGAGATGGAGGCACAGCTCACATCGCCCAAAGAGAGAGCAGCTAGAGAGAAGAGAAGAGCTCTCTATGGTGGATACTGGATCTCGTATATTTTACTATTAGAATATTTTCCTTTTCATTATTGTGTGGTGTAAAGAATTCCAAAATAAAACTATTAGCTTATCAATCATGACCACGAAGACAGGCCGGTATAGTTGGAATTATGATGTTCATGTAGGTGCACGTAACTCGCAACACATCAATTGACTAGAATGGTAGCTATGAATTACATAAGACTCTAATTTCCGGTTTAGTACGTACAAGAAGGAATTTGGATCTTCCATGAAAAGAACTTTGGTACATAGTAATAGAAATACGTGCAATCTATTAGTAAGCTGTTATAATAATGAGTAGTCATTTGAAAGAACACCAATGCGACAAGGTGATGAATCTACCACGTCTACGTGGCAAAACATGCATCTACCACGTCTGTAGATGCACATGCCTACATCTTAGAGATTATAATCCATCATGATTACAATTTTCATTCACCTCCAAAGAACTTAAACAATCCGCAGTTAAAAGTAAATTATGTGGACGGCCCAACAGCAATCATGTGATTCGGCAGGCTGTCCAGTGACTATATATGTAGCTTTTTCTTATTCTTCTACTTCTTCTTCTCTATATTTCTAAATTATGTTCTGGTCCCACTATATTTAAAGTTGTCATGGTTTTGATCCTTAAAATTTGAATATAATCAACCTGATCCTTGGCGGTCGAAATTCATTAACCTTATTCTTTGCTAATTATTATGTCATGTCGTGTTTTCTACAAATAAAGGAACAGCTGGGCCGGTGACGTGGTGAAAATCTTGGTGACAATTTCACATGCATAAATCCAATGGGTCATGGGTGACAGTTGGTGCTTGTTGTTCAACTGCAGTTCAATTATTTGGATGACGTGTAAGATCTCGTGGATTTGGTTGGTGGAGGAGATTGGACACTCTGGCTGTGTCACCCCCATATCCCTTAATGCAATACCTGTAAAGCGTAAAAGCGCACCGTCCTAACTGTTTCAAGTCAATTGTAAATTGTAATCCATTATTATCGTTGCCAATACGTCCTTGCTAATCAAACTCTCGTCCTCTTCATCAATTAATTAGACTTTTAGGCTAAGTATTCACACTGCAATATATAAACTCCTCAGGACATAAATAGTAGTAATATAGGCTAAAATAAACAATCGCCAATTGTCACGTTATATATAATTTATAAAAAACTAAATATATTTATACATATAAATTATAAGAAAAATCATATAATTTCTCAACTCATAAATAACTATTCTCTCATATGTATAACCAAAGGGCAATGAAAAGTGCACGTAAAATATTGAAGTTCTGTTGGGTGCTTTGTACGTCGAGTAATGTGGCGAAAAATTTCAAACCAAAGTGTAGAAAAATAAACAAAAGAGCAAGACAATGAAGCACCCTTCACATAGAACCTTGACTTGTTAGTAGTATATTTTAGAAAGAAATAGTAAAAAAAAATACGAATGTAGATTGAAGACCAATGAGTCCAAATGGGCACCCAAAGACCAGTCATCCATGCATGGACTGCGCTACGGAGTCTACTCGGACGTACGGCCAATCCTCGGCGTGATACGTGGAGCGAGATGTCCGGAAAAGTGGGACCTTCACTCCACATATTTGTCTTGTCCGTTGAATTCTACTATCCTTTTATGCACCAAAAAATAAAAATAAAAATCAAGCTGGCGGGTAAATTGTTGCGGCGGCATTGACATCGATTTCCAACTTTAACAAAGCGGAAACCCCCAACTTAACGCATGCTTTCACGAAAATAGCAACCCTCTCGGCTGGATAAGTTTGGTCGACATAATTTGTCTTCAATTAAGCTATCCGTTGATTGATGCAATTGGAACTTTAACTTTAACTTGTATTTTTTATAGCCTAAAATTTGATTCTTTCATATACGTACGTACACACATTTATGTTAACAATTTGTTTTGTTTTTTTTTTTTGTTTTTAAAATGGGCTTGCAAATTATTTATTTTTTTATTATTTATTTTTTAAAAATAATGGCTTTGATACACACGTGTAAGTGCAAAATGATCATCATATATAGTATAAAGATCTGTTTTTATTGCATTTAATTTAGGTCAAAACTCTAAAGTATTTCTTCGATTTCCCAACACAATCCCAATGAGTAAAACAGAAAGGAAAAGTAAACAAATTTCGGTCGCACAAGTTGATTGCAAATCAAGCAAAGTGGTTTCATATCGGCCTTGAGATCCAGGGACCCTTTTGTCACACACCATCATTCCATTACGCATCCCTTGCTTTTGCCCAAAACAACATTTATTATTTACGAAAAAAAAAAAAAATTCAATTCAATTCCCAGTGGCAGTTCCGTCAATTCGAAATAAGAGACTTATGGTGACACTGCCCTAAAAAAGATAAGAGAGGGGAAAAAAAAAAAAGTTATTGATTAGGAGAGAGACCAAACACCATTAATCAAGGGTTATAAATTTATAATTTATTCCCTTAAATTCTACCTTTTATTTTTAATTAATTTTTATTTTGATAATGTTCTGTTTCTGCTTCCATAAATAGAGTGCATTCGTTTGCTTCTGATTAACACCCCAATAGCCTCCCACACACAGGTAATAAGCATCAGGCCATATCTTTCTCTGTGCCCCTCAGAGCATTCAAAGATATGGCAACTCCAATGAGTGGTCTGGTCTGCATTCTTTCTCTGATATTGGCATTTTTGACTCTGGTTAACGCCAGAATCCCGGGCGTTTACTCCGGCGGATCGTGGGAAACCGCCCATGCTACCTTTTACGGCGGCAATGACGCCTCTGGAACTATGGGTACGTACTCTGTTTTCTACTCATTATATCTCTTCATTGCAGAGTCTATGAAAATGGAAAATCTCTCCAGATCTCTGTTTCATTTATTTATTTGTTTTAGAACTCTGTTTTAACTCGTTTGAAAGCTTTTCTAACCAAGAGTTTCTAGCCTAATTTTCCACCACTTTTGTCAAAGATAAACAAGCTGCTCGTTTCAAACACAGCAAAACTCACATTGGCCGTAAACATCGAGAACCCATTTGCCATTCTTTGTATCTTAGGCTTTACTCACTAAATCTAACACATTGCACGTAGTCTGTTCTCTCATCATAAGCTTTTTTTCTCCCTCTCCAGGAGGTGCTTGTGGTTACGGAAACCTTTACAGCCAAGGCTACGGCGTGAACACAGCAGCACTGAGCACTGCCCTATTCAACAACGGGTTGAGCTGCGGAGCTTGCTTCGAGCTCAAGTGCGCTAACCAACCACAGTGGTGCCACTCAGGCAGCCCCTCCATCTTCATCACCGCCACCAACTTTTGCCCTCCTAACTATGCGCTTCCAAATGATAATGGTGGGTGGTGCAACCCTCCTCGTCCACACTTCGACCTCGCCATGCCCATGTTCCTCAAGATCGCTGAGTACCGTGCCGGCATTGTCCCCGTCTCTTATCGCCGGTGAGCCTGTCGTACTAACTATACACGTGCTCTTTTGCTTTCTCTTACTCCTGTAGTACTACTTCTGCTCAGCTTATCTCTGGACGGACTCTGTTTCTGACGAATGGTAAAGTTGCGGTACTCTTTAGAAAAAGATAAAAAAATAAAAAATAAAAATCTGCATGGCATTGACCTTAGGGTATACGATTTAGTTGACTGCATTTTCACGGACTTGTACAGTCGATGGATATTGATTGAAAGTATCAGAAATTGATTTCCTAGTGATTTCAATCGTAGTAGGTGAAATTTACTGCCAGTAAAATCTGAACCGTCCATCCATTTCTAACATCATAGAATCACCTCCACTTTTGACCCACGTGATTGTCACGTCCCTATCTTACCGTGACACGAGGACAGGGACCACAGAAGTGGGCCTGTGATCTCTCGTCCAGCAATCTGAAAGGGTTCAGGTCGGACCCACCCATTCCCGCACCAATACACGACTCCCAACAGGAAACAGAATGGTCGTTTCTGATACACAAGCGTAAGCGCTTTCCTCAGTCCAAATCCAATGGTACGAGAAACTGTGAGAGGTGTGACACGTTGGATATCTGTAGTCAGAGAAGATTTTAATATTTTAAAATGAATCTTAATTTACTTTATTTATTTACCTTTTGTGCCTAATTGAATTTGTTATGTTTGTGTAGGGTGCCGTGCCGAAAGCTGGGTGGGATCAGGTTCACAATCAACGGCCACCGTTACTTCAACTTGGTTCTGGTTACCAACGTCGCGGGTGCAGGGGATATAGTGAAGGTGAGCGTGAAGGGTTCAAAGACTGGGTGGATGACAATGAGCCGTAACTGGGGTCAAAATTGGCAGTCAAATGCAGTTTTGGTGGGTCAGTCACTCTCTTTCAGGGTCACAGCCAGTGATCGCCGCAGCTCCACCTCGTGGAACATTGTCCCTTCCAGTTGGCAATTCTCACAGACTTTCATTGGAAAGAATTTCAGAGTCTAACAAAATCCCCATTTTCCCAGCTCAATATAATGTCATTTGCTTTTTAACTTCTTTTATCTTTTAAATTTTCTTGGAAAGCTTAAGTGCGGGAAACAGCAAGAAAACCCGGGAAAAGTGTGTTTGTGGGGGGTGAAACTTTTTGACTTTTGTAATGGTCGAGAGAAAGTGAAAAGGAAAAGCAAAAGGGGAGGGAATGTTAGGCGCTGAAGTGGCTGATTATTTATGTAAGCCCGCGGCTTAATCTTAAATTAAATACCTATATATATAAATATGAAGTATTTTCTCTCTCTCGTCTTTATGAAATATTCCAGATTGTGCGAATATCTGAATCTAAGACTACATCAAAAGGGGAGTTATGAAGTGGCTGATTATTGGGCGAATATCCCTAGAGTATTGCCATTGGCTACATGAGCCTGTTAATGGACTGCTTCTTTTGCATGTCTGGGTAGGTCGAAGTCATGAACTAAATGCTACGGAAATCTAAATGCTATGTATGACTTTGCGAGCACTGATTGATGTCAAGTACAAGGAATATCGGAGAGAAGGGAAGTGAGACTAACATAGAGAGTAGGAAATAAAACCCTTTCAGAAACTTTGGAGAAACTATAATCGAGATTCCATGTGAAAAGCTCGTAGCAAATTCCTGTTTCGATTCTACGTAGAAACTGTAAATTGTAATAAACTGTAGAGAACGGTTCACAAAGACATGTCCAGATAATCTACCCCTGTAATCCCCAACAAGTCTGTTGACGTAGGGCGTTGCTTGATTCACTTGTTTGTTAGACGTTGAGATTGTTTTAGTTAAGAGTAATGATGTACATACCTTCACACACAACACTCCATAAAATATTTTATAGAGTTTTAAGAGAGGAGAGGAAAAAAAAAAATTAAGAAGTTTAAATATTATTAAAATATACTTTTTAATATATATATTTTTTAAAATTTATAAAAATTGAATTATTTTTTATATATTGTTTGAAAGTTTGAAAAAGCTATAATATAAGTAATGATTAAATAGAAAAAATGAAGATTTAAAATTAAAAAAATATTTATGTTTGAATATTGATATAAAATAAGATGAAAATCTCTCTCTATCCAAACCGGCTCACTAATTCATGCCACACGACTTGAGAGATACACTCAGAAAAGCTATCTCACCAAATCATGAGATCATTAACATGCAAAGAATGTCTAGCTAAAACGTGGGCTAGTGCATTAGTCAAGCGACCACTATGTCTAATAACAACATTAGGAAATCGAGCCAACAAACTCTTAATCTCACAAACTAGATTGCCCCATATTGAGAAGAGTCTTCTTCCTTATTCAACTCTTGGACCACTAAAAGAGTGTCACAATCGAGTTGTAAGTTTGTAATTCCTAGCGGCAAACAAAGTTGAAGACTCCTTAAAATTGCCAAGGACTCGATCTCTATAGGATCTGTAACTTACTGCTCTGATTTACTAGCTACAAATGAAATGCTTCCAGTTGAGTCTCTTAGGACCATCCCCACACCTGCCTTAGAATACTCGGGAAAGAGAGTACCATCAATGTTGAGTTTCAGTGTGCCTAGCGGAGGGGGTTCCCATTTGCATTGTCTTCTACCTTGACCTCCATAATTATCAGCTGTTAGTTCATATGTATTAGATACAGAAAATACATCATTTACTGCAAATGGATATCTTCATAATAGAATTTCTCTCTCCTATACCACAAACCCCAAGCACAAAAAATAAATTTCTGTAATTCATTATCTTTGCCACTTCTAATCAGTTGTGTAGTAATCTAGTATATATCTCTTTATGTCTAATGTAATATTAGAAACTGAAACTGAGGTTGTAAGAAAGGAGAAATTGTAGGGCAGTAAAGTATGGCATGATTAACTTCTTCTTCTCCCACTTTACACCACCTGCATTTTGCTTCATTCATCACATGTTTAACTTGGAGATTCCTCAAAGTAGGTAAGTCATTCTTAAACATTCTCCAAGCAAAGATTCTTGCTCAATTGGGTATTTCAAATTTTCACAGATGCTTCTACAATCTGGTTTGCTCATCTCGGTTTAAAGCCTCAGCTTATTAATTTCCTTTATTCAGTTTCATAAACAATCTATATGCATTTTTCACTAGAATTTGTCACTTTTTTCAGGTTCCCAAACTATTGTGTCCTCTCTATTATCAGTTCACAGCATTAGCTTTAGCACTTCTGCAGCTTCATTCGGTGGCATTAAGCTCCTAACCTTCTCCACCTTCTACCTCATTGTTTTTTTAGTCCAAATATTGATAAGACTTTCCATCACCCACTCTCTATCGACAGCCTTGAAAAAGCCACCTCTTTTCCTCCCAAATGCCTCTCCACACAAAAGATGGTGCATATCCCCACTTTGCTTCTTTAAAACTAGTTGTTGGAAAATACTTGGCTTTAAATAACTTATGGAGTAGCGATTATTCTTCTTTTAAGATTCTCCATTCCTGCTTTGCAAGTAATGCCATATTAAACATATTCAAATTTCTAAAACTCATTCCCCCTTGGCATTTAGGATTAAACATTTTCTTTCAACTAATCCATTTTATCTTTTTTCTCATCTCTTCTTAGCCCCCACCAAAAATTAGCCATAAGGCTCTCCAACTCAGAATACAAAGTGGTAGGTAGCTTAAAACAAGACATAGGATAAGTTAGAATGGATAAAGTTACAATCTTAATAAGTATCTCCTTGCCTCATTGTGATAAGAGTTTCTCCTTCCACCTTTTCATTTTATGACATACTCTTGTTTTCAAATTTGAGAAAACTTGCTTCTTGTTCCTTCCCACAATCATAATTATGGTAATGAGTAACTCCTCAAAGTTGCATAATGTCTGCTTGTAAAATTGGCTGCATGTTCTTACCAAAAATCATACTTGTTTTTTCTTTGTTGATATTTTGTCCCGAGGCACATTCGTACACATTCAAATTTGAGGTGCTGCGGTGCCAGTCAAATACAAGGTCAGGCAAATAGAAGTATTGGATAAATAAAGGTGTCGGTTCTATTAATATTTACTATTAAAAGAACTTATTTCTCTACATTTTCTTTTTCCTAATCATTTTACTTATTTCTCTACTCGTCAACTATTAGAGTAAGCTATCAATATGCTTAAAATTATAAAATTTGAAATTCGATAATTATTATTTAAAAAAAAAAAATACAAAATGAGTCTGTGTCATCGAACTTCTAACAATTTTGATACAACTCCTCTCACAATCAACTAAGTTAAACATACCACTTAATTTAAAATGAAATTCAATTTTGTGAAACTATTAAATGGTAGAAAAGTTAAGTTTATCATTTTCTTTTACTCTTTTAAGTTAATTTGACAGCAACTTTAACTTCTTTATTTATAGGATAATATTGCCATACTGATCTCTGGATTTATCTCTGTTTTTACAAAGCTTTGTTATGGTTATTTAATGCCTAGATTTTTACAACTTTTACTATCAATGGGTTTTCAAAATTCTTCCTACTTTTTGTATCAAATTGTCCCTGATACTTTTACTTTCAATGGATTATCCTCTGCTAGATGAAAATAGATAGATATCTTGACGCTTTAACATTGTTACATACTCCATAAAAGGATCACGGTTATGGTCTTCTTGTCAAATCGTCGAGCACCTTCAGGAGTTAATTTCTTCAGTCCCTCACGTTATCCATGCAACTTCCCTTCATTGTTTAATGATGATTGAGCTCTAGTTTAAAGCCTAATATCAATGAAGACAAGGATGGTACTACAGCCTTGGCTTCAAATTGAAGTGTTAATTACCTAATAGACAATATTCAGGGAATCATACCCAACAATTCCAAGAAAAAAATTAAGAAAAATTTGGACCCCAAAAACAAAACAACTTTTTAAAGATGTCCAGAGAGACGTTGGGGATGTGAGATGGAGTTTAGTAGATGAAAACGAGATGAAATGACTCGTCATCTGTGGATACCATCTCTACGGTTGTCTGGCCGCTGCCTAATCACACCTGTTAGTGATTCTAAGAACAACAGACAAGTATGAAGAAGGCTTTCTCTGTAGGCATCGTTGTTTCGGTGAGAAAACAAAAACAATCTGTTTTATCACCACAAACTCAACAGATGCACAAAAGAAAATGGAAAAAATGAAGGAATTCCATAAAAACGGGAAAAATGACATGAAAGGGTTTTGGGGGGTCATATCAACTATCAAGTGTAAAAGAATTGGAACATCTGTCATTACGGGAAGAAACCCAATACGAGAAAAAAGAAAACGAGTCAGATTTCAGACATCAAAGCCTTCCCCTTTGGGGTTGGCGGCACCTTCCATTAGATTCTCCTCCCACAGTGTTCAGATAATTGTACCCAACAATTCCAAAGGAAAAAATTAAGAAAAAATCTGGACCCAGAAGGAAAAACAACTTTAAAAGGAAGATGCAGAGATGAGAAGTTGGGAATGTGAGATGGAGTTTAGTAGATTAAATCGAGATGAAATGACTCGTCATCTGTGGATACCATCCCTACGGTTGTCTGGCCGCTGCCTAATCACGCCTGTAAGTGATCCTAAGAAAACTGACAAGCATGAAACAGGCTTTCTCTGTAGGCATCGTTGTTTCGGTGTGAATACAAAAATAATCTGTTTTCTCACCACAAATACAAGAGATGCACAAAACAAAACCAAAAAGATAAATAAAGGAAAACCACCAAAAAAAAATGGAAAAATTACTTGACAGGGCTTTGGGGCTCATATCAAGTGTAAAAGAAGATCTGTCATTGCGGGAAGAACCCAATACGGGAAGAAAGAAAAAGAGTCATATTTCAGACACCAAAGCCTCCCCTTTTAGGGTTGGCGGCACCTTCCATTAGTTTCTCCTCCAGATCGAACTGGGTTTTCCTTTTTCTTTGTTGGGATCCCACTCTAGCCCTCTCTCTTTATAATCATAGCCTAAACCCTCTACTAACATAAGCTTAAAACCTAAGAAAAGCGACAACATGCTAAAGAAATGAGTCATGGAAAGAACAAGTTAGGTTTTCAGCACAGAGAGCTCTCCGGCGGGATAGGCTGATGGATTACCATTTTAAGGAGCAATGACTTGTATCGTATATTCTAGGGTTTTGTTTAGGCGGTGTGGGCTTCCAGGCAGCCCCCGGCCCATATTGTTTGATAGCTGCAGCCAAGCCCGGCCAAGCCCAATCTGGATTTACCAGTGACCACTGCTGTAGTTTGATTTCAAGAAGTTGTCTGGAGAACGGCAAAATCCCTACAAAATGGAATTCCGTAACAAAGAAGTGCCCTAAAGGCACAACACCCTCAAGTAAATGGGCCGGCTCATTCCATCTCCGTAGCAACATGTCATTTGGAGCCGGAAATATCATTTCCTGAAAACCAGCAGCAACGTTTTACATGTGAGAAAAATTCAGCATGGCTTTGCATGCTACTGGAATCGTGGGTATGTTGTAGCTAATATTGCTGTTGATAACAAATGAACTGATTGCAAATGCTTAAAAAATTGCAGGCACTCAGAGAATGAAGTGAAAAGATGGCACCTGGCCTAGGTAAGTAAAACGCTTGTCAATAACCAAAGGAAACCAACCTAATGTGGGTAGCAAAAACAAGTGAAAAAGATAGCAAGTTCAAACCCGTCTAGATGGCAGCCCACCACATTATCATTATTATTCATGAAGGAAAATTCTATATATTACACTACCGTTCCACTATATAAGATGTGACACATATATCACCATTAGATGATTCTTTATCATCTAATATTAATAAATATGTCACATCTTGTTTAGTAAGATAAAAGTGAGTTAGTAGTGCGGTGTCTAACATTACTCATACATGAATACCTGCCCTTAACTTCTGTAATACGCTACCAAAAACACCGACCTTCAACTCATTCCCCTTTTGCGTTTAGATACTCTCCATTGCTCCAGTATAGATTTGACCCCTTCTTCAAGTGTAGCCCTTCTTCCCTCCACGTAGTTCCACAATTCAGATGTTATATACTGTCCACTTGGGTTGTATTCATTTATCTCCATTAAAGCAGTAGTCACGGCCTTGTAAACTTCATCACCCAATTCATTCCTCAAACCTTTTAATTTCTCATCTTCATCATTTATAACTTCCTGAAATGATTGGTGACAGTCATTCTGAGTAAACTGCATTATGTGAAAAGGGAGCCATTGCAGCTAATTATTAAAAGCTTCAATAATAAATTAGGGCAATAGAATCCTTGATGATTACATGAATTTCAAAAAACTAAAAAGATAATTGTACCAAAGTGCATGCACAAGCCAAATTGAAAAATGCAAAATAACAGAAAGCAAATTCCTGACAAGCTACATAAACGGGACATTGGAAAACTACCAAACAGACTGTAGCAGCACCTACGTTCAGACAATTTTTTTTTATTTTTGGGATGCAAAATGCACAACATCTAAGAAAAACAAAAAGCAATACTTACCACGCAACAGATATAATCTACAACCAAGAGTAGTATATAGGAAAGCCAGATTTTTATGAGTTTTAAGAATAAGACCTGCTGTTTCCCTTCAACTGTAGAAAATTTAAAAGGATGCCAATCGGGGTCCGTCATATATTCTTTCCACAGTGAGCACAGTTCTAAAGCTCTCTCATCAGCTTCTTCCACATCAAACTTTCTCTTCATTGCTTCGCGAAATGGTTTATCATCAAGTTCTCCCATTCTCTTAAGCCCAATATCACCACGGAGCTCTATCTCTTTCCACTCCTAAAAAATAAGAGCATTAGTATCTACTCACAAGCTGAGGGAATTTGCACCGAGTTTAATACTTTCTAATTCAGAACATATGGAGTTTTCCCACAAGCTAGCGCATGATCCACAGTTCACATTGATGCCACAATGTAATACAATGGCAATCGAAGAATTCTAATTAATTCATGAGTTAGTCACCTCTGGGGTTCATAATGTTAATAAATAAACAATAAACTCTCCGCATAACCATACCATCTTTCTAATAAATTCTAATAAATGCATGCATTTTAGACCTTCTTGCAGCTCATCCATTAAGGGGGAAAAGACCTTACATTAATTAATTCTTTTCGAGCTCCTTGCAGCTCATCATTGCTCTTGCGCTCCTTCACTATTAGAGCTTGGTTCAAATCTTCTAAATCTTCAAGCTCTCCTTCTTTTTCACGCAACTGTTCAAGTATTGTCTCCACATTTTTCAAAACGTCTACATCTCCATCATCTACCATGTGCCTCATGACATTTAATGTCCCTCTCAGTTGCTCTATTTCCAATTCCAGCGCTTGCTTTGCATCCAGTTGCTTTTCCAGTTGAATTATTTTGTTATGGAGTTCTTCCTTTTGCCTCTGCAAATTCAATGGTAATATATTACCAATTTCTCTTCTCCAAAGTTGAAAAGGAGATGTTCAGGTTATTCTTTAAGCTTTCAAAAACAACTAACAAACCTTCTGATCTTCAGCCAGTTTCAATACATTTACATCAGCCTTTTGTTGCTCCAAAGAGGCCAATTGCAGAGCACTATTTCTTGTGGCATTCTGATAGAACCACAAAAAGCAGGCACTGTCAAGCATATCTCTTGCACATGTGCATATAATCATTAAAAAAAAAACAATTGTTGTGATTGGCTGAATACAAATCTTAAGAAATAGCAGGACGGGCTTCGATGATATCAAGTTTAATTAGTTTTGTAATCAATCACTCTATAAACGGTAGTGACTGTTGAGTCGTTGGGATATGCATGTCAGTTAAAATAAAGCTACCTTCTCAATTTCTTCAGCAAGCTTTCTTCTTTCGCTTTCGTTATGCGCATCACGCTTTTCCAATTCCATCCCTCGCATCTCAAGCTCTTTTTTCTGAGATTCCAGTTGCAACTTAATCTTTTCATGGTCATTGGAAATCCTCTGAAAGTGATTCCTTGCACTCAGTTGTCCTTTTCTTATATCTGTTACACAAACAAACATGGAATGGATTAATACCAATAGAATGCCCAGTAAGCGTAAAGGAATGGAAAGTAACAAATTCAATATGGTGAAATCTACATCACAAACCTTCATTATAAGCTTGAAGGAGCTTATCTTTCTCTTCCATTAAGTTCTGAAGGGAGACTGAAGTCTGACTACATCTTTCCTCCATCTCTTTCAAGTGCTTGCTCTTCAGCTCAATGGTGTTCGTCAGATTAGAGATAAGCTTGTCCTGCTTTCGTGCTTCTTCCTCCATAATTCCAGAAATGGTTTTAATATCCCCAATCTTTCGTAGGTGGTCCCCGATAATCCCACTTGAAATGTAGTCATCCGCACGGGCGACCCAAGCATAAAGACCAGATTTTTGGCCATTAACACCACACCAGTCCTTTTTCCCATGATGATCTGCCTCATAAGCTCTCTCAAATGACATAGCATTATGTAACCCAGGCCAATCTTTGCGGAATTCCACAACAGCACTGCCTGAATGACCCCGGAAATTCCATAGAGGGTGGACCCTTATGGGATTAAACCCAGCACTTCTCAATTCATCCCTCAGCTTGGATCCACTTCCTCCCACATATTTTCCTTCATCTGTCCGTTTTGTTGGAATGTTAACCACAATTCCTGTCCAAGGCCACACAATTTTCTCATTGGGGTTGCAATCAATATGAGGATCACTCTTGAGATCAGGTGTTGATGGACCTGCCAAATCTTTTACCAGAGCAAGGGAATTAGCCTTCTCTTTTGCGTTTTTCTTTTTTGAACTACTCTTGCTAACAGGTTTTGATGGACCTAAATCCTTTTCCAAATATTTCAACAAAGCAAGGTGATTAGCTCTCTCTTTTGCGCTTCTCTTTGTTGAACTACTTTTGCCCACCCCAGAAGCATGCTCGAGAATTTCATTATATAGATAATTCTTCTTTCTCTTCGGGCAGTAGGGGCAAGCAAACGTCTCGTCAGAATTTTTGACATTGCGATTCCCATTCTTCAATTCTTCATAAGATTGATCTTCAGACTCGTCCATTTCAGATTCACTAATGTCCGTATCTTTTCATGAGCTGTAACACATTGCAAAATACCCTCAAAATTACTAAGTACCAGGAATTTTGAAGGGAAAAAAAAAAAAAAGAGGATAAAAAGAAATCAACTTTCACACTAATCTTGCAGATAATTCCCAGTAGTATTATCCATTTTTTCACAGACGACTTGATTAAACACGAGCATTAGGAAGTAAAAGAAGTGTAACTAGAGATTAAAAAAAAAAAAAAAAAAAAAAGGAGTAGGTACACACGCTTGAGCGTTTAACACAGAAACCGTTCCAGTTCAACAAAATCTTACTGTATTTAATCCAAGATCTCTCTTTTAACCCCCTTATTGCATTTGAGACCTCACCTATACACACATAATTCAAAACAGCCCCCGTACATTAAGGGGATGAAAAAAGAAAAACGTAACCGGGAGTTTAAAGATGCAAAATTGAATGAAAAAAGAAGTGCAAGCGGACCAGCGAAGAGGAACATGGAAATGACTCTTACAGAGAAGTCTAGAGCCTTATACTCTACAGATGAGAAACAGAAAGAGAATCAAAACCCACAAATGATCATGCATGTAGGACATTTTATCCAAACAAGCGAATGCATGCATATAAAGAAATAGGCAGAAAATGTGAGCAGTGGAGAGGATCACCTGAAAAATCGAAGGTACCTGCAGGTCTCTGGAATCCTGGGCAGAGAAGAGTATGAGAATGTGGTGCTTTGGGATCCCTTGGAAGAATTAGGAAAGGTTGGGGTTGTGGGTTTAGACCAAAGGTGCTGGCCGGGCAAAAACTGTAACGGCATGCGCTTGGTGCTGTGAAATATCTCCACCCACCCAGCGAGAGGACAATGGCCCCCCGTTTTGATTTCATTTCATTTAATCTAGTTTCATTTCTTCATTATAATTTAAATATAATAAATGATTTAATATTAAAGAAATTATTAAATTATTAAGCTTTTTAATATCATTATATTAAAAAACTATTAAATTTTTATATCATTATAATATTAAAAAAAAAGTATTAAGCTTTTAATGCTCATTTACAATCATCTAAAACTTTTCAATGTTTATGGGTGCGTTTCGGTGCATTTAGATATCAGATTGAGCTGGGTTGAATTAAGTTTAGATCTCGTTTAAATTTGGAGATAAGATAAATTGAGATAAATTTAGTTTATTTTTTAATATTATTATTATTTTAGAATTTAAAAAAATTGAATTGAGATAAAATTGTGTATTAGAATTTGAAAAATGTGTATAGGAATTTGTGTTTTGTATGAAGAATTAAAAAATATAATGATGAAATAGAGATGAGTTGAAAAAAATTTTGACTTCAAATCGGGCCTTAATTGAATAAAATATTATTAAAATATTAATTTTTAATATTACTAGTGTATTGAAATTTGAAAAAGTTGAATTATTTATTATATTTTGTATAAAAATTTTAAAAAATTTTAATAATAAGATGAAGTAAGTTGAGAAGAGTTTGAATATCCAAACTGGGCTAAACGGAGTGAGTGTGACTATGGATGTATGAGTTCGCGCGTCAAATGTCTCACGAAGCCCCAAAACTTCAAACTATGGCTGTAGAGAGTTTTTTTTTTTTTTTTGAATAATGAAACTGCATTCCATTCATCAATAATGGACATTACATGTGAGATTCCAGATTTACATATATTTTTATACATTGTTTTATTCTCGGTGTTAATTATTTTAATTTATTATAATAATATTATTAGTCGAGTTTTATTTATTTAAGATATTTATTTGATCTATTGATTAGTTAATATTAGTTTTCTGTCTTTTTATAATTAAATATTGAGTTACGTTATTTTTCATATTAATTTAAAATATAAGATAATTATTTCAATGATTGGAATTTAATTTCTTTTATTTTATTATGTGAATTTATTTGATGTGTTTTTATTTATTATGTTATCTTAAATAGTCTCTGCGTTTAAATTAATTTATTCAGCTCTCTGTTTTGGAATTCTTTTATTAGATCAACATTGTGAATCGAGTTGTGGGGACTGGATCTCATTTATTTCCTTCACTTTTTCTTTTTCTTTTCCTCTTTCTCCAGTTCCCCCCCCCCCCGGGCGGCGCGCGCAACATGCCTTTCCCCCCCATCTGTTTTGGTCATTTAGCCTTAGGCCTGGCTAGCCTCCACCGTCGCCCACCGTCCCTCACTGCCTATGCCGCCGGCACCTTTACCCTCCGGCAACCTCCCCTGCACCGGTGATGCACCTCAGGCAACCCCCTAGCCGGCGTGTGAGGCTTAAACCCGAAATGGGTATTTTGGCTTCTCTTGCATTTTTCGGCCACCGCGGGCCACCCCTTGGCACCGGCGACTTACCAGTAACCTCCCCTCACTCCGACGAGCACAACCCACTGCCCAAAGCCACCCAGCTCCGCCGTTTGCTCCTCCACTCGAAATGGGTCCTTAAATAGATCCATTTTCGTCGCGCCGCCGTCCGACCACTGTAGGCCTCACCTCCGCCACCAAACCACTCCCCTACCCTAGCCGGTCATCCCCCTAACTCAGTTTCTCCAACTGCAGTCCCACCTTCTCTATATGACCCCAAACCTGAAAATAGGTTTCCACCCATTTTGAGCAGATCCGCTACCTTCCGGTGGTTGTGCCGCCACACCACCACCTCCATGAGATTCCCCACCTTCCATTGAGTGTTTTCCTAAATTTTGGTGTCAAACCGAGCACTCTAACCTAACGTACAAAGTGACTAGCTGTAAACGTTGTGGACTGACGTTTGCTCAATGATCCAGTTTTTACCTACTGTAAGTATTTTCCAAACAAATTTTGAGATTTAAATATATTTTGTATTAATAATTCTGTGTTTGGTTGATAATTAAATGTTGGATATTTGTTCATGGTGATATGCATTGTGTAATTAAATGCTTATTTATGTGTATGTTAATATTGAGATTTTAATGTGAGATTTTGTGTTTGGATTTTAATATAAGATGTGGTTATTGGATTTATGGATTTTAATAGTTTTTGGCTAAGTCATAACGAGGACGGTGATACGTAACGCCCGTTGTGATCAGCGTGTGTGTGGATGACATAATGGAGACGGCGATACGTAATGCCTATTATGGTCATTGTGTGGGTATTTCATATCGGAGACGGCGATACGTAACGCCCGCTATGAAATGTGTTTGAATCATAATGGGGACGGCGATAAGTAACGCCTGGTATGATTGGATTTGCGGATACTATTTTCTGAAAATTGATAGATAGTTTTTATTGGAGTTTTATTGTGATTAAAATGGGATTTTAGCGTGTGTGGTTATTTTATTTATCTTGAGGAATGTGATTTAAGTTTCATGCATACGGTATCATATTCTTGAGTGATGTTGTTATTGTTGCATTAGTATATTTTATATTTTCTGGTTTAGTTAAGTTGTACTTACCTGCGATGCCATCTTGGCATCATAGATTTTGGATACAGATGTCTAGCAGGCTAAGCCTGAGGAGGCGGCTTCGTTGTTGGAACATTTATTTATAATTTGTTATATTGGGAAGTATTTTTCCATTTTTATAAATATGTATTTTTATAATTTATCTTTCGGATGACTGTATTAAATCCCCTGTTGGAGAATTTATATTAAATTAGTTTGTAAAATAAATCTAAAAATTCTAATACTTAGTTATTGACTTAATTTATCCGCTACTTTTATTTATGTATGTCACGCGTTCACACACTTAGCACTTGACGTTGGGGGTGCGTGACCCATGTTGTCGGCATCTCGACGCCTCGATTCCTATGTTTATTTTAAGGGAAATTTGGGGGGCGTCACAGGTGGTATCAGAGCAGTTCGACTCTGGGTAAATCCGTAAGTTACCTAGGAATTATACCAGAAAAGTTTGTGGTTTTAAAATTTTATTTATTTTATTATTTGGTTGTTTTATTTTATTTTATTATTCTATTTGTTTTCTAAGTTTTTCCTACTAATTTATATTGTAAGATTATCGATATTTATTTCGTTGTGTTGTGCTTTTTATTTTAATGTGCATGTTGTTTATTTATTTTCATGATTAACTTAATTCTGATTGGTTTGTTCGCTTTGTTTTATTTTATTTTAATATTTGTTCAATATTGTATTGGATAGTAGTTAAGATTTTAGTTAATTGATTTTATTTAGTTAAGTTGTTGAGCATTTATTTAATTATTTATTTTATATATATGCATTTACTTTTGTTTAAATTAGAATTTGGATATTTCGGATTATATTATTATTTTAAATCAATCTTTTTATTGAATCTTATATTTTAAATAAATGTGTTATGGAATTCCTTATTTTAAAGTTTATTTCTTTTATTGTGGGTTATTTTGTTTTCTTAAACTTTTATTCAATTATCATCAGGATTTGATTTGAATTTTAGTTCATAGGTTTCTTGGAAGATAGTTTTGAATTTTATTTATTATCTTTTTATTTTAATTATGCCTTTTATCTTTTATATATTTATGAAAGTTTAAAATTTATTTAGACAATGATTTAAAATCAATTGATGCTATGTTTTCTTTTTAGGCATATGCTTTAAGGTAAATTTTTAAATTTATTATATTTTCATCTTTCTGCTTGTTTATTTTAAAAATTTATCTATTTATTTTGACAAGTGGGTTTATTTCGGTGACTTGTTAGTATTTATTTATTTATTAATTAATTTAGTTATTTATTTTATTATGGTTCGTTTGTTTTAAAGGTTTTAAATTTTAGAGATTTCTACAATAAATCTTTTTAAGAGTTAGATTTTGTGGAGAATTTCAAAGTTTTATTTGTTATTTTATTTGTTGTTCTTATTTTAATTCAACCTCCTTATTTTATTTAATAAAAGCTTTTGGTGATTTGTGTTTACCAAAGGAAGTGGTCTTGTTTTCTTAAATGAATAGCTTTTACTTATTTGTTTATTAGATCTTTTTTTTTGTTGTGTTTTTATATAATATTTATGTGAATTACTTAAGTTTTATTTAGTGTTTGGGTATATTATATATATTTACGAGACGGATTTGTTTTGATAAATTATTGGTATTTATGAAATTGTGTTTCCTTGTTGATATTTCCCATGCTGTTTATATGTATTAGCTGGGTCTCACTGAGTGTTAGAGTTTCTAAGTTCTAATTTCATTTTTGAAAAATTGTTGGAATTGTATTTTAGATAAACTCTTCTTGTGAGTGTGGAATTGTTGATCATTGATATATTGTTATGAAATCTGTTTCAGTAATGCTTATGATAATAGGCGATTATTTGTTTCCTTGGTGAAATTTTGATTTTGTTTGTGGATGCTTAGAGATTGATGTATAATAATTGTGTGTGTAAATTTTGGAGAATATTTATCTTTGACTTGTGTTTAACTGGGGAGAAATCATTGTGGTAACTGATGGATGTTGAATCAATGTGATAGTATTAAATTTAAGGGGTCTAAATTTTAGGCTTCTAGGTGAATTAATTGGAATGAGCAACTTAAGTATGATATTTAGGAAATTTAATGGTTAGCAGCATTTGTTGAGGTGTCTTAAGAAATTAGTTGTGACTTGAAGTCACATAGGAATTTAAATATTTGATGTTATTCCATCTCATAGGTATTGAAGGTCCAGTTGGGAGAATACGGATTTAGATAATTAATCTACGGTGAGAGTGATGAGTTATAATAACATAGAAGTGTATTAGAGGTTTGGAAGTTAGAAATTTTAGACGTCAACAATGGATGACGTAACCTGATTCGTGAGATGATAAAGTATTAGGAATTGTAAGTGTGGTATAGGATTTTTTGTTAATAGGTGTCAAGCTAGTTTTACTCAATGGTGATAATTTATGAGGACTTAATTTTATGCATTTGGTGAGTTTTTAAAGTGCGCGCGGAAGCGTGATGTCTTGCAATGTAGTTGGAGGTTTAAGTTTTGTGTTGATTTTCAGAAATTAGTGGTGACTTGAAATTTGTGATGATATTTGTAAGTAGAGATTTATCTTTTTGGTGTGGTAAATTATGTTTATTGATGGTTAAGTTGGGAAGATAAACTTGCGAGTTACTTTAGGGTGACACAAATTGTTGTATGGAGTTAATGAATATTATGATTTGAGAGATTGTACTAAGGTCCTTGTACATATGGAGTTTAGATTAATTGGCTACCTCAGGAGTCTTAGAGATGAAATATTATTTGGAAACTATACGATTATAACGAAATAACATCCATTTGTGTTTGAGGAAAATAGATGATTGTGCTAATGCTTGGAGTGAGTATTGAGTGATATGGTAGGTGAGCTATTAGAGTTTCTATTAGTTGTAGTCGAGCGAATTTTGGGGACGAAATTCTTTTTAAAGGGGGGAGAATGTGAGATCCCAGATTTACGTATATTTTTATACATTATTTTATTCTCGGTGTTAACTATTTTAATTTATTTTAATAATATTATTAGTTGTGTTTTATTTGTTTAAGATATTTATTTGATCTATTGATTAGTTAATATTAGTTTTATATTGTTTTTATAATTAAATATGGAGTTACGTTATTTTTCATATTAATTTAAAATATGAGATAATTATTTTAATGATTGGAATTTAATTTTCTTTATTTTATTATGTGAGTTTATTTGATGTATTTTTATTTATTATTTTATCTTAAGTAGTCTTTGCGTTTAAATTAATTTATTCAGCTCTCTATTTTGGAATTATTTTATTAGATCAAAACTGTGAACCGAGTTGTGGGGACTGGATCTCATTTATTTCCTTCACTTTTTCTTTTTCTCTTTTCTTTTCTTTTTCTTTTCTTCTTTCTCCAGTTCCCCCCCCCCCCGGCGCGCGCAAAATGCCTTTCTCCTCCCTTTGTTTTGGCCATTCGGCCTTAGGCCTAGCCAGCCTCCACCGCCGCCCACCATCCCTCACTGCCCATGCCGCGGGCACCCTTACCCTCCGGCGACCTCCCCTGCACCGGTGGTGCACCTCCGGTAACCCCCTAGCCGGCGCGTGAGGCTTAAACCCGAAATGGGTATTTTGGTTTCTCTTGCATTTTCCGGCCACTGCCGGCCATCTCTTGGCACTAGCGACCTACCAGCATCCTCCCCTCACTCTGGCGAGCATAACTCACCGCCCAAAGCCACCCAGCTCTGCCGTTTGCTCCTCCATCCGAAATGGGTCTTTAAATGAATCCATCTTCACCGTGCCGCCGTAGGTCTCACCTCTGCTACCAAACCACTCCCCTACCCCAGCTGGTCATCCCCCTAACTCAGTTTCTCCAACCACGGCCCCACCTTCTCTATATGACCCTAAACTCGAAAATGGATTTCCACCCATTTTGAGCCGATCCGCCACCTTCTGGTGGTTATGCTGCCACACCACCACCTCCATGAGATTCTCCACCTTCCATTGAGTGTTTCCCTAAATTTTGGTGTCAAACCGAGCACTCTAACCCAACGTATAAAGTGATTAGTTGTGAACGTTGTGGACTGACGTTTGCTCAATGATCCAGTTTTTATCCACTGTAAGTACTTTCTAGACGAACTTTGAAATTTAAATATATTTTGCATTAACAATTCTGTGTTTGGTTAATGAATGATTAAATTTATTAAATGTTGGATATTTGTTCATGGTGATATGCATTGTGTAATTGAACGCTTGTTTATGTGTATGTTGATATTAGAATTTTAATATGAGATTTGGTGTTTGGATTTTAATATGAGATGTGGTTATTGTGTTTATGGATTTTAATAGTTTTTGGCTGAGTCATAACGGAGACGGCGATACGTAACGCCCATTATGGTCATTGTGTGGGTATTTCATATCGGGAACGGCGATACGTAACGCCTGCTATGAAATGTGTTTGAATCATAATGGGGACGACGATACGTAATGCACATTATGATTGGTGATGTGTGTATGTCATATCGAAGACGGCGATACGTAACGCCCGGTATGGTTGGATTTGCGGATACTATTTTTTGAAAAATGATGGATAGTTTTTATTGGAGTTTTATTGTGATTAAAATGAGATTTTAGCGTGTGTGGGATTTTAAGGAATGTGATTTTAAGTTTCATGCATACGGTATCATGTTCTTAAGTGATGTTGTTGTTGTTGCATGAGTATATTTTATATCGTATGGTTTGGTTGGGTTGTATTTACCTGCGATGCCATCTTGGCATCGTAGATTTTGGATGCAAATGCCGAGGAAGCTAAGCCTGAGGAGGCGGCTTCGTTGTTGGAACATTTATTTATAATTTGTTATATTGGGAAGTATTTTTCCATTTTTATAAATATGTATTTTTATGATTTATCTTTCGGATGACTGTATTAAATCCACTGTTGGAGAATTTATATTAAATTAGTTTGTAAAATAAATTTAAAAATTATGGTACTTAGTTATCGACTTAATTTATCCGCTGCTTTTATTTATGTATGTCACGTGTTCACACACTTAGCACTTGACGTTGGGGATGCGTGACCCGTGCTTTCAGCATCCTGACGCCTCGATTCCTGTGTTTATTTTAAGGAAAATTTGGGGGCGTCACATTACAAATGAACTTGAAAATATACATTACAAGTTAATTGAACGACGATTTGTAGCTCCCCAATACATTAAAAGTGACTGACATTTTCTAACCCTACCTACAAATCTCTCAAGAACAATGTTTAAGAGACAACCCAACTTTGTCTAAAACAGAGTGATTACCAAACAACCAAACAAAACCAAATCTCGTTCTAAGACCAATTAGAGACACACTTTACAGACAAAATCTTAAATACTACATGTTTTTTTTTTATTAATAAAATGAAAGTACAACATAACTACGAAGCAAATGGAAAAATCAATTCACATAGACATAAACTCAGTTCTCAATCTTGGAAGAAAATAAATTTGAGAAACAACTACGAGATTCGTGGCTGAGGGTGACGCGTGAGTTACACGCGCCGTCCCTAGATGGTGGCGGAAGGCCTTATTCTAAGTTGCCTAGGGCCTTGATCTCTTCGGCGGTGCGCATGGGGGCAAGAAACACCTCTGGAAAGAGGCACATGGGGAACAACTCCCCTCTATAGAAAGCGTGGACGCCCCACACGTTGCTACAAATGGCTAGAGACCACCCCAGACTGAGAGATCAGTGTCGCGCGAGCTTTGAGATGGAGTGCTTTGGCTTGAAACCTAAGAGCTTAAGACATACCAAAGATCCCAACATTAGAATCTGGAAATCGGAGTCATCAACTCGGTGCCTTGTGATAAGTCGGACCCCTTCACCTGCAATCTTAGAGACCAAAAATCGCCACCCGTGCTCTTGCAAAAGAAAAGAGAAAACAAAAAGGAGAGAGTGGTGGGAAAGAGATGAAGATAAAAGAAAGAGAATCGAAAAACCAAACCAGGGAATGAGAGAAAGAAGGGGATGAAGGAGGGAGAGGGGGGGAGGGAGCCAAAGCTCCCAATCCTCCGGCGTCGATTTCGCTTTTAGGGTTTTTTTAGAGTGAGAAGAAGCTATCACCTGAGAGAGAGCGCATGACTGTAGAGAGTTGATGCCAGAGCTTGGGGGAGCCTCCATTGCCGAATCATGAACTGTCAATTAAAGTATTGTTTTTTTAACACTCTTGCAGAACCAATACACAAAACTTATTATTAAAAGAAATCAAACTTTTAAAGCATGAAATGGCGATCGAGTCATGATTTAAATTCTTCTTTAATTTTTCGAATTTCATTTAAGCATCTTAATTTACATGGCTAATATATAGGGTGACGCTGGTTGTCGGTCGGGCTTCCTCCAGCATCAAAAGCAGCCCAACTATTGTTGGGCTGCTTTTTGATGAAAAATACACTAAAATAAAATAAAATATAATAAAAAATATGATAAAATAAAAAAAACACAACAAAAAATATAATAAAAAAATAAAATGAAGAAAACATAATAAAAAACGAAATAAAAAATACAATAAAAAATAAAAATATAATAAAAAACACAATAAAAAATAAAATAGAGATGAATTTTAAAGGATATTCGGCCTTAATTGCAGCCTGCCGCCTCCAATGGGCGGTGTCGTCCACTGCCCACCCCATTGGAACCGGTGGGCTCCGGCTATCGGACCCATTTCGGATTTAAGCTTCCGTGGGGCACACCGGAGATCGCCGGAGCTCGCTGTCGAAAGGGTAAACTCACCGGAGCCCGCTGGTCCCGATGGGGTGGGCGGTGTTGCCCACTGCCACCAGAGTCGACGAACTACTTTTTGTATGGAGATCGGTTCGACTGATCCCAGGAAATTCCTAATATATATTTTACTCCAACTCAATATATATATATATATATATATATATATTATATTCAGTTTATGCTGATTAGGCACCTTCATCAGTTTCACTTATTAATTTCTTCATACTTTATTGATGGAATTGGTTTCGGTTCAATCTCCCAGCATGCCCCCTCCTTCACATTTGATATTCTTCTGTTCATCTCATCCAAAACCCAACAGAGGAAAACACAGAGAGAAAGGAAATTACTATAAATGTGTATTTTCAGATCGATAAACATGTCAACTTAACACAAAAAAACTTTTTTTTTTTTTTATTTGTGGGTGGGGGACAATACATAAACATGTTTCACTAGGTTGTTCTCGTACAATGGACCCACTATAACTCCGAGGTTAAACTAATCCCAAACGAGGATCTTAATGCTGATGGCCTTTTGGACTCTGATCTACCTCTAGTGTTAGCACGAGGTTTATGAACATTCTTCTTCAATAAAAACTTTAGTTTACCGCTGGATCTTCTAGAAGACATGCTTAGGATTTCCGATACATGACTAGAACCCAACAAAGGTCTTCTTTCCTTTATGTTTCGGTTATCTAATCTGGACCGCTGATTGTTGAGCACCGATGACCGGATCTCTGGTCCGCATCGCAATTGATTTGGAGTTGTTAAATGCTCCATTTCCTCCCTTTCTCTGCTCCTTTTCCTCTCTTGGTACAAGCTTAGTTTCAGATCCTCAACTTTTCTCTCCAGCCACAATATTTCTTCCTGTACCATTGCTAGTTCTTCCAGAAACACCTGAACCTGAATTAATCACACATTCATCTCTCAGATCATTTACATTTAGTGCATAATCTCACTTAGCTATATATAATTGTTGTGTACTTATTATCTGCTTTTACCTGAGGTGGAATCGATGAGCATAGACTTGGGCGGGAGGAAATTTTAATTGACCCCTCAAGTGCAAAGCGCAAAATCCTGTTCAATGCCTGTTCCTCCTTCAGTTCTGCCTCTAGCATGCTGACCTACAACAAATATGGTGTGGAAACTTATATGCTAGTTATTTTACTGCTGTATCTTAGAAACTGACAAATCGTATTAAATCACATCAATTCATAAGATTATTTTTGTATAATTTGTTTATAATTAGAGTATTTCTCTTTAGTTTGGACAAATAGGAGAGTAGTAGTACAAGCTGATCTTAGCCTCTAATTACCTCTTGCTCAAGGTCCAGCCTTTTGTGCTGCTCGTCGCCTCGTTGCATTAGCAGGTCCTCGAATTTCATTGCTCAAGTCAGAGAAAGAAAACTCTCATAATATTAACAATCTGAGGCCAAGAGGCACGAAAGGGTATAGATTAGAATAGGGTATAGAGAGGAAGGAGTAGGGCTTTATTTGGTGTGTTCGTGGGTACCACCATAAAAGGAAGGAGAAAGAAAGCCATGATTTGTGTGCAGTGGGAAGGATATATTCGAGTTAAGAGAAAGTGATCTGAAGGTTGGTATTATTAAATAATATTGCTGAGTAAATTTTTGTGGAGAGCATGTCCATCGCATGAACTCATTAATGTACGTCTTTACTAATGTCAACAGAAACAGCGGGGGCTGGAGACGTGAAGCCTATGAACTGGAGGAGTTCAATTACTATCACATGAATATGAGTAGTGAATGCTAACTACATATATAGTTCCAATAATAATAATAAAATACATAAATATAGTTGACAATTAGGATACCGCCGTCTGTGGGAATCGAACCACCTTTAAAGCCACCTGCTTTAGCTGACGTGGCTTCAATGTTGATCTTTAAAGTTGGCAGCTTTATTACTTCCTTTCGAAAGGAAAATTTGATCGAATGTTAATCGGGCAATAAGGTTTTCAACTATAGTATATAAAGAAGCAGTTAGGATCATAGTTAACTTTCTAATGTCCTCTCAGTTCTAACATTGAGCATAAATCAATATTTCTTAACGACATTGCAGAATGAGGTAAACAAGTAAAGTCATAGAAGGGCATTGATTTAGGCTTTATGATTCGAATTTGAGAATTTGAATTTGAAAAATGAGCAAGTCTCTTAAATATTTTAGATACAAATAAAAAAATGAAAAAAAAAAAGGAAAAGAAAAGAAGAAGAAGATCGGGTCGGACAAATGATCCGGCGGACATTGACTTGCATGTGCCTGTTTTCACTTCATTATAAAAAGTGATTCCAATTTGATATATTCCATGGATTAAAGGCAATGTGCTGATAGCCTTGCTGTCAATGCAATGGCCAGTACGTTAAGGTTTTCCTCTCTTTATAAATTATTTGAACATATGATTGGTATCCGTATTTTTCTTTTTTGAAGAAAAATGTTTTAGTTATAAAGAAATTTTATAAAAGAAATTTTACAAATCGATATAATTTTATATAATTTATCAGATTATAAAATTAATTTTATTATAAAATAGATTTAACGAATTATATAAAGTCACATAAACTTGTAGGATTAATTTTATAGAATCTCTTAATAGTTATAACAATCCTCTTCTTTGAATCGTGCAAGAACTCTTACGTTGTGTCATAAATTTTCCATTCTTACGTTTTCGTTTATATCTTATTTTCATTGAGGATTATAATTTCTGTCAAAGCTTGGTTTTGAGATTTCTTTAACCTTCTTAACCCCCTTTTTATAGGTTTTTCTCATGCATAAGTGAGAGCAACTAATAAAATTGAAGTATTCTCTTTTTATAGGTTTTCTTCATGAACTGAGAATAATTAGGCATTTTCATTCAAATTTTAGATTTGAGAATTTGAATAAAAGAATAAATAATTTACTTAAATATTTTAAATAAAATTATTAAAAAATTAAAAAAGAAATAAGATTGAACGAAATAAAAATCGACACAAATAAACAGAGGGCCCGCTTGAATTTAAAGATGAAATGAGATGAGTTATGAATAGTAATAAAATGAGTGGTTGAGATAAATTAAAATTTAAAATAAGTGATTGAAATAAATTAAAAATATAAAATAAATTGTAAATAATAAAATTCAATTTGTAAAACAAATCAGATCAGAGTTGACAGTAAATAATAAAATTGAAACAGTATTTTTTTTCCCAAAAAGTTCATTATTAAAGTTGAAACCCCTCGAATTGGAGGACTAGGGTGATGTCACACTTTGTCCCATGCGTTGTGGCAGTGATATGGATGAATGAGACTTTGATACTCGAAAGTCGAACCACTTCATCAAACAAATGCTAACCCTGTGTAAGTAGTAAGTAAATTCATCTACAAGGTCGACATGAAAACAAGTCGCTAATAAATAAATACCTACAGTCCAAAGGGCCTCCAGTCAGGTTAAGCTAAGACTGACCTAATTTACCGCAGTTTTTTTTTTTTTTTTCCGCAAAAGAAAATCCATTCTCACTGATCAAATGGAGCATGAAACTAATTATAAAATACATATTGACAGATTAAAAATGGAAAAGAAAAAGAGTTTCATTGTTAATTCTAGCTTGAAGCTTCAGTAGTTTTACGAAATCCACTGGATGAACTCTTAAAATTCCATGTGGGACCAAACTAGTAGTGGTGGCTTTGCTTCCATCCTCCAAACTCCTCTTCAATGTAGTTCTCTTCTACCTAAAAAACATAAATCAAATAAATAATTGATAACCAGGACGTCAATCAAATTAAAAAAAAAAAAATGCTGCTATAATATATTAAAAATACCTTCAAGGTGAAGGTGACACCAACTTCAATCTCTCCACAATAAGTTTGGTCAGTGCGAACCACTCTATACTTGCGAGTAAGTAATTCTGCACTTCCATTCTCCACTCCTACTGCTAATAAATCCTTCACGTAGATGCTGCACATAATAAAATTATATTTTTTATTTTTTATTTTTTAAAATTATAATTAAAATTATATTAAAACTGCAATATAATCCATACTCAAGACTGTAAATAAAATAAAACTTTTCTTAAAGTTAAGCTGTCGTGATATCTTACGTGGCTTGCCCAATAAAGTCATCAGCAGACAACGTGTCCTTATCCATGATCTTGAGAATAAGTTTGTACTGGTCACCTTCCCCTGGATACTCTACCCTGAATGTAAATTTTTCACTCCACGCCGGAGATCCACCTTCACCTGCATCGCTGATTCATTTCTATAAAACAGTCTGGATCGAACCAGAAATTAAGAAGTGAAGCATACCTTATATATAACTATCTTTTGCAGGATGAGTTTTGCTTTAGTTTCCGGGCTTCTTGGTTTGCTATTTATGTTTGGTGCATACACCAAACGGTTCGAACTTTGAGCTTAAAAAATCAAGACTAGCAAAAGAAATGGAAACCTCCCTCTCAAGTCTCCAAGGTTGATGAAGTAATTTTAGATATTGGCTTTAATAAACAAGTGATAATACAATTACAATTTGTTTATCATTGGTTTACTAACAAGTGTATTTTTTTTTTATAAATATTTTTTTAACATTCTTAAACATTAAAAAAAAATTAAAAATTATATAATTTTACTAATAATCACTTTCTTAACTATTAAATAATTTTTTTTTTTAAAATTTAAAAAATAATAAAAATAATAAAAAAGTGGTAGATAGATAATAAAACCTATCATTATTGTTAATAAACATACTACAACAAACAGTCAGTCAGTTTTGTGACCGTACGATAATTAACCTCAGAAGCAAGGCGTTTATTTACAACTACCTCCACTCTTTACGGCATTTACACCGAATTGGACTTCTATCTGCTACGTGATAGTATAATAAACCTTTTTAGAAATTAGTAGACAGTCTTTTTACTTTTCTAACTGACCATTCACCATATTATATATATATATATATATATTTTTGTAAGCAAGCATTCTTATAAAAGTATTAAAGAAAACAAAGTGCAGTTCTCCAGTGAATATTACAGACCATTCTACTTGAAACTGTAATACAAATTTTATTCTTTTTCATTTCGGTTATTCAAGTTTAAATCATGGAATCTAAAGACAATACAATAAAGAGAACTAAGTGATACCAACCTAAAGATATTTTATAAAAAAAAAAAATATATATATATATGAATTAGTATGATTTTATATTATAATAAAACTAATTTTATAATTTAATATAACACATCAAGCTCATGTGATGAAAAGATTTCGCTGCAATGAATAGTGTATGACGGTGACAAGTGAGGGTGGGAATCGAGAAAGAACTGACCTCTGGCCAAGCTGCTCTTGCGCTCCTGGCTTTTGTATTGTATCAGAACGTACGGATCCATGCGACCTGCAACGTATATTAAACACTAAATGATAGGAAGTTTAATTAATTTGAATTTAATAGAGTGGAACGGCATCGTATCGTGATCAATGAGGATCCACTGGGATCAAAAGATTAGGTGTAAACAGAAGTAATATGTAGCAAACTTACGGAAATTCTTACGAGTTATTTCTTTGAAAAAGTAGTTGATGATATGTTCACGATGATGCTATTTAAGGGTCTGGTAGTCAGCCCAATTCCATATGATTTAATCGTTTAAGCTTTGATCGAATGAAGTTGAAAATCTTTCACATTTCATTCGAAAACGCAGGAAACAAGAAGAATGAGGAGGGAGAAACGGATATCTAAGATTGAAACACAGAGAGAGAGAGAGAGAGAGAGAGAGAGATGAAACGCACAAAGAATGAAGAGGAATAAGTAGAAGGAACGCATGATTTTTTTTTTTTTTGAGACTGGAACACATGAATCTTTTCTGGTCTCCGATAGAGAAGATTTTAATACCACAAGTAGATAAAAAAAAAAATTGCTAAAGATAGCCACGCGTATGCATATATGTAAATTATACCGAAGAAATCAGTATCACCAAGGCCTTTCGCATTCACTAGCAGCACCTCCATCGTCCCAATTGCCATCTCTCTGTCTCTGTCTCTGTGATTTCAATAAGATTCTTAGAAATGTCTCAGTATGACTCGAGCACGGTTTATATGGAGAATGAGAATGAACAAAGAGCGTTCCGGTTGGGCAACTTCTGGGTTTCCATCCAATTGGCACGGCAAATTTGAAAGTCGGGGCGTTGCTATTTGAGGACCGTACAGGTCCGCTTGGATTCAGAAATGAGATGAGATGAGATGAATTATGAATAGTAATAAAATGAATGGTTGAGATGAATTAAAATTTAAAATAAGTGGTTGAAATAAGTTGAAAATACGAGATGAGATGAGATGAGTTGAACCCATTTTCCAAAACAAACAACCCTTAATAAGAATTCTTGAGCCAGCCGCCCATGGGCCATGATGAATGATGAATCCGTAGTTACACCTGGACGCGACTGGGACTCCAAAGGCGGCCCGGTTCACGTTGGCCTTCTAGATCTACTCGCTTTGCCATAACTGACTTAACTTATTGAAGTTCGAATACCATCAACCCCCTCTTTAAGAAATTATAAAAGGAAGTTGTTACCCATTTTGGTAGCCCCCTCTTTAAGAAATTATAAAAGGAAGTTGTTACCCATTTTGGTAGGTTCAATGGAAATTGAGGAGCAATATGTTCCAAACTAGAACATAAGTGCCCAAACCCTACAGAGAAAGGATTATTTTAATATTTTTAATTCTATAAAAGATGTGACTCCTTTGACATGCACCAATTGAGTTCATCTTTTCATAATTTAGGTCCAGATATCCAACTAAACTGCAAGACACTCGGAACAATTAAGGATCGGAATCATCATGAATATATCTCTAAGATTGGAGCATCAAGGTCGAGCCTTTTTATATAAAAAGACTTGTTGACCTTCTTCTATGGGTTTTAACAAGCAATACTGAAAACTTTTTCTTTTGACTGTTAGTTTCTACGGTTGCACACAAAGCCTGAAGATGAAATAAAAAATTATCATTTGCTATTTTTTTGAGAAAAAAAATTATCAAAAATTTTACTTTAGTGATGATAATATATGAATTTTATTTTATGAAAAATCGTCGTTGAGTTTAATTTAAAGAAAAAATCCTAAGTTTATTTATTTAATATTTTTTTTGGTAATGATCTCTAGCTAATGAATAACGGAATGTTAAAGAAAATTATGTTATAAGATGATTAATAGCCATATATTTTTTATATATAATTTTATGATATATGATTATTATTATTTTATTCTTTTTATTCTTTTTATTCTTTCTAATTCGAAAAAAATAATAAATAAATGAAGAAAGAAAAATTATAATTATTATTTTTTATACAATTACTTATAAAAAATATATACTATTTATACTCACACATATTATATATTTTATTAATCAACTCCCAACATCAAATCTTAATTCCATCCTGGACGTAAGTTATTAAGTTAGAACTTGACAAGGCCGTTATAAAAGACCAAACTATACAACGGAAAAAAGAATTCGTTGAAAAAAGAATCATGACCCCACAAAGCTGAAAGTCCTATTTCCAACACTGACTGAAAAACAAATCGAGTAATCTTATACTTACCGTGTCTTGGCTGTTTTATCAGGGTCATCTCGAAGAGCAATGTTTCTGATATAAAGGTCCACATTATCCTCCTCTTCCTCTTCCTCCTCATCCTCATCTTCATTGTAGCCTGTGGATGCATTAGTCCCAATTGAAATTTTGGGGGCTGGGCATGTTAATGGTTACTAGGAGTGAGAAATTGGTTTTCGTTATCAATATTAAGGGTGTTCATCCGAATTTCGGATTCCCAAATCCGGAATCCGGATTCGAGATTTTCTTAATCATTTTTTTTTAAAAAAATTTAAAATATTAAAAAATAAATAAAATTTTAAACCGGGCCGGGTACAACTCGGCCCCGATGAACAGGCCTAACCTACTCAGTATGACTAAGACAGGTAGTGGGGGAATCGGGCAGAAAACCTTTTTCGTCCTCAAATGCCACTTCAAACGGGTCCATGGATTTTGCAGTCCTCTCTCTGCTTCTGCACTGATAATAAATTTATCGATCAACGATGATAGCCAAATCAAACTATCAAACAATTAACAAGTTTTTTCCTTTTCTCTAAATTCAATCAATAATTTCAACAAGCATGTCGTTGTCATATACAAAAATCTAGCACCAACTATGTGATCATATCGAACTCTATGATAATTTAAGTATGCTAAGAAGAAGACAGTTAATAACTTACAATTTTTTTTTTTTTTCCAATCTTTTGAATTTTTCCATTCTTTTCAAAGGAAGGCTATTCTTTAAACAAGAACGGAAGATAGAAAACACATGATTTTTAAGAAAATAAAAGCATTATCGAGAGTGAGAGAAAGACAGAAGTTCGATCTCGTACATAACGCAGCTTAGGCGAACTACTGTTATGATTAGTGTGAATCAATCTACTCAATAACCCGTTCGGTATTGATTCAGTTAAACTCAAATCGTGAAAAAAAAAAAATCATCCATAAAAGCAGATAACCGTTCAATTAGTAAGTAATACATATTTGACAAGATTCAGTTAAGTTTATGCTCGAGTCGACTCGTTAGCTCGACTCAATTAAAATTCATTTATATATAGATAAATATATACATACATATATATATATATAAATATATGTATTATGTAATAAAATAAGCATACTATTTTTATGATTATATATATAATATGTAACCTAATTATTTATGTCTATATATTGAATATACTTCATAAATAAATTTTATACTTTGTACAATAATTAGTCGATAAAATTTAATAATTTTATATATTAATATGTAATAATTATATATGAAATAGATATATGGTATCATATTATTTATCTATACTAATAATATATATATGCATATAATATATAGTTATATGAATAATTATCAACTAGTTTAATATTAATTATTTATAAAATTTTCAAATTTTATAATTTAATAGAAGTTCTACTTAGTAATTATACAAATTCAATATTATATTTTTATATTTTTAATTAATCTAATTTATTAGTTATTATATTTTATTTTAAAAAAAGGAAAAACTAGAGGTTTGTAGACTAAACTCGAATTAAGAGTTTAATTTATTAATTCGAACTTAAATAAAGAATAAATAAAAAAACAAAAATCTCAAATTCCAATTTTTTAAGTCGGCTCGACTTAATTACGGCCCTAATTGCGACGGTGTGTCAGAATATATAGGAGAGCCATTTGAAGCGCCTTCACCTTGGAAGTTTGGAGCGGGATCGCCTTTTCAAGCGAAAATAGCTGGCACTGGTAGTTAGATGCGAATTGGGCCGAACCTTTCTACATGTTTTTTTTTATGGTTCGGAAAAAAAAGTTCGGCCCATTATGGTATTTGTCAAACGGTCTCAAACCCAAACCACTATCGAATCAGAACAAAAAAAAAAAAAAAACCAATTTGTTTTGAATTGATTCCTTCCTTTTTATAGGCAATTGTCTAAATGATTGATTAAAGCGAATGAAGCAAAAGCCATATCAACGTTCTAAGTATGTTCTTGCAACAAAAATAAAGGAATATTATGATCCACAGCCGTCCTCAAATACACCATATAATTTGTTGTAGAAATAAAAGAAATAAATAAAATGGGAAAAATAGCACATAAAGTTATCAAGAATCTCTATAATCATTCACAAAGCCAAGAACTGTACAGTAATCAACGGTTGTAATATATACTCGATCACATAAAATGATGTTTATCCAATCAACATCCGTTTATTCTTGTTATCTTTTTTGATTGAATAATAAAACAGTAAAACATGTGTCCAATGCTTTTCCTTGTTTTATATATGAAAATGAGAAGCTAGCAAATGGTTAGGGATGGGAAGCAATTTTCTCGTTGGTTGCTGAATTTCGAGTAGAAATCTGGTGGTGTTCATTTTGTGAGCGCCCATTGTCTTCAGAGTCCTGAAGTACTTGCTCCAATATTGTTACCACTGCATCCATGTTTGGCCTGAACCTGGGATCTAACGATAAGCATTGATTTGCAAGTTTGGCTACTGTCAGTGCTGCAGCCAATGGATACTGGCCTTCAATACGAGCATCCAGAACTTCAATAACTTTTCGTTTGCTGGAAAGGTAAGGCTTTGCCCAGTTAACTAAATTGTGTTCTCCATGTGGCCTGTTCTTGTCAATTGCTCGTTTGCCGGATAACATTTCTAGGAGAACAACCCCATAACTGTATACGTCACTTTTGGCGGTTAAATGACCTACATATATAAGAAGAGAATGAAAGGAGTATCAGATTCCATCCCAATATATATAGAAAAAGTGTGCAGTAAACTGCAGCAGCATTCATCAAGAGCTCTATAGATCATGCTGCAGGTACCAGATAAACAGATAAGTTTGCAACCCCATGTTGAAAAGATAGAAAGCTTGATGATTTAAGTAATTTATTTTACTCTTATTCCAAGTTTTCTCATTAGAAGCATGTCTATAAAGAAACAAATTAATGCAGTTGCCGGTAAATGGCTAGTTGCAAAAACTTGCAGATAGCTGGGTTGGGAGTTGGGACCTGTTTTTCCTTTTTAGTAAAGAGGACAACAGGTAAAACTTATGGCAATACTTCTGGCTTTTAGACAATAGGCGAAGGTAAACAAAGCTGTGAACTTTAAGGTACCCGTGATCATATACAATGGGAAATGATATTATAAGCTGTTGGTCTTATTCGAAACAATGATATAGCAAGCAAAATTACATGTTCTTAAACAGAGATAGGTAGTTTTATTTTGATTGAGTAATTAATTGCAGACATTTAATAAATGACCCAAGTAAACTATTCTAAATGTGTATGGGAAAGTGAAACAAGATACTCAACATTAAATCATCATTGTTATTTAATAAGGTACCTGTGATCACATACTCGGGTGCTGCATACCCATGGGTTCCCATGACCCTTGTAGAGACATGGCTTCTGTCATTTTCAGGCCCATCCTTGGCCAACCCAAAATCTGATAGTTTGACATCATAGTTCTGCCATTTGCAATGAAAAGTGGGTGAGAGCATGTTCAACTAAACTCTTACAGAAAGACATAAAACAATAACAGTTGAAAATGCTGAACGTACACTATCTAGCAGGATGTTAGAAGTTTTAACATCTCGATATATCACTTTTACGTTGTCACTGTGAAGATATGCTATACCCTTAGCAGCACCAAGTGCAATCTTCATACGGTGGTTCCAAGAAAGCGGTTGAACATGAGAAGACCCTGTTCCAAGATGCTTAAGATTCTTGATCATAATATTAACATAGATGTTGAAGGTTCTAAACAATGGATAAACAATGAATTACATTAAAAGCTCGAAAAGTAAATAATGCAAACCAGAAAAAAAAAAAACAATTACTCACTCCTAAATAGATGATTCTCCAAGCTGCCCCGGGCCATAAACTCATACACTAGAAGCCGATGGTCATCTTCTAAGCAGTAACCTATCAATTTCACCAGGTTTGGGTGATGCAGTTGCCCCAAGTAGTTGATTTCTGCCTATAGTTCAAGAGGATCCACAAAATTAATTAATCGTATAAACTTCTGAAGATATAATGTGCAATGCCATCTATTTGCAAAAGCTACCTAAAGAAGTGTTTAACCATTGCATGCCAAAGAAGCCGAAGAAGGGTATAAATAAAGAGAACTGCTAGATATAGAAAGGAATTACATAAAAATAATTCTCCTAACTGACTTGACTTTATTTAATTAGTTATATCTATTTTATAATAAAAATAATTTTACATAAATTGCATCAAATCACACGTCAGTTTTTGAAATTACTTTGTTTAATCACTTTGCAGCTGAGTATTTCCCATAAATAAAACTCACCAGCCATTCCTTGTGGCCCTGAATACCTTCTTGGTTAAGCTTCTTTACGGCAATAATGATGCCAGTCCCAGGCTTAGTAGCTGCAAATGAATGCTCATCGATCCATCCTTTAAAAACACTACCGAAACCACCTTCACCCAGCACACTATCAGGACGGAAATTCCTGGTGGCTGTTTTGAGTTCACTAAAGGAGAAGCTTTTCAAATTGGAGGACTGTATGATCTCACCCTCTGTCCGAGGAGTTTGAGGCACCGAGACAGATCGGACCTTCCTGCAGCTTGAACTGCTCAAATTATTCCCATCTTTATTACCACGAGTTGAGTTTACCCCTACATAGGTCAATGCCAAATAACTAGTAAATATAAACAATTCCAAACAGAAGTGAACGCTCTTCTCACAAACTGGCAACAAAAACAAAAAGGATCTGATCTCTTCAAAAAAAGATCAGACCACAAGCTGATAAAAATTATAATTTCCTTTATCAGCAAAATATATTTGTTTCTAAAAACTAACCCAGATGCAGGAACCAACAGAGAATCAATCCAAAAGAACAGAAAGAAAACAGGCAAGTGGTGCTGAATTGCATATTTCAGCAATCGAAAGGGTAGAATTATATTATTACAAAGTTCAAAGAATTAAATCCGTAATTTCTTAGCATCTCCAAGATCCAAAATGAAAAGGTAAAAAGAAATAGCTAGATGAGAGAAATACTGAAACTGCAATGATACCGTTGTGAAGAGGGCTCTCAGCTTTGATTCTAACACTACAGCACGAACCCATGAATTCAGAAGCTTCACTCCTCTCTCTCTCTCTCTCTCACTGCAAGTACTGCTTCTGAGTTCAGAAATCGGAAACCAAGTGTAAACAGCTTGAAGCAGGGAAGGCAAGCCGACCGGGTTCCTGAAGTGAAGGCGAATATTCAAGCGTGAAGCCAAAGAGAGAGAAAGATATAATCATTTACAATAAACTGTCAAGATATTTTATTAGAGACTTTAGAGTCTTAGGCACATGCAATCTGGTCATAACTAATGTTATACTAGTATTCATTATCGTACGTATACCATATAAATCCAACATATTATTCTGTCTAATATAAAATATTATACTATGATATTTATTATTATTAGCAGTAAACAATATGGATAATTCAAACACAGTTCAGAAGCGATGTATATTTATTTTTCGTATAACGTATAGATCATAGACGGAGGGTACTTAACAAAAATGCAGATAAATAAAAAAAAGATAGCCGAGTCTAAATATGCAGCCGCAATCCATGGTAGGAAAAGTCAAACCAAGCAAGTCCATGAAAGAAATCGAGTGTGAAAGCAAATGCTTTTGCGTGAGGTTTAGGTGTCGCTTGCATTCATGAATTCAACTACTAGTACCTACTTTGACGTGTATGCTCATGTTATTGGAAAGTTGGTTCTTCAAAAAGGGTCTGAGTTGGCCTAAAAGCTGCTGGTTTTGCCGCCCTTTAACCCTGCGGAGGAAAATGGTATTTGATTGTTTCGAGGTTTATTCATTTTCTTGTTGGGTCGCCGTCTTTTTATGCAAAACGCGATATGGAGGCACATGATTATGACCGCACTTTAGTTAGCATATACAAGGTAATTATACGATGATGGATGCAACAAAAACATCACTCCTTATAAAAGGAAAAGGAAAATGAAAATGAACAAGGAAGTACGCAAATCTCTCTTGAATTATGGTCATGTGGAGGCTTTTATTATTTTCCCACCAATATTAAATGGCAACCTAGTCATAGTGAAGCAGTCAATATTATCATACGTGGCTGATATTTGATTCTAGATGCTTTGAGTAGTCAATATTATCGTAAATGCGACCGGTCGACTTATATGTGGAATACATATATGAGTTGACTAGAAGAGAGAGAGAGAGAGAGAGAGAGAGAGAGAGAGACATTCCTCTAATTTGTATGCCCGTGCCCGTGACGCTAAAATATTCAGAATTGGCTGGTGGGTATATATAAGATATAGAACAACGCCATGCCCTCTTTCAACCAAAAAATAAAAATAAAAAATAACACCTTCCCCTATAATAATCAGATAAAATAACCAGCACATGTTTATCAATCTTCCACGTTGACGTGTTGACAAATATACCTTCGTAGAAGCTTGTACAAGAAAATTATCATAAATAATCTAACCGAGTTTCAAGCAAACCTCCTATTTATTCAGCTAGCTAGTAGAATATCGAATAGAGTAATACTACATATAATATAGAGTCTGCAAATACTGCATATTCTTTTTAAAAGAATAAAATTTATTATAAAAAAATTAATTAATTAATTTTTTTTTATGCTTCTCATATTTATTCAACTTTTTAAAATAAATTGACAGCATTTGCACACTATAACTGACAAACTGTAGATATAATTTCTCTATGTACCAAACGTAGAAAGCCGCTAAAAGCATGGGGACAGCTATTAGGATAGTAGCTATAATTTTGTTAATTGGGACTGATTTCGGATTTTGTTAGTTATAATTTTTTTTTTTTTTACATAATTTTTAAAATATTTTTAAATATATATTTTTAAAAATTATAATATTAATAAATCATATTTTCTTAATCATTAAATAAAAATAAATAAAAATAAAAATAAAAAATGAGAGCAAGACTCAGAATGAGACTCCATCATTAAACATTGTCATGTTCCCCCATCGTCATTAGTCTCTCAAATGATATCACTCTCAACATTACCGACCAAGACCGTCACTCAGGCAAAGCCAAAGGCCTTCACGGAAGTATTAAATAATTCATAATTGTTCATTTCCACCTTGTACTTTTCAAAATAGCTCGAGGGTGAGAGTCGATGGATCGCCAACACCCAAAAAAAAAAAAAAAAAAAAAAAAATCAAAGAAGAATAATTACGCAAGGTGTAACATAAGCTAATCCCAAAATTCTTTTTAAGTCGGTTACCATTGAGAGGATTAACAAAGATGGGTTCAAACAGGCCCAATATTGCGAGCAAGGTCGTATGCACATCCTATAAAATAACCCCACGAGTCCATGACTGTAGTGGGTTAAGACCATAATTTTAAATGTCGTTCCATTTCGACTCAGATTTTCCATTTTAGTATAATATCCAATGCATTTCGTTTTACTTCAAATTCCAGCCCATTTTGGTCTATTCAATTTCAGTCCTAGTCCAAATTCCAGCCATTCTGATGATTTTTTCGTTTTGAACTCTATTTATAATTTTCTTATATTTGAAGATATTTTTTTAAAAAATTTCAAATTCCAATAGTATTTAATTAATTCTAAAATATAAAATATATTTATATACTTCATAACTTTACATATATCCCCCCCTTTTTTTAAATATCATTATTTTTTAACATTTTATTTATTATTTTATTTTATTTATTTCTGTATCTCAACTAAAATTTGTATTTTTTCAACTTATATTTATTTTATAAATCTTCAATTCTTTCCATATGTACATATATAAATTATACACACTTACATATATATAAATATATGTATTTATTCTATTAATTGTTAGTTTATATATACATATAAATATTTATATATAATATATAATTAATTCCGAAATAACACACCGGAATAAACTGGCATCGAAATATTTCATTACAGTACCTTAATCGAAACGGTCATCGAAACAGAATTCAAAACTTTAGTTAAGATCCTTCAAGCACATATACTCCAACTACAATACATTATACATTGGTCTCTTAAACACAACGAACACAGCTTTTATTCTGGTAGGAGACAACTCAAGCTGTTCACAATCAACGACGCAACGTCTTATAATCTGGTTGCCAAAACCATGACCCATGGTTATTCAACGTACGGGCCAGTTCTTCAAGTCCATATCGATGGCGTCGCAAATTGCGAATTTGCGATCAATATATTACAAAAATTGGAAAATACTTCTAACTGACAACAACTCTTCTCTATCCACCCTTAGAGAAAAAAAAAAAACTCTTCTCTATCCACAACATCAGAGGCATGGCTTGAACCGACCAACTTTTTTTTTTTTTTATACGAAGGAAGACGTTCATTATCTCCGGGCCATTTCTGGAAGGAGGAAAATTTTGATATTCACTCATGACCTTATTATATATATATATATATATATTTATTTATATATGCGGTTTTTCTAATGAAAGTCAATTCTCCTGCTCTGGCTTGCTTCAGCGAGGAGGAAGGATAAACATAAAATGCAAGTTTAATTTCAATATCAACCGTTTTGGCAAAAATTCAAACCCTTGCATGCATACACCCAACACATACATTCCACAATGCTGACTTGGATATAAAACAGAACTCACTCTCTCAAATTCATCAAGAAAAAAAGGGATAAATTTCATATTTTATTGCATGGATATATGCTATACTAGGGTATACAGGTCCCTGCACGAAACCGTAAGGGGGTCTCGCCTACTCATACACGTTTCCAAGCTTAGGAACATTTTTTAACCTCAGCAGACTTGATGATGTCAATGAACTCCGGCTAATGAGTGCAAGGGGGGGAATTTAAAATAAGGGCGTGATAAAGGAAGGTTGTAAAAGAAAAAAAAATATATATAAAAGCAACAATATCGTTACCTTTAGAGAAGCTCCCCCAACCAGGAAGCCATCAACATCGGGCTGAGCTGCCAATTCCTTACAGTTTGCCCCATTAACAGAACCTTCAACACGTATGCGATAACGGTAATATTGAAACAGATGAAAATTATAGGGAAGAACAAATGTTAGACATCTCTTAAGATTATTCCATTTATACTTGAATGTGTAAGATACTACTTTGATTGGAATACTATTTTGGTGAGGAGATCTTCTATTTATTTATTTACTTATTTCACTTGGCCTAATCTTTTCCTATAGATAGACCATCTACTGTACATAAGAGATGATTATTCAGAAACAGAAGTCTCATTCAAATTCTATTTTACTTAATTTCTACATGGTATCGGCAACTTATTTTCTACAATACTGTACAATCACCACACTCAGAGGAAACAGGAAGCCAAACAAGTCAAAACACGCGGCATATTCCGGACCACAATAAGCAGAACAGTGGCAATAACGGGAAAACAGAAAATCCAAACTTTATGGTTTACAAAGATGCAACTTCACACTGCCATTTCCTTATGGGCCACAGTTGAGTTTAATGGCACCAGAATTTGCTAGAAGCAACCATGTAATCCACTACTCATTGCCACTCCAAAATCCAAAAATGACCTTGTATTGAAGATACTGCTATGCTAAATTGTTGGCAGCAAGTGTTCTATAAGGAGATCTGACTATTGAGAGCATCTATGGCCTCTAAGAAAGCATAACAATGGATTGATATGGTCTAAAGGAAACCAAAAAGATAAATACTTCGATGAAAAAACATATCAAGGGAAGTTTTAAGGAAGCTAAATGTATGCTGAAAACATCTATTTTTCACTTTATAAGGGGAAAGTTAAAAAAGAAGAAAAGAAACGAAGTGTGCTCATTTAGGTTTTAATCAAGCTAACAGGTACGCAAATCCAGCAAAATCCAGTAATATCATTGTTGGGGATTAAACTGTATCGAATGGTAAATTTGATGTACCACAGCGGAAACAAAAGCACAAAAGAAAAATTCAACAATCATACAAAAACAAAGGATTTAAGTGGTTCGGCTCAATACGAGCTTACGTTCACTGTTAGGTCGGTCGGAATGAATTCACTATAACGAAAGATAGAGTATAAAGAGACTTTTCAAAAATCTTCACAATCCCAAAGCCCCAATACACCCAGTGCACTCTCAAGATTGTTAACAAGAAGAATCTTTCTCTCACAAGTGTTTGGCTACTCTCCAAAAGTGTCTCACACACTAATTACAATGAAAGAACATGTATTTATAGTGAAAATGGCGTGAAACTCTAGAAAACGGCGGCTCGCTCGAGCGGGGTTAAATCTCGCTCGAGGGGGAGGTCGAGCGAGGGTCGAGCGAACTCTCGGGTGCAAATCTCGCTTGAGTTGGAAGTCAAGTGAGAGTCGAGCAAAGTCACGGGTTGAGCACTTCTTCAACTATATTCAAGTCACACTCAACAAATCTTCACCTTGACTTGATTCTATCAAGTTTCACAAAATTCATTCTTCACCAAAAACCGACAAATCCCTCAACCAAATCACAAAAAGGAATTACCAACCTGAACACAAAGTCTATCCTTGAAGAACTTAATTTCCACACAAAAGCCTTCAATATCATAGACGACTTGACCAAATCACAAGTTTGGTCTTAATGAAGAATCAACGTCTTCACATAAATGATAATGCACCACTATACAAACTGCTTACTTGAATAGCGGCTTCTGAATACACACGAAGACTACTAACAAAGATTCTTTGCCAAAGCAAGAACGTCACAAAGCCTGCATGAGCATATCCCAAAGGTGACCACACTGTCCCCTCTATCTATCAGATGAAACTGTAGACTTGCTCTCACTGTGCACTAATGCCAAAATCAAAATCAAAGTCATACTTAATCTCAATAGCATGATCTATAGTACTATATGCACTCTATTGTGAAGCTCTCCCAGCAACTCCACCTTTTTGCTATAACTTTACTCTCCTTCCCTGCGGAAACAACTGAAAACAAATTGTAAAATGAGAAAGTTCACCCAATAGAAAGTTGTGTTAACTGCTTCACCCAAATCTGTAGACACGCCTAGCAAACCCAAAGCATACTATAGACTCTCACATACGAGTCCACTTCATTCCATTCAACTACTCCATTTATGTGGAGTGAATCTAACTGTATGGTTTGAACAACGTTCTACCTTCTTGTCTGTAGATCACTAGTTTTCTAAAATGCTTGAACACATCAAACACATCACAAAACAGATAAACGAATCCAGAATCTTTTTCAAATGGTCATCAACAAATATGAGTACAAACAGGGCACAACATCACTCAAGATGTACTCCAGAAATCAGAACTAAATAACTGCAGGAAACTTGATTCTGCACTGCTTCACAAGAACACAATGCAAACAAAAGAATCAAACTTTTCTGTCTTCTGATCACACCAAGCAAAAGCTATGTACTCATAAATGACCACACCCATCTGGCACAATCACATGTGCCGCAAGCAAGTAATACCTGAATCTGGAACATCTGAAGATGTTCCACCAATCACTGTACTGCCCTGAAGAAAGTAAAGACCATCTGTCTTCTTCCCTGTCATTACCCCCGAAAAGCCCTTGTAGACTCGGATGACTCCACTTGCAGCTGAATTCTTATAGCTAAAGAAATCAAAAATGCCCAAGATATGAGATTTTTTTTCAAAGACGGAATATACCGAACGTTAGACAAAGTTCTAACAGTTCCATCATACATCTCAATCTCGACTAAACCTACAACAATATCACAAGCCATATCATTCCCAACCAAAACGAAGTCACCGTTGATTGATTTATAGGTAGTGAACTAATCTATTATAGAACGTACAAGCTGAATCTATGATCCACTTGTCACCAAAACAACTGTTAGGATAATATCAGAGTTGTTAGATTGTTTTTCAACACTAACATTGGAGGAATTTTCATCTTCCTCCTTATTTTTCGATCTGGAGCACTCATTCTTGTAATGACCAAATTTGTGACAATAGTGACATTTAACATTTTTCTTATTAGATTTAGAGCTACCACTGGAATTACCCCTACTCTTTTCCAAATTTCTCTCCCCGAATCTATCACCAGAGGAACCTTTCACAAATAAGCCCTTGACTTGATTATACGTGCCTAGTACTCCCAATTTTGTTCTCAATTCCTTAGAATTCAAAGCAGATTTCACATCTACCAAGGATATGGTATCTCTACTATGCAACATTGAGTTCACAAACTTATCAAACGAAATAGGCAACGAACACAACAATATTAAGGCTTGATCCTCATCCTTAGGCTTAATATCAATGTTTCTCAGATCCAAAATCTAAAATGATTTTACTAAATTCATCTAGATAATCAGAAATAGGAGTATCTTCCCTCATCTTGAGCATGTATAACCATTGCTTTAGATACAAACGGTTGGTGAGCGTCTTCTTCATATATAAGCTCTCAAGTTTAGTCCACAAATCCTTGGCTTTCTCCACATTGGTAACTTCTCTCAAAACTTCATCAGATAGCGACAAAAAAATAGCATTATGTACCTTCTCTTCTTCGTCCTTCTTGGGTACAGAATTTGGCTTACTGTCCAGCGCCTTAGCCAACCCCTGTAATCGGAGCATCGCCTTGATATTGATGCGCCACAAACTAAAACTGTTCTGGTCGACGAATTTCTTTATTTCAAATTTAGCCATAGAGGCCATCCCTTATGGATCTAGCACAGAGCCGAAACTCTGATACCAATTCATTAGGGATTAAACTGTATCGAATAGTAAATTTGATGTATCACAACGGAAATAAAAGAATCAAAGAAAATTTCAGCAATCACACAAAGAACAAAGGATTTAAGTAGTTCGGCTCAATGTAAGCCTACGTCCACTGTTGGGGTCGGTCGAAATGAATTCACTATAACGAAAGATGGAGTACAAAGAGACTTTTCACAAATCCTCACAATCCCAAAATCCCAATACATCCAATGCACTCTCAGGATTGTTAACAAGATAAATCTCTCTCTCACAAGTATTTGGCTGCTCTCCAAAAGTGTCTCACACAGTAATTACAATGAAAGAACGTGTATATATAGTGCAAATGGCGCGAAACCCTAGAAAACGACGGCTCGCTCGAGCGGGGTTAAATCTTGCTCGAGCGACAACTGGTTGCATCTCGCTCAAGCAAAAGGTCGAGCGACCTTTTGGGTGCAAATCTCACTCGAACTGGAAGTCGAGCAAGAGTCGAACGAAATCACGGGTTGAAGCGCTTCTTCAACTATATTCAAGCCACACTCAAGAATCATAGCCCAAAATTCAAACAAGCTGAGAATTTCCCTCTTGTAATCAAATTGATAAACAGGCCAACAAAGCAAAATCCATTAATATCATATGCCCAAAATCAGAACAAGCTGAGCATGTCCTATTGGGGAAAAAGCTAAATTCAGTAAACTTGACTTATCTTCCAAATTGAGATAATAACAGGATCGCACAAATACAATGTCAAGTACAATGAGGGATAGAATAATGAAAATACCTCCGTAAATAATCTGGGCTGCCACGACAACTTCAGGACTAGTGTTTGCATGAAGCCATTTCCTCAATTCAAAATGTACCTGCCATAGAGTTAAAAATCCTTGTTATCTCTTAACTAAATAGTTAAGACCTGCCCTACAGTATAATAAAAAAATTACTTACTGATATACTAAGAATTTTAACATATAGATGAAATACATAGGTATGTCATCATTTGACAGTTAGAGCATCTAACATTTGAGGGCATCTTACTAATATATAAATGAAGAACAATTACTGGATTCTAGATCCTCATTCTATCTATTACAAATATTACGAAAGCAATCTCCATATTCATATCTCTGAAGCAAACTTCCTCATACGGTTCTCTCTCTCCCCGTTAAAACAATATTACTACATATAATTTATGCAAATCCTGAATTGATGATATTCTTCCAAACGCAACATTCTCTTGTTGGCATTTTGCAGTATGCTCTTCATTTATTTTATACTATTATTTTGGGGATAATTCCGCACAGTCTACATTTAACAATGGAAAAATAAGTTACATCTATAATGTACAGAACACAAGCAAATTCAAAAAACAAGGAGCACCTTTTTTTATATGATCTCCAATCAAAAGCTTCAACTTCACTACAAGCATGCTATAGAAACACCTCTTAGTTAAACGTGGGACTAAGTCCAACAAATGAGATTAATGAAAACAAAAGACAATGCCTTACTTCCTGAGCCTGAGCTGGAGTTGCAACCTTCCCAGTACCAATAGCCCACACAGGCTCGTAGGCCAAAACAACATTGGCCCAGTTCGAAACACGGTCTACAAGAGAAATCACACCAGACATGATCATTGCAAAAGAATTGATGCAATCCTTTGAGCATGACTAACATGGATGGTGTCGAAAGTGTGTGTTGACAGCCATGAACTGGCGGTGTTGCGATGTTGAAGTGATATGCTACTTGAATAACATGGAACCAGGCAAAGCAAAAATCATTGGTTGATAGATTTGGAACTCCCACTTTTTTGTTTCCTCTTATATTCTCCCCTGAAACAGCAGGCTCCCTTACCTTTCCCAAAAGAGAAACATTAAGCAATAGCAAACTATTTACCTGCAATTGCTTTTGTTTGTGCAGCAACAACATCCATTGTAGATCCAGATTCCCGCTGCTCGAGAGTCTCTCCAACACAAGCAATCACCTTCAAGCCTTGTGCAAGTGCATATGCAACCTTATCTCCGACAAACTGAAACAAAACAATGGAGATGGGTATTATTACTTTAAAGGTGCCTTAATTAATATAAAATGGTGAGAACTACAAATGCCATAGTCAAAACCTAAGAAGTAAGTGTCTTTAAAAACCAACTTACCTCATTTGACTCATTCAATAGGAGTCTTCTCTCAGAATGACCAAGAACTACCCAAGGAATTCCCAAATTGACTAGCATTTCTGCACTGCACATAGATATAAATAAACTTCCAAATATTTGCCAACAAAAAAATGCACTAGATATATTCAGTGATGAAAAACCTGAATCAAAGATGGACCATGAAAGATATTATGCAAACACAAGAACCAACATATGGTCGACATGGCTAAGTTGGAGATGATAATGATAATAACCATTCCTTTGCTAAGATTACAAAACCCTGTTCATGTCAATTTAAGTAAATACCTAAGGCAAAAATCTAGATTCCTTTAAGAAACATACTTCATTATATATTTTCCAGAAAAAAAAATTATTTGATTAAATATACAACCTCAATAATGCAGAATACAGTCCAGATGCTTCAAAAATAAAATTCATTGACAAAAAAATGAAAAAAAAATAATTACTAGTTCACTACATACCTAACCTCCCCAGTATATGCACCTCCATTTTTTACCCAACAATTTTGTGCCGCAACTTGAAAATCAGGCCTCAACAAACTATTTACCAATGGAAGAAAAACAAATGGAGGACTTACCACGACCTCTGCAAGAAGAACATGTTTTCAATGGACCAAAAGAAATGCGGTTACTTCACATAGTAAAGTGAGGACAGGAATGGGGAAATTATTTGTGGCCGTGTGACATGCAAATATCAATAACAAATAAGAACTAACAAATAGGATATAAAACAAAAATAATAGTGCGAATAACAACAGTGATCAAAGACAATATTTGAAATTATGAAATAGAAATTTTTTATGACTAGGATTCCCCAAAGACCATGCAAGGCTGCAAGTAGAACAACTTCGTTACTCTGTTAAATTATGGACTCGTGTAACGCACCCAAAACACACAGATTTGAATTAAGATAACCAATCAATTTCTTAAACAAGAAAGGTTCACTATATTTGGATTAAAACTAACACGCTGGCGTGAGCTTCTGAAATCTTGCGAGATTAGCTGTCCCATGGAGCAAGAAGAACTTTCACCCGCATATAGATGAGATCATAGTATGCCAAAGTGTGCAAAAAGTACTTTACATAGCCTCTAAAACACTGAAACCTATACATATACTACAAAAACAAGTTTCTCTCGATACTGGAATTTTTACTACAGCCTATCAATATTGAAGTCTTCATTTCAGATAATGTTCTCACACATCCAAAAATTCTAAACCTTAATAGCAAATTATGTGGAATGCAACGGATCACAGTGTGTTACCGAAAAAAGAACCAAAATAGCAACACAATACATCAAATCCAATCGTTCACATACCCACGACATCTGGCGGGGGCACTTGGGCTTCGTTAAGTGTGGCCACGATCTTCTTCACCTCCTGAGTGGTTCCATTCTACATCCACAGTTGTGTTTAGCTCAAACCAAAAATTCAAAACTTTTAGTGTAAGTGTGAGTATATGCGTCCGTATTTTCTTCAAAAGAACAGATAGTATACAAAATAAAACCAAGATTTATGCGACGTTAAGCAACGAAATTATTCACTATTGGCAAAGAAAAAAAAGAACAAGAGAATGATACAGACGATACAAAATATCGACTGCTGGCTGCCGGAAAAGTGGATGACTGCAACTTTTTTTCGGGTGAACTATATAATGAAGTGAGCGTTCAACATTCAGTCGCCCTCTATTTTTATAGCATACTCAGTCTTCTCGAAATTACAAACAGAGAAGACGATCGAATAGAATAAATAGGGAGCAGACTCACGCATTTCCAGTTTCCGCCGACGAAGAATTTCCTTGGCATCTTTCCCGATAATCGCAATTCGCAGAGGGTGGGCTTCCAGTCTAGTGAGTGACGATATTAGGAATAGAAAAAATTTGCCCAACCTCTTACTATTAACATAATTTTTACACATTATATTTACCTTTTTTAATTAAATATTTGATATAAAAATAAAAAATAAAAAATTTAATTTAATTTAAAAAAAAACAAATTAAAATTTTAAATTAAAAAAATTAAAAAAATTAATAATTAATAATATATAAAAATTAAGAAATTGTGTAAAAATGTTCATTAGTAAGATATACGAAGCGCTGATCGTGGTGGGTGTGCGATTACAATTAAAATCTTTGAATAGGGCTGTAATGAATCAGGCTATTTGATAGTTCACTCAATACTCGTTCGATTAAATTTGAATCGAATTGACTTGTAAAAAAAAAAAAAAAAACTCACTCGTGAAAGCAGATACCCGACAAAACTCAACTAGACTTGATTAAGGCTCGACTCGGTTAGTAAATGACATATACTCGACAAAATTCAATTAATAAATGATAAATATTCGACAAAACACAACTCGACTCGGTTAAGACTCGCTCGTTTATGCTCGAATCAACTCGTTGGCTCGACTGAATTAAAATTCATTCATATATTGATAAAATATACACATGTATATGTTATATATATCTAATAATATAAGCATAACACTTTTATAATTAAATATGTAATATGTAATCTAATTATTTATATCTATATAATGAATATACTTTATAGCTATATTTTATAATTTGTACAATAATTAATCTATAAAATTTAAGGATTTTATATATTAGTACGTGTAAATCATGTATGAAATACGTATATACTATCATATTATATTATTTATTAATAATATATGTAAGCATATAACATATTGTTATGATGAATAAATTTCAATTAGTTAGGTATTAAGTATTAATTTTTATTAGGGTTTTATTTATTTATTTATTTATTTTTAAATTTTATTCAAAAAATAAAAAAAATAAAAATCAAGCTTAAGCTCGTTTCGACTCGAGATCGAATTGAAAGTTTAGCTTATTGAGTCAAAATCGAACAAAAAATAAATAAAAATTTCGAGTTCGATTTCGAGCTTGAATATTTTGAGTCGAGTCAAGCTTTGGCTTGCCAAGCCAAAGCTCGACTCAATTCAAGTAAATTACAGTCCTACCTTTGAGGTGGAGTATATTTGCTCGTGGTATCGAACAGGCATCCATCAACCATGGCAAAGGAGAAGATGGGTAGTTTTGTCAATCGAAGGTAAAATGAGCTCACGGAGTCCGTGTGGCTCTAGCCTCTAGTCACGACACGCGGGCTCTTGACGCTTCTCTGTCTCAAAAGTGGGCAGTGGTTAGAGAGAGGTAGGGGCCAGATGAGTATCAAAAATGAATTTACATCCTTCAACAGTTTTATAACATGTATGCATTTTAGCAAGAGTAAAGCTTGGATTCGATTGCCTTTAAAAACTAATTTCACAAATAGCCAACCACATATTGCCTTATAGACATCCTAAAAAATATTGTGAACTCGCATTACACCAATCAGGCTCCCAAATTTGCTAGAGAGCCCAAAATGATGAAGAGTTCTTCAAACCCAAGTAGAAGGCATTATAGAGATGTATAGAAAAGTATAAGCTTACCATAAGGGTGGTAATATATGTCACGATCCGTTAATTCAAAATGAACACGATTAGGGATGTTCACCCAACCCAGGCCGACCCGACAACACCCAATTTTGACTCGACCCGAAATCTTCTCATACCGATTGCCCGATATCGATTACTTGACTCGTTCGCTCGACTCCAAAATTCCATTGCTCTCTTTTTCTTTGGACTGTTCTTTACCTGGGTAAAAAGATTGCAAAACGATCTTTAAGAAAACATGGACTATTATATGTTGTAACACCCCGTTTCGATGCCAAATTCTTTTTAAAATTTTTGGTTTCATTTGTTCAAAAGGTCCATTAGAGTTTCCGAATATATATATACTTTACAGACCCAAATTATTTTATTTTATGTATTATCATATTTGCATTTCCTTCTTCCCTTCCTTTATTTTCTCTAGGATATTGTAGTTCCCATTTATAGTTGTAACTCCCATTCCCAAATGTCTCGCTTTCTCCCTCTAGGGCTCTTGTTTTAAATCACCTATAAATACACTTTATCCATCATAGCAAAAGCCACAGCCTTCTCTTAGCCTAATACTGCTTATCTACAGCCACGTTTCTTATTCGTTCATCCCTCGCACAACACCCCAGCTCAAGTCTCCCTCACTTTCCCACTTCCATGCACCAAGAACGGCCGTCTTAAAACACGTTCGCAGCATGACTTCCTCTCACCACCTCCACCGCGTGCAACCACATCAAATTTCGAGAAACATTCCCCAAACCGAAACCGACCATTGCCAGCCTTTCAGTCCTCCCACGTCACCACCTCTGAAGTCACTTACACATGAGAAAAACACCACCACCGTAACACTTGGTCCCCTCCGCGTTCAACCACCCAAAAATCTAGACTGGTGCTCTGTTTTCGCACCACCGAATCAGGGGATGGATATCCCATCTTGAGCCACGTCGCTACCCCATCCCGTCATTCACCACCTGCACAGACAACACCTAAACAAACCGAGAGACTAGACATCGAACTCATAGCCCAAGCCTCCACCCTGTATCACCGAGAACAGCCACTACATCTAAGCGGATCCTGTCGCACGGTCCGCCACAAAACACCTCATCCTTGCTGCACAGGAAGTGCTGTCGGGCACCTCACACCACCCCCAGAACAAAACCAGAAAATACTCTATTTTTGGCTCCCCGAAACAGGGCATCAACAGCCTAGTGCCATTTCGTTCGGAGCCACCTACCAGTGCCAGCTCCCTTCCGTGTCGTCTCTTTCAACCCAGAAAAAAACGACGACAATACCCCGAGCTCCGTCGGATTTCTTGTGGTAAGCCACGGTCACTTTCCATTTCTTCCGGTCATAGTGTTTTCTCTCTCCATGTGTTCTTGTCTCTCTCTTTCTGTTAACACTCCTCTCTCTCTCTCTCTCTCAGTAGTCTGACATCAGGGAAGCCACTTTCCTCTTTTGCTCTGCCGCCAGATCTTCACATCAGTAAGTTTCAGCCAAATCACTCTTGTGTTGATCATCTGGTTTTCAAGTGAATATTTTGACTTCAGGCTTTGCGTTTTGTTAAGGAGACAAAGGGTTTTGTTTACGTTTTTTTGGCCCTCAGTTTTAAGGCATGTGTTTTAAGGTTTTCTTTCCAGTGAGTTGGTTTTTATTTTGGACCACATGACTTTGAGTTTTAGCAGACTCCTTTTATTGGTGTTATGTTCTACGTAAGCCTCATTCGTTGATAACAGGATGCATGTTTTGCAAAATTTATACCTTTTGTCCCCAGTTTTAAAGTAAGGTATTTATAGTTATGTTTTTCAGAAATTCATCTTACTTTCGACTTCATGGACTTGTTTTCTCTCGGGTCCCTTTTTATTTTCAATGGTATTTTGTTAAATCTCTCAGGAATTAAATGTTTTTGGGCTCTAAATTATTTTGGATTCATATATTAAATTATTTCATATTGGAATAAGGGTGTTACATTATTTGAGAAATTGAGAGAGTTGGATTTTTATTTATTTCTTAAGGAGGCCGATGTTTGAATTGAAAATTAGATTAAACGTATCAAGTGGATACTAATGATTTTGAGAAATGATGTAATTTTAGGATTATAGAAATTCCAGGTTTTGGAGGAATTAGATGATTATAGTACTTAGGTTTAAATATCAAAATACATGGGTGATTTGAGAATTTATGGATGTGCATGATTATTTTTATAAGTAACGATTGACTGTGTTCAGCTTTATTGAGGATACTCTGAAAAGCTAAGAAGTTCAGGTAAGCGGGGTTCATATGCTTGGTTTTATACCAAATATAAACTGAGGTTGACTTTCTAAAAATTTATGCATGTTTTGTTATGATATGAGAACTTGAGCAAAACCAACTTCAGTCATTTCTTTACATTACTCATGAAACTTATATGAAAGAAAAAAAAAATGTTTCTGTCATGCATTGTGCAGACATGAGCTTAGTTTTTGTCATGTTATTTCTGAAATGTGAAAAAGAGCGATATTGAGGATCTAAAAATTTGTGTATTGATTTTATAAAAATGCTCTGACTCTATTTTATTTATATAAGAATGATTCTGAAAATAATTTGAAACTATGTGTTATTTTTTTTATGACTCTAAAAATCTTTGGTATGGTATACTGGTTTGTATCTGATTCTGTCTCTGCTCTGCTCTGTCTCTGTTCTGTTTGGGTTGGTACCAACTTCTGTCTCTGAGTGTACCCATTTTGGAAACAAAGTGATTTATTGTAGACTTTTTTGTGGGCACACTTGGAGCTCTGAGAATGATTAAGGGAAAGTTTCACCTTTATTTCTGCCTGGTTTGACCACCGAGATTAGCACAACCCTACCACGGGGGTTAAACATGGTCTCTGCTCTGTAAGATGCTCTGTTTTGATATGATGATGATGCTCAGTTTTGTTATGTCAAAGTACTTTGTATTCTTATGATTTAAAAATCATCGCTCTGTTACGTTTGAAAATGTGTTTTCTTCTGCATATTAAAACTAAAGAATGTTTTGCTCTGCATTTTGTATTTTGAAAAATGCTCATGTTTGCACTCTGGTATATGTCTTTCGCTTATTGAGTTGTGGTTAAACTCACCCCTTATCTCTAAATATTTTTCAAATGAATTTGGATATTCCAGTGGAGGATTAGATTATGAAATATTGGGTGAGATAATTTAAGAATGATAGATTAATCATAAAGAGTTTATATGAGTATTGACAAGATTTAGTAAGGAAGTATTTATATATTTTTGTGACGTAGTATTTTCGAAATTGATGATATTGAGGAACGTGATTTTAGAATCAAGTTTTATATAATATTGGAGAATTTTAAGTCTTTAATTATACTATCGAATGTGAATGTATGTGATAAGAAGTAACTCTCCGACCTCTGCGGGATCGAGGCGTTACATATGCCTTGAAGGGAAAAACATCGTGTAGAATCGAATGGATAAATTCACCATTTCTAATTTCTACTGCCATGATTTACACTGAAAAAGTTAATTTTATTGGAAAAACAAAGCCTATAATAAGAATATTGGGAAAAAAACTAGTAGATTTGAATTTTTGCCAAGAAAGAAGCACGCAACAGACAAATCTGTTTGGGTTCAGAGAACTTTTGCCAAACTCGTACCTTTGTTTCTATTTCTCCACAAATTTTGTTGCCTTTTCTGTGACTTTCTCGTTTTCTTTGGCTTTCTCTCGAGACTTTCCCTGTTGCCAAACAAAGCCCTTGCTTCTTAACATATCGGCCTCGCTCGAACAAGCTTGTGCAATCCTCGTTCAGGTCGGTGATTCAAACCAGAGAGATAGAGAAAGAGAAGAGAAAGAGGATTTGTCAAGGGCTGGAAATAGAATCAATGCGTTTGCCGTTTGTGTGTGAAAACGGTATCAGACCAAAGTTATATTTCACTATTAACGAATATCGAAATTACCTGCTTCCGTTTTCAAAGCCAATCGATCAGGCATTTTCGGGTTAGGTTGGGTCAAAAATTTGGTCGAGCCGGAGCTTCGGCCTTTTTGAACAACCCTAAACACAATATTATAAAAATGTGTTAATGTTTAGCCTTAACGGATTTCGGATCAACCCGTTAAGACAAGACTTATTAAAGGGTTATTAACGGATTAATCCATTATGACCCGTTAAGAAACTTGAATTTACCTTTATATCCTTTATCTAAATTTCAAAAAATCCTAATTTAAAATTAATTTTATATCCTTAAGCACTTACCTATCTTATTTAAGCACTTCTCAAAGAGTCATTAATGATTTAACTCGTTGTTTTTTATTATGTTTGAGATATAATTTGATATTTTACAATGTGTTGATCATATTTGTCTATATATCATATTTTATAGTATACTACTTATTAGATTGTAATTTTAAGATTATAATTTGTAATTTTTTTTTTATGTTTTATAGCTATTATTTAAATTTTAATATTTGTATAAAATTGATTAGGTTAAACTTAAATGTGTCACTAATGGATTTACGAGTTGGAACGAGTTATGTCGTGTGATGTTGTATCGTGTCATATAGTGTAAAATGGTCTTAAATAGGTATTAACGGTCGGGTCGGATCAACTCATTATCTTAACAAGTCGTGTTAGGATTGAAATTTTTGAAACGGAATTCTTAACAGGTAGTGTTCGTGTGGACCATTTAAGCATAATATATGTTCTGACACGATACGAATACAACCCATTAACACGTTTTGCCACTAGCTTATCGTCATTATTCTGTCCACCAAGCTTGGAGTGAAAGGCAACATTCTTCTATAAGTTTTAGCTATTAAGATCAAATCCTTCACAATTATTCAGACAAGAAAACTAATCCAACAAGAAAATTAAAGAGAAATTTATCAAATTCACCGGTCATGTTTGAACATTCTCTCTCTCTCTCTCTCTCTCTCTCTCTCTATCTCTCTCAACCATTACTAATGTTTAAGAAATGCGAGCCCAGACTCCTCCTGCTGAGGACGTATTCTACAGACCAGCCCTTTGATGATCCCAGCCGACTAGTACCTGCAAATATGAATATAAGGGTGGTCGGGGTTCGAGACCGCTCCGATGATTAAGTTAGTTTTTCTGTAGATGAATCATAAAGTTATGTAAAAAGATGTCTGGGGGGTCATTTTTTACTTACCCTATACCGGTTTGAATGAGTTTAATTTATAGATACCTGTGTGCTTTTCATGGGGAGAGGTTTGAGGAAAAGTGCTACTGGTTGTGACACCATCCTGTCGTCATTCCAGAGAATGATGGTCTGACTCTATCCGTCTCATCCCTGGCGTCAGATCCCTTCGACCAGTGTTTAGTCAGGCCCTAATGATGGGTAATAATAAATGCGGCACCATTTCTCTCCAATCCGATAATTAATGTGGCGTGTTCGAACCATTTTTGTATTTAAGTGAGGGGCTCTGTCAGAACGACAGAGGTCTTGTCATTCGTTGATGCGAAGTCGATCCTGATGTGAGAGGGGAATATAAGCTGCTTTCCCAGTTTGGTCTCTTCTCTGACTTTAGTGGAGGGCTGAGACTGCCCTGGCCCTCTCCCATTTTGATGTGGACGCTCGAGATCCATATTTTCTCTGGTATTTGCATCTCCAATCGTGCCTGGGCCTGTATTGATCAGGCTTGGACCATGGGCTTTACCACTAGTTCCATTCGGGCTTGGGCCCACTAAGAACTTTCCCTTCACCTCCTTTATCATTGGCGGCAAGGTAGCAAGGATTGAATTAGCTGGGTTCGAAATGTGAAACTCTTTGTTCGCAGAGTTTGAAGGTCTTGGGAACGAAGTGGTCTTTGGGGATGCTTATTTGAGGGTCAGATTAGGTGTAATGTGGGTTACAGTGTTTTTGGAGGCTATCTACGTGGTAACATGTGATTGACTGTTTGCAAAATTGGTTTTTGAAGGCAGTCCAGACCCAAACTTTACTCTTTTAGTCAATTATAAGATAACTTTTCGGCTAAGATGATGGGCTGAAGAGAAACAGGCCATGATATCAAGTGCATCAATAGTCCTAGTTTGATTTTAGAGTTTACCTCAATTCAACTTATCTCTTTTTATTTAATTATTATAATTTTTTTTAAAATTTTATACAATATAAAATAAATAATTTAATAATATTTCTAAATTTTAAAATAAATATAATATTAAAAAAATATTTTAATAATATTTTATTTAATTTTTAATTTATAATAACTTCACTCATTTCAAAAAACAAACCGGATAACAAAGCCTTTAACTTCGTCATCAATTGTATTGACACCAAACTCACCCCTAGAATCTATAATATTGGTTCTTTATCTCTACTGGTTTTTGCGTTTGCCATGCAAACCAAACAGTTTGTGGGGCCCAAAAAATATCATGAATTTTGCGGACCACCCCGTCAATAATTTTATCATACAAATGGAGCGGAGCGAAGAGGGATTCGCCAGTCAAGTCCATTTCTGGTGGCCAGAATTGATTCCTATAGTGTCGTCACTTGTCGTTTTCTCTACTACATTCACAATCCACTAATCAAATTTAATTAATTTTTTATTTAAAATTTTACTTTTATAAACTTTAACAAATTATTTTTTACTATATTAAATAATAAATTCAATAAATTAATAATTATTCTATTAAAATATTAATTTCTAACTTTTCATTTATTTTAAGAGCATTCACTACCCCCTAATTATATCATTTATTTAACTAAAATTTAGCTAAAAAAATTAAAAATATACTTTAATAAATTCAACAAAATTAAATTAAATTTAACTTTTTTTCTCCTCATTCAATAAATTTGTTGAGTAAACAAAGAAAAAATTAAATTTATTTAATTTTATTAAATTTATTAAAATGTGTTTTTAATATCTTTTAACTAAATTTTAATTAAATAAATGAGATAATTAGTAGGTTATAAATATTCTAAAATTAGGAAAGATAGCGATAGAGAGCGTGTTGCCCCTACTACAATTCGCGTGGCGAGTCTTTTCTTTTCTTATCATCCAATAATTCTTTGATTAATTTGAAAGAGTGTCCAACTCATCCAGATCCGAGAGCCCAAAAGAGTTATCAGGCCCAAGGCCCGTAATCTGCACCCACCACCATGCGGTGTCTGAATTCAACTAAGGAGACTGAAACCGGGGACGATCCAAGTCCCTAGTTATCCCGACTTCGGCAGAACGAGATTAAATCGGCTTCGAGGACACGCTAAGGCCAGAACGACGGCTCTCGTACTGATATATCCCCTGGATCCGCCTCACATCAAGATCACTCCCGCATTTATGAACGACAGACGACCGCCGGTCTACAGATCTCCCCTCTTAAATGCGGAGACACTATAAATGCACATCATTAATTGCTAGATTGACGAAAAATACAGCGGCATTTAATTCCCCTTTCCAAAAGGGTCTAATTGAGCATTAAATGAAGGGATACTCAATTAATGCGATGAGACCGACCGAGTCAGATCAGGTTTTTCCCTATCGAGGATGACGATCAAGTGATGTCCCGATTTCCAGCTCTTTTATCATAAGGACCCTCCTTCAAAGGGAACACCTATAAATAACACCAAACCAAAGACGAAAGGGGGTACATTCTCAAATTCTCTCAAGTAAACGTCCTTATATTTTCTCCCTAAAACTAACTTGATCGTCGGAGCGGTCCCGGACCCCGATCCCCATTGTTCTTGTTTTGCAGGTTACGGTCGGTTCGGGATTTGATAAACCAGACTGCAGAATACGTCCTTAACAGTGGCGCCGTCTGTGGGATCCTGTTGTTTCTGATAAACGTACTTTCTGCATGTCTACCCTACCATTGTCCCAAACGACCAAGCACGACCAGCAGCCGGACCCGTCTATGGAAGAAAGACTAGAAGTATTGGAAGAAATGGTGAGGAAGCTGAAGGAGGAGAACGCCGCCCTCCGGCAACCACACGAAGAGGCATCGGCCCGTGGCGAAACCAATCTGGGAGAGAATGTGAGTTCCCGACTTCCTGAGGAGAGCGAGGCCTCTGAAGGAGAACGACGCCGGATGCACACCGAGCTAAAGGAGTTGGGGGATAAGTACGCTGAAATGGCAAAACTAATCAGCCCGGCTGCAGGGCACCTCTCCTCACAGGGAAGCATAGGGACACCCTACAGTGCAGACGTCCTGGCCGTCCCTCTCCCGCCCAAATTCAAGGTCCCACAAGTAGAACTGTATGATGGGTCTCAGGATCCCGTGGAACACCTAGAAGCCTTTAAAGCACATATCAGCCTACATGGCTATCCTGGCGAAGTAGCGTGCCGAGCATTCCCTCTCACACTGAAGGGGATGGCTAGGACATGGTTCGGAACCATTCCTCCGGGATCAATCAGTAGCTTCGAGACGTTAGCCCGACTCTTCATCACCCAATTCATGGCCAGTAGGAAACGAAGGCGCCCCGCGGCGTACCTATTGACCGTCAAGCAAGGAGAGAATGAAAGCCTGAAAGGGTACCTGACCAGGTTTAACAAAGAAAGAATGACCACTGACAACCTAGACGAAAAGATCACCCTAGCGGCCCTCCTGGGCGGCATATGGCCCAGGAGCCCCTTCATGGCGGAGATAGCCCGCAAGACTCCCACTACTCTGAACGGGTTTATGGATCAAGCTGACGGATTCATCAACGCCGAAGATACGCTCGAAGCCTTAGTAGCCCCACGGCGAGGAGAACTCCGACAGCATGATCGGAAAACAACCAATGCCGGGGAAAGTTCCAGCCGGCATCGGGGGATGAGGAAGTTCCCAGATGAAACGAGGAGAAGAGACTCCCCACGGGAACACAGACTATCATCATGGCCTCAATTCAACTTGGCGGTAGAAGATCAGAACCGATCTAAATCGAGGCGAAAGTCCATTAGAAGAAAGAGGGGGGATATGTATTGCGAATATCACAAGTCTAAGGGCCACAACACTGAAGACTGCCAGGCTTTGAAGCATAGACAAAGAGAAGAACAGATGAGCAACCGAAGAGATAGAACCCGGTCGAGGACCCCACGTCGGGAACGAGAGTCAAGCCGACACCGAGGCGAACCCATACCTAGCCACCCGCCAGGCGAGATCAGAACCATTGTTGGAGGACCATCCCGATGAGGGACTACATCCTCCTCTCAAAGGGCGCATGCGCGAAAAGCCAGATATAGGGAAGTTTACACGTTGGGGCGAGCACCGAGACAGGGCAACCCGGGTCCTAAAGGAGAATCAATCGTTTTCAACGAGCAGGATGGAAAGGGGGTCGCCTTTCCGCACGATGACGCATTGGTGATATTAGTATTGGTAGCCAATTTCACGGTTAAAAGGATACTGGTTGACAACGGGAGTTCAGCCGATATTTTGTTCTAGGAGGCCTTCATGCAGATGGGGATCAACCCCCACCAATTTTAGCCCATCCAAGCCCCCCTTAGAGGATTTACGGGTGAAGCAATACACCCCGAAGGCATGATAACACTCTCGATCTTGATGGGTACCGCACCCAGGACCATGTTCGTCATGATCGAGTTCTTGGTGGTGAAAGCCCCCTCCTCCTACAATGCTATCCTAGGGAGGCCAACCCTAAATAACCTGAGGGCAGTCACTTCTACCTACTACCTCAAAATGAAGTTTCCGACCAACAGAGGAATAGGTGAAGTCAGAGGAGAGCAAGTCACCTCTAGGGAATGCTACGCCCGAGAATTGAAACACAAGGTCAATTCCGTGGCTACGATCTCCCTGGAGGGCGAGCGTGCCGAGTTTCCGCCTGCCCCTCCCCGAGCGGTTTGGGACGATGAAATCAGAGACGAAGCGACACTACGTCAAGCGGAAGCCAACGAACCGCTGGAATTGATTCCGATCGATGGCGACAACCCGGATCGGACAGTGCGAGTCGGAACCAGAATGGATCCGAGAGTACATGCAGAGCTCAAGAATCTTCTCATTGAGCACAAAGACGTATTCGCTTGGACGCATGTTGACATGCCCGGAATCGATAGGTTCGTAATAGAACACCGGCTGTGTATCAACCCGACAGTCCGGACAGTTAGGCAAAAAAGAAGAAGCTTCTGTGCTGAGAAATATGCCGTCATTGCAAAGGAAGTGGACAGACTCCTGACCGTTGGGTTCATCTGAGAAGTTCACTACCCGGAATGGCTGTCTAACGTAGTGTTGGTAAGGAAGACAAGCGGGAAATGGCGTATGTGCGTTGACTTCACCGATTTGAACAAAACCTGCCCTAAAGATAGCTTCCCTCTGCCACGCATCGACCTCATTGTAGATTCAACTGCGGGACACTCTCTCCTCAACTTCATGGACGCCGATTCGGGTTATAATCAGATCAAAATGAGCACAGACGATGAGGAAAAAACGGCGTTCATTACGGATCGCGGACTCTATTGCTACACCGCCATGCCTTTTGGACTCAAGAACGCGGGGGCTACTTATCAACAGTTGGTCAATCGTATGTTTAAAAACCAAATCGGGAGAAATATAGAAGTTTACGTCGATGACCTCCTAGTCAAGAGCCGCTCCCCTAGCGACCATGTGGCGGACCTAAGAGAGGCCTTCTCTGTTCTGCGGCATTATCAGATGAAGCTCAACCCCGCCAAGTACACCTTTGGGGTCGAATCCGGGAAGTTCTTAGGGTACATGGTCTCTGAACGGGGAATTGAAGCCAACCCCGAGAAAATACAGGCTATCCTCGGAATGGCATCCCCGAGGAACCTGCATGAAGTTCAACGATTGGCTGGTCGAATTGCCGCTCTTAGCCGATTCATAGCAAGGTCAACCGATCGATGCCTTCCCTTTTTCCAAGTCCTCCGGAAAGCATACGAGTGGGACACATCGTGCGAGCAGGCATTCGAACAACTCAAAAGCTATCTGACATGTCCTCCGTTACTTAGCCAGACGGCTCCCGGAGAAACCCTTGTGGCTTATTTGGCGGTCTCACCTCATGCAACATCTGCAGTTCTAGTAAGAGAAACCGATCAGGGTCAGAAACCTGTATACTACGTTAGCAGGGCACTTCAGGGAGCGGAAGCCAGGTACCCCCGTACAGAAATGATGGTATTCGCCTTGCTGACAGCTGCGTGTCGGCTGCGTCCTTACTTCCAAGCCCACACTATAAGAGTAATGACTGATCAGCCCCTCGAAACTATTCTCCAGAAGCCTGATACCTCCGGTCGATTAGCCAAGTGGGCAATCGAGCTGAGCGAATTTGATCTAACGTTCCATCCCAGAACAGCGATGAAGGCACAAGCACTGGCGAATTTTGTAGCAGAGCACACTGGGTTTCCAGAAGAGATCCCTGGTGAACCTCAGGGACAGGCATGGCAGCTGTATGTTGACGGGTCCTCATGTCGGGCTGGGGGTGGAGCAAGTGTGCACATCTTCACTGACCAGGGCGTCCAACACAACTACGGTATAGGCTTAACTTTCAAAGTGACCAACAACGAAGCAGAATACGAGGCCCTCATAGCCGGAATGACAATTGCTAGGGTCCTTGGGGCAACAGAGCTGGAGGCCCGAACTGATTCTCAAATAGTGTTTCATCAAGTACTCGGCCAGTACATCACCAAGAGCGAAAAATTGAAAAAATATCTGGAGCTGGTATGCATCGAGAGAGATCGATTCAGGTACTTCCGTTTGCTGCGGATCCCAAGGGAAGAAAATCATATAGTAGATCGACTGGCAAAAATAGCATCAGGAAAAGATGAACACCCGCCCCCAGAAAACTCAGAGATCAGAACAGTAGATACTCCCTCTACCGGCAGCGAAGTCAGAGTAATGGCCGTCGCAGATCCCGACTGGGCAACCGATATCACAGAATACCTCCAGACAGGCACGTTACCTCCTGACCCGGGCCAGGCCCGCAAGATAAAGAATAGATCAGCCAGATTCATACTAATTGACGGATCGCTATACAGAAAGGGTTTCTCTGAATCATTGCTCAGGTGTGTGACAAAAGAAGAAGGGCAATACATACTGGTCAAGATCCATGAAGGAATCTGCGGGGCTCACACGGGATCTAAAACATTAGCCGCCCGCACCACCCGAGCAGGGTATTACTGGCCGTGTTTGTTCCAGGAAGCAAAAGAGTTCGTTAAAAGATGCCCGAAATGTCAAGAATATAGCCCGACGTTACATTCCCCATCGGAGGAACTCACTTCGATAACATCCCCCTGGCCCTTTGATCAATGGGGACTAGATCTTATAGGACCATTCCCTGTAGGGAGGGGTGGAACTAAATTCATTATAGTGGCAGTGGATTATTTCACGAAGTGGGTAGAAGCCGAAGCCCTCGCTAGCATCACTTATCAAGCCATCACAAAATTCTTATGGAAATCAATTGTTTGCCGGTTCGGGATACCTCAGAGCTTTATATCAGACAACGGAAAGCAGTTCAATTGCAGTCATTACTGAGAATGGTGCTCCGAGTTGAAAATCAAAGTGAAGTACTCTTCTCCCGGCCACCCGCAGGCTAACGGGCAAGCCGAGGCAACCAACAAAACCATCCTCAATGCGCTGAAGAAAAGACTCGGAATGCACAAAGGGGCTTGGGCCGATGAGCTGCCAGGAGTCCTATGGGCATATCGCACAACAGTCCGAACCCCCACGGGCGAGACACCGTTTGCCCTTACATATGACTGCGAAGCAGTAATTCCGGTCGAAGTCGGGATGCCTACGCTACGAATCCAGCACTATGACGCTGCTACCAATGATGCCAAGATGACGGAACGCTTAGACTCCTTAGAAGAACACAGGGAAGAGGCCGGTATCCAACTTGCCAACAATAAACGCAAGACAGAACAATACTTCAACAAAAGAGTAAAGCCGCGCAACTTCAAAGTCGGGGACTTAGTGCTAAAACAAATGGGCATTACGACTCCAGCACAAGGAAAACTAGGACCAAAATGGTAATGGCCTTACATAGTGACGGCAACAAACAGACCCGGATCTTACCGACTCAAAGACAGCTCTGGAACTGACCTACCCCACCCCTGGAACAGTGAGAGGCTTAAGAGGTACTATGTGTAACACTTACTGATGTAATTTACTTCTTGAAATTATAAAAAGCCCAATGTTATTCATATCCAATGCATTATAAATTATAAAGTTCTCAACAATCATTCACAATCCCGCGGGATCGGTCTACCCACCCACGTGAAGTACATCCTCGGAATCCCGCAGGGTCGGTCTACCCACCCACGCGAAGTAAAAGCTCTCGCTCAGAATCCCGCAGGGGCGGTCTACCCACCCACGCAAAGTAAAAGCTCGGAATCCCGCGGGGTCGGTCTACCCACCCACCCGAAGCAACTCACAACTCTTAAACCTCGATCTCAAAAACACACAGTACGCTCGATAAATTTTTTTTTTTTACACTTAACCAAAAATTTCACGGGGTAAAGACAGAGTGAATAAAACATCTAAAGAAAGACTAAACCCGAATATCATATATTCAACCATACAAACTTGCTCAAATCGAACTCGAATGATATGTTCAGTTACAGCATAAAAAAAAAAAAAAAAAACTTATACATCAACCAGGTCAAGCCTCGGGAGGGGGAGGAGGAGGATTCAGTTCGTCAAAAGGAGGGTAGCCACGCTTCCCGATCTTCTTGACGAATCTCTTCGCAGCCCGGTCTGGACGAAGAGACTTTGGACTTATCTTCCGAGGATCGAGCTGAGGGTCCACCAGAAGTTGGGCTCCTATTCGGCGGAGGCCCTCGGCATAGCCGTGCCCCCAGGCGAAATTATGAATTGCCACCACTCGAGATATCTGCTGCTCGAAATCAGCAATCCTCGAATGAGCCTCTTCTAAAGCACGGCGAGCCCCCACCAGCTCGGACTCTCGAGCAGCCCGAATTTCCTCAGACTGTGCCAGCTCTGCTCCCAAAGCCTTTTAGGCGCGTTCTGAACCGGCCAATTCCTCATCCCGAGCAATCCGAGCCTGCTCGGAAATTGCTAGCTCTTCTTCCCTCAGTGAAAGAATCTGGGAAGAAGCAGCTAGTTCCGCCGTCCGAGCAGTTAGCTCAGACTGAAGGAGGATCTTGTCTTGCTCAGTGGCCGATCTCGCGTCTACGAGGCTGGCGTTCCTCCGATGGGCTGTCGCCAGCGATTCCCGGGTCGCCTCCAATTCGGCCCGAAGAGAAGAGTTGGCCTTCTCCAGCCTGCTTTTGTCCGCCCCTAACTCCTCGACCGTCTTGATCAGCCCCCCGCAAGTTTCCTGTGACAGCTCGAGCTGGTCCCGCGCCTGCTGCAACTTGTAAAGCCCGAACTTGCAGACAGTTCCGAGCTCACTGTTGAATTCGGCTAGCTCGGCCAACTCGGAACCCACAGGCCGAGATATCTCCTTGGCGACCTGAACACCAGGAAAAGAACTTAGCAACTTGAAAAGAAAAAACCATGCAAAATTCGACAAAGTCTACCGGCCAAACCTGAGTCAGTAGAGGCTCCAGCATCAAGGCCACTCGGTCTGAAGCATCTGCCTTGGCTTGTTCAAAACGAGAGGGCCGCTTTGAACCAGCTTCACCGGCTTGATGTCCTCCTTCCGAATCCGACTCGAAGAGCCGACCGAGCACCGCGACCCCACTTCGAAATCGAAAAGGAGACGGGGGTCGGGGAGGAACTTCCGAGTCCGGGGATGGACGCACATCCTCGAAATGAACCCCCGAAGTCGACCCCCTCTCAAAAGTCGGGGGTGGGCGTTCAGGGGATTCATCGGGCTCGACGGCGGGTCGACCGCCCTCGTCTGAGGCCTCCACATGGCTCCCTTCCACGGGAATGCCAGACCCGCTCAACCTCTCGGGGACGGCCTCGTCCCGGTGTTCTTCGTCCGAAGCCCCTTGCTGACCGAGTCCCTCACGGACGCCCTCGGAGTCGGCCTCACCAAAAACTTCATCTTCCCCCTCGGAAGCATCCGAGTGACGCTCGAAAGATGAAGGAGGGGGGTGGGCAATTGATTCGCCCTAGCAACTTGCTCCTCCGACTCCTGTCAGAAGACTTGCGCGAAAGGCATGGCCCCCGGAGTCAAGTCAGCGGCACGATCCAAAGCCTCCTAAAAGGCACGATCTATCTTCTCTCCATCTGAGGAGTCGACCCCGGCCAGATCAGTCGCTTTGATCTGGGCTTCCATGACCAACCTCCCGGCCTCAGCCCTTATTCCCTCGGTCTGCAGGAACCAAAACCCGTCCGAGGACGACGATGAGGAAGCCGGCTCGGGACAGCGAACGGGAGAGTCTGTGGGGGCAACACGTCCGTCCGGATCCTCGGTACGTGGACCCTTCCCCTTCTTCTGCTTCTTAGGACGGGCACCACGGCTCGGAGTGGCTTCGCTGGCTCGACTCTTGGTGCGCCTCTCTTTTTCTACCTCCCGATCAGAGGCCCGCTTGCGAGAGGAGGTAGGAGGCTCTTCCGCAATGTTGAAGAAGCTTTGACCCTCGGCGTAGGACCGGTCTGGTCGGGTCAGAAACTCCTCAATGTTCTCCTCGATGAGGAGATTGTCGGACCATAGTCGGTCGGGATCCTTTGCCCCCTAAGAGAGGACCGCCTTCACCCTCTCAGCCTCTTGGGCCGAGAGAGTAATCTCCATATGTGTCTGGGAGGGAAGGAAGCCCCAATCTTTCTGAACAGGGAAATCATTCCCTTCTCCCTCCGGGAATTCCCACTCCCTGCCCGAGACAAAGAAAAACCTTTTGTGATAGTCTCGGGCGCTCGAATGTCTCTCTTCCATTCGAATCATTCGGCACTTCGGCTTTACTTGGAAGCCAGCAACGTTCCCATCCCGACGGAGGAGCCAGTACATCGAAAAAAACTCCTGAGCAGTCAAGTCGGGGTAGGGATCGTTCTTCCCAGACAGAACGATCCGAAACGCCACGCAAGTGGCCAACAAGATACGCCACCCATTCGGCATGAGTTGGGCAGGGGCCAAACCCAAGAAATGTAGAACTTCCCCAACGGGCCGGATGAAGGGGAGGCGGAAATCCTTCGAAAACATAAGGGAGAAAAGCACGACCTTCTGTGCCCTCCCATCGCGCTCACAGGCCATAACTCTATCCTCCGGGGCCTCCAAGGTGTGCCGCCAAGAAACGCGATGTTTCTTCCTGAGAATGTCCATATCAGACGACTGCATTGAGGAAGTCCAACCGTTACCGGCAAAGAAAGGGCACGGATCAGAGGAAGCCATAGGATCAAAATAGAAAGGAAGACGATGAAAGAACAGAGAAACAACAGAGGACAAGTTTAGAAAAGCAGCGAAGAACGACAGGAAAGCAGACAAAGGAGGAAGGACAGTTCTGAGTAATTTATACCCAGAAGCCGAATTTAAGGCGAACGGGAAACGAGACGGCACCGGAACCGTAACCCCAGGCCTGACCCTTGGGAACAGAAGGCACACTCTAATCTGACCAATCAGAGGCAAGAAGCGTGTGCCGAAATGACGGCTCAGTTAATGATGGTCACGCGCGTGCGTATCACTATGACTGTTCGGGAATTGGAACGACGGCATAATTAAATTTTGAACTACATTAAATGCCTGACACGGAATATGACAAGTCACGATTCAGCATTAATTGATCAGAATTCAAATCGTCCCCCTGAAGTCCGGTCAGTAAACGAAACGACATACCAACAGGAACCACCCGAGTACACCCGACCCCTTATTTCCGCTCGGAAGGAGAATTAAAAGAATACTGACCAGTATTGAAGGACAGTGCAAACAAAGAAAAGGAAAATCCTAGCTCTAAAATATTTGGAATTTCCATCGAAGTACCTTCGATAAAAACTCGCGGGGTACTGAAAGAGTGTCCAACTCATCCAGACCCGAGAGCCCAAAAGAGTTATCAGGCCCAAGGCCCATAATCTGCACCCACCACCATGCGGTGTCTGAATTCAACTAGGGAGACTGAAACCGGGGACGATCCAAGTCCCTGGTTATCCCGACTTCGGCAGAACGAGATTAAATCGGCTTCGAGGACACGCTAAGGCCAGAACGACAGCTCACGTACTGATATATCCCCTGGATCCGCCTCACATCAAGATCACTCCCGCATTTATGAACGACAGACGACTGCCGGTCTACAGATCTCCCCTCTTAAATGCGGAGACACTATAAATGCACATCATTAATTGCTAGATTAACGAAAGCTACAGCGGCATTTAATTCCCCTTTCCAAAAGGGTCTAATTGAGCATTAAATGAAGGGATACTCAATTAATTACGTCCTTAACATAATTATTGCTAATACAACAACAGTGAGACAAGATAGACATGATATTAAAGTTTAAGGACTTTAATAAAATACGTAAATATTTATCAATCTAAATAAAGAGAATCACTTGAATTAGAGAATAGAATATAGCCAGAGATTTAAAGAAAATAAAATAAAAATTAAAAATGCAGGAAGAGGAGGAACGAAATGATCGAGGTCAATATAATACAATAATTAATTAATGTGTAATGCAAGAGGTGAGGCTCCAGTCATCTTCCATTGCGACAGGGTCACAGGGGCAATGACCGTTATATTCAGTCCATTTTGTCTGTTGCCAAAGCTTGGGCCGCAAGGCAAAGCACATGATCCTACTTGTATTTCCTGAAATTAACATTATGCCCATGCCATTTGCGTTATTAACCCACTTGGTATTAGCATTGATATTGTTAAAAAATTTCTTTAAAAAATTTAAATTTACACATTTTTTAAAAAAATTTGGTCATATTTGATTAATAGTAGAGAAAAACTGTGGAGAGAACTAAATAAAAATATTTTTTTTTTCATTTATAAATAATAATCTTCCAAAACTCTCTAAATTTGGAAGATTACTATTTACAAGTAAAAAGAAGTAGAATATTCTCGTTTTATTCTCCTCTTCTCACTTTCTTCTCCCTACAAATAATCAAATATAACGAAATTTTTTTAGAAAGTGTGCAAACTTATACTTTTTGAAAAAAATTTTAGCAAAACTATTGCTAATGCTCTAATATAATATCTTTTCAATTCTTTCTTTACAACCAATTAATAATATTTTGATAGGCGATCTCCTAATACACGGTCTCTCTCTCTCTCTCTCTCTCTCTCAAAAGGTGAAAATTTAGGATTTTCTCAAAGCACTGACGGTTTTGAGGAGGGTGGCGCTTCGGCTCCGTCCCCTTTTCATTTTCTTCTTCTTTTCTCTTTTTTCTTTCCTTCTTCTGTCCAGCCACCATGGTTTGTGTTGGGTTACCGGTGGTTTTCGATTTTTAGGTTGTTTTGGTGGCTGTATGCAGGTTTGGAGTTGCTGGCAGCTATAAGGCCAACACACACCTTGTAGCCGTTCCATCCATCCCCTGATCGTGCTATCACCGAATGTATTTTGTCGAACGGAGCAGCGCGTTGTCCAAACGCACAGAGGTTGATTAGAGGTTTTGCTTCAACGCGCCTTGGTATCTAGTGGTTCCCTTTCGCCGGTGATGATTTCTCAAGGGATCTGAGTTGGCTGCGCTTATTCGAATAGTTGTTTCCACTCCTAGTGTGGCGCGTGATATTCACGCGCCCCCACAATGCTACCACATACAACTGTTTTTTGTAGTATTTTGTTGTAATTTGTTGTGTTTATTGGTAATGCTTATATTTCGTTTGCATAGAGAAAATATTAAGTAGTGAGAAATAGTCTCTCGGACATTATGTTCTTTGGGAGTTTAGTTTTATCATTTTTAGAGAAACTTAGTAAATGCCTCATTTTAGAGGCAGTGATAATTCTCTCTATCTGAGAGATTTCGAAACTGGTCGTCAGTATGTAATTAGTTGATTGTTTGGTCTAGGTGTGTAATCAGTCCGATTCGGTTCGATTTTGGCCAAAATATAGAATCGAACTGGTACCACCGCTTTTGTAAAATGCAAAATCAGTTACGACTCGATTACCCCCTAAAACCGGTAGTACCAATTTTACCGGTTCCGGTTCGATTTTTCAGTTTTAATAAATTGTAAATTTTTAAAATATATATATGTTTTTTCCTTAAAAAATCTAATTTAAAAATCTATTTTATGTTTAAAGCATATGATTGATTAAGTTTTCATGTTTAAAATTAAAATTATATTTTATAAATATTATAACATTATTTATATATAATTATAATTTATATAATTATATATAATATAAAAACATATTATATATAATATTTAAAAAATAATGTTAAATATATAGGTAATATGACCAATCCAGTTTCAAATTGTCTAGAATCGGAACCAGACCAATTCTTACTGATTTTACATTTCTAGAAACCGGTCCCGAACCAGACCGGTTCAAAACCTGTCTAACCGGTCCGGTTTGGACCGGTCCAGACCGGCTTTCCAATTTTTCGATTTTTTTGAACACCCCTAATTTAGTCACATTATAAATTTCATACTCTTGAGTTTCAATGAAATGAAATTATTTCTCAAAAAAAAAATGATAATATTTCTAGCCGCCCACGAGTTTGGTACACGATTAACTAACATTTTCGACATGTTGAAAATGTCCACCTACTCTCAATCCAAACATATTTACATCAAAGTAATTACAATTTATTTCATAGTTTATTGTAATAAAAAAATTAAAACAAAAATCTAAAAAATACAAATCTCTTAAAACCTTTATTTTCACATATTTTTAATAGATCTCATTATTTTTAGAACACAAGACTTTTACATAAACCCATAAAACTGATTTGCAAAAGCTTTTCAAAAATTTCAAAAATTTATATAAGGTAAACGAATATCCTCTTTACGGTTCAAGTTGTTCGACAATCTTCACTGTTCCCATCATCCAATTCCATTCCCTCCAAATTTTTGATGGGCAAGAAGGAAGGAGTCGGTCCAAAAGCATGTCGAACAAGTCTGATCTACTCACCTCCCATTTGAACTACCTCAAGTCCTTGGGTATTTTTTTCTTGGGAGATGCTCGGACGGTCGGGCTGCCCCCAGCCAAAAATATCCCACTATTAAAACACAATAAAAAATTTTAAAAATACAATAAAAAATATAATAAAATAAAAAATACCATAAAAAATATAATTAAAAAAATAAAATAAAATAAGCACAATAAAAAACATAATAAGAAAATAAAAACATAATAAAAAACATAATAAAAAAATAAAATGAAGATGAATTTAAGAGAGGATTCGGCCTCAACCCAGACGGAGTCGATGCCGGCGACAGTGGGCGACACCGCTCATACCATCGTGACCGCCGGCCTCCGGCGACCCCACCCCTGCGACGATGACCCCCGGCAACCTGGTAGGGGCCTCAGTCTAGCCCCTAATTAATGCGGATCTTCCTCCACGCACGTCTCTTCTTGTGACCGCAATCATAAATGTTTGGTCGGTTTAGGCACTTGTTCCGCTTTCTTGAGTTCCAATGGTAGTGGCTAAGGTGTTTAGGGATAGGTTTGGTTTGGTTAGGAAGATATTGTGGTTTATGTGGTAAGTTCAGGTTGAAATGGTTTGAGGAAATGTCCTTTAGGTAGGCCTATGTGTTAGGGTTCTTTTAATAAGGTATATGGGTCATATGTCGTAGTAGGGTTAGGGCTTTAGTGGTAGTTAAGGAGAATTTCAAGATTGGGATTAGGTTAGGGTTTAGAAGACAATTGGCTAGAGCTTGGGAAGGTTTGTTTCGGCTATGGGATGGTAAGATTACCTCTTTGATTGGTTGGGAATGAGATGATGTGGCAAGGTGATTTGGTTATGGTATGGAAAGGTAATGGCCGAATATGGTTGATTGGGGCTTGTGATTAGGTTGTGATTTGGAAGGGTAAGATATTTGATTGAGTAAACTATTGTGTTGATTGACTGATCAAATATGGAAGGAAGATATAGTAATGTAGCATTAGGGTTCGGCTAGGATATTATGGGATGGTGGCTGAGTATGTGTGGATAAGGAATGTGAAGATGTTGTGAGGATATGGTGATATAAGGTAGTTTCAGCTAAAGAAGGATAGGTAAGAGTATCTTATTGATTGGTAGAGGAAGAGAGGTGATTGGATATTGATCGTGAGATGATTGAGGGATACGATTGAGTCAATCAAGGAATGATTGATCAATTTAGGTAGTTATGGAAAGATAGATTGAGGGTAATATAGAAAGTAGTGGGCGGTTTTGGCAAGATGATGTGGCTGAGTATTTGGGTTTATGGAAGGTAAGAATTTGTTTGGATATGGTTGTGTTGGGGAATTATTTGATTGAGTCAACTAATTGATTTATTGACTAATCAAATGGGGAATAGAAGATGTGATTTTCGGTTAGGATAATCTTGAAAGTCAAATTCCTAAATTGTAAGAGATTTGAATTTTAAAGGGGAAGATTATATGGCCAGTTATGTATAGTGAGGATAAGGATGAGATTTGATTGGGGATTTGGTTGGATTGGATATGATTTAATTGAGTCAACCCAGGGATAATTGATCAATTAAATCTAATAAGGAAAGATATGATTGGTGAGTGGGGTTATGGGAAGATCTAGGTAAGTGGACTATGTGATGGGCGGCTAGGGTTGGTTGAGGGAATGGATGATGTGAATTTGGTAAGTGGAGCTAGGGTTGGTCGGGCAAGGCCTTTTATGGCATGTAGGTTATGATCTTGTTGTGGGAAATTACGGTAAGTTTGGTGGTGATTGAATGGTTGGTTATGGAAAGAGTTGGTGGGCGTGTAAGGCAACTTGGTGGGATAATTATGGTAAGGATTGGCTAGGTCTGGCCGTGTGAGTTGTTTGGAGGATGAGAAAACTCAAGAGACTTGGATGAACTTGCAAGAGCACTCAAGGACAAATGATGAACACGTCACACTCAATGTACCAATTGGGATTCGACACACTCAATATAACATGCACACAATCACTCTTACACTCAATAATTCTCACTTGACCACTTGAAGAATCCGAAAATCTCAAGTAGTGTGATTTTTGAAATACTCAAGAACGCTCACTCACTATTCTCAAATTCACAAGTAGTGTGAATTTGGCACTCTTACAAGACACTTTAAACACAATTATCAAATTCACAAATGGTGTGAATTTGGCACTCAACAAAATGCTAGAACATTCAAACTTCTTTTTATAATTTTTCAAGAACAAAGAACAAACTAAACAAACTCCAAAGACTTAAGAACAACACCAAATAAACAAGAACACCAAAATGAAAGAAATACCTCAAATTCTTTTATAAATAAAGGATAGATGTGAAACACATCGATTCACGAATTGCACGATGTGTTTCTCTCCAAAGGGATTCACGAATTGCACCCTTTGAAACCCAAGTGTCTAAGCACCAAAAGAAAATCCAAACCACACTAGTTGGCCGGCTTAAGCTCCTAAGGAAGCCACTCCACACAAAATGTGTCTTCAAAAGCCAAATGATCAAGAATACTAAACTAGGAGGCTTAGGGTCCTATTTATAGAGTTTACAAAGTGGAAATCCCTAAAAGGTCCCTGGGCATTATTTAATTAAATAAAATAAGTAAAAACACTTAAAAGAAAATAAGATAGTCTTGGTTAGCCCATGTGGCCGTGGCATGCAAGAAAGAGATGGTGGGCTTGGCTAGCCTATGGCATAGGCCATAGGTGTGGCTGACATGCTTGTTAGCCAGCGCCTCAGGTAGCCTTGGTTGGTCCATGGCAAAGACTCTAGCCATGGTCAGGTGTTGGCCATGGCTTGCAGCTAGTGTGCACATGACTTCATGGTGACTCGGATGGGCCCGTACATGTCTTGATCTGTGGGGCGTTGGGCATGGCCTGGGCTTGGTTGCCTGGTTGGGTGGTCTGGCCTGGTGGCATGCGTGAGGTTAGTTTGGCTTGCTGATGAGCGACCCATGTATGGCTTGAGTTGTGAGGCGCTGGGCATAAGCCAGGTTGGTCTGGGTGCTGGGCATGGCCCAAGTTGTTGCTGTGGTGCACGCATGGGCATCAAGCGGCTGTGCTGGTGGGCGCACAGGTGGGCGTTGGAGTGTGGCACACTGTGGTGTGCGCAGGGGTGCTGGGGCATGCAAGCGCGCGGGGGTGATGAGGCGCCTGCGCACACGCAAGCACGCGCGCAGGTGGATGCGCTGCCTGGCACGCAAGCGCACGCAGGTGATGAGGCACATGGTGCTGCTGTGTTGCCGGAATGGCTGCGTGCATGGGGCTACTAGGCACTGGGCAGGCACACACAGGATTGCGCACACTGGGTTGGGCATGGTGGGCATGTCCTAGCATGATCCTAGCGTGCTAATGGCTAGGCCATGTGGTACTTGCAGGATAGTGCGGAACATGGATGGTGCAGGGCTGCGCACTGTGGGGCCCTCAAGTGGGCGCTGAATATGGCGCGCTATGGTGTGCACATGGGTGCACTCATGAACCCTGTGCACACCACAGCGTGCGCATAGGGCATGCGCTAGTTGGCCCACGCACTGTGCTGTGCATGGTAGTTAGCCTTGCTGGGGCCCTCTTGCGTGTCAATGCTGGGGCCAAGAAACACATATAGGCTGGTTGTGTGGCTGTTGTGGTGCTGATAGGGGCGTGCCATGGCAAGGGCTTTGGCATACCTGTCGGCATGCCGTTGGGCTGCTGTTGCTGGTGGACAGGGTGGTGGGTGTTGATGGGTGTTATGAGCATGTCCTAACGGGGGCCATGGCATACCTGCTGTGGTGTCTTGGGCGTGCCATGGTTAGGGCCAAGGCATGCCTGCTGCCTGCTTGTGGTGCTGTCGTGCTGAGGCACGCTAATTTGTCCTAGGCACACTGGGTTATTGATTTGCATGTCGATGCTCGGCCCCACAAGTGGTGCCATCTCCGGTGTCAATGTGCGTCTAGGACCATGATCAATGGCTATTTTTTATGAGGTGTCATCACAACCTTCGATGTGCTCCACGCAGCCTTAAACTCGTTTCGAATCAACAGATTTTTACAAGACTTGGTTTGTGAAATAAACATTGGAAATCATAGCTTAAAAGAATGAATTGGGAATTTGGGATAGGTACTCGAACTTGGTCCACGCTATTCCATCGACATTTCCTTTTAGAATTGGGCATCGAGTAATGGCTTATAAATCCAAGAAAAGTGAGGAGAGGGAGATGAAAAGTGAATGGATGCCATGCAACCCAAAGTTTGTTGGTGCTTAAATTTAAATAATTTGCTTATAGGTAAAAGCATTTGTGGAAAGGAATTTTGCCGCATATGCATGTTGTGATCAATAATAATAAAATTTGAATAATTCTATATATAATTGTGATATGCGTAAATATCACGTAATCATTTTAAAAAAAATAGGGTTTACTATTAAAAAATTAATTAATTTTTTTATGCGAGTTCCATATTTCATTTACTTTTTTAAAAACGATTATACGAAAATTATTCAATCCACAATTATATAAATATTTTTTCATAAAATTTAAGCCATTTCTCAAGTTTTGGCTTATGACATTTGTAATATCTGTTTCTAGTAAAAAGGAAAAATAAAAGTATATTCCTATAAAACTAACACATTTATCGCTATATGGTAATTGCCAAAAAAAAAAAAAAAAATCAAAAAAATCTATACATAAGTCTATACACCACACCATATATTTTTTACATTTTTTTAAATTTTTTTTCTTTTGTAAAATATCTAATTTATAAATAATGAGTAGAGAATTCATTTACTTTAAAAAGAATAAGTTCAGAAAAAATTTGTAAAAAATAAAAAAATTATATGATGTGTGGTGTGTAGGCTTATGTACAGCAAAACTCAAAAAAATGGGAAATGATTAGTTGTAACTTGTAACGAAAAAAAAGTTGGAAGCAAGAGATCCAGACTATGCCCGCCCCCGAAATCCAACGATCCACGTCGCATTCCGTACCTCTTATGTTTTCCATTTAGCCCACGGCCCCACCTTCTCCCTCTCTCCCAAAGAGTGCCTGATCTCTCTCTTTCTCTTTGTCTATCGCTGTCTCTCTAATCCGACTTCGTCCTCTGTCAAGTTCCAAAAGGTCAGATTCCCCTGTCTTTTTCCATTCACCGATTGCTTTCCTAAATTCTTAAGATCTTTCTTGGATTTTGAAAATTTTCGCTCAATTGTTCATAGGTGTAATCGGTTCAGCTTGATTTAGTTTTGGACAAAATTTATAACCGAATCAGTATCACCAATTTTATGTTTTTTAAAATTGATTACACATTGGTTATCCCTTCAAATTAGTAATACCGGTTTCGGTCCGATTTTTTGATTTTAAATTAATATATTTTAGTTTATTAAACTATTACTATTAGTTATAGTGATTCGAATAATTATATATTAATATTTTTTTTATAGTAAATTCAATTTTTTATAATTATATCATTGATAGCGATAGTATTAGTATTACTTCTTATAAAAAATAAAAATAAAAATATTAGTATTACTATATTATTATTATTTTATAAGTAATTATTTAGTATAATATTTTATATATAGACTTAAAGTATATTACTAATAATAATATAGTATTAGACTATTAGTATTAAACCATATAATGTAAATAACTAATTTACATTATATACTAATGTATAAAATATTATATATAATATAAAAAATATTATTTTATATTACATATAATATTAACAAGTTTGATATAAAATATGTATTATATTGAACCGGTCTGGTCTGATTCTAAAATGTTTAGATCAGAATCGAACCGGTATTCACCAGTTTTGACATTATGGGAATCGATTCTGGACCGGTACCGAACCAAAACCGGGCCAATTCCGCTGATTTGGACTGATCCGATTGGATTTTTTTATTTTTTCCTACACCCCTATAATTGCTCTCTCTCTCAATTTGCCTCATTATTTATTAGCGATTAGTGGTGTCGGGATAGGCTCCATAGATGTGTATATTACTGATTTTATTTCATTTGGTTGATTTGGTTTTTGCCTTTTTTTCCCTATAATAAAATTTCCTTCCATCTTCATCATCTTTTTTGTCTAAACACAAAAAGAAGTGGCGGAGCCAGAAATTTGTGTTAGGAGAGACTAGGTAAAATTAACATAAAATATATAAAATATTTTTTATTTTATTTATATATAATTTTTGGTATAAAATAATTTGATAGTAAGATCTACAATAAAAATAAAAAACGTTTAATACAACTTATGTATTAAAAAATTATATAATATGATAAGAACATGCCATCATAATAAAAATATATTAAAAATACATTAGAAATCATCAAATTTCTTTTTTTATTTTTATTTTTATCTATAATAAAAACACGTTACCATGTTATTATATCATTTTATTTTATATGAGATGTATTTTATTTTTAAATTAGATTACTATATTTTTATCTAGAATAAAAATATGTCACCATGTTTATTGTAGGATAATAATAATTTTATTTTGTGTTGGCTTTGGTAAAGCTGCAATTTTAAAATGGTTGAGAGTTGGTTGAAAACTCTCAGGATAAATCTTTGGAATGAGGCCAAATTGTTGCCACCAAAGTTGGAACCAGAGGGGGAAAATATTTTTGCATTTCTTGTCAAAATTGAAAAATCAAGAATGCATCAAATCTGGGGTTTAAAACAAAGGGAAATGAAATCAAGAATCAATATAATCATAATAATTATATTGAATCGGTGAATCTGATATATTTTTAAGAGTATACAGGTTGGTTTCCCATGCTTGTTGTGTCATTACTGATATTAAATAACAATTATGAGGATTTTTTTTGAACGATCTACTTTGTCGTAGATCAGTTTGATTGAAATTGATCCAGTATGGACCAAGATTGAAAGATAAAACTTCAGGTCTTTTGCCAAATTCTGAAGAACCCAATGCCAACCTGGGGGAAAATAATGTGAAGTTATTTGGAAAGGATCTGTATCTATTGAAGTTTCAATACAGAACAGATTCTTAAAATAAGCTTTTTGAAAATATCCTGCCTTGGAGGCAAAAGGGAACCTGGGCCTTGTTGTTGCCAAGGGATTGACAAAAGCATCATAAGGCATGGCCAGGGTTGAAACAAAAGAATTGGGGGAATCGGCCTAGAAATTGCTCCTAAAGCCGTGAATCTATTGACAATCTCCAGTGGGGAGGATGCCGCTGGTAAAAGTAAAGAAACTGGTGGAAGAGGTGGTGGCTTCTGGGCCTCTGGGCCTCTGACTTCTTTTTTTTACTTATGTTTTATGCAAGAATTCACGGGTAAGGAAATCAGAGATCGAATTTTTAGATCCTTTAATATATTCAATATTAAAATAAAAAACACTTAAAATCACTTGCTATCGTGCAAAAATATGTTTTGATATAATATTTTGGACATCTTTTTTAAAACATATTTGGCGCTTTTGCAATCAATTCTTAACAAAAATTTTTGATTAAGTAAATCACTTTGAAATTTAGAAATGCATAGTACTATAGATAAGATTTATTTCTTAATAGTACTATAATTAAACTGTGCATGATTCTAGGTTCCGGAATGGAATCGAACAATTTGTTTGGAAGAACTTGGTGAAACAATTTGTTTCAGAATGCCGCCATAACCTATGTCAGAGACATCTGTTTCGACAATTTTAAAAGAATCTAAATTAGATATTCCAAGACATGGAAGAGTTTTGACATATGTCTTGATTTGCCTAATTAAATCAGTATGGACATCTGTCCAAGGAGGAGGATTGAGTTTGAGTCGTTTAAAGAGAGGACGACATTATTTTCTCATATTCTTATAGAAATCTGAAATGTAATTTAAAGAACCAAGGAATCTTTGGAGGTGGGTTTTCTCCAGAATGACAACGGGAAATTTGTCAGCAAACTCAATGGCTCTTTGGACTGGCCTGATTTTGCCTTCAAAGATGTCATAACCAAGGAATCTAATCTTGGTTTGAAACAATTTAATCTTTTTTACAGAAACCACTAGATCATTATGTCAAATGATATCAAGAAATGTTGACAAATGTTTTCAGTGATCATCAATAGATTTTGAGAAGATTAAAACATAATCTATGTAGACGATGGTGAAACTAGTGAACGAATTGAAGATATCTTTCATGATATTTTGAAACTCACTAAGAGCATTTCTGAGGCCGAATGGCATCACATTCCACTCATAATGTCCAAAAAGAGTATTGAAAGCAGTCTTGTACTTGTCAGACTCCCTAATTTGGATCTGTCAAAATCCAGACTTAAGGTCAAATTTAAAAAAAATAACTGCATTACTGAGCCTATGAACCAAGTCATTCTTGTTGGGAATAGGATACCTAATCCATTCTAAAATTTTGTTCAAGGGTTTGTAATTTATGCTAAACTGGGTGCCTGTCGTTCATTCTCAGCAGTTTTCTGGATATAGAAAACAGCACACGACCAGGGTGACCTATGCCTGATAAGACCTTTTGAAAGAAGATCAGCAATCTCATTTTTACAAAATTCCAAAGTCTCACTATTCATCTGAATAGGTCTGACTTTGGTTGGAATCATTTTTTCAAAAGATTCTTTAATATAAGGAAGTGAAACAACATGTTTCTTCCTATTCTAAAAGGCATTAAGAATATCACAACAAATGTCAGAAATCAATTTTTTATAAAAATCATTAATTTTTGCTTGAAGCAAAGGATTAGACAAACGCTCAAAAATCTTTTTAAATCTTACTTCCTGTTGAAGGAAGTTCAAATGTTTTGTTTTTGCAGAAATTAAAGAAGATTTTGACACATCAATGTCAAATTTTGAAACAAATTTAAACTTAACCTTCTGTCTGAAGGGGTCAGTAGTGATCCCATCAGATTTAGACAAAAAAGGATAAATGGAAGAAATAAAAGACATTCCTAAAATAAAATCCTAATTCATGTTCTTAACCAGAACAGACAGAATTCTAAAACAAACATTATCTTGGCAAACATGAGCATTATTGAGCTCATAGTTGATCTTCATTTTAGATCCATTTGCCGGAGAGAGAGTTTCAGTTGACTTCTCAAAATACTTAGTTGGAACTAGGCTTTCACGGATACAATTAAGATCTGATCCTGAGTCAATCAAAGTAATGACAGAAAAAGAAAATTCATGGCAAACAATAATATAAACCTTAAAATACCATTTGGTAGGCATAGGTTGTTTAAACAGATAAATGGCCTTAAGAGGTTCAGATGATCCATCATGGTCATGTTTATCAGTTTCCTCATTATCGAAAGGACATTCGAGATCAAATTATTTTTCAATTTTAAAAACAAGCAAATTTTGTTTAAAAGATGAATTTTCAAGTTTGAGAGAATAAATTTCAGATTTGAGATCAACTATCTATTTCTTGATCAAAACAATTTCATGGTGTAAATCATGAGTTGAAATTTCTTTGGGTTTTTTCTTTTTAAAATGTCCAAAAGTTTGTTGAAAATTGATTGTTCCCTGAGAAGTCATTGGTTCCTTGTGGACCATTGTCTTCTTAAGTTGTAGGAGATATTTCTCTTTAAGCTCAGGGTTTTCAATCTGTGAAATCAAAGTTAAAAGAAGGTTTTCTTATTTATCTTCTTTAGTTAAAACATCGATTGTCTTAATTCCAGAATTACAACAAGAATCATTGTAGTTGCAACCAAGCTTAATCATGGCTGAATAAAATGGTTCAGCTTCTGAGTGATACTCTGAATCACTAGAGCTAAACCCATCTTGGTTAGACGAAGAAGTTCTGTTATCAAGGAGATGAAACAGTTCTTGCTGGTCGTCTTCACCAATATTCAAAGCATTAAGCTTATTTTTCAACTTATTGGGTTTTTTGGGACACTTCTTAACAAAATATAATTTCTTGCCACAATTAAAATACTTCCCTTTTGAGGGGTTTGAATCTTTCTTATGCGATGAAAACTTTTTAAGAAAATATTTTTTGTAAACTTCATCACGGGATTTTCTTCTATTTTCCTTATGAGGTTTTTTGAAATCCTTTTTAAAATGCTTTCTTTTCTCACTAGATGGGGTGATAGGAGGAAGACCAAATTGTTCACAGAATTTACTCATTTCATATTTGGTTTTTATTCTATTTTTCATCTGTTGATTGATAAGTTTTTGATCATTGCACATACTAATACCAAGTTTCTTAATAGTACTCATGATATCCCCGTAGGTATATCTATCATAATTAAGAAATCCTGAAGTATCAATTAGTGAGTCCTTAATCTTCTAAGCAAACAAATGAGGGAGACCATCAATGAATTTCTCCTTTCAGTAAGGCTTACCAGAATCATCACGCAATAAAACACAAGAAATAAAAGCACTTTGGTACCAATTATAATCAGACATTTTTGGGCACCGTAAATTGTTCAAATAATCAGAAATGTGACTAGTAACATTAGAAGGAGTTCCAATAAATTGTTTAATAATTGTATAAATCAAAGTATTGACACTATCAGGGATACCCCGTCCTATGTCTTCGTAAAAAATGGGTAATCCTTCGTCGTCATCATGCTTGACAGCATTCTCGATGGATTTTTTTGCTTCGTCGGTAAGGTGTTTATTCCACCAAGCTTGAAGGATGCCTGAAAAATCGAAAACTAAAACAGAAACAATCTCCTTCTATTGGAGGTTGTTATTAACATAAGCCCCAGCAACCATAGACATCTTATGTAGAGTGTTGAGGACCTCTTGTTTAGATTGTCCATCAATGTTCCACTCATAGAGTCTATCACTATTGGCTGAAAATTGGGATTGAAACATTCTTTCTTCAATCTGTAAATCAAGTGGAGTGGGTTTGGAAAACCAGTTTTTCATGAAACATGAATGTTTCGTAAAAGTGAGCCTGGCTATCTCAGGCTTCTCCAATGAAATTTTTTCAAAACAATTTTCAAAATCATTAATGACAGAATCATTTGCCAAAGAATCATCTGTATAAACTTCGACAAAATCAACCCATTTGCTACTTTTGTCCAAGACACTTGTAGAGGGTCGTTCTTGCTTAATCTTAGCAAGCATTTGGTCAATTTTATCCAAAGTACTGGCATCTTTGTTGAAATCGATTTTCTGCCTGTTCTCTGGTAAAATGATCAAAGGTTTTTCAAAAGATTTTGAAAAACTGGTTGAAGAAGGATTTTCTAAAACAGGTTGTTCAACTTTGTCCTCAATACGGTCTAATTATCGACCTATTGTACAGAGGGTGCTGTTGACAAAATTGTTTTGCTCAATGATCTTTATTGTTTTCGAGGAAATCAAAACAAACTTAGGATCCTCTGCAGCTGGTGATTTAAAAGGTGAAACTTTGACCTCAGCTCCCTTTATTGAAACTAAAATTGTTTCAAGTGGGGGATGACTGGATTTTACAATGGTTTTATCTTCTTTTGTAAAACTGGTCTTTAAAACATTTAAATAACAATCTTTTAAATCATAATGATTTTCAAGGAAATCAAAGAAAAGAATATGCTTGTTGGAAGCATACATCATTTCTTTCCATTTTTTTATGACTCGTTGTTTCTGAGTCGAAGTAAAATTAGCTTCATAACTTTTCGCTTGGGACGATTTTCCATGGAGTTAAAATCATCAAACAAAGAAATCATATCAGGTTCAAAAGCTCTATTCATCATTAAAAGTTGGTGATGTATTGGAGCTATCATATCCGAAACTGACGGAGACGTAAAGGAGTCATCCTCTACTTCAAATTCTTCCTTTATGGATTTTCCCTTGGATGATGGAATATCATCCTTGGTTGAATAATAAGCTGAAGTAACCTGTGCTTCGGAAGAAACACCTTTTAGCTTTAAACTAGAGGGTTATTCCTTCTTAGGAATTTCCCTAATCACGACTGGACGAGTAGGATTTGTTGTATTAGCAGAATCTTCCAAAAACTGTTTGAGATTTGCATCTCTAAGTCTTGGGTCCGTAAAACAAGAAGACCTGGAGCCTGCGAAAGAATGTCTTCTTTCATTGGCTAGGATGGGTCGGTCAAAAGAAATCTTTACAGTACCATCAAGATACTGCTGGATCAAGTCGAGGTCTTTATCTTCAGATACAACCTCTACAGGTGGTAGTTCCTTATGAATGATCCACTCTTCTGGAGAGAAAAGTTTTTTGCCACGCAATTCAATGTGAAGACCGTTGAGCGGACCTTTGCTATTTCAAAAACCAGGAAAAATGTCTTTTGTTTCAAAAAATCTATGATTCAAGCCTTTTTGAAAAAGGGTTTTAGTTTTATGCATATTGCATCTGTTCAAGTTGTTGTAAAACCTTTGGTAAGGAAAGGCATCAACGCTTCTGTTTTTTTATGCTTACGTGATGGTAGATTCAAGGAATTTGAGGACAATAAACTTGGTATTGTCCAGACTTCTCTTACAAAAGGTCCAGTCTATTTTGATTGTTATCTTGATTTAACTGTTGATTTGCATGATGATAATGTTTTAGATGTTTTGACTTTGAATATTTTGACCTTTAGTTTTAAAATGGTAAAAGGCAGTACACCTCTTGCTTTGGTCTATCGCATTTATTATCGTTTGTTGAAGACTAGTCTTAACCCCAAAGCTAAGATCAAGTATGCTAGAGACCAGACCCTTCTGATGCAGAGTTCTACCTCTTGTGCCAACATTAGAATACCAATAATGATTTTCTGGAGAGATGTTTCTCTACCAGAAGAGTGGATCCTTCATAAGGAACTACCATCTGTAGAGGTTGTATCTGAAGATAAAGACCTCGACTTGATCTAGCGGTATCTTGATGGTACTGTAAAGATTTTTTTTAACTGACTCATCCGAGCCAATGAAAGAAGACATTCTTTTGTAGGCTCTAGGACTTCTTGTTCTACGGACCCAAGACTTAGAGATGCAAAACTTAAACTGTCTTTGGAGGGTTCTACTAATACAGTAAATCCTACTCGTCCAGTCATGATTAAGAAAATTCCTAAGAAGGAACAACCTTCTTCACCTTTTAAATCACTTGCTGCTGAGGATCTTAAGTTTCCTTTGATTTTCTCGAAAATAAAAAAGATCATTGAGCAGAACAATTTTGTCAACACCACCCTTTATACAATAGGTCGACAATTAGACCGTATTGAGAACAAAGTTGAACAACCTGTTTTAGAAAAACCTTCTTCAACCAGTTTTTCAAAATCTTTTGAAAAACCTTTATACATTTTACTAGAGAACAGACAGAAAATCGATTTCAACAAAGATGCCAATACTTTGGATAAAATTGATCAAATGCTTGCTACGATTAAGCAAGAATGACCCTCTACTAGTGTCTTAGACAAAAGTAGCAAATGGGTTGATTTTGTTGAAGTTTATACAGATGATTCTTCGGTAGATGATTCTGTCATTAATGATTTTGAAAATTGTTTTGAAGAAATCTAATTGGAGAAGCTTGAGATGGCCAGGCTCACTTTTATGAAACCTTCAGGTTTCATGAAGAACTGGTTTTCCAAACCCACTCCACCTGATTTACAGATTGAAGACATAATGTTTCAATCCCAGTTTTCAGCCAGTGCTGACAGATTCTATGAGTGGAACATTGATGGACAATCTAAACAAGAGGTCCTCAACACTCTACATAAGATATCTATGGTTGCTGGTGCTTATGTTAATAACAACCTCCAACAAAAGGAGATTGTTTCTGTTTTAGTTTCCGATTTTTCGAGCATGCTTCAAGCTTGGTGGGATAAACACCTTACTGACGAAGCAAGAAAATCCATCGAGAATGCTGTCAAACATGATGACGAAGGATTACCCATTTTTGACGAAACCATAGGACAGGGTATCCCTAATGGTGTCAATACTTTGATTTATACGATTATTAAACATTTTATTGAAACTTCTTCTAATGTTACTAGTCGTATTTATGATTATTTGAACAATTTACGGCGCTAAAAAATGTCTGATTATAATTGGTACCAAAGTGTTTTTATTTCTCATATTTTATTGCATGATGATTCTGATAAGCCTTACTGGAAGGAGAAATTCATTGATGGTCTCCCTTATTTATTTGCTCAGAAGGTTAAGTACTCACTAATTGATACTTCAGGATTTCTTAATTACGATAGATATACCTACAGGGATATCATGAGTACTATTAAGAAACTTGGTATTAGTATGTGCAATGATCAAAAGTTTATCAATCAATAGATGAAAGATAAAAAGAAAGCCAAATATGAAATGTGTAATTTCTATGACCAATTTGAGATTCCTCCTATCGCCCCATCTAGTGAGAAGAGAAAGCATTTTAAAAAAAAAAAATTCAAAAAACCTCATGAGAAAAACATGAGAAAAACCCGGGATGAAATTTACAAAAAACTTTTTCATAAAAAGTTTTCATCGCATAAGAAAGATTCAAACCCCTCAAAAGGGAAGTGTTTTAATTGTGGCAAGAAAGGATATTTTGCTAATAAGTGTCCCAAAAAGCCCAATAAGTTGAAAAACAAGCTTAATGCTTTGAATATTGGTGAAGACGACCATCAATAACTGTTTCATCTCCTTGATAACAGAACTTCTTCGTCTGACCAAGATGAGTTTAGCTCTAGTGATTCAGAGTATTATTCAGAAGCTGAACTATTTGATTCATCCATGATTAAACTTGGTTGCAACTGCAACGGTTCTTGCTATAATTATGGAGTTAAGACAATCAATGTCTTAACTAAAGAGAGGAACAAGAGAACCTTATTTTAACTTTGATTTCACAGATTGAAAACCCCGAGTTTAAAGAAAAATATCTTCTACAGCTTAAAAAGACAATGGTCCGCAAGGAACCAATGACTTCTCAGGGAACAATCAATTTTCAACAAACTTTGGGACGTTTTGAAAAAAAAAAATCCAAAGAAATTTCAACTCATGATTTACAGAATGAAATTGTTTTGATCAAGAAAGAGATAGTTGATCTCAAATCTGAAATTAACTCTCTCAAACTTGAAAATTTATCTTTTAAACAAGATTTACTTGCTTTTAAAATTGAAAAACAATTTGATCTCAAATGTCCTTCCGATAATGAGGAAACTGATAAACATGACCATGATGGACCATCTGAACCTCTTAAGGCCAGTTGTCTACTTAAATAACCTATGTCTACCAAATGGTATTCTAAGGTTGATATTATTATTTGTCATGATTTTTTTTTTTCCTGTCATTGCTTTGATTGACTCAAGATTGGATAGTTCCGACTAAGTATTTTGAGAAGTCAACTGAAACTCTCTCTGCGGCAAATGGATCTAAGATGAAGATCAACTATGAGCTCAATAATGCTCATGTTTGCCAAGATAATGTTTGTTTTAGAATTCTGTCTGTTCTAGTTAAGAACATGACTTTGAATGTTATTTTAGGAATGCTTTTTATTTCTTTCATTTATCCTTTTTTGTCTGAATCTGATAGGATCACTACTTTCTCCTTCGGACAGAAGGTTATGTTTAAATTTGTTTCGAAATTTGACATTAATGTGTCAAAAGCTTCTTTAATTTCTGCAAAAACAAAACATTTGAACTTCCTTCAACAGGAAGTAAGATTTAAAAAGATTTTTGAGCATTTGTTTAATCCTTTGTTTCAAGCAAAAATCAATGATTTTTATAAAAAAAATGATTTCTGACATTTGTTATGATCTTCCTAATGTCTTTTAGAATAAGAACAAACACGTTGTTTCACTTCCTTATATTAAGAATTTTTCTGAAAAAATGATCCCAACCAAAGCTAGACCTATTCAGATGAACAGTGAGACTTTGGAGTTTTGTAAAAATGAGACTGCCAATTTTCTTTCAAAAGGTCTTATCAGGCAGAGTAAGTCACTCTGGTCGTGTGCTGCTTTCTATATTCAGAAAAATGCTGAGATTGAGCGGGGGGCACCCCGTTTAGTCATAAATTATATACCCTTGAACAAAATTTTAGAGTGGATTAGGTATCCTATTCCCAACAAGAATGATTTGGTTCATAGGTTTAGTAATGCAGTTTTTTTTTCTAAGTTTGACTTTAAATCTGGATTTTGGCAGATCCAAATTAGGGAGTCTGACAAGTACAAGACTGTTTTCAATACTCCTTTTGGACACTATGAGTGGAATGTGATGCCCTTTCGGCCTAAAAAACGCTCCTAGTGAGTTTCAAAATATCATGAACGATATCTTCAATTTGTTCACCAGTTTCACCATCGTCTACGTAGATGATGTTTTAATCTTCTCAAAATCTATTGATGATCACTGGAAATATTTGTCGACATTTCTTGATATCATTCGACATAATGGTCTAGTGGTTTCTGCAAAAAAAGATTAAATTGTTTCAAATCAATATTAGATTTCTTGGTTATGACATCTCTGAAGGCAAAATCAGGCCAATCCAAAAAGCCATTGAGTTTGCTGACAAATTTTCCAATGTCATTCTGGAGCAAACCCAACTCCAAAGATTCCTTGGTTCTTTAAACAACTCAAACTCAATCATCCTCCTTGGACAGATGTCCATACTGATTTAATTAGGCAAATCAAGACATATGCTAAAACTCTTCCATGTCTTGGAATACCTAATTCAGATTCTTCTAAAATTGTCGAAACAGATGCCTCTGACATAGGTTATGGCGGTGTTCTGAAACAAATTGTTTCACCAGGTTTTTCCGAACAAATTGTTCGATTCCATTCCGGAACCTGGAATCATGCACAGTTTAATTATAGTACTATTAAGAAAGAAATATTATCTATAGTACTATGCATTTCTAAGTTTCAAAGTGATTTACTTAATCAAAAATTCTTGTTAAGAATTGATTGCAAAAGCGCCAAATATATTTTAAAAAAGATGTCCAAAATATTGCATCAAAACATATTTTTGCACGATAGCAAGTGATTTTAAGTGTTTTTGATTTTGATATTGAATATATGTGTTGCCTAGATGACTAACACGAGAGGAGGGGTGAATTGGGTTATATTAAAAAATTAATACTTATAAACCAAATATACAATATAAAATATAAACAGAATATGAAGTAGCAGGAAATATAAAGAGTTAGGGTAAGAAGAAGCAAACTCAGTATTTTAACGAGATTCAGCCCCACTGCTTACGTCCTCGCCTCAAGCTACCCCTTGAGGATCCCAAATTCACTATTCAATCTCCTTCAGGTGGAGATAGAAACCTATTACACTTTTGAGCAATACCGCTACAAAGAATCCGTGTAAAACACCATCTACACTTGTAATCACCTCACACTTTGTGATTCAACTATTTCCTGTGTAAAACACCTTCTACACACACAAGGGTTATACGCACCCTCTTACAAATACAAGAGCTGATAGTGGGTAAATTATCAGAGTACACTCCTCAATGAGTGAAATAAAAACAATACAGCACAACCTATATCTCTTTCAAAATAAATAAGGATTAAGGCACAAAACTTATAGAAGAGAGAATGAGGGCTTTAAGAAAATGATGCAAAACTTAGCAATTGATGTGTAAGCTCTTGTTGTGATTTTTACAAAACTCAAGTGAGTTATTTATATGCAAATAAGTCTTCATATTCAAATTTGAAAAGGTTCACATGTCAAATAAGAGCACTATTCACTTTTCAAAATATTCAAATAAAAGTATCTCCTTTTTATATTTGTCAAAAACAACTCCATTCATTTTTCAAAGAAATCAACCATAATTTTTTACTTTTCATACATGACAAAATGAGCATGATTTATTTTTTAAACTAAATCATCTTCTTTTTGCATATGTCAAAAAAATACACAATCACTCTTCAAGATTTTCAAACAAATCACCTATTTTTTGTATTTGTCAAAAAAATACACAACCACCCTTTAAGATTTTCAAACAACACATGCACATGTTAAAGATGACAATCAATAATCTTACAAATTCAAATCTTTACACATATGTGGAAAAATAATAATAATTTTTGAAATTGAATATTTTAATAAAGTTATGCAAATGTACAAAATGCAATTTCATGCTTTATGAAAAAATATTAATTTTGAGTCTTAATTCAATTTCGAATTTTATCAAAAGATGTATAAAATTATTCTATGAACATCATTTGTAGACTTGATCTCTTTCTTGCTTATGCTTGATTTCTGATGTATTTAGCTTCTTTCATGTGTAGACAACTTAAGCTTGAGTCTTGAATATTATTTGTGTCTTGAATATTATTTGTTATCATCAAAATCTATACGTAGATACGAGACTTGAAACCTTAGGTTCAACAATATTAAAATATTTGAAAATTCGATCTCTGATTTCCTTACCCGTGAATTCTTGCAGAAAATATGAGTAAGAAAAAAAAGCCAGAGGCCACCACTTCTTCCACCAGCTTCTTTAATTTTACCAGCGGCATCCTTCCCATTTGAGATTGCCAACAGAGTCACGGCTCTAGGAGCAATTCCTAGGCCGATTCTCCTCAGTTCGTTTCCTTCAACCCTGGCCATGCCTTATGATGCTTTTGTCAATCCTTTGGCAACAGCAAAGCCCAGGTTCCTTTCTGCCTCCAAAGTAGAATATTTTCAAAAATTTTATTTTAAGAATCTGTTCTATATTGAAATTTCGATAGATACAGATCCTTTCCAAATAGCTTCACATTATTTTCCCCCAGGTTGGCATTGGGTTCGTCAAAATTCGGCAAAAGACCTAAAGTTTTATTTTCAATTTTGGTCCATATTGGATCAATTTCAATCAAACCGATCTACGACAAAGTAGATCCTTCAATTTTTTTTTTCTCATAATTGTTATTTAGCGTCAGTAATGACACAACAAACATGGGAAACCAACCTGTATACTCTTAAAATTATACCAGATTCACTGATTCAATATAATTATTATGATTATATTGATTCTTGGTTTCAAACCCCAGATTTGATGCATTCTTGGTTTTTCAATTTTGACAAGAAATGCAAAAATATTTTCCCCCTCTGGTTCCAGTTTTGGTGGCAACAATTTAGCCCCATTCCAGATATTTATCCTGAGAGTTTTCAACCAACTCTCAACCATTTTAAAATTGCAGCTTTACCAAAAATGGATCGTATTGGTGTTAAACTTCCATATTTGGTTCATTTATGTGCAAAATACAAAGTCCCCTGGATTTCCAAATGGTCTTATGAAAAAGCAGGATATCCTGGTTCGGTGATTTTTTGTCAAATACTGGGATAAATTTCCTCATGTAAATGACATCACTTCTAGAGTTTCAGTGGATTTTCTACCCGTGGTTCCAAATCTAAAAAGTTCAAAGGAATTCCCCTCTCCAGCTTCACAACAAGCTTTAACTTTAACCTATCCACGAATTCCAGAAGTGGGTAAGATAGATTCACCTGGTTCATCTTCAAAGTAGAAGAAAACTTCATCAAAAAAGAAGACTTCATCAGCCAAGAAGAAAGATTTTACAGATTCAGAAGGTTCGTCTTCTTCAAAAATCAAAAGAGAACTGAAGAAGAAAAATCTTGAAATGCTTCAACTGTTGAAGAAATCTATCAAAGATGAAATCAACAGTGATGATTTAGCTGAAGAAGCAGATAACTCAGTAGAGGAATCTGACGGCGACAACAACACCTTTAGACATGATTCACTAGATCTTCCAAAACTGGGAGATGATTGACACTTGTGCAAATTGATTTACTCTGATTCACCTATCGGCACAATACGACGAATTAACTTTCGGTGCATACAATCTTTACTTTTATTATTTAAATGATTCAATCGTCGGCACAAGAAGACAATGTTACTTTTGGTGTAGATGACTTTTACTACTTTACTCGTGATTTACTCTGAGATTTACTTTTATAAAGACAACTCCTTCATTTATAAAAGGAGACCTTAGTTTCAATTGAAATCAAAGTTAGTTTTACCATCCTTCCACCTTCGAATCTCCACACTACTCTTAAGCCTTTCAATTTCCTGATTAAACCTGTTTCAACCTTGTAATTAATGTTTCGGTCGTGTAAGTATTTTATTTTAATGAAAAATCTTTTGGTTCAAGTTTATTTTCATTAATTATTTTTGCATAATATTTGGCAGGCTTAGCCGCCTTTCATATCTTGTGCATCATTTATTTTATATATTTTTTTAAAACTTTTTTTAGAATAAAGGTGAAGTCTGTGGGAAGGAGGGGCCATGGCCCTCCTTGCTTAACATGGCTCCACCACTGACAAAAAGGAATGAATGAATGTTGTGAATAGTTGACGACCACTTTTTTCTAGATGTCTGTTTGTTGAAAATCATGTCACGGTAATGAGATCTTAACAGTTGCACGGCGCATTCGTGTTTTTAAGGAAAATTTCGAGGGAGAATTTCTAGGAGTCAACGGAAATGAAGCTTTCAAGAGAGGAAGAGAGGAAGAAGACATCTTACAACAATGATGATTGTATATGAATCAAGTAGAAAAACGAAAAAATGGTGTCATTCATGGATCTTTATTATGTAATTTATTATTATTATTATTATTTTGAATTAGTTTTATTTTCTTGTCGCTTTCGAGAAGATTTGTTTATATTGGTGAGGTGGGGACCATGTCAATGTGTCATGTCCCCCTTTGTTTAATACTACGATGTCCAATCCATATTAACACACTTCACAGCCTTATTTATTTATTTCTCTTTTTTTTCACATAAATTACATAACTAGTTTTGTGCATCCAGCATGCTGTCAATGGTGAGTGTTTCGTCCATATGATATCTAGCTGATAGATATACAATAAGGTGGAAAAAGAAAGAAAAAAAAAAGAAGAAAGAAACTCCATCGTAGGGTTCTTATTGTCCTTTCTATTTTTCTGTGACTGATCATAGTTTATCCTGCAGGTGGTAGAATATGGCGGATGCAGAGGACATTCAGCCACTGGTGTGCGACAATGGGACAGGAATGGTTAAGGTATTAAGTACCCTCTATGTTATGAATGTTGTTTTGGTTCCTAGTATGCAAAGTTGTTATTGACTGCAGGATGAGGTACTCCTTAATTTTTGTGACCTTGCCCCTTCTTTCTTTTGAGATGTAGTATCTTAGAGAACTGGTCATGATATTACATTTAGGCTGGATTTATTGGAGATGATGCCCCACGAGCTGTGTTCCCTAGCATTGTAGGCCGTCCTCGTCACACTTGTGTGATGGTTGGGATGGGTCAGAAAGATGCATATGTTGGTGATGAAGCTCAATCCAAGCGGGGTATTTTGACCCTCAAATACCCAATTGAGCACGGTATTGTGAACAACTGGGATGACATGGAAAAGATTTGGCATCACACCTTCTACAATGAGCTTCGTGTTGCCCCAGAAGAGCACCCAGTTCTCCTAACTGAGGCTCCTCTCAACCCCAAAGCTAATCGTGAGAAGATGACTTAAATCATGTTTGAGACCTTTAACGCTCCTGCTATGTATGTAGCAATTCAAGCCGTTCTTTCCCTGTATGCAAGTGGTCGCATAACTGGTAAGCAGTCTAATTAACCATTTAAGGCCTGTTTAGATCGTAAGATGAGATGTAATGAGTTGAAATTATTTGTAAATAATAGTGAGATTGTTAATTGAAATGAGATGAGATAAGATCAATTTATCTCACCTTTATATTCAAAGGAGCGATATTGTATTTAGTACGTCCCTATCCCCAAAAAGGCATTGTCAGGATGAACATTACTGTGCATCATCTCTCTTCCCTTCTTTTTTGATGGATTTTTGCATTTGCCTTAGGTATTGTTCTGGACTCTGGTGATGGTGTTCGCCGGACAGTCCCCATATACGAGGGGTATGCCCTCCTAGACGCCATCCTTCGTCTTAACCTGGTTGGTCGTGACCTCACAGATCATTTAATGAAAATAATTCTCACTGAGCGTGGATATTCTTTCACCACAACAGCGAAGCCCGAAATTGTGAGGGACAAAGGAAAAGCTTGCTTATATTGCTCTTGATTACGAGTAGGAGAGACTTCCAAGACCAGCTCTTCAGTTGAGAATAGCTATGAGTTGCCTGATGGAGGGGTATTAACGAGACCACACATAACTCAATTATGAACAGCTCTTCAGCTGTTCCAACCATCCTTGATTGGAATGGAAGCAACAGGCATTCACGAGACCGCATATAACTCAATCATGAAGTGCGAGGTCGATATCAGGAAGGACCTGTATGGTAATATTGTCCTCTCAGGTACTGGAACAACCATGTTCCCAGGCATTGCTGATAGAATGAGCAAGGAAATTACTGCACTAGCCCCAGGCAGTGTGAAGATTGGTGGCTCCACCTGAGAGGAAGTACAGTGTCTGGATTGGAGGATCCATTTTGGCATCACTTAGCACATTCCAGCATTTATGCTTTCATGCATGCATTTCATCATTCGAATTTTATTTTTCCTTTTCTCTTTTTGGGGTCGTTAGGGATGTGAGGATTTTGCTTGTTTCTTGAATGCAGATGTGGACAGCGAAGGCAGAGTATGATAAGTCTGGACCATCAATTGTGCATAGGAAATGCTTCTAAATTAAGCCTGTGCACTAGGGTTTCGGATCCGGAAACCCAAGTATCTTAACCCGGAACTGGATTTCAAATCCGGATCCAAAAATCCGAGTATCTAGAATTGGAACCAGATTTCAAATCCGGGCCGGAACCCATATGATTCTAAATCTGGATTCCAAGTTTCGGATTTGAACCCCTTTTTTTCCACCCCCTCTTTGAGAAGCTTACAGGGCTCAAGCTAGAAGTTTATCTAGAGAAAATAGAATCAACTTGGATATTGCTAGAAGTTCAAGCTGGAAGCTCAAAAACCAAATAGAACCAACTACACTATGAAAGATGGAAACAAATTGTCACAATATTTAACAATACAACAATCGCAGTCATGAATAAAAAAAAAAAGCCAACTAGCCTATCCCGCCCAAAGGCAATCACTTTTAACTGAATAAAAAAAGCCACGTTCAAAAGGTAGAAGCACACATTCAACTTCCTCAGGAAACGAGGCTATCATTCAGAGACAATGAGCCCAGTTGATTAGCTGCATTGCCAGCTTGTTGCTGTTGAACATTCCTCAGAACATACATAGCCTCAGCCACCTTTTCAGAAGCATGCTTGTAACCTTAGCCGCATTTTCAGGCTCTAGCTGTTCCACAAGTGGGTACTGCTGAAACATTATCTTGTTCAGATTGTAATCAAATCTTGCTTTCAATAACAGACTGATTCAACTAAAAATTAGAAATAAAAATTAATAAGAGAGTTTTTACCAGTGGTAGTTCTTTGTAGAAGATGAAGTATCCGAGTCTAGCAAACATATCCAAGAGAAAATGGCCTCCACTTATATGACAGTGAACATGAAGAGACATCTTTCCCTTCACTTTCTTCCACCCTGCTATTACTTCATCTCTTTGTAACCTGTTGTACTACCCTTGAAATTGAAATTTTAAATCTCAGTTTACCATATTTTAGATTCTAAAATAATCAAATAAAGGGTTCAAAGTATTCTTTCTTTCCTAACTATTCATTATGGAATCATTTCCATGTTAATACTAAAATATAAACCTAGTAGTACAAAGAACACAATAAACAATAACAGACTAAAAAATACTACTTTCTAATCCTCTGCTTTCCATTATTTATTTCTTTTAAAATATTGACTTGAGTGAATATAATAGAAGCTACTATTAAGCCATACCAATTATATCAATCAACAACTTCAGCACACGAAGCATGCTGCACCAAAATGGAAAGTATGCTACCGTTACAAGACAATCGCGATCAACACCAATACCATTCCATACAGATCACAAGCTGCAATCAAGGCCACCACTCAAATCAGCATTTAAAGCACCATGCTCCTATGCAATATTCTCTGTTATATTTCCTTTCTTGTATAAAGCTGCCATAGCTCATAGCTCCTATATATATATATCCCTTGTAAACATAGATTGTTGCTTATGTTGTATCTATAGAAATTCAATAATAATATCAATATACATTTCATATTCAAATTCTCTTATGCTACTTCAGAGATTCTTCCACTTGAAATAAGTTCAAATGCAGCCTCTTTCACTTATGGCAGCTTTAATATGGTACTAGCACCAAATTTTCAGGCACGATAGATTTATGACAGCTTTAATATCTTGGAAGATTAGCTGCTTCAAAAAAAAAACCCAAGCAAAATTTAAGTAAAATATATAAATAAGCATACAAGATTTAAAGAATTAATTGATGACAATTTACTGGGTACATAGCGCACGTAAGCAAATACGTCACACCTAATTGATGACAAGTTGGGATTTCACATCTACACATTTCACCATATGCCTCTTTTTGTTTGAGTAACTATTTCATGATGGTCAAAAGACAAATGCAAAAAGAGCAAGGACTTGCTACTAAATATTTAGTTAATGATAAAGACAGAAAAAATGGAACTAAATAACTTACAATTGTA